>CM041748.1:57500-690394 GCA_023373885.1 Hestina assimilis | reverse complement strand
TTGAATCTAATAGATTACAACAGGTATCAATTAATGGAATAAAGTCTTCTGGATCTGTACTAAAAATGGGCGTTCCACAAGGTTCAATTCTAGGCCCTTTTCTATTTTTGATTTACATTAATGATTTGCCTTTCTATGTAAACAGTATATGTGATATCGTATTGTTTGCTGATGATACTTCCCTAATATTTAAACAATTCTTTATCGCTTGTACAACAATGGTTTACTGTAAATAACATAGTTTTGAACGCGGGGAAGACAAAATGTGTAGAATTTTCAATGCCAAATGTTAAGAAACAAGATTTTATTTTAAGTATGAATAATACAAATCTTAATATAATTGATAATACAGTATTTTTAGGAATAACACTGGATTCAAAACTTCAGTGGAACTCTCATTTAACATCCCTTGCAGGAAGACTCAGCTCTGCTGCTTACGCGGTTAGGAAAGTTAGACAATTAAGTGATATCGATGCTGCTCGATTAGTTTACTTCAGTTATTTTCACAGTATTATGTCTTATGGCCTATTACTTTGGGGTAATGCCACAGACATTGAAACTGTATTTATTCTTCAAAAAAGAGATGTTCGGGCGATTTATAATCTTCAAGCTAGAGACTCACTTCGGGATGTGTTTACCAAGGCAGGCATACTGACGGTTGCTTCGCAGTATATCCTTAGCAATATCCTTTATATTCATAAAAATATTGATTTGTTTGACACAAACAGTGACAGACACTGCTTTAATACAAGAAGAAAAGATAAACTTGTTACACCAAGTTTTCGGCTTCACAAAGTGAGTATGTCCTTTTTGGGGCAAGGTGTTCGCTTCTATAATAAAATTCCGCAGACAATTTTGAATCTACCACTTATGAAATTTAAATCTTATATCAAGCGGTGTTTACTAAATAAAGCTTATTATTCCGTTAATGAATATATTGCAGATAATGTGGCATGGAATTAATATACGTTGAGTTTCATGCGGGATATATATCTTAATTGTACATTTGACAAATGTAATGTGATTATTTTTGAAAAGAGTAACTGTAGAGTTTCTTGCCGTTTCTTCTCTGCAGAATCTACCTTCCGAATCGGCGGTAGCTTCACTTAAGCGGACATAACAGACTGTATATTTGACGATTCAAAAGCGCTTAAAAGCCTATTTCAATAAAGAATATTTTGAGTTTGAGTTTGGATTTGAAACATTCGTTTTGTATTTGATAGTACATATATAGCACTGAAATGCGACAGTGCTATGTACATAAAGACAAATATGAACCAAATCTATTTCACTTTCTGATTGCAAAAAATATTAAAAACCGTATGTATGAATGACTACGTGAAGGTGAGTGAGGGTCTTGACTTTTTTTTTTACATTAACCACGGGGGAGGGGGCTAAAAAAATTGTAAAAAATATGTCACTTAATATAAGTGTCATAATATAATATATGTTCCCTTACAACGTGGTGTAAAAATTCAAACGAAATTTCAGACAAAATCAAAATCTATACCCCCTCTCCCTTAAAATACATCGTACAGTAGCGTGCGGACATGATAATATGTATTGATCTATTGTATTAAAATAACATTAGAGGTCATGGCTGTCTGTCACTGTCAATATAATTATATTGAGTGGCTGACTGGCTGTGCATGTGTGTGTGTGCATTCGCAGCTTTAACATTTCCCATCGCTTTACGTACGAAATTTTTTATACGTGAGATATTTACAGCTGATCAATATGGATGAACCAAATGGCGGTACCATTATAATGTCAGGAACTTGTTATGGATTATCGAATAATTGTATTTTGACCAGCTAAGATCTGATGATCCTGTGATTATAAAAAAATAAAAAATTCATTATTCAAACATTAATTAATAAAATACGTATATATGGATGTACTAGATACGCTATTCAGTACAAATTGTGAAATCTATTCGTTCATTTAAATATAATAAGCTCACTGTGCCCGCGGCTTCACCCGCGTGAATAACGGTTTTTAATTAAGATACTTTATGGCAATAGGCATAAATGGTTCTCCCTATTCAACCTCTTCAAACATTTTTCCGATGATAAAAGGTAACCTTTCTGTACCAAATTTCATCAAAATCGGTTCAGTGGTTTAGGCGGCAAAGCGTAACAAGCCTAAAGAGTTACTTTCGCGTTTATAATCTTACCTGGGAAAGTCCCTGCATCCCTATGCAATAGAACAAATAATAAGCTCAGATTTGGTAAATGAGGTGTCTTCAATAGGTCACATATATCTTGACCTAAAAGTTTAAGGTCTATGTCTAAATTTAGGTCACTACTGTCCCATTTTATATTTTTGTACACGGCTAGCTTTTGAAAGTGCCTTTATAGTAGTGTGTTCCTAAAATAACTTCTCATTAACAGCAAAAATGACATGTTGGTGGTTGTACTAGGAGACCGCGGTGACAGAATTTAACAAGGATAAATTAATTATTTCATTATAGTTCTATTAAATAATTCATAATAACACTACTATTTTAGGAGTTACGTAGCCAAATGGCAAAGCGGAATCTTTATATATTATAAGGGTCCTATTTTTCACGTCACGTTACGTCACGTCCGTCCTTATGTCACAGTCATTTTATACGGTGAGTATTGGCTCTATCAAAATATAAGAAAACTAAATAGGTGTATTCTATGAACCGCTTCAGAGTTTTGTCGTGAAATAATAGAATACCTAATTATTAAAGGTAATCATTATATGTAACTGAAGGTTGAAAAAAAAGCGAGTGTCAACGTATGAGGTATCTATGGCTAGTTCCTTAAAAATAATAATTAAGTTTCATTTTAACTTTTTTAAAATAAATTAAATTAGTATTTGTTCATTGTAAAATTTCACATTAATTTAACTTTTTGGTAATTCATACATTATTTATACATTTTTTTTGATAATTATAATTATGTTGTTGTTTTATATCTACTTATATTTCGTTTTTTTCCTGTTGTATCAATAATAAAGCGTAATGAATAAAACAAACAAATATCAAATACGCGCTAAACACGGCCCCATTCACGTAGTAACATCGTCGTGACGCAGCGGTAGCGAACCTGCCTTAAGCACCACAGGTGTTTGTATTGACCATACAGCCATGTGTTTCGGTCTGCGTGTGTTTGTCCTTGTCTTTGTGTATGTTATGGGGGTCTAATTGGGGCCGTTGGATGTGTTATATTTATTTATTTATCTAGGATGAGCGACCCGTGACCATTGGCACAGACAGGTGCGCTACCAATACGCTAGGCCGGTCTTAGAAATATAAAGATTTTTTTTTTTTTATGTTAGAAGTTGGCAAACAAGCATACGGCGCACCTGATGGTAAGTGGCTGCCGCAGCCTATGAGCGCTTGCAGCTCCATTAGTAGGTGCCACTCACGCGTTGCCAACCTCGAGATATTGGTTCTTAAATCTCGTTCGCCCAGTAATTTCACTAGCGTACAATGCCCTTCAAACCGGAACACAGTAGTGCCTAAACAATACTATTTGGCGGCAGAATATTGGACACTGCGGTGGTACCTACCTAGCCGGCCTCTTGCAACAAAAGACCTACCACCAGTGTGTCCATTTCTACTGAAAACAGCAAATTTCGACGTCTCATACTACAATACTAAAAATATTAGCAATGTAGAGTCTTAGACTCCCTTGTTATAATCAGCCAATATACAATATTATATTTGCATTAAGTACTAACAATGTAACCTAGATCTAGATTCTAAAGTTTTATTGTTACTTCTCTGGCCCCCGTCATCTTAACTGAAACGATTTTTTTTCATTTATTTAAATTAGTCATCCGTTGAACTGCGGCCCTTTGTGTAGGTCGGGCATCATATTATGGTTATATGAGCTTACAAAAGGACAAACAAACAGATAAATGCTTCCATTTTATTTTTGAGTGACGATTCTTTTTATTTACATTTAACTAGCTTCTACCCGCGACTTCGTTCGCACGCCTATTAATAGCGTTTCGCTTTCATCCCCTACTCCCTATATTGTTATCTTACACCCTTGAAGGTAAAACTTTTACAAACTTTGAATGTGATATTTATTTATATTGAATCAACAGCCTATAAACGTTTCAAGCTCTAGCTCTAAAAATGACTATACTTCCATACAACTTTCATTTCCTTTTCCCCCGTTCTTCCCATTAAAAACTAGGCTATGTCCTTTCGCAGACTCTACATTATCTGTGTAGAAAATTTAATTTAAATCGGTTCAGTAGTTTTGACATGAAAGCGCGACAGACAGACAGAGAGACACAGTTACTTTCGCATTTATAATATTAAGTAAGGATTAACAATTAATTTATTTTTCCAGTGATGAGGACGACACGAGCCGACTCCTCCGGCAACTCAGTCGCATCAACCGACCCCTGGGCATAACCTTCCTGCAGATGGTCAAGCTAATGGGGCAGTGCCAACAGGTATTACATCTTAGCCAATCCTTATTTAACCTCTCCTCGGTTCCTTCAATTTATTAATCATAATAAAACTTTATTAGCTCAACAAAAATACACCGTTATATAGTTATGTACTAAACTAAACTAAGTTTAGTTTACAATACAAAGATAAAGACAAACGGTATACATATAAATATTTTTAAGTGTCAGTACAGAGACTCAGGCGTGATAAAGGGGCAGCCCACACGGGGGTTTGTCATGTTCTGTGGTCCGGTTTGAAGGCACTGTAGGCTAGAACCAATATCTCGAGGTTGGCTACGCGTGTGTAGCACCTACTTTTGGCACTGCAAGTGCTCATAGGCTACGGCAACCTACGGCGGTAAGTGGTTCATCATCATCCATCAGGTGGGCCGTATGCTTGTTTGCCAACTTGTAACATAAAAAAAATCGCCAGAACTTTAAAAGATCACTTCATACATTGTGTGTCAGATATGATATTAATTTTATATAATGATGGTTATATAGTTTTTATGTAATGTTAAAAAAGGAAGAATGTAAATCCGCGGAACAATATATTCACAGTAGGTTCGTGGATTCCTAAAAAATAACTGACAATCGAAAGGCGCTTTGTTCAATGAATACGAAGACATTACCGCTTATAAACACTTCCATAGAATTGTCAACCAAGTATACCGTTGAGCGGGGCTTGTTTTGTAAACATATTTTCAATATTTTTCGTTTTTTTAATGTGGATAATAAATTGAGATTAGTAGTTAATTAATTGATTTTAGATTTCCTCTCCAGAAGTTCAGGTTCTACACAATTGCCTTACATATAAGAAGTATTCTAAACAAAGTTTGATAGCTTTTATATAAGCAACATTGTACATTTATGTAAGCAACATTAGAACTACCACCACAAGAAATTTCATTAGAGGAGCAACTACGGAACTAATTAGGGCAACATTTTGACCAGTACCATAAATGTAGAATGTTTTCTACAGATAATATACCAACGTTCGCACTTTGCCGTCAACAACAAAGCGCGCACCCTTGACACGATTTCTCCTCAAGTTACTAAAGCGCTGTGCTAAGCGCTGAGATGAGATCTCCACCATAAACAACTATCACGCGAGCGCGGGCGACCTCTCCACCGAATTGTTTATGGATGAAAACTATATATAGTTTTTCATCCCTTTCATCTGAAGTGCAGTTTTGCACTTCATTATTTTCCGATGAATTTTAGCTATTGCGATTTTTTCTAAACATAAAAGTTAATGTAAAATTTAACGGCTAAAACTCACGCTCAATCGGTTTAAGTAGTCGACTAGTTTCGGACCCATCGGAGGTCCTTCATCAAGGTGAGTGGATTACGTTCGCGGTCTCAGTCAATCCGAGACGGGTCGCGAATATATACTATAAAGACCCAGTAATCTTTTGTCCCCAAAGCGTAGAAACGGGACCCTATTATTAAGCTTACAAAGTCTGTACACCGTTTCGTCTGTCTACACTCTAGAGCCGTAATAGTTAGCCTCGCTAAAAGTACCTCCACGTCTGTACGTTTAACCGTATATGTGTTCTTTACAGGAAGAACCTTGTTAAAATTTGTTTTTTGTCTATTTTTAAGGTGGAGGGGGTGGAAGCTAATGACGTAGGACGTCGGGAGGGATGGCGGGAACGCGGTTCCGGATCGGCGCACGAGCGTTTACGGGCCGGTGGTGCACATGCAGGCCTGCTGGGGGTAGCCCTTGTCTCTACTGCAAGGGATCATACCTGGTAATACAATAAACCAGTATTATAAAGTTTTATGAGATATATTAAAAGTACCTAAGTATATATATTTTCTTTATTTTTTTTACCAATACTTTATTTACAACTTCTTTAACTTTATTTACATCATATACACAAGTGTGTCTTTTATATAAAATCACTTTAATTTAAAAAAAACGTAAAGAAACCTATGTACAATATTGATTGTCACAACTATTTCACACAATACCTTAAAAAATAATGTGACGTTCATTGTAAGTAATTAGATTACCAAGTAGACAATTATGTTGCTCGTTATAATGTCCACTTCTAACGTGTTGAAAGACTTGCCTAACCTAATATTTAGTAATGACTGTAGTCTGCAACTAAAATTACATTGTTAAGTTAGAAAGGAATTTCTGTCATTATTATTTACTTATAAATCAGGGCGTTCTACCTTTTTATACAATCAGTAGTATCACCATGAAGGTTCAGTGCGATGTTTGATCATACAAAATTATAACTTCTAAAATTTTGTCGAGTGTTCAAAGTATTTATTTAATTTTTCCTACACACACCTTATTTCACATACATAAGATATACACATTAAGCATTTTATTTGTTATAGGTACAAAATGGTGCGGCACAGGCGATATAGCCGCCGACTACCACGACCTCGGTGCGGACCGCTCGCTCGACCGCTGTTGTCGTACGCACGACCTCTGCCCCAGCAAAGTTCGAGCATTCTCTCATCGTTACAACCTCACAAATAACTCACTGTACAGCAAGTCACATTGCACATGCGACGACATGCTCTTCGAATGCCTGAAAGCAACGAACACATCCGCCGCGAACCTAATGGGACATATCTATTTCAATATAGTTCAAGTTCCGTGTTTAGAGGACCAGTCAACGGGACGACATTTCAGAGAAGCGAGACAAGGCTTTTAGCGACATCTAGTGTCGCGTAGTTTAAATTGTGATGCAGCGCCATCTATTAGTCATATTAGTCTGCACGGATCTATACGCTGTATATTATTATTGCATTTACTTGAGTTTGTGTATGTCATGAATTGTAAATAATGTAAAGTTTTTTTAACGTAATTAATGATTAAAATACACATTAAACCTGTGATATGTCTGTGCCTTGGATTATTCTTTAATGTAAATTTAAATGATGGCGCTGTGAACTCACGTATGATTAGACAAAGAATATTTTAATAGTTAACTTATTATTTATTTGTCCTATTTAAGATTAAGACGATATTATAGACATGTTTTATTTTCAATAGATATGGTTAATATTGTAACTCAACTACGATAAATTAATAAATCACTAATTCATAAATAAAAATAAATATTTAAAAATAAATATTTAGTCTTTTTTATTTATGTGAATCCTAATAAAATATAGGTTTTTTAACTACATAGACGCCAAGCCATTCACTATGGATGGTAAGCGTAACCGAATAAGCGTGTTGGAGACCTAAGCGACTGACGAAGGCTACCAAACTCCTAGGGCTCTGTCGCTTACACTCATATAGAACGCAATGTAGATATAATCAGTGTGAGACTAATACTTTACCAGTTGATCTGACCCATACATGCTGAAAACAGAATGGCTCTACTTTATTGCTCATTATTTATTTACACTTTATTGCACAATGTGTGCATAAAGCAAGCTTAAGCTAAAACCGTTTTCTACCAGCGAACCTTGGACGTGGAAGAAAGAGAAGTGGGTAGGGTGCTTACAGAGTTTTTATATTTATTTATAATCATAATAAATAATATAAAACCAATTTCAATAATAAGATAATTATTATGACTTGATAACATACCTACGTTTATTTACGTTTATCTACGTTTATTATAGTATTAATTTGTAATTAAATAAATTCTTATTGCACTCCACATCAAAATTCTTAAACCAATATAGACGGGACCTTCACAAGAAGGTAATAATTTCTTTAAGTTCGAAAAATGATAGTCCTTGTCCTTAAAAACTAGACGCTGCGCCGACGAGAGTGAAGGCACTTACGACTCTGCCATAAACGCTACAGTGCCTCTAGTACGAGTTTTTTTACGCTACTATCGTAGTTGCGTTTGAGACAGTTTGTATGGAGAAAAAACAACGCCATCTAGCGGGTGACGTTATATTTTTAAGTCGCGAGTACGAGATCAAAAACGGAAACTATTATAGTAACGTTTTCGAAACGCAAACTATGCGTTAAAAAAATGACGCTATATTTCGTGTTTTTGCGAGTATGAGTGTCAATTTTGACGTTTGGTGTAGTAAAATACGCGAACGCGAAAGTTAGTTCACTCACCGAGATATTACTTGGTGACTTAGTTTATTAACAGTGATCTAAATACTTTTATTATAAATTTTAAGTGTTATTTTGACTAAATTATGGCTGCACGACCTTCTTTTGCCTGGCATATGCTTGAAACAGCATATTTACGAGATGAAAGGAACAAAGGTTATAACATCCAAACGAGACTTCGCAAATTATGCGACCCAATGAAAGAATTATCGGAAAGAGAATATCGGTTTCGATAATTTAACAGACTAACAGACTTTCCAAAAAAGCATTTCTGTCGCTTTGCAAGGAAATACATTTTTATATATAAGCAATAAATACGTACGTATTAAATAACATCAAATTTGAATTCACTGGTACCCAATCAAAGGATTATAATACTTTGTTTTTATATTGCGTGAAATATAATATAATAATAATTAAAGATTATATTACTCAACCTTCCATAAATGTAACATATCAAATTGCGTTTGACTAGTTTTCATGTTTCTTATTAATTTAAACACGATAAAATTTTAATTTTCTTTAAATTAGTTCCCAACAGCGTATAGTTTTAAACTAAATTTTAAATAAAACGCGCTTTTAAGTGGTTGGTCGCTATCCACTTAAGATGTCTAGTATCGCTTGTTCCTTTTTTCTCTGTTGTAAAAAAGAGATAAGGCGTATTTATGGATATCCACCAAATTTAAAATGTCTCAAATACGTCGTGTTGCGTACCAAAATAAGGGTACGTTAAATCAGTCGCATTATAGCAGTCACATAAATACGTCATCTCAAAAGAGCCAACATAACCAACCAAACTTAACTATTGTAGTAGTGAGTAAACGCCTTACTTAACGTCTCCTACGAAAGTGACTCGTACTCGCATGTTAAAAGTCAACTATCGGTACGGCGTTTGCTCGCTTGACGCGATAGTTACGTTAGACGTAGTTTACTATGACACTCGCACTAGAGGCACAGGTCGCGGGCTCGATTCCCGCGCGGAGCAGATCTTTGTTTTGACCATATAGGTATGTGTTCCGGTCTGGGTGTGTTTCTGTATGCTTCCGGCAAAAACAATTAATTTATATTACTAACTTTCTTTAAATTTCTTTGGTTTCCGGATACAATTAACCTTATGGGGGCCGTTGAGTTTATAGTTACGTTTTATGTTACTATGTTATCTACTGAAGGTAAATATATTATAGTTTCAACGCGCACCGCGAGATTTTATGTCACTATTAAGGTGGCAAAAACTGATTTATCAAATCCTTATTTCATAATTTTAACATATGTCAAGTTACCTATAAAATGTTGTCTGTACATACTAAAATATGTTGAAGTTTCTTAAAATAATAGGTAATGTTACATATCAGGCCTTCCGATATATCATGCAATAAAAGTAATACACCATGTTATTTACTTTATTAATGAACGCAAATAAGCAATACCCTGTCAACCCACACGAATGTCATTTCAAGGAAAACGCGTTTGAAAATTTTGAACAACTAGCTTTTGTATGATTTTTTTAATGTATTCGTCAAGTTTTTGGCAAATTTCAGATTTATGTAAGTTATTTTACTTATTTTCAAAAAAATAAGTATACAAACTGCATATTTCGTATATAATATAACCCAAACGTTTAAAAATACATAAATTGCATGATTAAAAAATGGCTTTTTTAGAAGTTTTAAAGCTTAAAACCCTACCTACCCTACCCTACCCTTAAAGAAAAATGTTCTTCAGCCATTTACCAACACTTCTGCATAATATATAACTCGTTAAACGTTTTGGATTATATTATATACGAAAAATACAGTTTATACACTTATTTTTTGTGAAAATAAGTAAAATAACTTACATAAATCTGAAATTGCCAAAAACTTTTTTTTTTTTATTTGGAAAGTGGGGCAGATGACTCTACTCCACCTGATGGTAAGTGCAAATAAAGTCCAAACGCGAAGGCGGCTAACAGAGTTGCGGAATGCAACCGTGTTAGCCACCCTTGCCCTGCCTACCCGCAAGATGCCTCTTCACGCCTCGTTTTAAGGAGCCCAGATTGTAAGAAGGAGGGAACACGTGAGCCGGCAATGAGTTCCACTTTTGGAAGTACGACAAAGAAAAGAATTGGCAAACTTCTTTGTTCGCGAAGGAATTGATTCCACAGTTAGACGGTGACATCGGAGCCCGGCACGCGTAGTTCTTGTAAGGAAAGGAGAGGGAGGTATGATGGAGAATAATTCCTCT
The DNA here is from genome assembly GCA_023373885.1 of Hestina assimilis. Lineage (NCBI taxonomy): Eukaryota > Metazoa > Arthropoda > Insecta > Lepidoptera > Nymphalidae > Hestina > Hestina assimilis. The sequence goes on along the minus strand of CM041748.1, from coordinate 679,680 downwards.
GAACACTCGCCGTGATACATTCGGTAGAAGGCGCTTAGGGCGGCAATCTCACGACGCAGTTGAAGAGATTCGAGGGTGTTGGAGACCTCTTCATCGCCAATGATGCGAATCGCTCGTCGCTGACTTGACTTGACCAATGCATTAAAAAAATCATATAAAGCAAGTTGTTCAAAATTTTCAAACGCGTTTTTTCGAAATGACATTCGTGTGGGTTGACATGGTATTACTTATTTGCGTCCAAATGAGGTATCTATTGTCTATTCTACTCTATGGAGTCTGTGGTGATTAACAATTGTCATGACAAAATGAAAAACGTCAATTTGTCAAATCAACTTTTAATTTTCGTATTTTCTTGTTCACTTCACCGTCATAATTTTTCAATGATTTGTTTTTCATTAGTCAACAATATTTCTAGTTAAAAATGTGGCCAGGATATCTGTAATAAATAAATAACAGCTCAATTTTCGCTAAATTGTGTCGCCATGGAGGAACAAGTGAAGATGACGACCGAGTCGACTGAAAAGAAAGGTGTGTTTTCGCTTCTGCTTTATTTGTATATATGCTGCAGGAAGTTGAGAAGTGTTTCTGTTTCAAGTTGAGGATGATGGCGAAGGCGGCTCAGTACCAGTGGTGAAGCGAGGTCTCGAGGAGGAGTTTAACATGCAGAGAGCTAAAATGAAAGAGTTGTTCTTGCAGAAAGAAGGTTCGTAGCTCGCAGATGTTGGTCGCCTAGCTCAGTTTAGCTAACGGTGTTGTCATCGCAGTGTTAGTTGCCTCATTGTTTCGTCTTATGTCACAACTGGTAATGGTCTCTGTGTTAACATAATTACATATTTGTAAACTTAAAATATTAGAGTAGCCATTAAAGTACGTGATTACTTATTATACCTTTTTGGTTTCATAGTTCACGAATATTTATATTATAATTAACTAACAAATATTGAAAAATAATAAAAATATATTTATCTAACTGGTATAAATACACTTTAAACAGCATTGAGAAAAACTTGTCCTGAAGTGTTACAATAACAATATATCTAATAAAAATTTTATCATAATATACATGCAACTGTGGTTATAACAAATTAACAACGACAAGATTTACGGTTTAGTTTTCACTTTGGTAATGTCACGGAGATTGGATCATCTGCATTATTGCCCAACAACATTAACAAAATATTAATTGCATGCTCTATAATAAATTATGGTTATCCACCAGAATTGAAAACTTCATTCAAAATAAAAGTCCATAAATATTGCAACTAATCTATAGTATTCCTTGCAGAGGACCTGCGTCAGTTGGTACTAGAGAAACAACAGCTGGACTCTGAAGTGCTTGGGCTCAGAGCGGAGCTGCAGCAGCTGCAAACACTCAGTGAAAATCAGAAATCAGAAATTCAGAACTTACAGTTACTAGTCAGTGGTATGTAATTTGAAAATATTTTATTATTATTTATTTTTTTTCGGAATGTGCATTGCTGTTGGCCCTACTGGCCTTAACAGCGTCACAGGGCGTGGGGGCCGAGTACTGAGACTCAGCTGTGAAGGAACCGCCCTCACGGGGGCCCAAATTTGATCTATTTTATAAAATATTATGTTTAATTATTGGAAAACTTGTGACTTGGCCTTTTTGGTTACTTTGTAATAATAAAGTTAAGAGATTCTTGAGACATTTAAAAAAAAAACTGGAACTTAGAATTTTCTTAGTTTCATTGTTCTCTCATACTTGGCTTCAGTTTGTGAGTTAGACTGACAGTTATTGTAACTGCTTATTTCTTAAAGTTCGTACAATAATGTTATATAAATTTTACAAATAATAAAAGAAATTTTTCCTAAAAGGGTTTCCACCTGAATTGAAAACTTCATTCAAAATAAAAGTTCATAAGTATATTATGTTATATATTATAATATTATGTTATATATTACATTACAGAGAATTTTTCCATTATTAAGCCTGAACTCGTTATAAAAGTTGTATTGTGGCTTAATTTCTTTATATGAAATAAGCTTTTATTATGTATTAATAGTAATTTGATATTGAACCATACATTATGAAAGCTATACAATATACTAGGGGTATGTACCCCTTCATTCTTCATTCTTTTAAAAGATAATAGTTAATATTATTTCAAGTTTTTTTCTTAATTTATTAAAACAATGAATGTAAAACGATTTTTGCAAAAATAAATAAAATTAATTTATAATAAATTAAAAAAAAATTACATAACCAAAACAAATAATTGAAATTGTAACTGATAAACTTTATAACAAACATTGTTTGTTAATAATATAATTAACAATTTCCTTATCATTATAATCACAACTATAAATCATTTTTCCTCAATTACTTTTGTTTATTTAATGTGGTTTTACAGAGCACAATTTACAATGCTGAGTTGTTTCTGGGGCCCTAAAGGTGTTAAATAACATTTACTTTACATTCATTATCTATAAATAATATTGATAATTACATGCATAATTTTTGTTATATGTTTCGTTTAATCAATGTTCCATTAAGTAAAAGCAATAATAAATAGTTTCTACAACAAGAATCGGTGCTTAGTAAAATATTATCAAACATGGTGTAGAAAATATTTCTTGCGTCATAGTTTTAAAATCAGTGTTGATTTTTATTTTATTATTTTACAGTGATTAGTTAGAAATTTTAATTTTATAGAATACATATACCATTTGTTTACAGAGACGGTGGAAGCACTATCGTCAGGTACCGAGGAGGTGAGGAGGCTGAAGGCCAGGAATGTTGAGTTGGAGCAGCAACTGACACAGCTGAAACAACAACAGGTGATTATCGCTTAGTAGTTTGTGATTATAAGAATGAGACATAATTTTATCTTTAAATTTATTTCTAAATTCATTAGCAACAAACCGTTGTCCACAGTTTTCTATTGTGATTGATATGGAAAATTTGAAATGAAATCCTAATAATGTAAAATTTCTTTACAATCACATACAAAAAACATTACAAAAATTTAGTGTTACATTTTAAAAATGCTTGGAAAATGTTTTGCCTATTTTCGATACACTATCGAAGTATCGACTCGCGAACCTCATTACCCTATCTCGCACTTAACGAGCCTACTGTGTGTTCGTTACAAGTAATGCACAGTGTTCCTGTGGCTTATCATAATTGGACAGACTCCAACCGGCGGTGGCACAGTTAGACGAGTACGTGCAGTGCACCCTATTTGACGTTATCAGTTGTTGAGTTTCGCTGTATTAAAAATTCAAATATATCTCACATAATATAAATGTATAGAAAATACAACAAATGACTCACTTTTTAGTAGCTAATCATAAAAAAAAAATTTGAACTTTTAATTATATCTATAAGAATGAGCCTAAATTCTACTTATTATTAATAATTGATGACCAAATTGCAATAAGGTGTTAGTAAGCCAAGCGAGAGTGTAAAGTATGGAGTCTTGGCGTTGGCAGGAGCTGTCGCTCGCGCCGGCGACGTTCGTGCGCTCGCTCGCGCGCAAGCTCGGCGCCGACACGGACGCGGAGCAGTCTACCGTCAAAAAGGTACTTGCAAGTCCGAACCCCCACCTCTTCTGAACCCTTCCAACCCTCTTTCCTCTCATCCCTTTTGTGTTACTGGTGAATATGGGTAATTGTTTACCATCTCTTAGTAGTGTTAAAAAGAAGTAGTTTGTTTTTGAGAGGCTGATTGCATACTATTTGACTTGATTTTTAATGTAATAAAAATTATTGCATGAGGATGTACTTCAACCAATGTAAACAAAGATGAGCTCACTAAGGGTCTAACTCAATTTTCATAAAACAATTAATAGGGTCTGTTAGGATTTTACGCTTTTACGCTTCCTCCTTACAGTAATTATCTCTTAAGCACTAACTTATTTTTCCAGTGTGAAGATAATGAACTGCTCCGCTCAATAATTCAGCCCTTAGAGATGGAAATTACTGCGCTTAAAAATAAACTTAGAGAGAATGACGCACAGCTGCAGGAAGCTTTGGTATGGTGAAAATATTACTTGATAAAATAAATTGTATTGCCATTTGATATTAATGGGAAATTGGCGTATATTGATCATTTGACAGATAGCTAAATTGGTAGTCATGCTAACTCTATGCATACACGAATTCCGTAGTTTTTTCCCGAAAATTAACATGATTAGATAATGTTACATTTTTTAATCTTACTGGAAAAAGATAGGGTTTTTGAAAAAACACGAGTTGCTTGAAAATTCAAATACTTTATCCGACCCTAAAGAACCATTGTTATAAATAAGTCATAATTTATAATAAAACATACTGTACTTTAATTTTATATGGCTTTTGACAACATCACTGGTCTGATGACTCTGATAGGGCCAGTAGGGACAACATATTAAAAGGAAAGAAATTTGTTGTAAGTTTATTGTGTTATTGCAGAAGGCTAAGGCGGCTCTCACGGCGAGTACCTCCACCACTGGGGGAGATACGAAACCTGAGTCAGGTAATTTGAAATTTACTTTAAATTCATTCAATTGTATGTAAAGTAGCTTATTTGTTTTTTTTTAATGAGGATAAAGTTAGCACTAGCAGTATAGCTTATGAATTTCCTATTTTTGGTTAAAAGTCTCTCTACTGTTAAGAATAGGGAAGACATTGATTCACTGTGGATAGATGGATATACATTGATGAGAATTTCTATCAGGACATGCAGCCTATTAAATTTTTTTTAAATGAGACAACGATCAGGGCTCGTCGGGATAGATGCAAAACTGGTTAAGGTGGTAATTATTATCTCGATGTGTGTGTGTGTGTGTGTGTGTCAGAGCGCGGGGCGTGCGACATGTGCGCCAACTACGAGCGGCAGCTGGTGGCGGAGCAGGCGCGCGCCGACGCCGCGCGCGAGGCGGCGCGCGCCCGGCGGCACGCGCTCGCGCTGGCCGCCGAGGAGCTGGAGGGCGTGCGCGCGGTGCACGACGAGACGGTGCGCGGCTGGCAGGCGGAGCGCGCGGAGGCGGGCGCGCGCGCGGGCGCGCTGGCGGAGGCGCTGCGCGGCGCGCGCGCCGAGCTGGCCGCGCGCGCCGCCGCCGCCGACGCCGCCTCGCAGCGCGCGCTGCAGCTCGTCACCACGCTCACCGTCGAGCGCGAGACGCTGCAGGGCCGGCTGGACAGGTGCGGCGCGGGGGGACGGAGACCGACTTTAACCGAATTTAAACCGATATTAAAAATTTGTGTGTGTGTGTACTTACGTACGCACGTAACGAGTTACACTTCTCTATGGTAGTACCAAAGTAAAAATAGTTCTATGGCATAAAAAAAAAAAAATTTACCGCTCGACGCTCCAAAAGTACCAGGAGAGCATACAGTTATAAGACTTTGCATTCTTATAGGAAAGTACGTGGGGGCGGGGCCTAGACGTATTGACGTCGCTGGCGGGTGAAATGTGGAGCGAATCTCCTTAATTGTTCTGAAATCCTAGTACTTATTATTACGGATTTTTATTTTTATACATATATTCAAACAAATAAATAAAATTGATGTCTGTTTATTTATAATTACAAATTAACAAGCTTTTCACTAAATGAATATGAAAGTATATACGGTGCTTAGATAAAAAAAAATTAAAATGTTGACTATAGCCACCTTCAGGGTGTCGGTTGTTTGTGACGGTGTGCGCGTGCATCGTAATAATTCACTCTCTCATTTTTCCCTAACGCACCAAAAGAAGTATAACTTCAAAAAAAGCAATGTTAAACTTAACAAATAATTACAATTCCACTGACTAGTTGACATTCCGAAATTTTTCATTTCCATTCAACAAAGACTTTTGTTTCAGTTTAGAGGCAGACAACGCGATGTTAATCGGTCAGTACACCAAAAAGGCTGCGGAAATGCAAAACGAAATAATAGATTTGCCAGACAACGTTACGGTGAGATACTAGCATCAATCCTTATATAAAAGTAACGTAAAATAAGTAAAACACAAGAAACCAATATGACACAAATCGTCTTTAGACGAGCGACAGGCGTGTTCCGGCTGTATGTATCGCGTGTGTCAATAAGCTGTGTCGAACAGGAGCTGCAGGAGCTGTCGCTGCAGCTGCGCGAGCAGCTCATCGTGTGCGAGACGGGCCGCGAGAGCGCCGCCGCCGCCGAGGGCGAGCTGCGCGCGCAGCTGCTGCAGCACGCGCAGCTGCTGCACCGGCGCGAGGACGAGCTGCACGAGCGCGCCGCCGAGCTGCGCGCCGCGCGGTGCGTACCGCTCCCACTCGTCTGCTAGAATATCTCGAATACTCCAGTGGCAAAACATTCTATGTTAAGCTGTTCACGTCCGTAAACAACTCTTCCGATCTCGTACACCTATGAAAAATATATTAGTTGGCTTTGTGTCGAATCTCGAGCTCGGACAATCCTCCCCGTCTCCTGACCAACATAGGTTGCCATAAAAGGGCTCCAGCTTTGATCGGGTCTGGTAGCCGCCTAGGAAACGAGAGCGTCGACATCCTATCAAAATACAGCGCCCGACATCCGACAAGTGAGAACGAGTTCTTAAGATGGATCTGTACATGCCCAGCGATCGAGCCGACGGCCTCGAGTGGCGATGATTTAACTTTGTCGGACAACTGGACACTCAGTAAATTATTATTTATATGAACAGGGAAGAATTAGACCGGTTGCAGACGGAGCGCGAGCAGATGAAGGAGCTGGCTGACAAGCTGCGACACTCCAACGACATGATTGAGCAGCTACTGGAGGACAAGGTAGTTTCTTTATTTATTGCATGCGATCATAACAAAAACACAATATATACAAAACAAAAAATTATGTAACTCTAATTTCAAGAGGCAAAATCTAGGTATTCATAAAGACATATGACGGAAAATAACACTTAACATTTTTGTTTTTTTTATTTATTAATTATACTATAAATAATTAAAATTTCATAATTTATAAATTGAAATTATTACAATTATCCATTAACATCCAAAGAGTTCAAAATGCACGCGCGTCGCGTGCGTCTGACTTAATAGGAAGCATGTCGAAGTCATCGGTGACGCAAACTCGTAAGTAATTTCTCTACCAAAATTGCAAAAATTGCCATTGAAGTTTTCACTTAAAAATAGACTAACTCATCGACAAAAAAAGACAAATTAAACGAGCAGTACAGTATGTGTTAATGATGATGTAGTAATAAACGTTTGCGGTGTTCCCAGAAACGTCTCCAGTCGGAGGTGAGCGAGGTGCGCTCGCGCGTGGGCGTGCTGCAGCAGGAGCTGGACAACAGCGAGAAGGTGCAGCAGGACTTCGTGCGCCTCTCGCAGTCGTTACAGGTACACCGCAACGATCTGTGGTGCAGGACATGAACATTTGACACGAAATCAGTTGATACCCTATCCCTTTTCATTAAGGCAAATTATCATCTTTATATGTATTAACTGAAGAATTTTTTTACAGGTGCAGCTTCAAAGAATCCGCGAAGAGGACACGGAGGTGCGGTGGCAGCACGACGAGGACGTGAGCGAGTGCCCCGCGTGCCACACCGCGCTGCCCAACAACAAGAAGAAGGTAGCCGCTGAGGCGGGAACGAGTTGACTCGTCAAAGTCAATCCTGAGTCGCTTACAGTGCTACCAACTTATCTGTGGAACAGCCAAAAGCGGATAATTAATAAAAATTTTAATGGCTATAAATCCTTACTAATCAGTCAGGTTCATTGTCTTTTGCTAGCTTACTAGTGAACGTGAACGAAGTGAAAGAAGGCTTGTTTTAAAATATTTCATCATGTACTAGTCGAGTATTAAAAAATACAGAAATAGTTTATCTTTGTAATAGGTTGCAACATTTTTCGATCGTGGCGCCATCACTACATTCTACAACTAAATTGGTTGCACTGTACGTTGTTTCGTCTCGTTGTTTCCGTTCATAGATATAGAGGAGACACTAGGTCGCGCCTGTAGATGGCGTAAAATGATAAGTGTTTAAAATTGAAGCACCATTTAATAATTGGCTTGGAACTGAATAATACTATCGTCCAACAATTAATATCGCAGACTCATTCTTAATTTTACTTTCGCAAATGCGCCATTTTTTTTAATATCAGATGGGGCAAATGGGCAGGATGCTCACCTATTGTTAAGGGATCACCGCCACCCATGATGAACATCTATAACACCGGAGGAATGAGTTTTTCTTTTGAAGGTTCCCAAGTCGTATCGGTTCGGATTCAACGCAGACCCAAAGGATCAAGCCGATCGAAAAGGGCTTGATCGTCGACAATTCGAACCGCTCTACGTTAGATGTGGTCAATTGGAAGTAGCTAGTAGGTAGCTGGGGAGTAGGGCCTCGCCTGGTCGGTCGCTGCTCGCAGTATCAGTGAGCGGTGAGGGTGTGGTCGCAGATCCACTGCCGGCACTGCGGGCGCATCTACTGCGGCGCGTGCGTGTCGCACAGCGTGGCGAGCGGGCCGCGCGGGCTGCCGGCGCGCGTGTGCTCCGTGTGCCGCACGCTGCTGCAGCCGCACGCCGCGCCCTACTTCAGCACGCGCCCGCCGCACTCGCCCGACTAGCCGCGCCGCTCCGCACGGCACCACTCCGCACAGCTCCACTCCGCACGGCACCACTCCGCACAGCTCCACTCCGCACCCATCTACTGCGGCGCGTGCGTGGCGCACAGCGTGGCGAGCGGGCCGCGCGGGCTGCCGGCGCGCGTGTGCTCCGTGTGCCGCACGCTGCTGCAGCCGCACGCCGCGCCCTACTTCAGCACGCGCCCGCCGCACTCGCCCGACTAGCCGCGCCGCTCCGCACGGCACCACTCCGCACAGCTCCACTCCGCACGGCACCACTCCGCACAGCTCCACTCCGCACGGCACCACTCCGCACAGCTCCACTCCGCACCCATCTACTGCGGCGCGTGCGTGGCGAGCGGGCCGCGCGGGCTGCCGGCGCGCGTGTGCTCCGTGTGCCGCACGCTGCTGCAGCCGCACGCCGCGCCCTACTTCAGCACGCGCCCGCCGCACTCACCCGACTAGCCGCGCCGCTCCGCACGGCACTACTCCGCACAGCTCCACTCCGCACAGCTCCACTCCGCACCCATCTACTGCGGCGCGTGCGTGGCGAGCGGGCCGCACGGGCTGCCGGCGCGCGTGTTCTCCGTGTGCCGCACGCTGCTGCAGCCGCACGCCGCGCCCTACTTCAGCACGCGCCCGCCGCACTCGCCCGACTAGCCGCGCCGCTCCGCACGGCACTACTCCGCACAGCTCCACTCCGCACAGCTCCACTCCGCACCCATCTACTGCGGCGCGTGCGTGTCGCACAGCGTGGCGAGCGGGCCGCGCGGGCTGCCGGCGCGCGTGTGCTCCGTGTGCCGCACGCTGCTGCAGCCGCACGCCGCGCCCTACTTCAGCACGCGCCCGCCGCACTCGCCCGACTAGCCGCGCCGCTCCGCACGGCACTACTCCGCACAGCTCCACTCCGCACAGCTCCACTCCGCACCCATCTACTGCGGCGCGTGCGTGTCGCACAGCGTGGCGAGCGGGCCGCGCGGGCTGCCGGCGCGCGTGTGCTCCGTGTGCCGCACGCTGCTGCAGCCGCACGCCGCGCCCTACTTCAGCACGCGCCCGCCGCACTCGCCCGACTAGCCGCGCCGCTCCGCACGGCACTACTCCGCACAGCTCCACTCCGCACCCATCTACTGCGGCGCGTGCGTGGCGAGCGGGCCGCACGGGCTGCCGGCGCGCGTGTTCTCCGTGTGCCGCACGCTGCTGCAGCCGCACGCCGCGCCCTACTTCAGCACTTCACTGCATTGACCAAGTGCTTAAATGTTAAAATAAAAATAGCCCTGTCGCAATATTATATGTAATGTACATACCTGCCACATCATTATCCACTAGCGTTATTTTCTTAGGTTTTTCCTTTATAAATGAATGTATAATTTCATTGAAAACCAATCTTCTGTAATATTCGATTCAATAATTGCTAAGATAAACTGCAATAATAAACATTAAACAATGCTACATTGTAAATAAATTTATCATATGCAGCAATACTTACTATACATTCAATATCTTGTAAAATATTAAAAGCAGTAGCGCATGATTGAGAAGCTAAGCTCTATTCGTTTATATAATATAAACGCTGCAGCATTTCACTAAGAATATCTTCTCTTCTTCTCTTATAGACAATTTCTTTATTACTCTGTATAATAACTTTAAAATAATTTTGTTTGAAACACCTCATTGTTTATATGTTATATTTTCGTTAATGTAGTAGGTTAATAAATATAGTTTTATCCTTGTAGATAGTTAAATTATGGAATATTACGAGCCGTAGCTGCAGTTGCATTACGGCGCTGTCGCATTTCAGACTATGTAGTAAGGAATTGGCGCAACAGACCTCAAGGTCAAGTGATAAATTAAAAGTGCTAATTAAAATATACAATACGAGAACACAGCGGATATATATATTGTACGGGATGTGTTTATAGACTGTACAAAACTCTTTAGAATATCCTAAATTAGGTTATTGGTATCGGCAAATGTTAACAAGTTTAGACATACTTTTATCCAATCTAAAATATTTTTTGCATTAATAATTATCAATAAATATCTGTTGTAAACTAGTGTTAACCCTGTCGTGAAATTTTTAAGAATAAAATTAAGCGTATTGCCCTTTTTCCCACTTCTTTTTCTTACTCAAAGAGTACCAATAACGCCTGAATTACACCGATTAGTATTCTCTCTATAGAAAGTAGCTCAAAATAAAAAATAGCATCAATTAGCATTTTTCCGTTTTAAATGATTAAAAGTTTTACACCTATACAAGTTACAGTACTAAAAACAGTAAACAGGCTGGTCAATGCTGCTAAATGTAGTTCAGGTCTAAGTGGCCCACATCAATAAGTATTGTCACCCATTTGTAAATATTGTCCAGACTCGTCATAATTGATGGACTCCGACATAGTACAAGTATATATAAGTATATATTTCTTTATTTATTTAATGTCCTTTTTCATAATGATATGTACTAAATTATAGATCTTATTGTGAAATCTAAGTTACTCTATCCCACGGTTGACAGCTTTTTTTATGTATTTGCGTTCTTTTTTTACCCTTGCGTAAAAACATATTTCTCAAGACCTTAAATGTTTTGGTGATATATTCAGGATATAACCATGTTATAAATTAATGTTCCGGATTTTGACCTAAAATGTGAGGATTATGATAAATAAAAGTAGTTAATATTGTAAGATAGATATTTTATTGTAAATAAAGAGCTCGATATTGAAGGTTGTTTACTTTTTTACCTCAAGTCCGAGTAACAAAATCCACCACGCAATATCGTTTATTCTGAAAAATAACTTAACACTATGGAATAATAAAATGATATCTAGTCGTTATATTCTTCAAGGCTGAGCGTTATGACGTCACTCACAAGACAATCGGCCGGCTGCAATGAGAAAAAAATATATCGCAGGTTAAATATTGCTAAATATGAGTAACAAATAAAGCATGAGTGGATGAAGGGATTATGTAACATTTTAAAGATTTTACGTTATTGCATTTAATCAAGCTTTTAAATGCATATAAGATGTTTATCTTAACAACGATATGAAAGACGAAAAACAAATAAAAAATAAATTGAAAGTTTAAATTTTTTGAGCACAAAAACCGTTTATATTAAACCTTTAATCAATGAAAAAAATAGATTTTTTATGATACATAATCCCTTAATCCACTAGTTGTTTTCAAAATTAATATTATAAATTGCAGTAGAAATATGTATACCTCTGAGCATATCCCAACGAGCGCGTCCGCGCAGCCATAGAACTCCTCTTTGAGAGATATAACTATCGTCTGGAGCGAGCTCTTCTTGGAGCGTATGAAGGACGCCACCTTGCCTATGTTCGTGTTGTCCAGCGCTGCGTCGATTTCGTCCAAGAGGAAGAATGGCGCTGGTTGGAAACTAGCGAAAGAAACATTATTTATTCATGATACTGCGTGGTCTATTTGTTAGTAAGGTGGTGGCGGTGGTCACCTGTGTATGGCGAAGAGCAGCGCCAGCGCGGCGACGGTCTTCTCCCCGCCGGACAGGTTGGACATGGGCTGGAAGCGCTTCCCGGGCGCCACGCAGTTGTAGTTGACGCCGTCCAGGTACGGCTCCTCGGGGTTCTCGGGGCCCAGGAAGGCCTGCGCCGACTGGTTCATCGCGAGCGCCTGCCGTACACGATATTCAATTCAGAATCGTTCATAAAACTACAAAGCAGGGACGAAGTCAAAGTCATTTTAACATGAACTTATATTAGTTATTAATTTCTTTTGTATTAATTAATTATTAACATAAAATGCTGATAATAATAACTGTTGAACTGTGTACAAATTGGTACTTAGTTGTCGAATTAAATATTCAATTTTAGATAAGATTCGTTAAAAATATAATCCTTTACCTTATATATGGTATCAATTTCATTAGCAACATGCTCGAAGCAGGTCATAAACTTATCATGACGTTCCTTCTTCACCTGGAAAATATAAATAGCAAGCATTTAATTATTTCTTTTTTAGTCTAAACTAACTTCAAGGGAGATAAATAATAAATAAATAAACGGTTCAACGGGCCCCAGTAGGGCTATAGTAGAAAAGTAATATCCTGTATCGGAGGTAGGATATATATACAAGGACAAACATCCAGTCCAGAAAACATGCCTTTATGGTCAATACAAACATCTACTCCGAGCGGGAATCGAACCCGCGACCTAAGGCGCCTAAGGCAGGTTCGCTACCCCTGCGCCACAGTTGTCACATAAAGCTAGTGTAGGTGTGTTTTAGAATACCTTTTCGAAGGCAAGCTTAGCCTTGTGCGCGCGCTTCCTCGCGGCGACGAAGGCCTCGTTCGTAGCGTTCACCTTCTCGCGCACCTCGTTCAGTTTTTGCATTGCCTGATTAATCAAGTTTAATTATTAAGCGCTTAATTATTAAGCGTATAACATCTTTAATTAGTATAATAAAATGTTTGTAACAATTGTATTACTTTTGCAGCTATAGTAGAACTATAAATTATGATTTTTATAATTACCTACTTACCGGAATAGTACCATGAAAGAAAATAATAAATTATAATAATAATAATTAGTACAATTTGTGTAAGGTTTGTCATTTTTTTTTATATACTCTAAAAGTGGCAAAGAATCTACTGCCCCATAGTAATAGTAGAAGAGCCGGTGGGAGATCGTCCTTCACCGATCTGATAACCAGATGAGACGTATTTTTTATCAAATATTTTTTATAAACAAATATGCCTATAATTGCTTGCCTATCGAAAAGTGCTCATGGCTATTTTTAATTAAATTAACTTTTATCGATTTTTTTTCATCACCTTCATACTTTTACAAAAAAATTAATCAATATAGAAAAAAAAATAATACATGTATGTTGTTAAAACTATTTATTACGAAACATAAAAAAATTAAATTCAAATATTTATTGTTATTTTTATTATTCATTATCAGAATCATCGGAAGTTGAATACTGATTATCAGATTCTAATTCTTCTTTATCTTCATTATCCATGACTTGTGCGATGTCATCAATTTTCAAGGGTGTTTGGTCCCCAACAAATCGAATTGGTTTAAAATGATCATCTTCTAAGAGTATAGAACCATAATTTTCAGGGCGCAATTTTAAGCAATCTTGATCAGTAGCATGAAGCCACATAGAATTGACATAAATCGTTCGTAAAATTTTTTGGGTTAAAGAAGACCAGCAAGGTGGAAAATTGTTAAATTCTTGAAAATTAATATTATTTATATTAGCACGTGTTGTCACTAATAAATAATTTCCGACTCCGAATATACACGAGCATGCGCACTCGAATACGTTCTATGGTCAGGTAGCGAGCAGCTGTTGTGTCCTGCTCTAGCACACGGACCTCGGACGCTCTACTTTCTCTGTCGCACCTATCAAGTGGCTAAAACTCTTAAAAGTTTTTAGCCTGGCAACAGTACTGTAAGTACGATTTTTCGCAGGCAAGTTTATATGACTGATTTTGAAATAAAATAATCTAAAATTTGAGATAACTTTCGATAAGTTAGCAGATCGATGGAGTCACCTATTTTGACTTACCTGTTTACACCTGCTTGCCAGGTAGTTATACACTGAAATGAGTAGGCAAGCATACCTCGGCATATTCTGTGTATTAAAAACTATCAGTGAAATAAATTTCATTTGGTTATCAAAAGTATGAAGGTGATGAAAAAAATCGATAAAAGTTAATTTAATTAAAAATAGCCATGAGCACTTTTCGATAGGCAAGCAATTATAGGCATATTTGTTTATAAAAAATATTTGATAAAAATACGTCTCATCTGGTTATCAGATCGGTGAAGGACGATCTCCCACCGGCTCTTAGACCATAAGCCGTCATCGTAGCCTAAGAAGAAGTGAAGATTTGGGCCTCCGGTGTTCCCACCCATCCAATGAAACGCAAGTCTGGTTAATATAAATTGAGGAGGTAGAAGTGTGTGCTTCTCCGGTCGAGCCGGCCCACAGAGCTGCCGGCCGGCGCGACGTACCCTCATGTTGGGCGCCTGTATCTTGTCGACGGTGTTCTGCAGCGAGTGGATGCTCTTCTGCAGCTTGTCGGCCCTGCGCTTGATCTCGTCGGGCTCGTCCAGCTCGCGCAGCGCCTCGCCCAGCGAGCGGTAGTCCACGCGCAGCCTGACCCAGTACACAACGCGTCAGCTACTTGGAACTATCGTATATTATACACTTCTTATAACTAAAATACTAAGTTTCGGTTCAGTCGATTAATTTATGTTTTTGATTGTATCGGGTTTCGTTATGTGATAATATTTATTACTAAGGAACGAATAACTCCATACATAGTCCATGCATAGCAAGGAGTTAAGGACATAGGGTTAGGACGTCTTTATGATCAAGATAAGGTGGAGAGACCTGGAGTCCCGCAGGTGCGCCTGCGCGCTGGACAGGCTGGACTGATCCGACTCGCCCTCCGCCGTGTCGTCCAGGCTGCCCTCTAGCAGCGGAATCATTATGTCGTCGATCTGGAAATACACTCAATGGACCTGCACACTATGTGGAAGTAGAACTATGACCACATTCGTTTACAAGTTAAGAGTTAGTTATAATTAGTTTCATGTGGGTCTCCCTATCGTACCTCGGAGAGCACGTTAAGCTGTCGGTCCCGGCTGTTACCACATAACATCTGATAATAATAGTTACTTTTGATAAATAATTTGCTCATATCCAATGAGTTACTGGTTGGCTCTTAGGGTTGCGGAGGTCAGATTTTTATTTTTTTATGTTAGAAGTTGGCAAACAAGCATACGGCCCATCTGATGGTCAGTGGCTGCCGCAGCCTATGAGCGCTTGCAGCACCATTAGTAGGTGCCACTCGCGCGTTGCCAACCTCGAGATATTAGTTCTTAAATCTCGTTCGCCCAGTAATTTTACTAGCGTACAATGCCCTTCAAGCCGGAACACAGTAGTGCCTAAGCACTAAGATGACAATCGCTCTGCGTAAAAACTAGTAACTGGTCAAATCTGACCATTTGACCATCTGACATTTGACATTAAACCACTGCACATGGCCTCGAGTCCCACACTCCCCGCGCCAACTTTTGCCATCTGTTCCGGCGAGGTAGTGCGTGAATGCATTTCCCAAAGTAAAAAAAAAGTGGTAGTGGTACCTTGCACTGTCGCAGGATGTTGTGCCGCTCGCTGCGGCGGCTCTCGATGCGCGCCTCGATGCTCGCGATCTGCTTCTGCACGCTGGCGATGTCCTTCTGCACGGCGGCCACGTCCTTGCGCGCCTGCGGGTGGGACGCGGGGCGGTAAGTGCGGGTATACCATAGATATTACAGAGCGGACATTAGATCGTGCGTCCGGTATATTGACATTTGTAAACATTTAAAGATTAACTTGGGAACCTTCAAGAGAAGAGCCTATTCTTTCCTTAAAGGTCGGCAATGCGCCTGCATGCCTTCTGGTGTTGCAGATGTTCATGGGCGGCGGTGATCACTTAACATCAGGTGAGCTTCCTGCCCGTTTGCCCCCTCTTACATAAAAAAAAATAATAATAACTAACTAGCGCCATCTATGAATGTGTTCGAGTTCATAAAATTAAAACTGCGCACGCGCGAAGACAAGAGTAAGAATGGGGATATGTAATTGGGGTTTGCGTTGCGGCGGTTGCGCACTGACCGCGGCCACGGCGTCGTCGGCGCGCTCCTGCTCGGCGCGCGCGGCGGCGCGGTCGGCCTTGAGCGCGTCGGCGCGGCGCAGCTCGCGGTCGATGTCCTGGCGCTGCTTGGCCTCGGCCTGGCGGCTGGCCTCCAGCTCGTCCTCGCCGTCCTGCGCGGTGCGCTCCCAGCGCGTCACGTTCTTCTGCGTGTCGCGCGAGCGCTCGAACTCCAGGTTGGACGCGATGCGGTCGATCTGCGCCTCGAACTCCATGCGCCGCTTGGCGCGCTCCTGCTGCGCGCGCAGCTCGCGCTCCTCGTACTGGCGGATGTTGGCCACGCCGATGTCGCGGCAGAACCCGCGGAACACCACGTCCTCCACGTTGTTCATGTTCTCCTTGATCTCCTGGATCTTGGAGTCGCGCGCGCGGATCGTGCGCTCGATCTCCTCGATTTGGGGCTGAAGTGAACATGCCTTCGTTATTTCAAATACTTTCACATTTACTATTTCTTATTGATTTTATTTTTATTTTATATTACAAGTAGAGTATATATTTGAGATGTAATACTCACTCCAAACATTTCTATCTTGCGCTCCAGCTCTTCTAGTTCTGTATCGAGAGTCTTTATCTGTTTCAACTGCAAGCAAACACAATGAAATAGTAATACAACTCCTTGTGCTAACGCAGTAAGCACTAGGAGCTACATAACGGCGCTCGTACCGTGGCGTCCCGGTCGGTGAGCGCGTACTTGAGGCGCGACTCGAGGCCGCGGATCTGCGAGTCGACGGTGGTGAGCTCGGACTCCTTGCGCGACTTCTTCATGGAGTCGCGCAGCTCCTCGGTGAGCTTCTCCTTCTTGGCCTTCAGCTGCGACAGGTGCTTCTCGTCCCAGCGCTTGGCCTTGCGCGCCAGGTCCAGCGAGCCGCCCGAGATGATGCCCGACTTCTGGTAGAAGGTGCCGTCCAGCGCCAGCGCCTGCGGACGGTAGCTCGTTAGCTCGGTGCGCAGTGCGGCCGCGGGCGGGGCGCGGTACGCACGTCGTAGCGGCTGCTCTTGGAGCGGTCCAGGTCGTAGGCCACGCGCGACGCGTCCTCGGGCGTCTCGCAGACCAGCGCGTTGTTGGTGACGAACAGCACGGCGCGGTGGATGGCGGCCGGCTCGAAGCGCAGCACGTCGAACAGCAGCTTCACGTTCTTCGGCTCCTTTATGTCCCTGCGCCGACATCACCAACTCTATCAACAAGCTCTATGTAACTAGTTTAGTGAACATTTTCAAATTTTATTGCTAAATTGCCCAATTTTGAATCTTGAGGCGTCACGTATCACACGTGACGTGTTTAATAATTATGTGCAAATTCATTTGAGAAAGCTTAATTTTTATTCTAGGCTGTTTTATTACATTTTGTCAGCCCCCTTTCCATTTCTTCACAGGGACAATGACAACTGATCTGATGATGATGATAAATTCAGCCACAATTATAGAACATCACACTTGAACTAAGTTTAGTTTCACACCAAACAGACAGAAACTGCATTTCACTTACTGTACCTTTTCTTCCTGAAAAAAAAGTAAATAATTTGACATATATATATACCTCAGTCTCTCTCTCAGCGGCTTAGCCTGGATATAATCGAGCGGCAGGAACGTCTCCGGCTCCAGCATCCTCTCCTTGAGCACCTGGATGCAGCGGCGGGCCGTCTTCTCGGTGTCGACCACGATCGCCTCCATGTACTTGCCCAGCACCTTGGTGATGGCCACGTTGTACCGCTTGTGCGTCGGCTGGCACATGTTGATCATGCGGTCGTACTGTAATACGGAACAGGTTTTACTCTGAACAGATGGTAATTAAACATTAGGTACTTGAAATTTCATTTCATTCGCTGTTGCTCTTTTATAATTTAAACGGCGAAGCAACGAAAACAAGTTAGTCATAATCTTACAACATAATCAAATGAAATTAGCATCACAAGCACACATAGTTTGGGACATACCAGCGAATTGGGTTATTGAAAAAAAAAAAATTGATACTTTTAAAGTAATTTAAAACTTTATTATTAATAATATTGATATTAAATTTCAAAAACTTTAAAAAAAATTCAATTAATTATAAGCAATTAATTAAACAACTCTACAAAAAAATTTTCGTTCTTTGTCCTAACGCTAATACTAGGTTTTTCCGGTTAATTATTTACAAAAACGAAAATAAAATACCTTTTTTGTATAAAGTTTGCTTTTGTGATAGTTATAGTAATAATACTAATTTTTCATATTTTTTATAAATTTTAATTAATTTTAATACTTAAAAAAAACCACGCTATGAGAGTGGGGTGTTTACGTTTACACAGTGGCACTAGATGGCACTCGAGTCATATACAACGATCAGGTGTTTTGTAAAAGCCCAGAAAAACTTAAAATGTCACGAAAGTGTAAAAACAAAGCTGAAAACTACGAACAGTTGGTTGGGGATATGCTTAGAAATTTTAAGGCCATGGGCTGCAGGATGTCAATAAAAGTACACATGCTGCATGCTCATTTGGATAAATTTAAAAACAAAATGGGAGCGTATTCAGAAGCGCAAGGAGAACGTTTTCATCAGGACATCATGAACTTTGAACATAGTTATCAAGCCCAATACAATGAAAACATGATGGGCGACTGTATTTGGGGTTTAGTAAGAAAAAGTAGTTATGAACATAAAATAAATTTGAGACGCTCATAGCCGAGTGCACCCGCTGATCGTTAAACGATCGGTAGGTTAAGCAACTTTAGGCGCGGTCAGTCACTAGATGGGTGATCGCATAGTGGTATTTCAACCGAGCGTCCTCCGTTCTTCGGAGGGTACGTAAAAGTCGGTCCCGGCTGTTGACAATTAGACAACAGTCAATAAGTCAAGTCAGAGGCCTACGGGCGACCTGAACAACTCCGACACTAGGTTGGCCACTAACCACTCGATAAGAAGAAGAAGAACATAAAAGAAAAAGTAAAAGCGTGCACTTTTAAATTTTTTTCCACTTTTCTGTAAGTTCATTTAATAGTGAAACTTAATAAAAATAATAAACATGTTTATTTTGAAAGTTCAATTTTCAATAAAAAATTAAAATCAGAGATTTTGAAAAATATCGTTAAATGAGTCCACTGAACACAAAAGCAAACTGTTTCATGCCATGTATTTTTTTTTCGTCCAATTACGATCTAAAATATTAAAATTTTATGCTTTGCAGTCAAAGTCAAATTAGGTGATGACCCGTGTTATAAGCAATTAGAAATTGATGAAATTTAAATAAAAATCACGTGACCATAAACGCGCCATGATTGGTCACCATACCTATGACGTCTTAATGTTATAGCTATTTGAACGCAAATAAGCAATACCATGTTGACCTACAAAATTGAAAAAACTGAATTATATGTGCGAGAGTGTTGGTAAGTGGCTGAAGATCATTTTTCTTTAATATTTGTAGGGTTTTAAGCTTTAAAACTCCTAAAAAGCCATTTTTTAATCATGCATTTAATGTATTATTAAATGTTTTGGGTTATATTATATACGAAATATGCAGTTTGGATACTTATTTTTTGTGAAAATAAGTAAAATAACTTACATAAAACTGAAATTGTCAAAAACTTGACCAATACATAAAAAAAATCATGTAAAGCAAGTTGTTCAAAATTTTGAAACGCATTTTTTTCGAAATGGCATGCATTTGTGTGGATTGACATGGTATTGCTTATTTGCGTCCATTTAATAACAGTTCAGCGACTCACCACGCCGGGTATCTCGCGCTTGAAGCTCTCGACGATCTCCTGCTTCTTGCGGCGGCGCGCCTCCTCGTGCTTGTCGACGCGCGCGTCGCCCAGCTGCCCCGCCACCTCCTCCAGCGCGGCCTGCAGCGCGGCGGCGCGGCCGCGGCACGACCCCACGTCCGCCTGCGAACAGACACCGCACGAGTGGCAACGCTGGCTACAAGCACATGCACGTTGGCAGCCGAAGAGAGGAGAACAAAAGGGATGAGTCTCCCGGCGCTCTCACACATAGCACGAAACGCAATAGAACTCTGTTAGGTCGATTTTCTGTGAGAGGGTAGTACTTCCCCAGTTGAGCCGGCCCATCTACGCTGGGGTAAGCCTGGCTGTACTAGTACTCAAATCCAATCAAATCAAATCAAATCAAAATTATTTTTTTGTCAAACGCTACTGACGATTCGTGAAGGTTGATTCTATCGAGAAAAACCAACAAGAAACTCGACAGTTACTCTTTTCAAATATATGTTGTTTAAAATTGTATACTTTATTATAAAATTTGGTTCTTGAATGAGATCCACCAATATTAAGAGTACCAATCGGGGGGCACGGCAGTGCCCCCGCCAAATCCAGCGCGAAGCAAACACTGCCGTACCATCTTTACCCGAATCATTTTCAGGCCCCTATTTGAGAACCTTTGGATAAGACTAGAACGCAAAAATTTTCATCATCCAGTAAACTGTAAAATCACACTAAAAAAAATTCAAGTCTCTAGTTCATTTAGTTCCGAGGTTATGCGAAGGCAAAGTTTCGCATTTATGACACTCAAACACTCATGATCATCAAACCAGAACTAGTACTAAAGAAATCGCAGTAAGGAACCTAAGGCTTGGCACGACTTTGTGTAGATTTCATTACTTTTTAGAGATAAACAAGCACCTCCGTCGAGACTTGGCTAGATTTTTTACAGGATGTTTTTGGTGGGATCATTTTTATCGGAAAAATATTTCTCTAACGAATAAAATGGTTTATTTATTATGTAAGTTTATTTTTTATGGAATTTGAAACTTGTTCATAGGCAGTTCCAATAAGCAATCTGGAATTATGTTTAAAATGCGAATACTTGGCCCCTTCAAAGAATTACTGACTTTCCGAAGACAAAAGTTTAATTTTGTTTCCAGTATTAACATTAACTGAACATCACTATTTTTGCTAAAAGACTTTAAATTATTCCTAATATATAAGAGGTTAGAATAAATAAATTATGACACCACAGTCATTATACCTATTTTCCTTAAAAACATCTCTTGAAGAGGCTCGCGCTCCTAAATTATAAATAGCACAAATTACCTTTTTTTGAGAACAAAATAGTATTAATGTCAGCCGCCGCAAAGAAGTATACCGTATAATACTATGAAAATAACTGAAATATGCGATTCTAGCTGTTTATAAGTCAGTTTCTTGTCTGACCTTCCTTATAGCATACGCAGCGGAGCTGAGCCTACCCGCCAGAGATGGCAAATGAGCATTCCACTGGAGCTTGGAATCTAATTCTATGCTTAGAAATTTAGTTGTGTCAACTAGAGTTAAGTTTTCACTATTCATTTTCAAATTTGGACGAATTTGTTTTACATTAGGCATCGGAAAGTTCACACATTTAGTCTTCTTTGCGTTAAGAACTAAATTATTCAAGGTAAACCAATGTTGAGCACGTGACAATGTATTATTTACTTCGTCATATTTTTGTAAATTCTTGTCACCCTTAAAAAATAATTAAGTGTCAAAATAACACAATATCACACAGCTCTTCTAAAAAATATGGAAGGTCGTTAATATATATTAAGAACAAAAAAGGGCCTACGATAGAACCTTGTGGAACACCCATTCGCACGGAAGAGCCGGAAGGCGTAATTCCGTTAACTGAAACCTTTTGAATTCTGCCAGCCAAATAAGGTTTTAGAAGTTCTACAGATTTATCTCTGACACCATAAAAGTTAAGTTAACTAAGAAGGGTGCTATGTTCCACACAATCGAAAGCCTTAGAAAGGTTACAAAAACGGTGTTTTTAAAAGTGTTACACCTGCATCAGTCGTTGACCTTCCTTTGGTGAAACCGTATTGGTGGTTATGTAAAATATTGTTATCATTGAAGAATTTCAATCACTGACTTAATACAATTTTTTATAGATAAACTACAAAACCTCTCAACTCTTCATTTTAATTTTTAATTATAGATTCATCAGTAAATGATTCGATGCAGTATTTTTAGGATAGAATATGTAGGAGAGGTTACTACCTAATGCGGTACACGTTGATACGCAGCTCCCAAATATAACAGCATAGGAACTAACCTGTAGCTCAGCCCGCAGTCGCCTCTGCTCCTCCAGCGCCTGCTCCGAGCTCTTAATGTGTTCATTGAGTTTCTCCACCCGCTTCATCGCCTCGTTTCTCTCGTGACCCTGTCGTTAAGAAACACTTCAATCTTGCCATTTTGAACATTTTCATAGCTTGCACCGCACCCCTCCTACCTTCTGGCGGTGCCGGTTCTCCACCTCGCCCTTGCGGCGCAGCTCGTTGTCGAGGCGGTCCTGGTCCGCCTTCTGCTCGCGGTTGACGGAGTCCAGCTCCTGCAGGTAGCGCGCCGCCTGCCGCGACGCCTCCATCTTCAGCTCCTCGTACTCGCGGATCTGCAACGAGCCCGCGCGTCACTGCCCGCCCGCCCCACCGCCCGCCCGCCCCCGGGCCGCCCCAGTACCTGCGCCTCCTCCAGGTGCACGTCGGCGCGCGAGGTGCTGGTCCCCAGGATGGACGCCTCCCACGCTGCCTTCTGTTCCTCGATCTGGCGCAGTTCCTCCTCCAGCTTGCTAAAAGTTTACAAGAAATGAATATAATCATACGTTAGTCCCTGTCTAAGTCGTCGCGTCTCAGTCGAAAGCTACGGAGCGGACCTGATATCGGCCTGGTGGGCCTCGTGCGCCTTGCGCGCCTGCTCCAGCGTCTTGACGGCGCTCTCCAGCTTCTTCTGCGTGTGCGTCACGCGCTCCTTCGCCTTGATGAACGTGGGCCGCTTCTTAGACACCTCCGCTTCCTGGGGGTTGGAAAATAAATTGTTTTTTTTTTAATACTACTCTTACAGCATGGAATGATCTATAAAACTTTCAGAAAAATTTCTAGATACAACATCGATCGCATAAAGATCTAAAAATAGTAATTATCTTTAAGACATAAAGTTTACAATCTATTGAACAAAAGGGTTGTTTATGTATATTATGTGTTTTTTTTGTAAACGTTCAAAAATGTTCATACAAAAACGAAAATGTCATCACTTAATACATAATAATGGAATTCAATGAGTCTGGAAATTATTTTAATCTCAGTAACCTAAGGACATTAGCTAAAATAAGTTAGGGCTATTGATGTAACAGTCTGTCTGATACCACTTCTTCTAAGCCGCCGTCAGCTGTGACTTGCCTTGTGCTTGCAGCAGAGATGGAATAAACAAAGCACTTACCACTTCCCTTATCTCCTGCTCAACCTTGGCGAGCTCGCGCTGCACCGTACCGGCTTCTTTCTTCTTCTCCTTCAGTGCATCTTCCGCCTTCTGCCGCTTCTTTTCCACTTTAGCCAGCTCCGACTGCTTGTGCCGCAGCTCCTCCTCGGCTGCTTGAATGTCCTTCTCGTTATGGTAGAGGTGAAATAATTGGAGTTCTACTTTTTGTTGTTGCTGAAAATATTTATAATCCATTAATAACTTTTCCTTAATAATTTGAATATACAGATTTCACATAAGGTACAAAATCAATGTATGCAATATCCTATTGAACAAAGATATTTTGCTTGTCCTTACATATTCCATTATTTCATAACTTAAAACTATCTTAATCACCACCCACTAACTAAAATAATTTATTGTGGCTGAAGGAGTATATTTCGGAATATATATTATTTGAAATAAAAAATTTATTCAGAGTCCCAATTCTCGAAACAAAAATGCAACACTCTGAATCTTAAACGTATAGAAAGCGCTCGGAGCGCTGCCGCCATCTCCGGTGACGTCCGCCGCCGTGGTTCGGAGCAGCAGGAGGCACCCAAGGACTGAATCTAATTGGAGCCCCCTTGATGGCTGCCCCTTTATCACGGCTGAGTCTCTGTACTCGCCCCCCTGCCCGGTGACGCTGTCAAGGCCAGTAGGGCCAACAGCAATACACATTCCGAAAAAAAAAAAAGAATCTTAATTATGTTTTTTTTTAAAGAATTTTATTATTTAATTTACTAGTATTCTTTTTAAAATAGCCCCTCTAAATTAGCTAACACCTTCCGCTAGGAGTGGCTACGACAATAGCCCAGGATCAGGATCGAACCCACTAATCCTGTAGTGCTGAGCTTGTTTGAGTTATGTTATTTGATAGGTTAGTATAATATTTTTAAAATCTAACCAATTCCTCTCTCAGCCTGGTATACTTCTCCGCCTCTTCTTTCTCGAACTTGGCCTCTTTCCGTTCCGCAGCGACGCCCTTTTTCTTCTGGTAGGAGAACTGAGCCTCCTCGTCTGCTCGGTTCACTTCTGCTCTGCATGCCTCATATTGCTCTTTTAAAACCCCAGACCTTAACAATTTTTATGTAACTTGATGAACAATTGGTTGAAGGTTTTTTTTACATACTCGATAGAAAACATACAACAATACATGTGACCCAAGAAGTCGAGGTTGTTTATTTTAGTTGTTACGACATGTTTGTCGCAAATTGAAATGAATGTTAAAGAATTATAATGAGATATTTTTTATTCATATTTGACGAAGTTTCAGTGCAGCGATAGCAAACCACCCTTGAGCGCCACAGATCGCGGGTTCGATTCCGACTCGAGGCAGATGTTTATTTCACCCATAGACACAATTATATTTCAGTCTGAGTGTGTGTCTCCAGACCCCGACACAGGATATTACTATCGTAATGTTGAATGTGTAGCATTTATAACCATAAGTAATAAACATATAAAGCCAATGTTTCGGGAACCATTAATGCTGTGATTCCGTCAAGGACAATTGTTATCTTCTTTTCGTATAAGTTTTTTAATGTATACATCTAAAATGTGTATAGTGGTAGTCTTACCCACTAATCTCCTCAAAGAGAGCAGTCCTCTCCTTAGGGTTCTTCATTGCAATGCTCTCGACAGCACCTTGAAACACCAAGAAGTTCTTGGCTTTCACATTAATGCCCAGTTTCTCCAGCTCTGACAAGTAGTGACTCACTGACACTGACTGTAAACGATTTTCAAATAGAAATATATGCCAAATATATTGATTTTGGACATGACACCCTTGTGCTTAACTTTAAAAATCTTGATCATTATTAGTGAACAGCCTCTATTTCAAATGTATGTTTTTCTAATCCACATAGTCATCTATAGAAATATTTTTGTATACTGAACATTAATTGATTAAAGTACTAAAGCCATGCTCCTTGCAGCACAAATGGACCGGCACGGCCGGGGAAGTACTACTCCTTTCACAGAAAATCGGCCTTAAGTAACAGTATAAATACTGTCTCGTTTTGTGCAATAAATGCGAGTACTGGTAATCCCAATCTACCACCCGGCCGGCATTTAATCCCTGCCACCAGCAAAACAGCAAGTGGAAACAGTATTATCCCTTAGTCGCCTCTATTACAAATAACTACACTCAATAAAAATACTTTCAACTCACTTGTCCATCTATTTTATGGTCAGATGATTGTCCAATAACTGATCTCTGAAAGTGTTTCTCAGTCATATCCTCAAGGACAAATGTTGCTGTTACTGATGCACTGAAATATGCACATTTATTATTTGCATGCAATTTCATTTGGAAGGTATAGTACCTTCCAAATGAAATTGAGTTATTATTTCAGTAGGTGGTAGCTTCACTTAAATGGACACAACAGACTATATTTCACTATCTTTGATTAAAGAATATTTTGAGTTTGAGTTTGAATTTATAGTTTTTAACATTTCAAAATGTCACACAACCTTTAACTTAGTAAACATTTGGCACACCAAGATGTAAATGCACAGATATTATTTTCCATCAGGTTCCTTATCCCATGAATCATATATCTTTATAAGCATTTCAAATGTTTATCCAGGCCATAGGGGTCTAAGCATATTCAAATTGGCTCCAAGAGGGAAAATAATAAAACACGAAGGTACTAATATAAGCTCCTTAACTCAATTGACTGTTGAAAAAAAGCCAATAATAAAAAATTAAAAACAGAAAAAGTCAAGGTTAACTAAATTGATATATTAAAATTTTTATCATGTTTTGAGGGCTTAAAGCTTTTAGAAAAAAAAATTAAAACATACTTTTATTTCAAATAAAAATGGATTAATTTTTGACCATGATGTAATTACGAAACTATTTTATTTTAAAACCTGATGAATCATTTTGACTATAAAATGTGCCTAATTTATTCATATAATATTTTAAGCTTTTATTTCATTATTTGATTGTATTTCCATAGAATTTTCATGTATTCAAAATAACTAGTGATCCATTTTCCTATCACAACAGTCAAGAGGATATAAATTATTAAAACCTCACATTCAATCTCATACCCATCGTCACTTGCCTGCTTTAATAACTATCTGCAATAAAGTACTAAGTTTTCTGCAATACAACTAAGTGATCCCCATTCTTGTCTCATGTACCAACCAGTTCAAAGATTTAGACATTTATAATACTACTTTTAATAATTATTATTAGTCTGGAATCAATACATTCTAAAATCACTTAGGGAATGTTATGATAATTTTGCAATTATTATTATTATATTTCATGAATGTTCTTATGAAATAATAATTTTTAATAAATAATTTAAATGTTAAAATAAAATGTAAGTAAATATATAACATTATTAAAATTAATTGTAAAAGTTGAATGTAATGACAAATGATAGTATACTAACAATATTTTTAAGAACAATGTATTACTAACAAAATGGACCATGTGTTGTCTGAAAATAAATGATGATTATTACTATTACTATTAATACCATAATTTTAAGTTTATCTAAAAAGAACTTTTCACTTTCTATTATAAAAAGTATCCTATGTGTTCGAGGTAACAATTTATATCTGTGCCAAAATTCATCCAAAGGCGTTTAGCCGTTTTTGCATGATTGAATAATAAACATCAAAAAAGAGTTCAAAAATTTAATTCATTTATACTTGTGACAATATTACTACTTCAATGGGAGTTTCTGTATACTTTTATTGCATGGCGATAAGTGCAAGTATTCTTACCTTCGAGAAACAGGCTTATTAATGGAGGCTCCATGAATTAAATCACTCAATCGTTTTACACGAAGAAGGGACGTTTTTTCACCCATTACAAAACTCACGGCATCCATGAAGTTTGATTTACCTAGGAAATTACGATTAATTCTCCAAATACCTCAGTTGGCTAGTATTTAATATCATGTTAACTATCACTCACCTGAACCATTAGGGCCAACGACAGCGGTGAAAGATTTCAGAGGACCTATGCGGTGGTGTCCGCGATAGGACTTGAAATTTTCCATATCAATAAATTTTAAAAACGCCGGCATTTTATAACCTTTAACTTTTTCTAACAAATAAAAGTACTAAATCTCACACTAAAGAAACTATTAACGTTATTTAAGGGAACTCTCGCGCCAAAAATGGTTGGACATTTCGATTCTCCGTTTTCAACTATTCGACAACAGTCAACAATAATAGTAACTGTCAATAGTAACCATAGACAACATCGCTAGTTTAAGTCAGAGTAAAAATACCTTACACAGTACCACAGGTTATCTAAGATAATAATCAAAGCCTCCAAGGAGACGAATGGCACAGAGTATAATATAAGACGAATGAGAAGACATAAAAACCGTCTCGGAGGAGCCATCCATCCGAGACATTGCACCCTGGCACGCGCGACCGCCCGACCGAAGGCCCTTCCCGAGGGACCTGCTTGCGCCCCCCGACACCGGAACGCCGCCGTGAGCTTCGTAGTCGCCGCCCGGCCCGCTGATCGTCTCCTGCTGGGCCTCCTCCGGGTCACCGGAGGTCTCACCCGGTAGGGACTGGATCGCACGGGCGGCGAGAAGCCCGGCGACAACCATCCGAACGACTCCGCAGCCCACGACTGCCCCCCCCGGATTGACCGCGGTGTGTAACCACCGCCCCTACCTGACCTGACTCACCTACAACACCCGACACCAGCATAGAGTTCTATGAACTCTTCCACAGGACCCACTAGCCTTTGCTAGTGGCGAAAGAGACCTCATGAAAGGGGCCCTGCCCTGCCATGACTCCCCACACCATATTAGGTGTGTGCGAAGACCAGACTGAGACATAAAAAACAACGACAAGTCAACAACATAGCATTACCACGATTTCTACACGTTCAGTGATATTTTGAAGTGAAACTTCTTTAGAATCGTTGTGATTTGAAATCGTGCAACGGAAAAAAGCAGGTAAGATACACAAGTACAAAAATGTGTAGGAAGAATGAGACAGAAATGTACATACTATTTTATATTATCTGTCTCTCCTCTTTGCGCCATGCTTTAGTGATAGCATGTTAGCAAATGTCGGTGTGTATGTATATATATATATATATATGGATGCGGCTGCGTATTAACGCTTTTTAGTAAGAAATCAGCGTGGTGTGTTATTATTTAAAAGTGTTTGTGAATATTTTTATATCTTGTTATATATATTTATCTCATTCTTTTGTCGATTTACTAAAGTTTCACTTCTATCGTGTGTGAATCACACACAACCTTTTTTTAAATCATAAAACATTACTGAGATCTCTATGTTAGTGTTAACGCACGAGGGAGAGAGAAAGAAAGATACAATAAGGTAGAAAGTAGGAGAGACAAAGAGTGAGTCGGTAGATCCCAAGCACATGCACGTGGTATTCTCTAAAACAGTGTTATAGATTTGGATATTTCTTTGATCGATATTTATGCGATCAATTATGAATTGTAAGCAATGTTAATAAGTTTGTCTTAAACAAACAATAAGATTTAACTAAAATTAAATTTCTACCCCTTCTTATTTTCATTTCCACATTACGAAATTTCACTTCTTCCGCGTGGAGGGACTCCACGCACTATTTTTTTTAATAGTGCATAATTTATGGAGTATATTAAATTTTCAAAATTAGTTTATAAACCCAGTGTGGCCTTATAAATTTATTTTAGAAAATTTAATACATTTATTTCGGCTATTTTAGTTTTTTAACTATTACTGAAGTATTATCAAGTAGCGCATGCTAGATGGTGTTATTTAGTTTTTGGTCAATTTACTGTGGCGCTTCAATTTTAGCTACTTACTGTCACTTTATGATAAATAGGCCAGCAGTCCGGTCTTCCTTGTCTATGGCTTTGCTATAGACAAAGAAAAATGTCAAATGTCAATATATAATTGTCATTGTTAAATTGACAATTTGTCAACAGTCAAAGTTTTTAGAAAAATAATCAATAAATCATTTAACACTTATAGTGTTATATGTTTAAAACTGAAATATAAGTTATATTCAAAGTTTTATAACTTTGCCTTTTCATCGATTGCTATGGATTACATATATGTTTGAGTAATTCTTATCACCATGAACAGTCCTGGAAGCCTTGAGAAGGAAAATTTGAGTGATCGAGAACAGGCAGTCTTAATGGATCCCATTGATCACAATCGGGCTAGATACCCGTATTGTATTGTTTGGACACCTATTCCTGTTCTAACGCAAGTCCCTTATTGATATTATCTATACATAACTAAGATAATAATGCTTAATATTGTATATTGTTTAGCCCTTTTTACCACTGAAATGTTAATAAATGCGTATTTTTTTATGCAGTTGGATATTTCCATTTCTTGGGCATATGGGAATCTGCATGTCAAATGGAGTAATACGAGACTTTGCTGGCCCATATTTTGTTTCCGAAGATCTTATGGCTTTCGGCAACCCAACCAAATATTGGCAATTATCTCCTCTAAAAGCCAACAATGGCCAGGCAGGATGGGATGCAGCAGTAGCAGAGTCATCAGAAATATACAAAAAAAGAATGGTTAAATCTTTTTTTAAATTTTGAGTATATCAAAAAAAGATTCATGAAAGTAATAAAGATATTTTTCAGCATATAATATTCTATGACAACTGTCACTCACACGTGGCAACAGCACTGAACATCATGAACTACAATGGCTGCAAGGATTGGAATATGGTGAAACTGGCTTTCTATATGATACCTTACTCTAAATATGTCAGGTAAAGTATTCCAAAATATTTTAAATCAATAATGACCATGTCATATTACACACACAACATTTCAATAGCCTATATCAATTCCTTAAATTGTTAAATGCAGTAAAGTTTCCAAGATGCCGAAATGACAATTGGCATGGCATATGGTTTGACACGCCAATGGACTTTGAGTTGTAATGGTAAATGATTCAAAGTTTCTAATAAACCAACGAGTTTTGGTTTAATAAATCGGTCTAATTTTGTATATTTACAAAAATTACAAACTTTTTTACTTTATTTATTTATTTATTTATTTAAAATCAGGCAACAGGGCCCATACATATATACCTTACAGACTAACATACATATTAAATATTATAAACACCTAAATCTAGCACCACATTAGATAACACTGGAAATCTTTTTAATCACTTAGGAGTTTTGAATTATTTTGAGTATTACATACATACTTTATTTATATCATTAATGCTATAATTTATTATATATTTTTCCAGCTTTGGTGCATTTCTGAAGACATGGCTACCATTTACCATCATAGTAGCATTTATATCTGTTTTGGCTGCTATGATCTAAGAATTATATAAAAAGCTATTTATTGATATTTTTAAGTGTGTTAAAACTATAATGTCAAAACAAAAGACTTGCCACATCTTTCGAAAACTCATTTTCAATAACTGGTATACATTACAATTATACAATTGTCCAAAAATAATTAGTTTTTGAAAGTCAAATAGATTTTGTACAAAAGAACTTTAAAAAGAAAAAAATCTTAATTATGTTATAGAAATAAAATAAAAAAATTTAATTAATATTTTTTATTATCTGCCAAAATACCAATAATAAATGTTTCAGTAGATCACTGAAACAAACATTGTATGTATATAATCTATATAAATAAAAATGAATGTTTGTATGTAAAAACATATTCGTAGTAAATGGGTTCTGTACCTCTCTTGTAAACAATAAAATATACTTGTGTTTTAAAACATATATAATTCCAATCAACATACCAAATCTCTACATTCTATTTTAACCATGATGTACTTAGGAAATAATATTATCTTGTAATTAAATGTAAGGAAAAAGACCATAAAATACATATTATGAAATAAACAACATTTCTGTAAAATGTAATTACAGTAATAGATGTAATAACACTTTTTATGCTGCAAAAAAAATCCATACATTTTTAGTAAAAAACTCAAATTAACATTTATATTACAATTTATTAAAGTAAAAATGATATCTCCCAGAAGAAGTAAGAAAGTTATATCAAAAACTATGTTAATTACTTCAAAATATTACTAAATGTTAGTCTTAAAAACTAAACTTGGAAATAGCATGAATGTCATTATAAGCATTTTGTTTTTGTAAACACAAATTTGAAAAACAAAATTTATAAGTAACTTTATACTTGAAATGAAGATTACATACCATTTTTTTTAATTGTTCTCTTTTATCTAGAAAATAGTTGGTTTTTACTAGTTATTTATTTGTTGTGTTTGGGGATGGCAGCGGTTGTTTGGGTTTGTTGGTGTCAATGTTAAGATTTTTTAAACAATGTATTAAATAAAATGGCACATTACCAAGCATATCTTATTTTATTGCAAATCCTATAAATATGACATATATTGTATTGGATTAAAAAAATTCACACATATCATAACTCATTCAAGCTTAGAATGGATAAGAGGTATATATTTTTATAAAATGTTTAATTTTATAAATTATATTATGTATTTCCAACAACTTATATTTTTCTGTTTTGACTTATATCATAGTATACAATTCCTGATAAATTAATAAAAATTCGAAGTTATATTTATTCATGTTAAATATTGGGATATTCTAACATTCTTTGAGCACACTTTTTTCAGTAGAAAAGTCATAATTATAATTGCTCATATTCATTCTGTTTGTGAGAAAGGCCAACAGGTCACCAATTTCAATTGCAAATGAGTCTTTATTCGTCGACATTTTTAGTTCCCGACATAGTGAGAAAGGAACGCCTTGTAAATAATGAAAACCTTGATCTGCATTCACCTTATTTCTTGCTGGTGGTAAAGGTGCGGGCCGTTGCGGATAAGGAGTTCCACTAATACTGGGATATATGCCACCTCTGGGAGGAGTTGACGGATCAACAATCACAAATCCATCATCGGGTCTTGGTCCTGGTATAGGAGGTGTTTCGTCCTCTACTGGAGAAGATCTGCGTTTGCCAAAGAGCGCAGAAAACATTTTAAATATTTATTTAGTTTCAAAACGAATATTTTTGTTAAACTTTTAAAGCTGACATATAGGTTTTATATGAGCAGTTTAATATGTTTTTGGTTAAATAGTGTTTGTTTTATTATTGATTTAGATTACCCTTGTTGAAGTTAGTTGACAGTTGACAATTTATCAACTGACACTTCATAGCACAGAGGAACTAAACACTAGTGCTGCCAGATGAAATATGGTGTGTATTTAACCTTTTATACTGATTGCGAAGGAAGAGATGGTCTTGTACTGATCACCTTATGTTTGTTTGAGGCGCTTAACATAAAATGGATAGTAATAAATGGCGACCACCAATATTAGATGCAAGTACATCAAAAATTGTTAACATTAAACGGCAAGTAATAGTGCAAAAAATACTTTTGCGGGTATTATATATCTAGATGATAACAATATTACTTGATCAGTCCTGAATGTGGTTGTGCTGTTTGCAGCGAGGGAAAAATTTACCTAATTCCAATGTGTTGTTTCATTAAATCTTATTATCGTTATATGAATATAATATTTTAAAAGAATCTTCTTCCTGTTAAGCCCAAATAAGTGCAAAGTAAACCAAAGATCTCGACATTCACCTAATATTAGTTCGTAGACACTATTGACAGATGCTGCTTTAATCCAATGCAAAGAATTTACCAAAAAGCAACATGCAAAATTATTGAAATGACTAGAGCCCCAAGCCTTTTTAAACTAACAAAAGAAAACTTAATGGCCATTTTATGCGTTGAACAGATCGTTCTACGTTGACTTTTCTTAATAGCCACTTCGTCTAAGTTCGTAATTTTTTTTAATGTAAGTGTGGGCAAAAGTGTAGTAGACACACCTGATCTTAAGTGATCATCACCGCCCATGAACATCTGTAACATTGGAGGGCATTCAGGTGCTTTAACTTTAAGAAAAGAGTAGGCTCATACATAAAATAATCACATTGGGAATATGAAATTTACTTCTTATCTAATCTGAGTCCATATGTGAAAACTCTTGTAAGATCTTCGTGGAGTACTGCTCTCACCTCTGGGCGGGAGCTCCCAGTACCAGCTACTTCCAATTGACCGCATCCAACGTAGAGCGGCTCAACGATCAAGCCCTATCCGATCGGCTTGATCCTTTGGCATTGCGTAGAGATGTCGCATCACTCTGCATCTTCTATCGCATATATCACGGGGAATGTTCTGAGGAATTGTTTGGATTGATCCCGCCGGTAGAATTTCATCATTGGACATCGCGACAAAACTCTAAATTCCATCCATACCACCTCGATGTCTGGAAATCCACAACAGAACATTTTCTTCCTCGCACAACCACTCTGTGGAATCAACTTCCGCAGGCGGTCTTCCCGAACCGATACGACTTGGGAACCTTCAAGAGAAGAGCATATTCTTTCCTTAAAGGTCGGCAACGCACCTGCATGCCTTTTGGTGTTGTAGATGTTCATGGGTGGCGGTGATCGCTTAACATCAGGTGAGCCTCCTGCCCGTTTGCCCCCTCATACATAAAAAAAATAATCTTCCACTAATAACGAAGCGCAATTTGAAGGGCTTCACCCTAGTGCAATCTAAAACTACTGACGGCTTAACAGGTGTTGGGGTTAGATTTTGTCGATCACGTCCTAGGCCGTAGTCCGGCTTCGCTAGTAGCAACGTAACGACGGGGAAAACTTTGAGCTTCCACAGGGCTGCCCCTTTTTCACGCCCGAGTTCAAGTTCTTGGTCTCCAATCTGACACTGTCAAGGTTTGTGGGGCTAATAGCAATACAAAAAAATAAACGCTTCACACTCAATAGCCTACATTAGGATAGTTATATCCTGTGCCGTGGGTCTGGGGTATACAACAACATAAAAAGTAACTTAAATTAATGTTCTCATTTAACTGATCAACTCTAAGTAATATGTAATTAAAAATCTGTACAATAAAAACTAATTCACCTGGAATTCATCGGGATAACTTCTAAGGCTCTCACATGGGCTCTAATATGTCCTATATTCAAATTGTTCGATTCCATACATCGAGAATAATCGAAAAATCATTAATAATTTAGTTTTTTATATAATTTTATCAGTTTTAGCAGTTTAGTAAATTCAAAATAAAGAAATTTAAAGATTATGAATTATTTACTCCCAAATTATTTGATAAATCTGCACTAGTTATGGTATTTGTTTTTATTATTTATCTCCATGAATTTCATTGGCGTCTTGCGAACAAGATTCAAATAAGAATCTAATAAGCCAATCCTATGGTAGTATATTCTTCGAGCCAATCAGAATCTAACGAAATGGGTCACAGCAGGGTGTTGTGCGTACTAAGAGCAGAAAACCAAATTTTCGACGTAAGTAGACGTCAAAACTTGGTCAAAACATAGATTTCAACTTTCGAGTTGTTTTGAAAGAAAATTTATTGAAACTTATAATAATTTAATTAATTTGTGATGTGATATTATAGTAGATATAATAAAATGTTGTTTATGTGCGGAGTAGTTTAGTTATGTGCAGCTTGTGATCAAAGTTGTCTCAAGTTCTAAGAATTCCAGCTGGGTTGGAACAGGTATTGTAAATTTTCTAATAATTATTAAAGTACAATTTGTATTGTGTAAACAAATATTTTTATATTGAAGTTACAACTGTGATCCGATAGTGAAATGTTAAATATTAATACAATTGTAATGACTTTTCCCGCTTTTCCAAAAATGTGTGTTATTTTCAAAAAAACACTGATGTCCTTCGCACTGTATCTTTCCGCTCTGTAATAA
The DNA here is from genome assembly GCA_023373885.1 of Hestina assimilis. Lineage (NCBI taxonomy): Eukaryota > Metazoa > Arthropoda > Insecta > Lepidoptera > Nymphalidae > Hestina > Hestina assimilis. The sequence continues at coordinate 644,482 of CM041748.1, read as the reverse complement.
TTTTAAGATTAATTATTGTTCGTATAATTTGTTTGTTAACATAATACAACATCGATTACAATTTAAGACTTCAAGTCTATTGTTTTAAATTACTTGTGATGATAATAATAATAACAAACTCTCAATTAATTATTTTCTTGACATAATTCATTTTTTTTTAATAATGTTAAAACTATTTTGTACTCTAATACATGTTTTTAATGAGCTATATTTTTTAAATATTATTTCTTTTTTTCAGAATATCATCTTCATTCTTTAATGTTCAAAAATGGCTGATGACCCTAAAGATCCATCTGCTCATTGTGGTAAGTCATAATAGTTTATTATTTTATAGTTTCCTAACAATTATTTTAAAATAATATAACTGTTAACCTTAAACTTACTAAGAATATAGTATTGTGAAGGCTGCCACATTTACATTTTCCCATTTTACGGAATAGATTCAAAATACAGGAATATTTATTTTTAGTGTATTTCAGTTACATATTAATGAACAGACAAATAACTTAATATTTAATTGTATTAGATTATATCAATTTATAATTCTCAATGAAGAAGATGCTTATTTAATAGCTCCTTTTGACCAATTTACAACTGTTAGCTGAAACTGGCACAATAAATGTAAGAACAAAAATAGAAATCAATAAAGAATAACACCACATTGTAGGGTAATGCATTCGGAAACTTATTTAGTGTGGTAACTTTAAATCTATAATAAAATATACAATGCAATTGTTCTTTAAAAATATTATACTTAAATAGAAGACACCGTCATCCATATTTAATGTTAAGAGGGTTTCCCGGTTTTGAAAGGACTGGTGCTCACGCAATGTTGGATAGAATGAAATTATTAATGTACTTTTAACACCACTTTGCTCAAATATCTTCAATTAGAATGTATAATATTTTTTTAATTAAATGATTATTTTATGCTATTAAATAAATGTATTAATGTTATTTATAAAAAGGTGTTTCTTACCTAAATTAATTACTAGTGTAAATAAAAAGTTATAAGATGCCATATACAGTATGTTGTTTACAAGATAAGAATTGTATGTTTTACTTTAATGGCTCTTTTATATTTAATTATGAATTTGTAGCGTAATTTAAACATATGAAATGCATGTGTAGGATATAATATTAATAAAAAATAAAATATTGAAATTGTAAAACAAAATCTAAAGAAAACAATAGGAGAACTTTTAGATTTCCTAGTTTCGACAAAATTTTTAGAAATTAATTTCTTCATGCTTATTTTTTAGGTTATTCTAGGATTTTAAGGATAAAGTTTGTTTTATTTATATTTCTCTAAAAAAGGTAACAAAACAATTAAATTAATAAAAAAAATGATAAACATTGTCCTTAATGTACATCAAATATAATTAAGCTATCTTAATAAAAACGGTGCAAATATCGCTCGTATCCTGTAAATCTAGGGCTGTGAGTCGAGAGGCGCGGAGGCTCGGAGGCTCGTCCCGGGTCGATACTGACAAGGCCACGGCCGTGATATCGATTACATATAAATAGCGGTAGCCCTACTGCGCTCGCGCCCCCCACGCCCCCACCCACCCTCTACAACCCGCCCGGTTCGACGCCCCTTCGACCTTGTCAATTTTCCACGTGTCCGAAACAGATTTATTATACATTTTGCTTGCTACGTACAACACGAAAACTGGGTTTTAAGCTTAAAAATAATGCTAGTACATAATACTAAAGTTTAAATGCTTTGCTATTTATAACGACTATGAAGTGACGAGGACTTGACTTTAAATACGTTTGTAAAATAACTTTATGTAAGTAATAATAAAGTTATTAGATCTTTTCAGGCACGAAACTTGTTATGAATAGAATATCAGCAATATCTTTCATCTTCAGATTTGACATGTGAATCATAATAAACAGATTGGACGATGGATTTTTAGGGTCCGTCTGTCCGTCGGTATGTCACTGTCATTTTACCCAGAGACTATTGGCTTTATTTATACGAAAAGTAAATAGGTGTTTCTTATGAACCGCTACATTTTGTACTAAATTATGTATATTATGTATGTATACAAATAAATAAAATTGAAGTATCTTCTTGTAATAACAAATCAACAGCTTTTCACTAAATGCATATAAAAAAAATGTTCGGTACTTTCATAAAAAAAAATAATTTTTAAAATTTTCCATGTCGGCCTGTTTGTCTTTCTGTATTCCCGCTAGAAGCAGATGTTTGTATTGACCATGCAGGCGTTCTATTTCGGTCTGGGTGTATTTGTCCTCATCGTTGTGTATGTTTCCGGACCCCCGACACAGGATATAACTATCCTAATGGGGGGCGTTAAGTGTGAAGCGTTTATTTTAATAATTATTTTATTAGTATGTTATTAAAGAGGTATGTCATTAATAACACTATTTCAGTATTTTACGACAATCAATTAAGTACTAAAATAGCATATAATATATAGTTATTGTTATTTTATCTTTTATTGTTTATACACTTTAGCTCGCAGTATTACATAATCTTAATGTGACTTGCGATTAAAAGTTTAAAATCGTATTTTAATACTTCGATCTCCTTAAAAGTATTTTTAAATTAGTATCGGTAAACAAGTTTTAGACACCCGTTGTGTTGCGTTGCTAGCAAGCCGGTCTTAGCCTCGATAGTTACGAGTTCGATTCCCGCTCGGGGCAGAAGTTTATATTAATCATACATATATTTGTTTCTATCTGGGCACTGCCCTTGTAGGTCTCTCTACCGTTTGTTTACCTTTGCTCGGTAATGGTTATAGACTCTAACATCTGATAGCAATTGTTAAATCTTGATAGTGTGGGGAGGTCCTGCCAGGGTCGCCATGTTGGGATGTAATCAATGAGGAGACGACTGTATTGGTTGAGGTCTTTAATATAACTGTTTCTAATAATACAATCATTGGTGGGAGGCATACATACACTACAATAGCTATATTCTGTTATCCTATGAGTTATAATAATACTGATACGCCGTATTGTTTGAGGAGGTCAGATGGTAATGAATAGAGCAGATCCTGGATAAAATTATCGGGAAAGTTCTAGGAAGAATAAGAAAAAGTGTCGAAAAAGCTGATGCAACGTGGTCACCTCAAGCACACGTTTATAGACATAAGTAACACCCGATACAGGCGTATCGAAAGTGCGTTGCTGAACTAAGGGGAAAAGACGAGAAGACGCTGAACAAGAGAGAAATAAGAGTAGAACTTTGCTGTTTTTAGCGTGAAATAGAGGTTCGACCAAAGAAGTACTAACGTCAGAATATCTATGCACAGTAACCATACTGTTGCGTTTCGCTGGATAAGTGAAAGCACTGGAGGCCCGAAAGCCGTTTAACTTCTCTGTCCCGTCCTTCTCTTGTGTTGGTGTCACGCTTGTAATAAACGCTACACACTCAACGGCCCTCATTAGGATAATTATATCCTGTGTCGGGGGTCCGGAAACATTCACAATGACAAGGACAAACACAACCAGACCGGAAAACATGCCTGTACGATTAATACAAACATCTGCTCCGAGCGGGAATCGAACCCGCAACCGTCGAGGCTTAAGGCAGACTCGCTACCCACAACGCCACAACGGTGTCTAAATGTAATACTACTGGTATTGCAAGCCTCTAAAGCTACGGTGATCGCTCACCATCAGGCGGGTCCTACGTTTGATTGCCACCACGGTCGATATACTGTTTGTATTTTTTTTTGTATAAGTTGCCGTTGGCTGACTGGCGTTGACTGCATATGCTATAAATATTTTGGGTATTACTTATTTTTCTGAAGTGATTACATACGTTTTGACCTCACGAAATCCCCAGTGTTTTGCGACTCACACATTGAAAAGCACTGTGCCTGCATACATGTACCTACATGTGATGCCGAATCAAAGTTGATTACGACTGAGATAAGCGATAAGTTATCAATGACCTAAGTAACTACGTAAATGGAAAAATACTAAATATAATAGTAGGAATTTCCTTTTCATTTTGATAGAGATGCACTCATAGTAATGCAATACAAACAAATATACCCTTTCAGTTCTAGAAGATCAAAATAGAAATGTTTCAACTATTCTATGTTATCAACAAGATCTTATAACGCTATATTTATAACGCTTTTGATGGGTTTCATTTGAACATAAATAATATTTCCTAGAGGTTGCATAATTGTTGCAGATAATCACTACATAGTATAAAACAAAGTCGCTTTCTCTGTCCCTTTTTATGCTTAAATCTTTAAAACTACGCAACGGATTTTAATGCGGTATTTTTTAATAGATAGAGTGATTGAAGAGGAAGGTTTATATGTATAATAACATCCATTAAATAGTGGAGAAAAAGAAATTAGTTTTTGAGGTTTCTAATGTGATGTCTGTGATTAAATACTTACCAAGTTTTTGATAATAATTCATTAAATCTAAATAGATTAATAAATTTTACCAAATAGTGTCATTGGCTCGCTAAACATAATATGTAAATAGCACAGTTCAGGTGGCAATCAATCAGTTGACGTACTTGTATCCTGTTATAATATTTTGAAATACACCGATAGAGATTACGAAAAAGACTGAAATAATCGGCGTGGTACAACATCAAAATCAACACCCTACCCACCGTCTTCCTTTCCTACCCCATGGATTAACAGTATACATATGACAGACCGGACGCAACTGACTGAGCAGACCTAAGGTGGTATAACACACTGAGTAGTAACACAGATGCTACTTAATTAGCTGACGTTAGGTGGTATGACACAATGAGTAGCAACAGCATTAGCGTCCGCTACTGATTTAGCCGACATCAGATACACCTCCCTTGTTTGCCGCCGTTAGCTGTACAAAAGTATTAACAAATTTAGTATTTTTAAACTGCAAGTCTAAACACTTAACTGCTCAGAGAGTGCAACCTGTCGATTCTTTCATTGATAATACAAATTAAACAATCTATAATCGTATGTAGGTTATTAGCAAAGTAGTTATCTTGTCAGTAATCATTAGTAATTACAACACAATACAATCTTTTTTATAGTCTTAACTATAATTATTCTCATGCGATGTCGTTTCAACAAGATCGATTGTCATTGACGATTAGTTATTGATGTGCCAAAAAAACAAGAAAAATTACAATTAGATACCAAAATGGTCTAATGGTACACAAAAAATTTCAAGGCGTCGGGATGTGACGACCCCATCGCCCGCTGTTGGGATAACCTCTGTCACAACAGAGATTATTCCACCAGTGCAATCAGTAACACTGGTGGTAGGTCTTTTGTTGCAAGAGGCCGGCTAGGTAGGTACCACCGCAGTGTCCAATATTCTGCCGCCAAATAGTAGTGCTTAGGCACTACTGTGTTCAGTTTGAAGGGCATTGTACGCTAGTGAAATTACTGGGCGAACGAGATTTAAGAACTAATATCTCGAGGTTGGCAACGCGTGAGTGGCACCTACTAATGGTGCTGCAAGCGCTCATAGGCTACGGCAACCACTTACCATCAGGTGGGCCGTATGCTTGTTTGCCAACTTCTAACATAAAAAAAAAAAAAAAAAGTGTGGTCCTGACAAGCGAAGTTATAACGACGAGATTTTCTATCAACTTGACTTGTAGATAATAGGAATATGCTTATTGGTAGTAGAGTCCTGCTGTTTTCAGAATAATCTGCTGGTTTTAGACGTTTTATTGTAACAGGCCAGCTAGGTAGGTGCCATCGCAGTGTCAGATATTCTACCGAAAAGCAGAAGTGTGTTTGCTGTAACATGCTTCGCATTGCAGTGCCTCGCTTTGAGCTCTCGATATGAGCAACGCGCAAGTGAGACATGCAAATGGATGCCGTTGCTCGCTTGCTGAAACGCTCATAGGCTACGACAACCGCTTACCATCAGGTGGGTAGTATACTAGTACTACTACTACTAGCTTAGCTAGGTCGTAACTTAGTCGCTTAAAAAAAGTTTAAATAAAATTACCTAATAATTCAAATGCTGAAATATATATTAAATCCAATATTTTTATCATAATTTTTAGGATGCGTGATTACAAGATGGGAGCGGAGACAACCCTGAATTGGGTTCGTATATAGTTAATAACGCGAATTGATAAAAGGCTTCCTACGAGTGGGTCGCTTTATTACGTTCTTCTCAGAAACGAGGCAATTATATTTGTGTGTTATAACATGGTAACAGAATAATATTTCATTTGATTTACCACGAAAATTGTTGAGGAAACCAATAAAAAAATTAGGTGCTTTTATCGTTATAATTTTTTTTGTGTAAACTCGTGTATTATGATCTACTCTCATATACATATTATGCAAATAATGATATAGTGACCTCGGCTATCCTTCTGGACTGCGATTGACCTATAATTTGCTCGGAGTTTGCTCGGAGGTAAGTCGCTCTTTTGATAAACTAGTAACCTGCCAAATCTGAACGAGCAGACTCTGGACAAACATCAGATATTAAATTTTAAGTTATTGTGTTTCATATTTGTACTTTTTGTACTTTTTGCTTTTTATTCGAATCGATAGACCCAGTCTGTGGAGAATATTCAAAATACTATTAAAAAGGTAAACGATTTTAAACAATGCTTTCGATTAGTTTATCTTAGTGTTATGCTATTCCAGACTTCCTTATTGAATTTGTTTACAAAATCGTCGGCTGCTAATCGCGAATTCGTACCGGCCTTGAAGAAGTGCCTTCAGCTATTTATCGATTTATTGCAACTAATCGCTATCTATCAACATAATACATCACGTGGACAACATAAATACATATAATATAACATACTAGTTCAAAAATTGCTTATGAACAATGCACCAGTGACTCATGAATAAAGTACCTATAATATAGATATTTTAATAAGATACTTTATTTGTAAGTAACGTGACATAATTGTTATCCAATGGATATACTCTCATAACGTTAGGGTAATGAGGCGGCTGAAAGTGTGGTTACAGAAATGCAATCGATAATATTATATGATAAGTGAGCTTTATTGTTTCGAGAAGTTTCTTATTCTCAGGAGTCCAAAATCGTACAAAAAGGTCTGCTCATACCAGTGAACATAAAACAAGCTCAAATTGAGAACCTTTTTTTAAGTCAGTGAAAATTAAAGTCATACTGATATTCTTGCGGTAAACTTCGAAGGCTGACGTCACGTTGCGCATCGTTACCTACAGTGTGTATATATCCGTATATCCTCTTATTCATTTATTACATAGGTGTGACGAAGGTAAACGAGAAATTAAATCAGGTTATAAATAAAACCCATAATTTTTTTATCCCATCCCAAGATCTATGAACGCTTGCGATGCTTGAAGTATTATATGCGCGTTGTCAACCCAAGGGATGGGAAGGGATCAGAAGGGAACAGAGGGCTGGGAGATCGGGCCTCCGGCGCTCTCACTCCTCGCACGAAACTCAAAAGAACTTACTGATATTTTTCCCTTTCTGTGACACGGTCGAGCCGGCCCATTTGTGCTCAAAGAAGCCTGGCTTTACTACTTATGGTAGTCAAGAGAAACTTATTATACAATCATTTCATTTATTGCATTATTTCATGCTTTTCGTTTGACGATTAGAAAAGCCGTTACTGCATATATTATCTTGACTAGTTCATCGACTTAGCTTTTAAATGGTAATAAAAAACAGACAGACAGAGTTTTTTTCCGTCTATAATATTAATAGGGTTAGTAAAAGATCGAATTAATGACTTTATTATTATGCTAGAGCCCGTTGTGGCGTGCTGGGGCCGGTCACGCGCTCGACTCCCGCTCGGAGTAAGTGTTTGTTATAAATATCTGATTCAGTTTAGGAGTTTGTTCTTGTGCCTCGGAGAGCACGGTAAATTGTCGCCCCCGGTTGTTATCATAACCTCTGATAATAATCGTTAACTCTTTATAGGTAATTTTCTATACCCAATGGGTTACTGGTTTGCCCTTGGGTTGTGTAGATCAGATGGCAATCGTTCTGTGAGAAAGCGATAGCGGTAGCGCATTGGTGTCAAACCTTCCTTAAACATCATTGCTCGCAGGTTCGATTTCCGGTCGGAGTATAGCCTTGTATTGAGTTATTGACCATACGTGCTTGTATGTGTCTTCCAGTAAGCCTTTGTTGCGTCCTGAATCACTTGTCTGTTTAACCGGACACACGGTATTACTATCCTAAATGTTGCCTGTATAGGGTTTATCTTTTAATTTGTTATCTATGTTGATTTTAACGTATGATATAAGACTTATTGAAATCTGACGAGTAGCGAGGGCGGCTCACTCGTTTAATAATATAATGGGATTAATATTGTAAATTACTTAGCTAGCGGAATTCTTCAATCTTCATCGCCTCATCGTAAAACGTCAATGAGATAAGGATGTTTCGATAATATCGATATGTAATACGTTGATGATAAAAAGTTGTGAATATCAGTGTCTTGTAAAACATCAGTAATAAGGTTTAGTTTGTTACGGTTATCTTTCAATTTTTTGTCTAACAAATAACACGTGATATGTCATTAAATAAGTCGACAATAGATTTCTTAGTTTTTAAAAATTATTCACATGCAATTGTATAATTCGGGTTTTGTGTACTAACCTTTACTCTCCACATGACAGTTCATACCCCGCATTCGCGTAATCCTATAGGTTCAAAGGGTTAAGTTCAAAGCGGGCAGAATCGCGAGTCGCTATAAGTATTAAGGGTGAACATTAATGAACTAAGCAGCAAGAATTACATTTATAATTCTCTTGCGACAAAGACAGCGGGACGGGCAGTTGCAATAAAGTATAAACGTAAAAGGAACAAATTACAGGGCTGTCTCAGTGTTGTGACTACGGTTGTTTGGATACGGAAGGTCAAGGGCGCTTATAGGAAGCCGGGAGAGGCCCCGGCCAGGGAGAAACGCCCCTCGCCTCGTCTCCCGAACATGGGCGTGGTCCTGTCTAGAAATAGACTGAGCAACACAGTTTGTCAACACACGCCCACGGACTCGAGCCTGGCCGGGGTGGCGGGTGGCTCGCTGGCTTCTAGGAATTGGGCTGCGTACTCCAACTACGATGTACCAGGGTGCAACCATATGATTTACTGTATTGGGGTGTATTTGCTTTATTAGAGTGCTGTTTACACAGTTTGAGCGAGTTTATTAAATGCAATTTTATTTTTGAACAACGGGTCGAACCCGCAACTCTCTCGTTAACAGAGCGCAGTCGACCCTTTAACCGGTGAGGTATTGAGGCTTCCAATTAAATGCTACATTCGTTAGGCTAAGATTTCTTTATCAGTCGTTCGTATCAGCCGATAGTAATGTACATTACATTTAATTTTGCTTAAATATAATTGTAACTTCCACTTTGAGTTGAGTTTTTTTTTTTTAAAGAATATTAGTAATGCTTTGTCAAGGCATTACTCATATTCCTATTGAGCCGCCAAATAAGCTCGCAGCTTGCGCTAGGAGTGGGTACGACAATAGCCCAAGGGGATCAGGCTCGAACCCTCGACTCTCGCTTAGTCTAGATGAAATAAAACTTAATATATTGGTCATTTATTTTTGTAATTTTGAGTTTTCTGTATTCATAATTTTATTAGGTACGAAATATCCATAAAGACTCGTAACTGTTCGAAGTTTGGAGAATGTTAATAGCTTTATAGCTTCATACAATATCTAATAAGTACCTCTAATTTAGAAATATTACATCTTGTTATAAATACTGTATATCGCCGATATATTTATTTGCCACAGTTATAATTCGACAAATACGTTGTAATTGTGGAGCCCTGACTGGCCAGCGATATTGAGCGGTAGGCCTTTTTTGCAATAGGCCGACTAGGTACTACCGCAGTGTCAGGTATTCTACCGTAAAGCAGGATACCGTGTTTCAGATTGAAGAACACTGTAGCTAGTGAAATTACAAAAGGCAAAGGAGATTTAAGAACTTATATGTCGAGGTTGGCAACGCGTGAGTACGTGAGTAATGTGTGGTGTGGCGAGAGCTCATAGGCTACGACAGCTGCTTAACATCAGGTCGGTGGTTGCTTGGCAACTTATTCACATAAAAATATGTAAATAATTTTGTTTTTATAAAGTGAATTTAATCACATTATAAACATTGCGATGTCTGATATATTTAGTTATCTTATTTACAAAATTGACAATACTATAGACACAGGTTGCCTATATTGAGAGTCTATTTAGTACGTTCTTTTATTTAAATAGAAGATAGAATTGTCTCTTTATTACATTAAATATATTTCATAGCCATTATTATTTTTAGTATTCGTCGATGTTTTCCATTTAAGAATAGTTTTATGTTCCGCAGCTGTCACTTACTGCTACCCTGTACAAAGTCGTGTATTCATCGTATAAAGGCTTCGCGGGGAAACTGCGTCTCACTCGCACTCCGTCTCCTTACCGCAATCGATATAAAATATTACTTTGTATATTAACTATAATGTGTTATTGGACTTACATCTCAAATATCATGCTATGTTTAAGTATTGGGATTCCCATCAAATCCACTTCCAAGTTAGGAACATTTATTCATGAAAATCCATTCCCAATTAAATCATCGTTTTATATTTAATTGAAACTCTTTGTTTTCCGTCCTTTTTTTCGGAATATTCATTGTCGATTCGATAAGTTTATTATTACGGGGCTCGTAGAGCTTAATTAATAGCTACCGATGCACGGTGGTGGGTGGCTTGCACGCGCACGGCGGTGGGTGGCTTGCACGGGTGCGGGGGGCATCTAGTGCACAGCGTTGAAACTATATTATGCACTTAGCACTATTAACCTTCTATTATACAAAAAAAAACCAGTTTAATTGTATCTTACGATTTTTTTTGTGTTCAACTGTCAAATATATGTATATATGTAATAATTGTATATAACTGGAATGCATATTTTACTATTATGTTCACATCCTCATTAAAAGCTTTGTGAAGTTTAATTGCGAACAGAAACCGCAAAGTACCGGTGTTAAGAGCCGTTCTAGTTCAACTTCCAAGCAAACACATTTTGTTTGTTTGTTGCGAAACTAGCAAAAGAGCATCAAGAGCTCCGCAAATAGACACATTGCGAATACATGCACTCAAGCTTTACTACTATAAGCCGATAATAAAATATTGTACATATTACTTGGACTGGTTACGTACACGCCTTAATTCTAAAAATAGCAACAACCCTCGTACTTACATAATTATTGTTGGTTGGAGGCTGTGTTTCCTTCCCCCACCCCGTCCCTACAGCGCGGATCCGCCGACCGCCGCCGAGGCGACAGTCGGTGCTCGAACGCCGGAGAAAGCGCATGTCTTATGGCGCACTTTCACATGAATGTTATGTTCTGCGCATATACAAAAAGCTGCTACAGTATAATATTATTCATATAAATAAATATCCTTATCGTTGCTTATTAACATGCATATTATTTTTGAAGGTTCATAAGTTAGTCCTATATAGATAAGCTTATTTGGAAAGTTTTCTTGAAATTTCATTGGAATAATGTTTCTATAATATTTGTTTTGTAGTGAAATTTTATTGTGTTAGTGAGTTTGGATAACTTTTGCTTAGAACAATGTCTGCTAACCCGACAACTGTTGCTGAGACAGGTAAATATTATTTTAAGAAGGTTTCGTGATGTTATTTATTTAGTTTTCCTTATAATGTTTCGGTTCGAGCAATTGTTCAAATTATACAGATATGTAAATAAATGAACAGTTCGTTATTTTATACACATAACATTACTGACGTCAATTTAACATTTTAAAGTATTTTAACAAAGCGTGTGTTTAGTGGATTGTGACGATACTACTTTAATCTAATGCCTACATAAAAAGTTAATAGGAATAATAATAATCTAACGTTTTTTTTTAAAGTTATATTTTATCAATAGCGTTTTGATTATCTGTAAAAGTTGCGTTTTATTTGTTGTAGCCTATTCTGGTATTAGGTGACGTAGCTAAACGGTAAAAACGGTGATCTGTATAGAAGCTTTTCACCACGTTTGCTTCGCTTTTATCGGCGTTTGTCACATTGCGCGGCTCTTCGCGAGGCTCTAGTATCCTAGCTGCTCAAGAGAAAGTCTTATCCTAAGGCCATATTCAAAATGTTACTAGGCCCATAGTGAACGGATGCTGTGAATGGAGGACATTAAAGGGTTTAAGGCAAATAAATTTTGGTTGAGTTAAACATGTTTAAAGAGTTATGGGACCAACCTGGGTTATGAGATGTCAATGGCATGTTGTCTGTTAGATGAAATAAAGCAATTACAGACCAAGTGGCTAATCCGAACACCGATTTGAAATATGTGGCCGACTCTGGTATGGATTATAGAGAAATGGGGCATCTCATAAATCGTCGACCGACTGTCAGATGACCCCTGATGTCGCTGGAGTGATGAAATTAAGAGCGATCTCCAATAACTTAACAATCAATTGACGTGGAGCTGCGCAGAATAAAGAACAGTGGAGGCTTTTAAAGTTATAGTTTAAGATCCGCTTAAGGTCGTTGAGTATGTTAAGTAAAACGAAAAACATTCAAACGTCTCATAAATAGCTAATAACCCCGATGTTACACATTTGCATGCAATTATTTCTGGAACTTTCGTGCTATTATGTGATAATCATCTTTCGCCAGAATTCTGTTGCGTGTGACCCCAACTTGAAAGCTTAAAGTTTTCCTCAATTTCAGTGACGTCACAACGCGTCGGCACGTTTTGCCTCCTGCAAGTGTGATTGACACTATGCGCGAGTGTTTATTTCAATTAGTTATAATTATTGTATTTATTTAAATTTGATCATTCATCAAAATTAAGTATTATATTATGATTGACATAATTAATTTATAAAATGATTTATTAGTATAAAAAAGTATGATAAAAGTATATAAAGTATAAAAAAGGCGTGATTTTGCTTCTTCTTCTTCTTATCAAGGGGCCTCCGACTTGACTTTTCGACTATTATTAAATGTTAACAAGTGGGCCCGACTTTTTACGTGACCTCCGAAGCGCGGAGACGCTCAGTTGAAATGCCACTATGCGATCTCACCCGTCTATTGACTGACTGCCCCTACAGTTGCTTAACCCACTGATCGTTTACCGATCAGTGAGCGCACCCGGCTATGAGCGTCTCATTTTGTAATTGTATTTAAATGTACAAACATACTAAAGTATGTAAACTTGCAGTACAAACAGGCTATTAAAGTCCCATTTTTATGATAATGCCTTCGCTTCTGTCTAGGAGTAGAATTAGGAGTTAATCCGTCACGTTGCTCCACTGTGGAATGGTGCGTTTACATGTTTCAAAATTTCTTGACGTACTGGCTTCGCAACGATATTTTTCTTGACCGTAAACCTCGAGGCGGATTCGAAATAAATTACTTGAAATATTATAGATGCTTGCCCTAATTTGAGTCCACGACCATTTTTTTTTCAGGATCTCTTGGATAACCCTATAACTGTGCCATCTCTAGCACTATCCGGGTAGAGCTCATTCTGAGCGGCGATATATCACCCCCTGCGCATCCATCGCAAGCGTGCTCTACGTTCTGGGCCGCTTAGGACAGACGCACAGGTTTCCAACCTTGCGTGCCCCGGCTATACTGAGGGACCGTCACGGTCGATGGCCAATATGTCTAGGCATTGGTTCATCGGCTAGTTTTAAAACAGTTTGTGGTATCGTTGTTAACATAAGGTCATAATCCAACTGGTAGGAAAGTCCTCTAAACTGATAAAATTATGCGTTACGACATACGGGATTAGCATAAATGAATATCAATAAGATTGTACATAATTATTATATTAATATTTGTAATGTAATTCTTTCACCGTACATGCTGCGCGTCTGTGGAATTCTTTGCCAGACCACATTTTCCACATGAACCCTAGCGTCACTACATTTAAGCGCAGTTTAAAAGATTATTACCTATCTCTATCATTATAACATAGTATATGTATTTATTAATATATAAGTTCTATGTATTTATAGATATTTATATGTATATGTATGTATTTTTATATATATAATTATATTATTAATATATATGTAAGGTATTTGTATTTAATGTTGTATTTATTGCACCTACACCACCTTTTCATACTCTATATAAATAATCTCAATTTTTCCCAGGATTTCTGGTAGAGATCTCTTATTAGAGATAAGTCATCCTTTTGTACCACCATTCTGTGTGTCCCTGGTTTTTTTTTACTGTATCTTCTTTATGCACCATAAATAAATAAATAAGTAAATACATGAAATAACTTTTTATTAATGAATTATTCTATAACACTATGTTAATTAGCAGTTCCCTTGAACTAAGACCTTGTGTTATAATTAACGGTATTTTTTTGTACCAAAATTACAATTTTTACTAGGTACCTCAAAAACTTTACAAGAAGAGTTTAATTTTATCTCTTTCCATACTTCGCCTGACGTGGCTTTTATTATATGACTGGCCATGCCTGCGACTCGGCTCAGGTGATCTACAGTTTTGCGTGCGCATAACTAACTCCCTAACCGGAAGAAATGAAGAAAAGAAGAATTAAACATTATTTTCACATTATTGCGATTTTATACTACACGCCTTAATTATTGGGTCAAAGGCTTGGAGTTACCATAAAACACTAATCCACAAAAACACTTGACTGTCCAAGTAGAATCTGTGACGTCGCTGACATAGCGAGTCAATGTAATATCATACTCAAAAGCAAAGCCTAATAAAAACGGATTAACACGTTCTTTTTATTAAGCTTTAAATTAAACCGAGTTTTTGACGTCGTGTTATCGACATAAATCTGGCTTCACTGGTTTTTCGTATTTTGAAGGAGAACATGTCGAAATATAATTTTGGAATTCAAAGGTCGGCAACACGAGAAACATTATATATTCATAAGTTATTAATTTCCAAAAATATTTTTATAACAGAACCATCCACATCCGCTTTAGTATGTGCTAACTAGTAATAAGTATCTGCGTAATATATATAAATAAATAACCTCAACGGTCCCCATTGTGATAGTAATATCCTGTGTCGAGGGTTCGGAAACACACACAGGTTATTGTTAAATTTTTAAATACATTAAAAATTACAAAATTAACAAAATTACTAACTAAAAATATATTTAATTTAAAATTATATATATCGCATACCAGAAGTGAGGTTATTTAAAAAAATATGCAGAACCGCTGAACCTATGTAGGTCATCCGTTCTGCTATGGTTTTTAAAACACAATAATCACAATATGCTACAGATTACATTTTAATCGTAAGAATAAATTTAAGCAAGGGCATTTGAGAAATAAAAAACAAGTTAAAAATAATTCTACAATTTTTAATCAAACTAACGTAAAAACTACTTACAAAATTGTCGCTGAAGAATCGGGAGTAAAGTGAGTTCACAACACAAATCACTTGCTTTTAAGTTTAAAGCCGTTCAACGGAAGTTGATGTTACAACATATTTTAAAATAACCTAACAATGGTAAGCATTATCTAAGCCTATTCCTTACATTCGTTTTTGAATAATCTCATTACAAAACAATATTTCAAAATTGCTTCGATTTTTTTTCGAAAATACAATTAAAGGCTGCCAAAAACTTAGTGACATGATCAAATAATATATAATATGAGAACAGAAAACATTTAAAAAATTAAACCAAAACATAAAATACCAATTTTTAATAACAAAATTTTCTAGTAGGTACCTACTGTTGTGTTTCTTCGGTAAGTGTGTTTGTCCATAAACCACGTAACTTTTTTCCGAATTTATTTATCGTCCTTCTTTTTTTTGCAAACCGGAAGCCTTTTTTTTCAGTTTCCAAGTGTTTAATTTCTGTTTCGAATTTATCTCGTCCTTAACTGTGAAGGAAAACATCGTGAAAAAAATCTGGATGTCGTGCAAGAAATTCTAAGACATGACAAAGTATATCCGCCAATTTGCAGTGGATCAGCGTGGTGGCTCTGTATCGTTTTGAGGAAATAATTTTTTCCTAGTTTTGATGTTGGTATGATTTTTTTTATCTTCTTAAGCTTGATAAAAAAAACCTGAAAGTTTCTGTAGATTTTGAATAGGATCAAATATAAATCTTAAAGTGAAGTAGCGGCGTACCATTCGTTCTTCCCGATGATGTCCTAAACCGTAGGCCTTACGCGTAGGTACTGCTGAAAATCAGTAGAGCCAACAGGGCGGCCAATATTTAGTAACCAATACACGTTTAGAAAAAAGCTTGATGGTTTTTTTTTTGATAAGTTTACACATGCGCTGCTTATATTATATACCTGGAAATAATTAGTATACATATTTTTTTGAAATAATATCATTATAATTATGCATATATGCATACCTATCAGTGATCTAATTTAAGACATAGTTTCTTGAATAATTATAATATCGTCTCTACAAAAAAGTTCATTTTTGCAATATTAAAAATTTTACGATGTAATTTCAGGGGAAAGGCATTACATAACAATTTTAAAAATGTTTTTAATTTCACTTCCCTCGAATAAAACCTTAATTAAGCGTTGGTTTATTTTTAACTTTTAAAAATAAAATGTAATTTAGTTTTTCCTTTCAGAGCGACCTCGAATTTTGAAATTGAAAGGTGCTAATTAGCATATTCATATGTGACAAAATTGTAGCGAGGTCTTATTTTTTTGTAAAGGATTTGCATAAAATTAAAAATATTGCCGGAGGCTCTATTGCAAAATTTAAAAGTAAATAACATGGATATAGGCTTTGCTTATCTTTTATATTACTAGTATTCGTTTTAATGTAAAATTTAAATGGCTAAAACTCGCGCTCAATCGGTTTAGGTACCGACTAGTTTTGGACCCATCGGAGGTCCTTCACCAGAGTGAGCGGGCTACATTCGCGGTCACGACCCGTCTTGCACAAATTTTACATTAAGTTAAATAATGTCACACGATAGTTTTAATAATTTATCATTCGTTTCAATGGAACTCATGGTTATAAACAATATCGATATTATGAAGAATTTGTAAACGTCATACAACGTTTATCCCTATATCCAATCGACTACATCAACAACTCCAAAAAATATCAATTTTTAAGTGAATACTTTATCTCACGATTCTTTCTATAAAAATAAAATATTTTGCGCATATTCTATGAATGTCTAAATCTTCCTTTTATGCATATATCTTGACACGTAGATCTTTTCTGAACGAAACCGCAACATGTAACAATGGCCAATAAAACTAACATCCAAGAAAGCATTATTCATTATTAGTACGGCATTAGTTCGTCCGTATTTCATAGAAATTGTAAAATAACCAGATTTTCTTACTGCATTTCTCAAAGATTATTAGCAATGCCTGTTCAAGGCATTACTGATATTCCTATTGCCCCTCAAGTAAGCTTGAAGCTTGCGATAGAAGTGCTTTACAGCTCAGCCCCTATAGGTCCTGTAATTACATTAGCGATATGACGTCACATATTTTAAACTTCACATCAAAACTTAGATTATCGATGAAGTCATGAATTCAATTTAAATGATAGTCCTGGAGATTACAGCAGTCTTAAAAAAGCGCTAGGAAATCTTCTTAAACTTATCATCTTTTTGTCCGGATTATGACTAAATGGACGTGAGTATTTTTAGGGTCTCGTACCCCATTATTAAGCATACCCGTCTGGCAACGGTCTATATCTCACAAACTAGTTGTTAGAAAGTTCTAGTTAAAAGTTGAAATTTTCACAAAACATGTATTTCTGTTTCCGCTGCAAGAAAAAATCCCATACGTATAAGAAACTTATTATTTTTAACGGGTAAGTACTAAGGATTCTTACACATCAAGCTTAAACCACCACGCACTGAGCCAGAACTTATTAATTTTTAGACTGCGATAGTGGCAAGCAAAAGGGGTAAGCAGTTAACACATTCTATAAACGTTTGTATGGTACAAACTGCGGTGATGTACATACATAATGTCAATAATTTTTTAAAATAAAATTTATTTAACAATAATTATTTTTAATGACTATTAATCTTTGGCATATTGGTGTTATTCTAGAGCGTAGATGTAGAAAAAAATTATAGCTACTCACTGAGTGGCTTTGGGCATAAATTGACATTTAAATATTACGATCAAAATCTAATTCAATTTCAGAGCTACTTAATGAAATGGCAAATAACATATCCCATTATAAGTCGGTCCGCATTCTCAGACATATCTTCATGGAATATGGAAAAGATCCTAACGGAATAATAGGCATGTAATTTGGAAAGTAGGTGTTTTCTATAATCGGAGCAGTACTAATAAGAAGAAAACAAATGTGCCTTAAAGATATGTCACGTATGCATTTACTCGTATAACTCTGAAGAGTGGTTCAAATCCGCTGAAATCTGGGTGCTGCTGTTAATATATATGCTTAAGCTATCGCGATTCTCTTACCACCACCAGCTACGCATTGCAGTAAGGCAGGGCAAGGATGGTTAGTGTAGTTCGCCTTCTGCAACTTGGACTCTACTTTAAGTTATTTACAGGTGGAGTAGAGTTATCTGCCTCTCGTAAATAATAAAAAGTCTCCTTTCGAGGTGAAAGAGTTAATGCCTCCATAAGAAGCGTAATATAGTTATTAAAATTGTAAAAAAAGATTTGAACAGTTTTTTTTCAATTTCAACTTGTGGTACTAACCACAGAATACCTAGAGAGGCTATTTGGGACACGTTTGACGCACGAAGTTTCAAACCAGCGGTGACGGCTGTACCTAGGAAGTTGGGTTTCCCAGCCAAATGACTCATGATCGAGTCAGATTCTTCGAAAATAGATATTAAATATAAAGTGTCCATAATGTTATATTCTTTATCTAACTGTTAGTTGTTTTTTTTTAAACAAGTTAGAATATAAATAGATATAATATGCTCAATTTCTGTGTACCAAATATTAATATTTCTAATAATAAGGTTCATTTAGGTCATTTTATTCACAAAACCACGCTAAAAAATATTTTGATTTACAAGTACAAAATATTCAAAGACGCTGGAACAATTCAAGGTTGTTATCGATTAGGTTTTCAATTATTTAATAGTGTTGAATCGTGGGCTATTTCGGTTCAGCGACGAGCGGCGCGGCGCCGATGTCAGACGGCGGCGTTTCATGATCAGGATGCGTAAAACTCCCGTCTGCACCGGCGCCTACTTGGTGACGTTCTCGTGTTCTTGTTATTGCTGACACATAAACTATAGCTGAGGTGTTCTGTATTACAGATTACGTGCCTTCTTCTTCTTCATCCTAGCATTATTCCCGGTATTTTTATGTACCCAGGGTCTGCTTATTACTCTTATCCGGATTTGACAGGTTACTAGTTTTTACACAGAGCGATTGCCATCTGACCTCCGCAACCCTAAGGGCGAACCAGTAACTCATTGGATAAGAGCAATTTACTTATCAAGAGTTAAGTATCAGATGTTATTGATAGCAACCGGGACCGACAGCTTAACGTGCTCTCCGAGGCACGGTGGGGAGACCCACACGGACAAATGCCCAAACCGAGACAGAAATGTTAACAAACATCTGCCCGAGCGGGAATTAAACCCGCAACCGTCGAGACTAAAGGCAGACTCGCTACCCACAACGTCACAACGGTGTCATTACAGATTACGTGCCTAATATTGGAAATGTTAAACGATCTATTACGCCGTTTGTTTTTCAATTAAAAACCAAAAAAACAGTGCTATTTCTGATTTCTCAATTTGATAAAGATTAGTCGCTGTATGTAATTATATAACTTTTATTAATATAGTTATATTAATTTTAAAACAAAAATGGTTATCCAATAATGAAAAAAAAAAACATTGTAAAATGTAATTGTAAAAGGAAGTGGGCCAGAAAAATTTCAAGATTTTGTTGAGGTAAGCGCTACAGAATTAAAGATTGCCTAGAGTGAAAGTAGTTCCCAAGATAAATTTCCTCAAATAGCCAATGAAATTAACATTCTCTCCTTAAATGTCCCGTCCAGATTAATTATATAATTACGAATAACAATTTATCAAAAGGGGAAAGTCGCTATACGCGTCAAACAATAAACATTACACTTCTTATTTAACTCAAGACAAAACTTAATATATGTCAAATTAAAACTCTTGAAAATTAATAGTTTCTACTTCCTGAGACTCCAGGCGCTTAGCCAAAGTGTTGAGTCAGTTGATAGTAAAAGTAAACATCATCTCAGTATATTCATGTTTATGTCAGTGGCATGAGTAACACCGTGTCGAACACCGTGGCGCCGCCGCCGCCGTGACACGCTGCTTCATCGCCTTTAAATATCTAATGATCAGTGTAGATAGGAAGGGAACCAACTAGTGTTTTTAACAATTTTTGCTAATACATTCGCTCGCTTGTCGTCAAGCCAAGCACTAGTGTAAAGCAATCTTAGTAAAAAAAAAAAAAAAAAAAAAAATCTACCCTCACATAAAATTGCTAATAGTGATGGCCCCTACTGCTTTCGATAAAGCTATAAATAATGGATAGATTTTTAGTGAAGCAGACAAGTACTAATTCTGAGTCAAGAAAAAGACCCGCCGAAGACTCTAAATTTAGTCAGCCCAAAAAATATACCACCGATATGGATGTGTCCACTAAGTCCAAATTTTTTACTGAAAATCGCTTTAGTAGCCTACCATCTGAAGAAAATCTTAGCTCTGAAGCTACAGCATTTATGGATGCGACCACCATTAAAAAGTCAAGTCGAATACCACCAATATTTATTACTATCAAGCCTGGTTGGACTCACACAACCATAAAAGACATGATCACAAAATATGACCCACATTACGCACTTCAGTATAAAGGAAGCAACAAGGTAGCAGTCCTTTGCAGCTCTTCAAAAGCTCACCAGGCAGTAAAGCAGGGTCTTCTAAACGAAGACGCATTTTTTCATACATATTCACGCAAAGATGAAAAGAAGTACAAAGTTGTAATACGTGGTTTGCCTTCGTACGCTGAAGAACAGCTTCCTGAAGAACTTAATGCCATGGGATTTAAAAACATAACTATAACCAAAATGAGAACGTCTGCAGAGAAACCAGTCTTCTGCCCTCCATACTTGGTTGAATTACCGGAAGGAACCGACATCCAGAAGTTTAGACAGATTAAGTACCTGTGCCGATGCGTCGTAGACATCAAGAAATATCGTAGATCGTCTACACTGGCCACACAATGCTTTCGTTGTCAAACTTTTGGACACGCATCTCGAAATTGCAACATGCCTCCCAGATGCGTCAAATGTACCGAAAGTCATAGTACTAGAGATTGTCCAAAGGTTAATTCTGAAGAAAAGGCAAAATGCTGTAACTGTGGTCAAGATCATCCAGCAAATTATAGTAAGTGCCCTGAACGACAAAAATATCTTTTAAAATCTCATCGACGTATTGCCAAAACTGACGCAAAACCCTACCCGCCTAAACAATCGATAAACGATAAACGTACCGAAACAGATCGTGTTGTCTTACCAGAAAAAGAATCGTCTTGGGCTCAAATAGCAAGGTTTTCCAAGAATAGAGAACCACCCAATACAGAAAACACTGTTAGAGAAACATTTTTGTCATCAGATACTATTGAGGATAAGGAAACTTTAGAAATTCTAGAAATATTGAGAGCCATTAAGGCTGTCAAGGAACAAATAACTTCGAGTTCATCTTTGATAGATAAAGTGTATCTAGTTTTAACTCATCTGGGCCGCTATGTCTAGTGACTCTAAAATTAAAATTATGTCATGGAACGCCGACGGGGTACGAGGTAAGCGCACGGAATTAATTAATTTTATAACCGAACGGAATTTTGATGTCCTTGCTATATGTGAAACTAGACTTACACCTTTTATTGATTTTAATTTACCTAATTACAAATGCTACCGACAAGATAAGCATTCATCAGGACGGGGACAGGGTGTCGCCATCTTAGTTAAATCTGATATTGTACATAAAAAAGTATTTATTCCAAAGACCGTAAATCTTGAGGCAGTTGCTATTCAGGTAAATCTGACTGGATTAAAACACACTCTTGTTTCCATCTATCAATCGCCAAATCTTTTACTTAACACTAAAGATTTAGATTATATATTTTCACTAGACCAGAAGGTTGTAGTTCTGGGAGATTTTAATGCCCGACATACTTCCTGGTACGGTAACGTAAATAATATTCGAGGAATCGCCCTTTTTGAGTACTTGCTTCAGCATGACTACAATTTACACTCGCCTTTAACACCTACACTTATTCACTATCAAGCAGGGTTTGCCCCTACACTTCCTGACCTTATTCTTTCTAATAACATGACTGATATTACTCAACCCATAACAGTGGCTGCTTTGTCATCAAATCACCTTCCAATATGCGTCGATATCAATGTATCGATCGAGCGTACTGTTAAAAGTCAATATATTTATAGTAAAGCTGATTGGGCACTATATCGTAAGTATATAAACAGCAAAATTAATCTTGGATCGAGTAGTGTCACCAACATTAACGATATCAACAAAATTATTACGTTTTTGACCGCTGTAATACATCAAGCTCGTGAAATTTCCGTACCGTCGGCAACTATCAAGCAACCGATAAATTCTTTACCACGTAACATTAAGAGACTAATTAAGAATAAAAATAGGCTTCGAAGACGGGAGCAGAAAGTAACCGATGTTAGTGAGAGAAAGAAGCTAAGAACGCAAATTAATAACATGCAAAACTATATAAACCTACGTATTTCTTTATATAATGATAGACTTTGGTCTAAAAGACTGGTGAGAGCCGATAAACGTGATGGTGATTTATGGTCTCTTATTAGATCGTTGAAACCGAAATCTATTATTATACCACCTTTAAAGCACAACGGTTCCGTTATAGACGATCCCCAATCACAGACGGAGATTTTAGCTGATGCATTCCAACAAAGCATGCGGCTAACTTTAAATTGGGTTAGTGCTATTGAAACGGATGTTAACGATTTGGTAGATACCTTAGACTCAATTGTAAATGAGAAATCGAGGTATTTTGTTAAGCCACATGAAATTCGTCAGTACATTAAAAGTCTCAAACTTAATAAATCTCCCGGGATTGATGGGGTTAACAATTATCTAATAAGAAGTTTACCTCAAAAAGGCATAGTTCTCCTTACTAATATTTTTAACGCATGTTTACGTTTTTCTTATTTTCCTGACGTATGGAAGCACTCTAAGGTTGTACCTGTACATAAGCCTGGCAAGGACAATACCTTTGCACTTAGCTACAGACCAATCAGTCTTCTGTCTTCCTTAGGCAAAATGTTAGAAAGAATTATATACGATCAATTATATCGAAGTGTCAAAGGCATCCTTAAAAATGAACAATTTGGTTTTCGCAAGCACCATTCTACTACGCAACAACTGGTTAGAGTTGCTGAACATATAGCGCATAATTTAAACTTGGGCTGTACCACCGGGATGATTTTGTTGGACCTTGAAAAAGCCTTCGACACGGTTTGGCATCGCGGACTGCTTTATAAAATGCTAAAACAAAACATTCCTATACATTTCACTAAAATGATCTCCTCTTATCTTGAAGGGCGTAGTTTTAGTGTTCATATTGGTGACACTTATTCAACCCCTAGAGCAGTGCCTGCTGGAGTACCACAGGGCTCCATCATCGGACCCCTTCTATTTTTGATATTTGTTAATGACATTCCCATTCAACCAAGGACTGACATAGCTTGTTTTGCAGACGATACTGCCTCGTTTACAACATCCAAAGACAAAGATCTCGTTATAAGTAGACTCCAACTGGCTATTGAAAACTTACATAATTACTTTACCCTGTGGAAACTTAAATTAAATGAGACCAAGACTGAAGCTATTATGTTTTCTCGATCCCGTAATTTGCCGAATAGAACAATTAATATTGATGGACATCATATCTCGTGGAGCAAATCAGTAAAATATCTCGGTGTAACGCTTGACTCAAAGCTGAATTGGACTCAACATGTATCTAACTTGCGTGTTAAGGGTTTTAAAGCACTTAGTTTAGTCCATCCCCTCATCAACCGCAAATCAAATCTAAGTCCTAGTACGAAACTTAAAATATACAAATCTATAGTAAGACCCTGTATAACGTATGCTTGTCCTGTTTGGAGCAGTACATGTAACTCCAATTACACAAAATTGCAAGTTGTTCAAAACAAAGCACTAAAATCAGCCTACAACACACCTTTCCGTACTAATCTATCCTCCTTACACAATCGTATTAAGCTACCAACACTTAAAAAGTTTATTCTGGAACAGTCCAAAAATTTTATATTTATTCTACAAAAGAACACAATAATTCATTAGTTTCCGAAATAGGTAAAAGTCGGTCGATAAATTTATCTTATATCAATAAATACAATCGATACCGACTCCCACATCACTACTTCTTATACGAATGAGTGGATTACCTTACGGAAAGATATAATTCCGTGCGCTTAAATTCGAACTACCTCACGTTCAACAATAATTGTTACGATAACATTTTTGTTATAAACTGTATCCTACATTTTCTTAATAATTATAATTTTATAAATGGGAGCCGTTCTAAGTTTCTCATGTATTCTCGTGGCTTATTTTGTTTGTGAAGTGATGTTGTTAAAAGTATAAAACTGTATGGTGAAAAGTTTGATAAAGGTGTATGTAACCTGCTAACTACTGTGAGTACATATGTTAGTTTTATCTAGGCTACTTTACTAGTGTATAAACTGTATTTTGTTTACATTTATAAATAAAGATATTTAAAAAACAAAAACAAACAAGCTAATACATAGGTAGTAGGCATCCGAGTAAATATATCAATTTAACATGAACGCAATTTGAGACGAGAACATGATCAAATTGATATATTAGTCAAATTACCTAATTTTGCCGATCAACAATTTGTAAAGAAGTTTGGAATATATTCTCTTGAGTATAGCAATGTTCATGGCTGATTATATTACTATCCTGTTATCGTCTATATTGCTTACAATAACGAATTCGTTATTGTAACACGACCAAATCACGATTTGGTCGTGTTCTGTTACTACATGTCATATTTCTTGTTTGATTCCTTCTGACAAACTATTTTGAGGATCGTTAAGTTTATTGTTTCACTGCTGTCACTTGTTCTTGTTGTAAAATAATAGAGGAAGATATAAATAATCACAATCAATAGTCGAGTTTGGTTTCCGCATGTCACTCGTCGTACGCAACTCCAATCAATTACAATTTTTGACTAAATGCTTGTTTCGAACTTCATATAAATTAAAAAAAAAAAAAGATCAAGTCTGTATTTTACAATTATTTATAATGTGTAATATCAATAGTTTCTATATAATTTATAATTTGAGCGACGACTATCAATTCAAAATTTGGATGCATCATCAGTACAAAAAAAATCTATTATGTAATTAAATATTGAATACACTGTACTGTTGTGAATATTATGTAACATTGATATTATTAAAAATTATATCAGATTATGAAAAGGTTTATAAATAGGAAATGAGACAAGCGTAGCTCATGAAGTCATGTCACAGCGGCGCCGATGTCTCGATGGCGCCTGTAATCTTTGCAAAATAAACATACGACCAATCGTGAAAGGTAATCCGCGCTAAAGAACAATATTTTCAGTCAAAGAGCTCACTATTATATGAATTATTGTATGTTGTTAATTATAAATTATACTATTTAGATTATCATTCAAAGTGATTGTTGTCGTAAACTGTTAACAGCATTTTCAAAAATTTTCATTATTCTGTATTTTATTGTCGAATTTTGACTTTTGACTTGCATATAGATGTTTGTTGTTATATTTAAATCCATGATTGATTCAATCTTTTATTCAATTTGGTGCTTATAACTTCATTAGCCTATATATTGCAAAGTTACAAATGCACACTTTTAATTGCAAACACTTTCAGATATCATAGTTACTTAGAGTCGAGAGAACTCATGATAATATGAGTCGTGGCTTTTTGTTAAGTTCTAAATAACCCTTTAAAGTAATCAGCCTCAATTATTATTAGTTTTATTTCAAGATCAAAACGTTCTGCAATTTTATGCATGTGCATTTAAAACGCTGTTCAAATTTAGTAATTAATTATATTTAGAAGTTTCCATTGTGACATAATTTTAAATAATAAGCTCCAAGTATAATTTAAAATAACGGTATTTTTATTTATTTTATGGTATCATTCGGAATATCTCTAAGAAATCCATTTCGTTGAGATAACAAAATTAACATTTTAATAAAATAAATTTTCATATAACATATTTATTAATTATTATTATCGTGCGAATTTGTTAAAATTATTATTTATCAAGGTAGCTTTCCGCAAATCGTAAATTAAACATTCTTTTTTTTCTTTGCTTTGGTGTATATAGAAACCCGTCAACACGTCACGTTGACAAAGCGTGGCCTCGACTTTGACGCTGAGAAGATAATTTCGTAACGCGCTAACTTCCACCACGGTCTGACAAACACATCTCCAGTTCATTCGTATTTCCAACTAGTAATACGTCACTGACACTGGACTATTAAACTTTAACATTTCAAGTTGGTGGAACATTGATAACTTTTAGGATCTCTGTTTCTGGGGTATTTAGATTTTCTACGAAATTGAATACGAAGAGGCATGTTGTTGTCGTTTCCAAATGACATTTTGTTCTTTCATTCATCCCTTGTTGTTTCCGTTTTCGAATGACATCTTGTTCTTTAGTTCATCCATGTTCATGTTGTTGTTGTTGTTGTTGTCGTTTTCAAATAACATCTGCGCAACAAGCCGTTGTTTGTTTAGAGAAAACATTATAGTTTTTATTAACTTAATCTTTCGAGCATTTATTCGTTCCAAAATCAATTGACTTCAAGGAGATTATCACTTTAGTATCTATTTTTGGTAAGACAGCTGGACGGATTTCAATAATAATTATTTTGTTTAGAAGAGTTTATTCTCAAGGTATTCCATTGTAATTTGTCAAGATCTGATGATCGTGGAGAAATTATGGAATTTTACTGGGACACCTTTTGCAATTTGGGTATTTTTTAAATGATCTACTTACTGACTAATTTTTCTAAACATTTCAAGGGTTACGATTCAACTAGGTGCTTTTGTGGTTGCCGAATTGCTAATATCTATTATAATTTTAGGATACTTTTCTTTTCAGATATTGCACTTTTGATTTACTAATTCTTGAGTGTAATGTTTATTTCAAATACTCAATAAATAATGCTAAAATATTATTAGTTGTGAAGTTTAGAAACATTTAATTGTATCGTAGGTTATAAGTTGAGTTAGTTGTGGTAAAAAGCTTTAATACGATTTTCTTTAATTAAACCCTCTCTTTTTTATAATTACTATAGGTGACCGCAAGTTTTTATTGAATTAAATCGATTTAGTAAGTTTATCCTGTTGAACGTACCTCTGATACCTTGTAGGTTTTTTGCAATCCAATAATCGTGAGGATGGTCACGTAAACAGGTGGAACACTCGTTGCGTCAGACTACTTTATGTTAATATATTGATTTGCTATTTTTAACGTATGCAAAATGCACAACTTTGTTGCTGAATGTAAACATTAACCAGTTGCAACTCTTCTTCAATTGAATTACATCTGTCTCATCATTTTATTGGAGTTGGTTTTTTAATTGAAGTTTCAGATATTACTAGATATTTCATAAATATTATAGGCATATTATCAACTTTCTTTTGAACTCCAACACTTAAGGATCGTGAACTTGAGGCTCCGTCTGAAACGAACTTTGGGTTCGCCGCTAATGTTGTCATCGCTTGTTTCGCGCTACTCTCGCGTAAGATTGGATTCTAGGAAAGCTGCATTCGACTCTGGCACACGACGTCTTGTGTTTATTGCCAAGATTTTCGTTGTTTTAACGAAAGTAATTCGCGTCAGCGGACTTGGGCAGTGGATGAAGGCAGCCAGCAGCGCTGCGCGTGCGCGGTAGGCGCGTGAATGAGGCGCATGGTCCGCTTCGACCGCAGCGCCCGCGCCTCTCTCCGCGGAATCGGCTCAGTGTACGTTTGCGATCCGAGCTAGCTTGTCGTGTTCAGTGTTCTGTCACGTCAGTCTTCAATATTGCCGCTAGTTGCGGTCGTTCTACAACCAACATAAGATGCTTGCGTTCAACGCAGTGGATACCGTTTGTGATACAGTTTTGATAAGTGTTTAAAGTGGATTCCGGACTATACCAGGCAGTGGAGCACGCGCAGCGGCTCGAGCGCTCCCAGGCCATGTATGTCATAAATTTAGGTGAGTCCGCAATCCTTATACATTCTACGTTCCTCAGCAACCTATTATTGGAACCAGACGGAACCGGTACTCGTTCGATTAAACGAGTGTGACTCTAGTTACGGACAGACAGTCGTTATCAAGTCTTAGATTTAGTTTTTTCGTGAACAGCTTTCTATTCGATGTTTCGAAGTATCGATTTTATATTCCGGCGCTATCCCTAGGAATTGGCTCAGTGGCCCGGCGTTTATATAAACAACTCGTATGGTTCCATTTCAATTTGTATCTTATTCATAGCGCACTCGATGTGTCTATGTATGTTTTTATTACAGTTCACGTACAACGTGTGGGCGTGTGTTGGTGTGTTTGCTCTATCGGTGTTGCTATTTTTATCACATAAATATGTGTGAGCGCTTATTTGCTCGTACAAACAGTTTATGTTTGTGTGAGTTTTGTATCCGCGTTCGGTCTTATCATTTTCTTCACTTGATATCGCCGCGAATTACTTTACGTCTGTTGTCATGATTTACTTTTAGAATAATACAAATATATCTCTGTTTTCTTCTTATATTATTTTATTAAATTCTACTGCTATGCTCTGTGAATCAAAAAATAAAACCGGCGTGTGTGTTGCTTTTAAAAATGACGTATATGTAATTTCTATTAATATAAGTGCCATTGTTACTATTATAATGTATTTATAGTATTCAAATTATGTGAATACATATCATTAGTATTACTATTCCTAGCGACACAATGACGTATTATTGTTAGAGTAACTTCGTTTGTAGCTATGTCAATGAGCAACGAAAACTTAGTTAGAACTAGATACTTAATCATATACATGAAACTAATTAAATTACAGCTAAAGGTTATTTCTCTTATAATAATGGAAGTAGGTTTCCAGAGTTTCAAGGCTGATAAGCGCACACATGGAAAACTTCGCATACATATAAAGTCAATCGGAATCTAAATATGGAATAATCTAGAACACACGTACCATTATAAAAGTTTTAAATATTTAAGTGTATAATATAATAAACATTTGCGTTGATAAACATTAGCTCGTCATGCAGTCTCCGCGTGTCGATCTTGTGTGGTCCGTTCTGTAAGTAAACATTATATCACCTACCGTTCGACAATCTATTCGAAGTTTTCATTAATATATCAAAATAGTCTTTTGAATTTTTTTTGGGCTTAAATTGCATCTGTCAGAGGATGCAATTTTATTTTTCGGGTATCAAAAGGAGGTTAGTTGAATAAGGCGTGTAAATTGTTTTCAAACTATCGGGCAAACTGTTACTTGCACAGAAAATTTGTAACATTTTGTGTTGCGAATTAAACTACAATACGAGTGCGCGTGAGAGAAAATATATAGCATTACGATATCCCGTAAATCAAATCTGTTTATTATAGACATTTGGAGCAGCCTCAAATGAACAGTACCAGATAACATTTACTTTTAATGATTGTCGTATTCCTGTAAGTTTGGCTGACGCGCTGTATTGAAAGCGGAGAAAGTTTAGTATTGTCACCTGTTAAGGTGTCCACGGCAGTATGAATTAATTAAACGCATGTTGATACTGGTGTTATAAGCATGGTGGTGCGTAAATACTGAATACGTCATTGTAAACAATTTATTTCTTCAGTAAATTAATAACTCTAGCGATGGAAACAGACACGTGTCAACACATTATGAGATGGACTATATTTAACGCTCTTGTAAACACTCTTATCTCTGTGTCGTTCTTCGTGTTTATGATACTAAATCGATTTAATAAATAGTTTTCTAAGATTTGCAATGTTTATACCTATGAATAAATCTTTGCCTTTAGGTTAGGCTCTCATAATCAGATGCACTGCGCGGTAAACAATCTGCGCTTAGCTGCGATCGCTTCAGTTATCGTTTGGATGGGTTACCACTTAGTTGTGTTTCATTTGAACGTCACAGAGTTTCGGTGAACACGTAGAGTTGATCAAGGCCTTTATTATATTGACAATAAACGATAAGACAAGACAGAAGCCTATAACCGTAGATGCACTACTAAAACCAAATGGGTTACTAATTAAATATTGCGCTGCATATGTACACATATACTAAAACAAAAACACAATGATAGCAAAATAAACTATATACCAGTTCAGTCTATTTTAAATACAATTCAATTTTATTTTTGAGTATAATTGCTATATGTTTCTTGTAGCAATAAATGAACTCATATATTAGAAAACCAAAAAGCAGTTTTGAAATTGTGGTTGAATAAATTTTATTGAAATTATAATATTTGATAGAGAATCCCTGTAACGGAACGTTACTGGAAATGTGTCTTATAGTGTTCAAGAGAAAAAAATGGAAATTAACTCCCCGATAGTTCGGGCGTATATATCTCAGAGTATCGTCCAAACAGGCAGAGCTGGCTATGTGGTACTTCGCAAGCCTCGAGTGATCGATAAGGAAAAATTAAGTACTTGAAATGCATTTAATTGTTTTGCGATTCAAACCTGTGAAAATCTACGTTTTTTATCCTTTACGAAAATAGTAACAAAATACAAATAAAAATTGAAATTGCTTTCGTCGTTTACTTTATGTTGATTTATTTTATATTTGATTACAATTTACAAAGGTTACTGAAAGAAAAAGATAATTTGCTTTATTAAATGTCGGATCAACGCAAAAGTAAGCGAACTTGAGGTGTAAAGACGTAGAAAGTAATCAAGTTTTTCCGCCTACTTGGAGGATTTGGCTTATAAAGGCACAATTAATCTTGTATTCATTGTATTCGATGTTTAGCTTTTCATTTTGTGCCTGCTCCCTAAAACTCGTATATAATAAGCTGTTGCCCGCGGCTTCACAATCTTCTGATTAGGTTCTTTCAATTTTCTCGTTGATTAGATTTCTTTTTTTCGTAAATATTTTTTTCTGAACCTGAACCGAAGATCTTGAGGTTTGGAGGCAAGCACAGAGGGTGTTCCCAAGTATTCAATTCCTTGAAGGATAGCATCGCTTGGAAACTGGCATGTCTTGGAAGAGATTATGTGACAAGTATGTATATTAGCAACAAAATATTAGAAGTAGATTAACTTCCCAACCATTCTTTTTAACAGGCTTTTGACCAACATTACAGAATAATACCTATCTGATATTACTGACTTGATTTGATTTTAATGTGAAACTGCAAGAATCTTACTTTTTCAATCCTATGGAACCTTTTGAAAGTGAGGTTTATCAAATATAACAATTTGAATACTTGTCCGACAAGCATGTGTGTACAGCAGACAAAAAAATTACATTTGTTAAAAAAAAACAAACGTAAAATGTTTGTGCCGTTTTACGATATCGATTGACAGATGATGTGTTTCAATCGTTTATCGTCTTAAACATCAATGTGATATTTATATCGAGTAAAACGAGTTGTTTACTACGGTGTTCCCAAAAACATCAACGTTATTGCTGTGAACTCTTTCGTTTAGGAAGTAATAATCTATAATTATAAATTATAGGTCATTAAAGAAGCTACTATAAGTTACACGAGTTAACATTCCAAGTCTTGATAATTTAGGTCTAGTCCAATGATCACATGACCTGGCTTAAGTCCGTCAGAACCAGTCCTGAACTTGACGGAGACAAGTTGGCGCTGACCGGCGGGCCACTGACCCTTTGCCGGAACTCGGTGATGGATCATTCTTGAACACAACCACTCATTGGCACACATTCCAAACAGGATTTACGTCATACTGGACTTATAAATATAAAGTAATATTTACAATTAATCATTTCATGCCCCCCAAATTAGAAAGCTATGAAAGTGAATTAGCATAATTTTTTTTTTGCTTTGACAAAACCTGAAAAGTCAAATCTTATTTTAAAATAGATACTAGATGGAAATGGAATAAGAAATGACGTGATAGTATTTTGGATGGAAGCCACAAGAACAATTACTATCGTTAAGACACAATTTAGCGAGAGTTGTTAACTCGTTAGCTCACTTACATTGTTTATAGAGATGATGTAACGTCTTTAAGATAAGAATTAAATAGAAATTCGCGTACTTGTGTAATATTCTAACATGTTTCTTCTATTATACAAACAATGTAGTTTATATATTCCTATATAACTCTTATGTGTGTATCATGATAATCATCTATACTTGTACGTTTTGGTTGGTAGTATTATACAATCGAATCAACTTCGGACGCTCCGTTGGACGGGATCTCTCTCGGATATAAGACGAATGTTTGGGATGCATTCAATTCTCTGTGACAATTGTGGTGTTATTTTTTCCGCGTTACGTCACTCGAATGACGCACGCGCAGTCACCAAAATAAATACAGAAGTTTGTCTAGACAGAGACCCATCTTATAATGTAATGAAGGACGCGTTTACCTTTTCGTAAAATATTTGACTTGACTTACTTACTTACACTACTTTGACTTAAATTGAGTAGCAATTCTTACTTATGAGTTACGAGTGACCAAAATAACAACAAAATTTTCAAATATTTTGTTTTCTTTTGTTTTCGTTGTCACATATAGACAAGAGTACCTACTCGACCGTTAGAGATTTGAGATAAAGCTTGTTTTAATTTTAAGTACTGTTTCTAATTGTTTATTAAATGTTACAACAAATTCACAATATTAATTTATATATTGTAAACTTGTCGTTATTAGTATTGAAATAGTCGTTTTGTATTAGTCATATTTATCGTGCAATGTTCATTCATAAAACGATGGAAAAGCATCGTAATTGTTACTGTTGACTATCCTGTATGCATCATTAACCGCATTGTCGTCAATAGCCGGTAAATATAATAAAACCGTGTTATTTATTTGTTAATTTGTTGAAATAATTTTTGTCATGCCTACGTTTTGAATATTTACATTCATTAACTTCATAATGGACTCATCAACCTTGCAATATATAATATACTGTTTATCATAATTGACTTTAACTCAACAACTTGTCTTGAAAATAAGTACTACAGTACACTTATTTATTAAAGTAAAATCAATAGATTTTTTTTTTATAATATCCGTTACCTTGAATAATTTGTAATGTTTAAAGGATTTGTAAACAACTCTATAACAGCAAAACGACTATGAATTAACAATGTCTATTTACGTCGCGTCGTTCTCACTTCCGAGATTAGTAAAAAATACAAGGAACCGAGGTAGACCTTGACGTCCATAGTTAACTATAGAAGTCAAGGCTCGCGTAGGGCTTACGGCAGGTCGCCTTTGTGAGTCACATTAGTCGATAAATGCTATCGATCCTTCCTCGTTTTATGTACTATTACTATTGTATTGTATAAAGAAGACGACCGTTGTGGCGCGTTGGCCTCGACGGTCGCGGGTTCGATTTCCACTTTGGGGAGATATTAGTAACGATGATGATGTCTGCGTCGGTCTGAGCGTTTGTCCTTATGGGTCTAACCATCGTGCACTCCCGGTTGTTTTCAAATAACATCTTATGATAATAACCATTAACTTTCTTGAACTTTCTTCTTCGCTCTGTGAAAAACTAGTAACCTGTCAAATCTGGTTATAGCAGTATTTTACAAAGAATGTATTTATTTTTTCCCTCCAGTAATATTTATGTTCCTAAAAACGGGATGATAACATTTAAAAAGTCAAATAGGATTTGTTTTCGAACGGTTGTTTTCGTCGCTTTTTTAAGTAGATTTATTGTCAGTTTCATTGATGTTTACCAAGTCAGTGGGGCATGAAATTGCTTGAAACGTTTCCGCGTCGGAAGTCTGTACAGTTTGTTCTTCATGATTAACGGTCAAATTGATGCTATTGTTGTATTAAGATTAAACATCTTAAATAACTAAGATAATCGATATAAACTAAAAAGAAAAAACAGACTTTATGCATAGACTACAACTACCGACAAGCTCTTACCGTAGAGGCGGTCAATGAAGGGACGACTAACTCATGACTTTATTATAACTCCTTATTCATATATCTGTTGGTGGGAGGCATACACACTGTAGTGTGACATACACATACTTCATTCCATACAGACGACATCTCCAAAGAAAGCTGGTGCTCCTTTGTAAACTCAACGTCAACGTAGCGAAAAGAATTGTAGTCACAAGCTTTACAACATAATCTAAATTTATAAAGGAGCACCATCTAGTCTTTGGCACTTTGTCTGTATGGGAAAGCCTGTATAGTAAGCTTATTAGATTACGTCTATCAAATATACATTAGCTTACTACTGGTTACCAGCGTTAATATTCAAAATATGAAAGGTCTATATAATTATTATCTTCCTCGTTACCGGTATTTATTTATAATTTTGTGATATCCTAAAGTTTTCCATTGACTCTGTAATAAGAGACAATTACAACCAGTTGTCAGAAAGAACATTCATAGAACGTTAAGGGAAAACCTCACTGGTTTTGACTACCTGAATCATAATGAATGTTGGAGTTACTTTTAATTGAGAATACATTTTTTTTACGAAGTAAAAAGTTCATCAAATAAACTTTTTACCATTTCTTATTTTAATTGTGTTGGACCTTAAGAAAAATTTATATCGTATATTATATCATCTTAAACATAAACTTAACTTTCAAACATTTTTAGAAATTCCAATAAAGTCCAATGTATTTTCTTGGTAATGGTACCGCAAGTTTTTTTTAAATGCCAATCGTGTAATACTTTAAAGAGCGCAAATGAGTCTTTTGGCCACGTCACTGTAGAGCATTTTACCGTATGTCCTTTCTTTAAAAACTTGCTCCAATGTTTTATGACTCACGATCAGCCTCGTGGTACCTCGACCTTTTAAGTGCTCTATAATACGTATTGTTAGGTCGAAGCTTTAAGTTTACCCAAATAATTGTACTTTATATATGCTTTATTCCTATCTTACAATTAGTTTTCTACTTGTGAAGATGGTAGCTTCTATTCTTCTGAATTTATTTTGTCCTAATCCTGTCCTGAACCTGCCTTAAGCGCCACAGGTCGGGGGTTCTATTCCTGCTCGGAGTAAATGTTCGTATTGACCATACACAGGATATCACTATACTAATGGGGACCTTTGAGAGAGTAGCGTTATTTTTTTAATAATTTATTTCGTTGCTAAGAGTGGATATGACACTAAATGATCAAGATCGTGTAACATTAATATGTGTCTATTCCAAACTCATATATTATACTAAAGCTTTTAACTACACTGTGAGCGTTAAATATAATATATAGCGGCGGAATTGCTTCATAAATATACAGTGATGTTTCAAATGTAGGTATTGCCGATTACTGCAGGTTATAAATAGCGACGAATTTGTATATTTATGCATAATCTTGTGTCTTGGCTAAATAGCTAACCATCAAATAAATTTCAAGTTATGGTTTTCGTTCATTAAAATATCAAATATTTTACGTTAATCAAAATACTAGATGCGCCCGCGTCTCCGCTTGCGTGGTATATTTATTTTTTTCATTTATTGCACGAAATTCGCACAATAAATGATTTTTAAATCTTATTCTTAAATTACAGTAAAGGTAGTTCTTATAACATCAGCTAACTGCCAGTGAAAGTCCCATGAAAATCGGTCCAGCTGTTTCAGAGATTAGGTGGAACAAAAAAATTATGTAAGTACCGTATATACTTCATAGGCATTGTAGTGAAAGGTTGTTAATTTGGAATTACAAACAGACAATTTTATTTATTTGTATATATAAGACAGTAATATAAATTCAATCAAGAGTAATCAAAAGATCTTACGATTTCTAAGGTCTACTTTGCTTTTAATAATTAAAGGATCGTTATGATGATGATGGCGCGAGTGTGACTGAAAATTGGTATTGCATTATTTTTTTGTTCATTCTCCCAGCACTACATTTCTTGTGCAATGTGACGTATTCCCATCGAAGCGTACGTGAACACAGTTTATTATACAGA
Source organism: Hestina assimilis (assembly GCA_023373885.1). Lineage (NCBI taxonomy): Eukaryota > Metazoa > Arthropoda > Insecta > Lepidoptera > Nymphalidae > Hestina > Hestina assimilis. The sequence goes on along the minus strand of CM041748.1, from coordinate 608,356 downwards.
GCTGATTCGACTCCCACGCGCCACTAATCTAAAGGCAACACGTCATATAATCATTTGTATGGAAATTTCTGGCCTAAAAATTAGACATTTTTTTATTTTAATTAGACATTGATTTTGCGGACGAGAGTTATCTAACTAATATCTCGAGGTTGGCAACGCGTTAGTGGCACCTACTACTGGTGCTGCAAGCGCTCATAGGCTACGGCAACCACTTACCATCAGGTGGGCCGTATGCTTGTTTGCCAACTTCTAACATAAAAAAAAAAAGACAGCTTACGAATTTTCCATAATATTTGTGTATCCTGTACCTAGTGTTGTTGTCTGCTTCTGTGATGTGTTATATTGGGATAAAAACAGAAGTATGTTAGTGCTTTATACACTTTTAGTGATATTTAATTTACCTGTCGCGTCATTAAACAATAGGTGATGACATGCTTGTCTTCGCAATAACTAAACATTTTGTATTAAGTAGTGCACATATTGCACACAATTTTTATTACCAGCTTCCGATAATCGCTTGCGTAGTTCTTCCTGGTCGATTCCCACTCTGAAAAGTTTTCTTTCCGTATTAGTTATGAGTATGATTTAGTGTTGCTTATTATTATCCTTTTCCCTACAAATATCTCCTAAACATTAATCTAACCTTATTGAGTTTGAAACCTTTATTATTATACAATACATCTCCGAGAATTTAAACAGGATATGTTAAAACTACAACATAAATTAATTCCTTATTGTAGGCGGACTTTAACTTTGAAAATTATTATCTTTAGATATGATTTATTTGTCAATTAAACTTTTTATCACCGATAGCTAAAAATAGCTTCGGATTAATACAAGCCGGTTTAACTTTTATGGTAAGGTCAGAAGTCAGATAATGTTTTTCAAATGTTAACAGTATTGAAATGTAAATTCCTTTTTGCTTCGTTGAGCAGTTCCCAATTGAATTATTATTTAGAAATACTATAGCCTGTTAGTATTTTGTTACTTGTTTATTTCGATCGCCATCAAAGTTTTTTTTCCTCTTTATTTCATAACGGTTGGGACGGATGAGAAGGGAACAGAGGCCGTGGGAGATTGGGCCTCCGGCGCTGTCACATCACACAAAACGCAACAGTATCTACTGATACTGTTACTTTACGCCGATTTTATGTGAGAAGGTATTACTTCTCTGGTCGAGCCGGCCCATTTTTGCTACAAAGGCAGAAGTTTGTTATTTTAAATTAGACCTTTATCCTTATCTAAATCAAAGCAAACAGCTTTAGCCAATTTAAAGACAACTTAATCTAATTAATCAATAATTTTACTTTAGTAAAATCTTTATAAACATTTCATTTGGTCTTACTCGTTAGGATCTTCCGATATATACAAATCTATCTTCGTTCCTCTTAATATTTATAATAGAAGATTAATAGTTTAACATTTATTCGTAATATATCCGAATTGGGTAACGGGGGCGGAGTAATCATTATGAAAATTTATGATGTCTAGTCTGAGTGCTTCGTATCTAAATATATGCTCTGCACTGACGTTTCAACGTTCTGACGGATCGTAGGAGCTAACGATGCAACGAATGGCATCGTTAATTTTATGGTGTCGCACGTATTATTGCCGAGCCAATGCCTTACGCAACGCCATGTGCCGGTGCCATTAACTTGGTGAGACAATATCGTTATTTTTAACCGGTATTTAATTTTTAATAGCTTTCGTTTTTGTGGTTAGATCAATTCTTTTGACATGATATGTATATGTGTATGTATTTACCAGGCTAGCGGTTGATTCAACTGATAAATGCCTGTATCCTTTTGTTCTCTATAAGGTTTAATGCCTGAGAGGTTTTTAATAATAATATCAATAATAAATAATAAACGCTCCAAACTCAACGGCCCCTTTAGGAAAGTGATATCCTCTGTCGGGGGTACGGAAACATACACAACGACAAGGACAAATACCCCAGACCGCAACACATGCCTGTATGGTCCATACAAACACCATCTGTCCTGAGCGGGAACCAAACCCGTGACCTGTGGCGCGATGTTTGTCAAGTCTATTCTTAAATTGATTAATATTACGAGCTGATAGGTTCCTGGATCTTGTTCCGCGCTCTGACCACTGGTGCTTAAGAAATTTTAGGCGTCGGGATGTGACGACCCCATCGCCCGCTGTTGGGATAACCTCTGTTACAGCAGAGATTATTCCACCAGTGCAATCAGTCACACTGGTGGTAGGTCTTTTGTTGCAAGAGGCCGGCTAGGTAGGTACCACCGCAGTGTCCAATATTCTGCCGCCAAATAGTAGTGCTTAGGCACTACTGTGTTCCGGTTTGAAGGGCATTGTACGCTAGTGAAATTACTGGGCGAACGAGATTTAAGAACTTATATCTCGAGGTTGGCAACGCGTGAGTGGCACCTACTAATGGTGCTGCAAGCGCTCTACCATCAGGTGGGCCGTATGCTTGTTTGCCAACTTCTAACATAAAAAATGTGTGAGATGCAGGTGTTCAATTTCAGATGGTGACCCCTTACACGCTTGTTGTCACGTATAAATAAGTTTTGGAAGATTAGTGCTTATTTAAAATCTTGCAATTAAGTCTCCACTACAATCCCCTACAATCTTTGAGACGACGTTCTAAATAGATTTATTTTTTTTTTTTTACCTTATTATAGACATTTGTTTATACAAAACATGAGGGGTAATAAATTGTATGATTTGTAATATAACATAAATTTAAGCTCAGCTCCGCATAGTAATGCTATCTTAATGTGTGCTATATATAGTTCGCATACATTAAAAAAATGTTATCGGAGAGTTTATCATATTATAAACATTCTACAGACAAATGACATAGGCCATGTACGTATTTAGTATACGAAAAGCCGTTATCACAAATTATTATTAATAGTTATAATGATGTCGATATGAATAAATTATTTTTAACCTATTGACAGTCTTTAGTTTCTTTTAGTAGTAGTAGAGCCATGCTGCTCAAAGCACAATAGGCCAGCTCGAACGAGGAAGTACTACCCTCTCACGGAAATCGGTGATCAATCGTGCGATGAATGAGAACGCCAACCTCTGCACCCTTCCTTTTTTTCCTTCTTATACCTTCCCTCCCATCCCTTCAGTGCGCGCGTGATACTTCGAGTATCCCAAGCGTATATAGGTTGCGCTGACTACTAACCATAAAGCGGACCATATGCTGGTTTGCCACCCGTCATGATATAAAAAAAAAGTTATTTTTAACCTACCAACACCTACACGCTACAAGTTTTCGAGATGAGCTTGACCTTTCGTTGCATTGTTAGCTGAAACACACGATTCGATAAAGGTAGAGGTCGTTACGTGTGGAACTGAAGAGCAAAGGTTGGCCGCAATTGACGTGGGTGGAACGAGTCGTGTTCGAAAACCATCTAGGACTGAAACTTACTGGTTTTCACCACCAACGATAATACCTATTACTGTTATAGAAGTAGGTTGAAGTGGGATACTTTGTTATACTTATCAGTACAGTATATTTTATTAACATGATGTATAAGTTATCAACAGTTGTGATGACGCTTTATATAAGTCAGCAACCTTTTTAATGACTTTTCTTAAAGCTTATAATATCCTTTTATTAGTATAGTACAATTAACGATCAGAACGAGTATTCCTATACATGCTATAAATATTTATTGTTTACGTAATCTGTTGAAATTTAAAAGAAAATGCAACAATGTTGAGTAATATATATTTCCCATCAGTTTCGATCAAATATAAAGGAACTATAGAATTTCCGGCACAAAGTTTAAAATCGGTATGCAATAAATAAATAAATAAACGCTACACACTCAACGGCCCCCATTAGTATAATCATATCCTGTGTCGGGGTCCGGAAACATTCACAATGGCAAGGACAAACACAACCAGACCGGAAAACATGCCTGTACGATTAATACAAACATCTGCTCCGAGCGGGAATCGAACCCGCAACCGTCGAGGCTTAAGGCAGACTCGCTACCCACAACGCCACAACGGTGTCAATAAATTTTGTTTGCGGTGCTTACCTTAGGCGCGAAAAATTATTTTAGGCGTTATTCGTATATTTTATCCCACTTTTAAGTGCCTGGGAGTTTTTTGCCTAATCCGTGACAGTTTCGATGGATCCCGGCCCTCCGGCAATTTTCGTAGCAACGTTATAAAATAGGAAAGCGGTAAACTAATGAATTAAGAAATCATCAACGTGAAGTAAGTATAAGCTATTGCGTAATCATTTATCTTTTTGAGAAATCTAAGCACAGCAAGGCGGGTTCTAGTGAGTCAATAAAAGACTAACAAAACGAAACACGGATATAACTAAATATATTTAAATAAATTATTCTGAATTATGAATTTAACACTGATATTTATTGATATCCTGCAACAAACAGATAAAAAAGTTGTAGATTAGTTTATTTTAGTTGATCGAATACTAACATATTTCTTGCTAACCAAGACATGTGTACAGCTTGTTATTAATGTAAATAAATAAATCGTAATAATAATATATTAGATACATTTATATCATTCTAATAATAATTTATTGGATTTTTTTCTTCCCAATAATAATTTATTATATTTATTTATTAATAATAAATAAACGCTGCACACTCAACGGCCCCCATTAGGATAGTAATATCCTGTGTCGGGGTCCGGAAACAATCACAATAACAAGAACAAATACACCCAGACCTGAAAATATGCTTGCATGTTCAATACAAACATATTATGCTCCGAACGGGAATCGAACCCGCGACCTGTGGCGTTTCAGGCAGGTTCGCTACCGCTGCGCCACAACGTCGTCAATTTTTTATTAATTTATTTATTATTTGAAAGAAAAAAATACAAAAATATCGTCGTATGAGGAAAAAATAGATCCCTGAAATATAATCGTGTACCCATACGAAAAGATCTACACTATCATCATCATTAACCGAAAATTTGCCCAAATTACATCTATGGGTATTATATTCTATACTTCTACATACAGTTTAGATACATGCCTTGCCTACGGTTTTCCAGATTAATTGACATTTATGGATAGTTACTACTCATCTGCTAGGTATTTCAACGTGATGTTATATAGCACATAAAATTTGTGAAAATGAATCAGAATTACATAATTTCAGTGTAAAAAATAATAAGTTTTACAAACGTAGCTAATTTTTAATGTGATCATATGATTTTTTATAACGTAATAACTGCTTGATTACAACATTCACCAGCCTTTAGTAACCGCAGTCGAATACGAAAAATATCGTAATAGAATTGTCAATGGTACTTTTGAAAAAAATCTTATGTAACCTTGTTTTTGAATACGTAGCGACCTCAAATACATTTTCGGACCACGACCTCGCTTCTAACTAACTGGTTAACAGTTTAACTGGTATTTTGATATACCAGCACTTTCGAAACCTTTTAATAAAATCGTAACAGGTTTTTTAAAATTCGAAATTGCTTATATAACCTTTCAAAAATGAAGTACAAGAATCTGAAAGTATGTACTCCTTGCCATTTCTCACTCTACTGTAAATATTTATAAATTACATATTTCTATAGGTACATATTTATTTTTATAGTATTTCCGTTACGAGTTATCGGGATGAATGCCAAAAGAATAACAAATGTTTTATATGTTAGAGTATTATATAAATGTAGATTGGTTAAAATATATGTAAATTGGAAATATTTTAATATGTTCAGTTACATTTTTAAACACTTTGAGAAGCAGTTACTAGTTCGATCATCTTTTCTAACAACAACTCACTGGCTTTAGTTAAAAATGACTACCGACAGATTTAATATTGCATTGATTGTAGAGCACATTCGATTAAATAATTATTATATAACTGAACTCAAAACAATATTCGTTTCGATATATCTTTATGTTATACTTGTGTGGTATGTATAATTATTATACTTATATAATTGCGTAAAGCGCATTCTACTTGTAATTAGTGTTCCTTAATTGTTATAGCACAAGAATGAGGAGAAGGAAAGACTATTCAGCTATCATTTTATAAATGTTTTACACTATACGTTCCCTATATATGTTTCTTTTTTTATGTTAGAAGTTGGCAAACAAGCATACGACCCACCTGATGGTAAGTAGTTGCCGTAGCCTATGAGCGCTTGCAGCACCACTAGGTGCCACTCACGCGTTGCCAACCTCGAGATATTAGTTCTTAAATCTCGTTCGCCCAGTAATTTCACTAGCGTACAATGCCCTTCAAACCGGAACACAGTAGTGCCTAAGCACTCCTATTTGGCGGCAGAATATTGGACACTGCGGTGGTACCTACCTAGCCGGCCTCTTGCAACAAAAGACCTACCACCAGTGAATTATGATACGTGGCTTAGAAAAGGAAAAAGGGAAGGGAAGGTAGAACATTGGGCCCCCGGCGCTCTCACTCGTGACACGAAGCGTAATAATACCATTTGTTCCGCGAGGAGCATGCTCTACTAATAAAATAATTTTAATTACCCGTTTATGGTTATTTTTTTTTTGTGAGATGGAACTCCCCATAAAGGCACATATCAATTTTGTGATGATCTGGAAACTCTTTATGTAAATAATCGAAATTCTATTGAATTACTTACAAAATCAACTAATGATATAATGATGACAACTAATGATAACGATATACAGATAATATTGCTATTCATAATAAAATAATTCGGAGAGAATCTTGAATTTGTATCAATCGATATAGCAATTAGGCACGTGATGCTGCGGCGCCAGGTTGTCGTCGTAGCAATAACCGAGACAGTCTTATAATAATGTAGAAATATCTGCGATAATTTTATCGATGTGTTGGAAAATCTGAAACTGCTTGTGTTCTGTCACGAGTATCATATTATGATATTATTGTCACGTCACTTATTCATTGTTAAAGAAGATATATTATTGAAGTCATGGAGACGAATACTAAGAGTGTAGATTGAGGATGGAGTCTTGCTTTTAAAACAGAGAACTCTAAAACATATAAATAATATAGTAATGCTATAAAAGTGGTGAATTAGGTAAAGGGAAGAGGCACACCTGAAGCTCTCACAGGAACGTATTCCGGATCAGCGCTGGTTTTCAACTTGCACCCAGTCTTCTGGGGTGCTATTGGAGAACGTAAGGTACAGATTGGCTGACATTCTTACTTAAATAAATAGGAATTTAAGAAAATAATTATGATAACAATATATAAAAAATGTTATACATGTTTTTTTTGCAGTATACAAAACTTAAGTCGAAAAAGAGTTTAATTGCACTTAGATCAATAAATCAGATCGTATAATTAGGTTCTTTCGCCTTTTGTGATTTCGTTAAATAAAATGATAAAGCGGGCATCGTTGCGGCGACCTACCGCAATACCGCTCGCTCACACTAGGTCTAGGCCGAGTAGCCTGCGCCACGCAACAGGTGAGCCGGCTATTGTCTAGCCTCTGCAGAAATAATTCCTCCGTTCAATGTTCAGTTCAAGTTCAGTCTTTTGAATTTTAATAAACAAGTGGCCTTTATTTTAATTTGGCGTTACAGTAGCTATAGTTTCTCATATTCTACGGCAACTGCGGATAGACTCTGTAGACTATCCCGCGCCCCGTTCCCGTATATGGATATTAACATCTACAAATCGTTTCTTCTTATATTGTCACAGTTTAACCTTTGCCATAGTGTGACTATGTACGTACTAGTTTATGCTTTCATTATGTATTAATAAAATGTGACGATTGTTAAATAATTGTATTTAAATATAGAGAATCATTCAAAGTATTAAACACTGAAGGCGAAAGAGCAAACGAATAATCATGAAGGAAGCGACGCCGACGGATCGCTACATCTGCTGCGGATAATTTCTAATTGATTTATTGTAAACACAGTAAAAATATACAGATGCTAGTCACGACTTTAAATGCTAATTTTGATTTTTTTTAAATATAATTATGCGTACAATGAAATTTAGTTAATGTCTTAGAATTTCTTCTACGACTTACAGTTTCCTCGCGATGTTTTCCTTCGCCGTTTTAGCGCGAAATAAATTCGAAACAAATTAAGCAAACGTAACATATTTCAACACGCGACATTCGGTTAACATCTACGTTTTCTATCCATTGGGTTATCTGGGCTTATTTTTATAAAGATAAAAGTTTATGTTGTAAAAGTGAGCAATAATATGACGGGATTAGAATTTAGGTTTATTGCCGCTAAATCAAGGCTAATCTTTATTTAATTTAACAGCTATGTAAGTATAATATGTTGTGTAGTGTAATTATGGTAATTATTTCGTTGTTAAAAAATATACCTACTGTAGTAGGTTCAAGTTTAAACTATGCGGAATGAATATTTATAAACAAGTTTAAAAAACATTGACCCTTATTCTTTCTATTTTTTAACGTTTCCGAACTTTAAAAAGACCTTGAATTAGATGAACTGCGCTATACAAAGACCTTTAATTTTACCTCCCTAATCTATAGCCACTATAGGTTTAATTAACAAATAAATCTTCGAATAAATCAATCGGCACGCGTACCAGTATTCCAACGACGACGAAGGCACAAACGGCGCCCGCCCGACACATTTACACGGAACAGAATTAGCTTGTCTACGGACTGCGCCATATAGGAACAGCTATAACAGTTCCATGCCGGCTATTCTCGTTATTCTATAAACGGAGAGCCCGGCCGGCTATTATTAACCGGGCATTATGGCCAAACGCAACGCTTCGCACCTGATTGGATCCCGGCCAGAGGAATCGATGTTAAGGGAATATTCATAACACCATGCTTTTAAATTCAATCGGTAACATGTATAATACTTATAATAATATTAATAAATTGAGTAATAAATTATCCACAGTAAAAATACACAGAAGTTGTATTACATACTTGTAATTTTTGAACCATCATCTAACGCAGAGTTTTTTAAATATACAATCGCTGAAGCGCCTAAAATAAACAGTAGAATTTCGGAATATTTTTTATGATTCCAATGCTGTCCACATTGTTTTAATTTAATGAAATTGTATAAATAATACCAAAAACAGTTCATAGTCTCTAATGTAATTACAACAGTTATAACTCATCATCGCATCGTCGCTCATAGCCGAGTGCACTCGCTGATCGGTAAACGATCGGTATGTTAAGCAACTTTAGGCGCGGTCAGTCACTAGATGGGTGATCGCATAGAGGTATTTCAACCGAGCGTCTCCGTGCTTCGGAGGGCACGTAAAAAATCGGTCCCGGCTGTTGACAATTAGACAACAGTCGATAAGTCAAGTCAGAGGCCTACGGGCGACCTGAACAACTCTGACACTAGGTTGACCACTAACCAATCGATAAGAAGAAGATCGCATCGTCAACTTGTTACGATTCCAACCATGCTTGAACAGTCGTACGTCAGTCATCCAACATAGTATCACGATAAAAACATTCTCTTGTAAACTAATCTCCCGGTCAAATTAAAGAGATCTTAATTATCTAGCGGTGAGTCAGCGTGGAGGTCAATTTCAGAGATCTCGCGAGATGTCCGCAGCCACCTAATTGGCGCTGCGCCAGCTCGTTTCTTACTGCTCGTGGCCCGTCTTATAACCCGACTGCAATCGTTACATACTTGCATATTGTATCTGATAAAATAGCTATAACTCTTAAAGATATTAAAACTTATCTATTAAATGATTTCAATATTTAATCTAAATGTAAAGTAACTAAGGACTACAAGACTTAATTACGTCGTCGCCTTAGCTATGCAATAATAATGACAGCAAGTCAAAATTAATGAACAGGTTGGACAGTATAAAAAAATACATGCTCAATTAATTAAAAATATTTATATCAATCATATCACATGCATGTTTACGTCTACACGCTTGCCAACGCCTCCTGCGCCCGCGCAGATTGATTGCGCCCCGTGTTAACGCGTTGTACCGGTTCACTAGACAGGCTGACATCAGCATGAGATATTATTGATGTGGCTTTAAGCACCGCTCCACGCATCACTACTATTATATTAATCGTGTCTTTAACAGTAACAAAATACCAATTAACTCTTAAAATGTCGTAGTGTTTCTAGGAATACGACGTGTTTGTTACTTATTGTAAGATTCATAATTACAGAGTTTCCTTTAATAAGAAGGAAATATTTACAATTCTATGTATGCGTAATTTGTGACTCTGCATTAATAAATAAACATCTATATATACAACGTTTTTCATATATTTCCATTGGATGATAAATAAATAATTTAATCACTGCAAACAATCTTCATAAATTCGATCCAGTTTTAATCCTAACGTCGCTTATGTGTTTATGAGACTGAAAATGATATCACACGATATACAGCCACGTAAATAAATTTAATTTGACACGAATGCAGTAGCTTTTATAATACGATCGAGTTGATGCGCGGGCGCAGGCGACCCCCCGTCTGCCGCATTGCGGCCAAGGCGCTTGCGACGCGTAGCGTGCATCTTTTTTGACAGCTTTCGAATTGTCTTAGCTAATTACTTATTAGTATGATTTTTATGATTATCGGTTATAGAATTTCAATATTAATAAAACTTAAGATTTATTAGCAATGTCCATAAAAATTATTTTCCAACAAAGATATTTAACATAAAGTGTTTTAATTGTGACGAGAATCCACCATTTACATAAGCCTAATAAGGGAGTAGTATGTATATTTATTTTACGTTAATCTGATTTAATTAACTAAACATTGAAAAATAGACCCCAAGTTCGAGGTTTAATTTTGGAGCCAGTGGTAAAATCTTACTTTCTAATTAGACACCACTTACGTCGATTAATGAAAATTATATCGTCTATTGATATAGACGATATAATTTTCATTAACACAGTTCACAAAGTTTATAAAGTATAATTTTATTTCGAATAATAATTAACTTCCGATGTCACACAAACGTAACTGATATATTTCACTTGAGCAAAACATTTAATAGTCGAACAAGCGACAGATAATTATATAAATGAAATAATATCAAAACAATCGCTTCATCAAATACGATAAATCAAAGGGGCAAGTACATCAAATAAATAGTTTAGCATTAATATATTGTGTGAAGTTTATTATTAACTGCTGGTAATGGTTAACGTGACCATACGTCCCGCTTTTTACGGGACCGTACTGTTTTTCAGCTCTGTGTCCCGATTTCTCGGAGGAGAGCTTTGCACGCATATTTGTCCCGTTTTCAGAGGATGGAATTATCCCTCCATCAAGACTGCACAGACTGAGAGATATCCCCCTAACTTAAACATATATCGCAGTCTACCTTTCAAAGGATTGTTCTAATTTGTATCTCTGTGTAGGAGTGATGGAATGCTCCTTTTCTTCATGGTCATCTTTATTTTTACAACGTCCCGTTATGAGTAAAAATATAAATGCTCACATTAGTAACAGTGCAGTTTGACATGCGACGTGCGGCGTTTCGCAACGTGACGGTGCAAGGTGACGCCAGAATAGAGTCGTTGGGAAATCTCCACGAGGACTTATCTCAGAAATTGTATACGTTTGCTATCACAAAATATCTATATATAACCCAAAGGAAACTTCATGAATGTCATCGTTTTATTGGCCTTTTTTCATTAAGTTTATAAAACGTACTAACTACAATGGAATATTTTTTCAAATTCATTGGTGTATAGTATCGGTCTTTTATAGAAAGCAAGACATCAAAACCTAATTATCAGTGTTAGACACAATTCTGTCACGATATTATAATAGTACGAGCGGCTCGCTCCGGCTTCGCACGGGTATAAAATATATAATAGCCTATGTCATTTACTGAAAAAATGATTAAAATCGATCTAGTAGTTTTTATTTATTCATTACTGCCCGTGGCCCGCGCGCGTTAAATATAATTATTTACGACATCACATTAGAAACCCCAAATTTTCTTTTTCTCCACTATTTAATGGATGTATAATAACATATAAACCTTCCTCTTCAATCACTCTATCTATTTAAAAACCGCATCAAAATCCGTTGCGTAGTATTAAAGATTTAAGCATACATATGGACAGAGAAAGCGACTTTGTTTTATACTATGTAGTGATTATTATATAGTAACATTAATATTAGTTATACAAATAAGCGTGGTAAATGCTTCAAGTACAGATTTCCACTTTATAAGATGTCGGTATTTGATGCACGTGTACTTGACACGTATAAGTTACAAATGATTTCAAGCCCTTTAATAATATAATAATAAACCAGAAATACATTGTACTATCCTGTGTCTGGGGTCCGGAGACAGACACAATGATAACCACAAAAAACACAAAATATTTGTTGTCAATTTCTCCTTCTACCTCAATAATTGTATTAAAAGTGGTTACAAAAGAGATTCGTATTAAAATCACGTTCGTTTTCATTCTGATTGTTATTGCGTTATGTAAATGTGAATAACGCTTAGCATTCTATTCATAGACGGGATGACAATCAATGGAATTTCATCTGCCCTTGGTTTTATTGGTTAGGTCATGGAAATAGTTTTTGAAATATAATACGGTGTTCGTTGAACGTTAATATTCTAGCACAATACTTTTTGCTTGGTGTCAAGTTAATTTACATACTTTAGATACATTACACTTGTGTTACTTGTGTCGTAAACTCGTAATCATGATTTACTTGTTTAAGAAGTCTTAATCTTCTTCGTAACCATTTATAAATATTGGTTCAATGACTCTGCGGTCATCATCGACCAAACATTCGTACACACATACAATTCAAGTAGGATATAAGATTATTTAGTTTATTTAGAAGACCAGAAATACAGCTTTGCCATACAAGAAAATAAAATTTAATTGCGAATAAACAACGTTCTGGCGTAGCGAGTTTACCTAAGCGCAACATTTCGCGCGTTCGGGCTCGACGCAGATGTTTGTATTGACCATACAGGCATGTTTTGCGGTCTGGGTGTGTTTGTCCTTGTCTGTGTGTATTCTTACAGACCCCCGACACGAGATACCAATATCGTAGTGAGGGCCGTTGAGTGTGTATCGTTTATTCGTCTATACAGTATTTTGATGAAGCAGTTGTTACTGACCAGACTTAACCAGGGCATTATATATATTAGCATCAGGTCGCGTCGCAGCGGCAGTCGATCGTGACGGCTGATTGACCAGCTGCCGACGACGTCGGGTGGCGTGCGCCAAGCACCCGCACTACCATATCAATAACAATACATTTACTATTACTGTCAACACTATTTATGGTGATAAGAATATTTTTAAATCCAGAAAGGAGTTTAATGTTTTTCAAGTAAACTTACCTTTATTTCTTTGGCAAGCTCCGTATCGGGAAAGGCTTGATGGATCGTTACAAATTAGCCATCGTTAGATTTGTCTTAATTACAGGAGTATCGTAGACTATCAAAAGTCACCAATTTCGGTAACAAAAACGTTATTTATTTATAACAGTCTTGTAATACAATTTGGTATTACAATATTATTAGGTATAGAGTAGGATAAATAAATATAATACATAAGGAAAATGATTACTGATTGTAATTATTCTATTTATAATGCTAGCTTTAAATAAACATGTCTTATGTTTTTGATAAGTCGGTAGAGCATAGTTTATTAAATGATTTTCCTCTTTGTTTCGTAATCTAAGCCAAGCTGTAAATATTTACGTCAAGCGTCTAAAAATAACACGCAATAATATGTTATATTGAATAATATTTATTATTCTATATGAAAATCAATTGTCGTGCGTTAGTGTCGCAAAAACTTGACAATGACCAGACTAGATTTAGATTTGTTACTAAGGTAACCTCTGACGACGTTGTGGCGCAGCGGTAGCGATTTTGTCTTAAGCGACACAGGTCGCGGGTTCGATTCCCGTTCGGAAGAGATTTTTGTATTGACCATACAGGAATGTGGTCCGGTCTGGGGGTGCTTGTCCTTGTCGTTGTGGTTGTTTACGGATACAGGATATCGCTATCCTAATGGGGGCCCCATTAGGATAGTGATATCTAATGTATGTAGTGTATGTAATGTACCTAGTGTTTATTTATTTGTTATTTATATAATGTGGTACTACTAACTACTACTAAAATAAAATTAGGAAAAACGTCAAAAACGTTCAGCTTAAAATTGGTAAAATTTACTGATTAAGCTATTTAGTACATATTAAAGCATATGTAAAACGTTTCGCGATCATCGGATCATTATAGAATGATTAAGAAACAAATGACATACTAACAACAAGTGTTGTCCAACGAGTTCACCCTTGTAAAACCCGTTCCTGGAACACATTTGGATAAAAAACCAACGTACATGTTAATTCATCCCAATTAGCCCAGTCGTATGAGGAGATTAGAGGATACAATCTCGCATACTGTAACCCTACTCGCTATTTTATGACATGCAGTATATATACTACAACTGAAAATGTGTATAATTAATAGATAATATATAATTAAGTAGTTGAGCTTCATGTTTTCGGCATTGATGGACCAGCTCGACCTCCCTGGTCTTGAAGTATTACTCTCATACAGATATATCGACGTCAAGTGACAGTGGTCGTATTGTTTGGTTTAGTTTCATGTTATATATGGACGCAAATAAGCAATACCATGTCAACATACGCGAATGTTATTTCGAGAAAAACGCGTTTGAAAATTTTGAATAACTTGCTTTATATGAGATTTTTTTATGTATTGCTCAAGTTTTTGGCAATTTCAAGATTTATGTACGTTACTTTACTTATTTTTACAAAAATAAGTATACAAACTGCATATTTCGTATATAAAATAACCCAAAACGTTTAAAATAATACAGAAATTGCATGATTAAAAAAGGCTTTTTAGAAGTTTTAAAGCTACAATACCCTACAAATATTAAAGAAAAATGTTCTTTAGCCATTTACCAACATTTCTACAAATATAACTCAGTTTTTTCAATTTTGAGGGTTGACATGGTATTGCTTATTTGCGGCCATATATGTTTTATAAACTCTGAAGGACAATTCTTCATTCATCCCCGTCTTTTGTTATCCTAATGGCTTTGGGATATAAGAATATTTATCAAAGTAAATCCATTAGTGAATCGTAAGAAAAGATAATAGTTGCAATATTGTGTCATTTCTGTCTGGTCCGTCGTTAGCCTTGCGCGAATCAATAGGTTAGCAAGTTTTGCCAGACGTCGAGAGATAAATATGTTTAAAAATAATGCAATAATTGATTATGATCATTTCATTATGTTTATGTTTTGGAACGTCGTGGAATATTCCATCGCACGCCACGCACACCGAGCTGGAAAAGTACCGGCGCCGACACAATTACGCACTTTTCATAGGTCATACTTTATGAGGTTTATTTAACTTTTGCTTATTTATTCACTGATCATTTTATATTTAATTTATACTATGATAGGAGCTAAAGAAGCTAACTGTACAGTTCGACAGACTTATGTAGATAACGATGACTGTTACCTATGGAACTGATCACTCTCTTAAAGAACTCCATTCTAGCGACCTTATGAACGTGTTCCACAGTGGGAGCATTTGCAAGAATAAATTCCTTCAATAAAGAAATGCAGCTTTTCGTACTGCTTTTTTTTAACTGAGGCAAATTTCGAAGCTGGTGTTCAAGTGTTCGCAATGAGTGATGACGGCAGTGGTTGATATAATACTGATTGTAGGCCTTTCATTTCACGAGATTATACCTCATCACCGCAGTGTCAGGTATTCTACCGCCAAAAAGTAGTGTGTTTTGCATTACTGTGTTCTTGTTTGAAGGAGACTGTAATTAGTGATATTACAAGGTAAAGGAGATTTAAGAACCAATATCTCCAGGTTGGATTATCTTATAGGAGCAAAATAAACTAGGTTATCTTTGCAAAAGACGAGCATATGGCAAGTTTATTCGCGCCTCTCAAAGATCTCCTCAACGGTTTGTAGTAGTGTAATTCCCACAGGACTGCATCAGGGGCGATAAGGCAAAGTCACCCCAGCTGACCGATAAGCAAGCCGGAAGGGCGACAACCTCGCCGGAAGTGTTATCAACTGCGGGAGCGGGTCGCGCCTCTCTTAATGCAATACTTAACTTTTGAATGAAACTTGTTTCACATCTGTGAGTTAATCATCACAAGATGGTTTTATACATATAATTAAAAATTTATATAAATAAATTGCTTTGCTAATTCGAATTCAGGATCGAAGTATAGGTATTCTTTTGGCATTGTGATTTTGTTCTCGATAAACCCTGGTTTATATAAAATTGCCAATTAGAAGCAAACCTGAAAATAATTTATTTGTAGTTACACGTTATATAAATACTTGATTAGCTAATGAGATTAAACACTTTACTTTGTAGTTTGTAGAAATTAGACAAAAAATTACGAAAAGTCTTGATTCGTGTCATGGACGAACTACCTTATCCGTATTGGCATCTAGAAATTTTATAATTCTTTACTTTCACGTAGTATAGTGTTAGCACGTAGATTGTTATTATCATAGAGTACATAATAAAGTCCGTATTATGATTAATATTTTAATATGTTGGTTGTACAAGATTTATTCTCAATGTCGATAGGACAGAGTGTCAGATTAGAATGATTGAAATAATGACAAATTTACATAGAACTATGAATTCAGACTATTACTCTATGCTAATTTACGATAAATCATCGATTATGTCCGGTTAATACTGGTTACATTTATACATTTTTTGAATTAATTAATAATTTGGAATAATATTAACACAATTTAAATTTATTTTTGTGCCTACAACATTTTTTACGATACGTTGATTTAATAGAAATATTATTTTATTACGATTTTTTATTTATTATAGTATACTATTTGTTTAATGTTTAGGCACTAAAAATGAGTACTTTGTGGCCGATGGTGTTGTAGCAAAGAAGCTCTGTTGTTTTAGACATGAATTGGTTCAGTTTGACGAGGAAATACTATTCTCACACGGAATATCAACATAAAGTGCCAGTGCTGGAGGCCCAAATTCTACTCTTTCGCCTTCCTTATTTCACCTGCCTTTCATATGAGGGAGCGGTGGCTGTTAACGTCTTTGGTTTTGCTAGAACGGTCATGGTATGTGAACTGCTTTCGATTTATACTCATTTGCTTACTTGTTTAATCGGATTTAATCGGATAGACCCTTTACGAGTATGTAATATGTTTATAGAGATACCTCAAGCTGCTGCTTGTACTGCATCTACTTGTCTGGTTTTATTTTAAATAAAATCACGATAAATATTTTATTACTGTATGTAATTGTTATTTGTATTGTCGCAGTAAAACGCTAATTTTACCGGCGTCGGGATGTGACGACCCCATCGCCCGCTGTTGGGATAACCTCTATCACCTCTGTCCACCAGTGCAATCAGTCACACTGGTAGGTAGGTGGTAGGTCTTTTGTTGCAAAAGGCCGGCTAGGTAGGTACTACCGCAGTGTCAAATATTCTGCCGCCAAATAGTAGTGCTTAGGCATTACTGTGTTCCGGTTTGAAGGGCACTGTACGCTAGTGAAATTACTGGGCAGAGGAGATTTTAGAACCAATATCTCGAGGTTGGCAACGCGTGCGTGGCACCTACTAATGGTGCTGGAAGCGCTCATAGGCTACGGCAACCATTTACCATCAGGTGGGTCGTATGCTTGTTTCGGAACTTGTAATTTAAAAAAAACTTATATTGGTAAATATTACGTTGTACTGAATTTATTTTAATTTTAATATGTATCAAAAGAGACGACTTTTACTTTAAGCGTTTAATGCATGAAGGTTGTCCGGATAAAAGTAGTATATTATTTAAAAATCTCGATTTCACACGCATTTAAATTCTGGACAATAAAAAAATAGAGAAATAGACTAATAGCGACATCCGTACTCTACAGGCAAGACATTACGATCCTGCATTGTGCTAACAAAGATTACTTGGCAAAGAAGCACAATTATAGTATTATGTGTTACTTTCCAGTAACAAAAATAAGCCCGCCGCTTGCTACATTATAAAGGACCTAGGATAAACATGGACTAAAGTATGCCGAAAATGTATTAATATTTTATAATTCACCCTCAAAGGTTGCCAGTTCGAGGCAGATGTTTGATCGATATTATAAATATCTATTTCGATCTGGGCTTTTGTCTCCCCGCCCTGCCTCGGAGAGCACGTTAAGCTGTCGTTCCCGGTTGTTATGACTGTGCGTTGACGACTTATCATAATCTCTAAATAAATAATTACTTTAAGATCTATCGGAATTCGAGCTTTTGCAGTAACGTTTATAAATGATAAATCAGCGATGTGAAAAAAGCGTTAAAGAGATCTCCTTTCGAACCGGTTTCTCATTTAAATGTAAATGTTACATTAAAATAAAACATTAAGCATACATTAAACTATATACTTAAGTGTTTTGTTTTTGTTTTGATTTGTAAATCGAAACAACATTATTATAAAATACAATTTAGCATAAGCCGAAAACTTGTTTCGGACATAATATATACCTAAAGCAAGATGTGTAGGTACATATTCGAAAAAATTATATAACAATATTGTCCTTCATTGAAAGAGTAATTATTAGCAAATTACTCGTGACTATGATATAATATATAGTATGCATTTTCGCTGCGATTTTTTACACTACAAAGGTGGCAAAGAAATATAAGGACTGACCATAGATTGCTATATAGTATGGACTGGCCTTTCCATCCAGGCAAAGTATCAGACTTGGTGGGCCTCCTTCGTAAACTCAACGGAACTAAGTTAGTCACACGCTAACTTCATTCGGTTATAATACAAGCTGATAAGAGTAAAAAGGAAGGAAACAGAGGAAGTGGGAGATTGAACCTCCGGTGCTCTCACTCATCGCGCGAATCCTATCAGTACTGATATTGTTGCTTCACGCCGATTTTCTGTGAGAGAGTACTACTTCCACGGTCAAGCTGACCTATTTTGGGAGCATGCCTCTACTGCTTGCTATAAAAAATTGATAAGTTTATTGCTGTAAAAAATATTATTGCATTCATTTACCAGTGAAACAATTATTAATATTAAACAGCATTTGGTTGCCAGTGTACGATACACTCGTCCGGCATCTGCATACAGTATTTTAATCCTGCGACAGGCGTATTAAAATAGCGCAGAGAAAACGTGTACGCGGAAATTGAATTGGTTTTATGTGAAACAGAAATAGATCTCGTGACATACTTGACGCTATACACAACTTACAACGATTATTCGTTGTATTATATAAAACATATTTACCTCGATTTACTTTTATCATCGGTTTTTAAGGATTTTTAGCAATGAAAATAGTTTATTTTTTGTCAAACAGTATTTATAAAATATTCAATTATCTACCTAATCTAATACCTTTAAAAGAGGAATTCTTATTTATATATAAAACCTCTGTTCGAGTCCAGATGTCTCCAGTGCGATTATGTTTTTTTCTGTTTTTGTCAAGTTCTTTCTTTTGCGAGGAAAACTATTATTTTCCAATCCGGTCATCGAGGTACTGCTTCTTAGTAGAACTATTTCTAAAATTAGTCACTTATTACACTTATAACAAAGCAACGCCGATGACTGTAGGAGCTAAATTCTAGACAACATAAATACACATTCTGCGTCTAAGATCGCTACCGAATCTAACAAAAAGAAGTAAGTCATTTTGACCTTGAAACACCTGAACAGATCTTCATAAGTTGAAGTAGTTGTAATCGATTTATCGGTTCCGGAGCCACGATGCCACAGACACGTCTCAAACTTATACATTTTTGCGGTTATAAAGGACAGAATATATCTCTATGAATTATAAAAGTTGGATAGCAATTATAAAAGAAATATCGCATTGGAAGAAACTGTTTAGAATGAAGTCTCTTTTTTCTGATTGTGTATTGCTAAATTTTAGTTGGCCCTAATGGCCTTGACAGCCACCGGGCAACACCTTGAAGTCTGTTAAAATATGGTTGCATACATAATATAGTACTTTGACTATACAATTAAAAGATTTGTTAAAACCTTCATGTTACTTATCATTATGTTTATATTATGCTAATCGCGTTCCACGTCGCTAATTAAATATTTAACTAATATTGTACTAAATTCGAACGTTTATCTTCAATAGCACGATTATGACCAGTCACGAACAATTGCTAATTCTATTTTAGGAACCAGCGCTTCCTCAAACTGATAAGCGGTAATGCTTCACCAAGGTCTGCCTCGCACTTGACGATGATTATAAAATAAAAGTATATAATATATAAAAGAGTCTGCTGTCCGACAGTCTGTCTGTCCGTCTGTAACATGACGTCTATTACTGTGGCCGCTAAAACAAGTAATAAAAACAGAATAAAATAAATATTTAAGGGCTCTCATTACACAAACGTGACTTTTGTAACTCGTTTTTATAGATAATCTACGGAATCTTTCGTGCGTGAATCCGACTAGTACTTGGCCGGTTTTAATTATACTCACAAAAACTTAAACAACTCGTAAAATGGTAAATCCTATACCTACTCATTTCACCAATTCTCTTTATATTAATTTTCGTAGATGACTACGCTTTATTATAAATTTTTATTTTTATTCCGATAGTTCCTCAATAGAATACGACTGTCTGTCGTTTGAACTTCGTGAACGATTTTTTGTGTCCTATAATGTTAGTAACAAAGGTGGTTGCTTTATATTGTTCACAATATTGCTATTTCATTGCCTTGTTCACTGTACAAGTGTACGGCGAAACGTCTATTTATAGAATTTACGATATTATCACAATTGTATTTTGTTTCTTCGTTGTTTTGATACACTTGTTACATTACATTCCGTTACTCTTTAAAAATAATTGTTTGGACTTTAAATCTTCCTCCCAGCACAAATGGGTCGGCTCGGACCGGGGAAGCACTTCCATCTCACAAAATATCGGCGTAAACTAACAGTATCAGAAGATATTGTTACGTTTCGTGCGATGAGTGAGAGAGCCGGAGGCTAATCTCCTACCCCCTCTGTTCCATTCCTTTTTTCCTTCTCATTCCTTCCCTCCTATCTCTTGGGTTGGCAACCCGCATGTGATACTTCAAGTATCGCGCGCGTTTATCGGTTGGGGTGACTGTTTATCTTCAGGCGAAGCGCGTGCTTGTTTGCCAATCGTCACAAAATAAAAAATAAAATTGTACCGTTAGTATTTTTTTACGTAAACACACAAAATGTTTTATAAATAAGCAAATTAATTTCAATTAAACCGCTGACCTGAAGTCAAACTCTTTCTTAATTAAAGCGTTCTATACAGACAACAATTCGATATTTTAATCGCCATACTGATGTAATGTTTAAATTATTATTGACGTAAGTAATGAATTAAGTTTAAATTAATTGACGTTATAGACTTCTTTAATTTAATATTTTAACTTTGATTAAACCACAAAATGAACATAGATTTATTAGTACCGGTCACTTAAGTAAGGTCCTGCGAGTCGTTCGATTGTTTGTTTGTCCCGCCCTCGCACTGCTCCTGCGAGAGGAACTGTCAATAGGCGCGCTATATTTAGCGGCGCAGTCACGCGGCGCAGACGCGACCGCTCCAGCCTTGAGTAAATTTAGACATTTACCCGCTTTATTGTTATGATCAATAATTCAATCATGTCTATATTTTTTCCATTCCATTCCTTAAAAATTAAAATGTCGTGTATATTATTATTTATAAATATTACCCTTTCTTATTCTTGTGATTGTTGTTTCGTACTTTTTGGACACGATGTAACAGATCGTTTAGAAAATTTAATTTACAAAATATATTACACCTTGTACCTAGTATTTTTATCAAACTTAACTAATCAATAATCCTTAGTCGTATAAACATTAATGTATATGTATTAACATATCTCATTATTCTCAATCTATTTCCAATGCAAAATCAATTATTACACATATATAAGCTCGTTTTTATGTTATCCTGCACTCAATTAGTCCAAAACGAGGCGGGATCGAATCACACACCGACTAAACAAAAAGGGTCCTAAAATAACTCCTTGTATAACCACCGCCGAGAATAGCCATGCGAGTGGGAAAGTATCGAACCGGTTATTTTTAGACCATGTGCCGGCAACTTGTTTCAGCCTTTGTTGGTCAAAAATAACCCACGAACCCCTCGGCTGACGGACGAGCGTGAAACGAACGAACGATAGTGCAGGTTGCGATCGTCCATTTATAGAACCCTTTTCTATTCTAGCTATGAATGTACTTTATCTGTTAGTTATAACTTTTAATTGCACGATTCTATTTCTAACGGAGCGGAGTGATTGAAATTATAAAATGTGTCTCTTTTGTCACCATTTAAGAAACACAAAAGTTTTTCTATAGAATTGGTCAAATGTTACAATTTATTGATAAATGATAACAAATACGAGATATCAAATACGATTTTTAATAACTAATGAGATTTTGTGTATGAGCGAACTAAGATACATAAAACCTAGACCGATTTGTTAATCGTTATCAAAGAAGTAAGTCTTAAATCACCATCTGGATGAGACAAAAAATAAACGTGTGAGATGTGACAGTTTATTAGTCTCCAGAATTAGGTTCTCTAAAAATACGTCAAATGGAATGTGCCGTCTGTTTATAGAATAGACTCGAAGCGGGGGAGATCATGTTGAACTGTTACAGGTTGAGAGGCAGGTCCATAAAAACTGCCACGAGACAAGTTACTTTACAGCCACGGGAAATGCAGGTTGATAAAGATGAATGGGGCAGGTTCTGACGAATATTTGATGTGAATTTGTCTTTGATTCTTGTTTATGATCTCATAAATAAGGATTAGGCATCTGCAGCAATGCTATTTGGCAAACATATAGCGTTTCGAGAATATTTCTGTAAAAGTAATTTAAATTAAATATAGCATCAGTTATATGCATTGAAATTACTATTTCGACGATGATTATCAGATATCTACATATGCAAATTTTATATTATGCGTGATGTTTTGTTCGAAAACGTAATTAAATTAAATCTTCGCATCACAACGTTCGGAACATTTTGTAATCGAGGTTAACATAATAAAACTAAACTTATCGGAGACAAAGAGTTCTCATAAGTGAGTCAATGATACCGGAATCCTTGTAGCGGCCATAGTCTTTGTATGGCGGGCTAATTATAGCCGTCTAATTATAGACGTGATTCACTCCTGCGCAGTTCACTCCAAACTAGCTGCCGTCGTGAGTTATTGGCTTATTGCGAGCATCTGACCATTAGCCCGCTTGAAACCGCTCATTTGTTTTTTGATGTAACTATTACAATATTATTAACTATTTAGTACTATTATTATATATGATATAATGTAATACCTATTTGCATCAACAGCATATTTAAAATAACTTATCTAAGCCGAAGGTCCACTTAAATTAGTTTTTAGTTTTATCAAGTATTAGGTAACACTTTTTTGGTTAAACCTTACGTTATTGTTAACCAAATTTATATTAAAATTGGACTATTAAAAAAAACAGATTTAAACGGACTGCCTTCAAATCTGTTTAACTCTTTTCAAAAACGAGTGTCAATCAAACATACATACTAAAAAAATTAAAAAATAGTATTATAGTTATTATAAAATATATTTATAATTTTAGAATTTATAATTTTATTAAATTTATAATTTTAAATAAAAATAAAAATAAAAAAAATAAAATGAAATATTACATTAAATGATTTGCTGTATCATAGTTATTATCCGCAAAAATTATCCGCAAGAAATAAAATTTATTGCATCATTAAAAAGGTAATTTACCTCGACCGTAAAGTGTTGTGTGAGTTATACAGATTATCTCCTGTCCAGTAATAGTGCGGCCGGAAGTGCCGGACATAGCTAGGCGAATCTACGACCGAGACTCTAGTACGTGAACCGCAAACCGGCCGTAAAAAACTTTAACGCTTAAAAATTTGCTTGATATTTTAATTATATTTATAAAATAATTATATAAATTAAAATAAACGCGCTTGAAAATTTAGGTGACCAACTTTTTAGTTGTCCATGGGTATGTAACTGAAATTTCTTTAGGTGTCATCTATCTCTTTCAGTCCTCATGTTGATGTAATAACAAACATTATCACAAACTACGTATATATAAATTTAAGTCTTCAACTTTCGTGTTTAGGAAAATGATACTGTATATATCTGAACAAACTTTTATCGCTTAATTTAGAAAGAATTCAATCAATATGAGCCCGGAGTTTTCTTCGAAGTTAGAAGATTTATTTATAACACGAAATGTATGTTTAAAATAAAAAGGAGAAATGATCGCGGTTAAACAAATGGAAACTCCAGTAACGTTTCCTGCGGCTGTTTTTAGCCGATTGGAAATAGAAGCGACCGCCTCGTGGAATAAACAATTTTAGCCCGGAATAGTCGCGTTTCGGTACTTGGAAGGACCGGACGTTTTTATGTTTTTCCATTTTTAGCTGACTACATTGACGATAATCAAGAAAATAATAAGATCTCAAATACATATCTTGTTGCAAGAAGCATATTATTCATTCAAAGATGCTTGTGACTCTTAATATTGCTGGATCTCATTCAAGAACCAAATTTTATAATAAATAATACAATAGTAAACATATATTTGAAAAGAGTAACTGTCTAGTTTCTTGTCAGTTCTTCTCGGTAGAATCAACCTTTCGAACCGTCGGTAGCGTTTGACTATTCAAAAGTACTTTTTAAAAGTAAAAAATAATTTTGATTTTGAAACCATATTAATTTGTTGTGGGTACATGCTATTGGTTTTTGGTCAAGGTTTTCGGTGCTTAATTATGTCACTTGTTATTAGACATGAGTAAACTGTAAAGCGTAAATGAATAATTATAATATGGCCATGTATTCAGCTTGTAACATAATAATGATTTATTGATTATTTGATAAGTTTCGCTGTGGTATTTATGCTGCGCCGCCGCATACTTTAACGTTTATATATTTGAAATCTACGACTGTTTTAATGAAGAGCAGTACAACTCAACATAATATTTAATATAAAATAACACACAATAATAAACTGATAAAAATTCTACTGCTGGTTGGTTAAATATCAAAGAATGCAATGAGACGTGTATTAAAATATTCTAACAAATACAATTTTTTAACGATTACGTATATTTCTGCGAAATTTTAAGAATGATACTAGAATATAATGGTGACAAAAATTAAGACGATATTTTTTTTTAACCACTCACACGATTGATCCTAAAAAACGGGAAACATACAAAACTCATGGGGATACCTCTTCAGTTATTTGCATACTTTATAAAGATAATTTCATAAATACGCTATTTACATAATATCTCATACAAATAATACGAAGACGATACAGTTGATTAAATCTGAACAACAAGTGCACAGTGCAGTATTGTACAACAGTAAAACATATGTATGTACTTGAATTATATATTATATTTTTTAAATTATTCAACTTCGTCACATTCTTTACTTTTAACGAAGTAGAGATTGCTTTTCTTTCGTTTCTGTTTCGTATTACGCAAGTAAGCAATACCAACCCATGGTATTGAAAATACTAACCCTTGACCACACGAATGTCATTTCGAGAAAAACGCGTTTCAAAATTTTGAACAACTTGCTTTATGTGATTTTTTGATGTATTGGTCAAGTTTTTGGCAATTTCAAATTTATGTAAGTTATTTTACTTATTTTCAAAAAAGAATAAGTATACAGACTGCATATTTTGTATATAATATAGCCCAAAACGTTTAACATAATACATAAATTGCATGATTAAAAATGGCTTTTTAGAAGTTTTAAAGCTTAAAACCCTACAAATATTAAAGAAAAATGTTCTTCAGCCATTTACCAACACTTCTGCATCGATAACTCAGTTTTTTCAATTTTGTGGGTTGACATGGTATTGCTTATTTGCGTCCATTTTATTATCTACACCGAAGCTTACTCAAAGACGCGTGCCGAGTTGTGGTGACAAAGAGCGTGCTTAGTACTACTGCTCCATTTTCGCCGAAAAATCGGTCATCGTTTGTCTGTCGTGTGCGATGCGCTCTGTCTTGCGTTTCCCTCTTACGTTCGCATGATGAACCTCGTTCGAGAGGGAAGGGCGCATCGCGGGGCGCGTCCTTCACTTGTCGCTTTTGCTTTCTATTTTTATACAGGCGGGCGGCGGGGCGAGGAGCGCTTTGTGTTTTGTTATTTATCTTCACTTTTTACACTCATTGTTCTATTTAAGCACAAATTTAGCAACTACAAGTTCCTCTTTATTGGTTATAATGTCAAAAAATTTACTAATATACTCGCTAAATTGGTTATTCATTGTGTCGAATGATCTCTAAACTTAGATGTGGTATACTAAAGTCAATTCAAATGGAAGATAATATAACTAATAATTTTCGTTTAGTTTCTCCAGATAAATGGTTATATTCATAACATAAAATATGGGATACAATTCTTAGTAGTACGAATCAGCATACTGGCTTGACAATCATTGTAATCAGTCAAGTTGAAACCCCTTTCGTTACACACAATCTAGATGAGAATAAAGTGTTACGCTATCTCGACCATTAATATTCGAACTATAGTAGACATGGAGATTAAGTATCACTCGATGCTATTTATAGCGCTCTTGATAAAAGCTTAGTATTTCCGCATTGATAATAATTGTATACATTAGGCTGTTTAAAAAAATTGAGTTTTTATTTTTCCTTTGTATTGAAATTTAGTTTTATATGTTGAAAAAGAGGATAGTGTTATAGTTTGGACTGAAGGAGGTAATATCGCAAAATTTGTATTTTTAATTTGATTTACCTACATGGAGAAAAATCCTTTTACATTTTGGAATTGAACGCTCTGCAAAAAAAAAATTACTAATGCCTAACAAAGAATAGTAATCATAATGAAGCACAAGCTTTCTCTCTCTTTCTCACCCCTTAATGTTTAATTTAAAAGCAATATATTTTTACAATACAGATATTAAATATATGTAACCGATCTTCAATTTATTTTTATTATGAGTATAGAAATCGTGTTCTTCTGTATCGCGAAAATTCTTATTTTGTGCTCTTTATAGAGCAGGATGGATGAGTTGCAGCAAATAAATTCCTCCCTGTTATTAAGTATTTCTTGATAAAGTTAATCTTTATAAAAATACCAAAATCTTTTCTCAATTAGGCAAAAAAATCATTAATTTAATAATTAGTGTCTAAAAATAGTTATGTTTATTCTATACAAAATCAACTGAGATTTTTTGTTGATAGTAATGACGTCAATACAGTTTTATCGCTGTTTTTCGCACTTCTATTAAAAATTATAGCTATAATTTAACTCATCCAACTTAATTATTACAATAAAATTATAAATAAACATGTTTCTTATTGGTGTACGATTGTACAATGTACATGAACTAATCCCGAGAGGTTAGCGTAGACATCGTAGAGGTGCTACGTTGAGCTACGCTCTCCCGCCTCGTAGACGTCACAATTATGTAGTAAGTAACATTGTAAACGCAAATACATTATACAAATGTTTATATAAGTAATATTATAAACATTTAAAATATAATGATGAATGTTTATTTGAAATTTATAATCTCGTTAATTTAAGATTATCAATAAATAAGCTCCAGCATAATTTGTTAATATTTTGCAACTTGTCAACTGTTAATCTAATCTTAAAAGTCATGTATTTTAAGACACTGCTTGTATCAATAATGTCAAAGCAAATTCATAATAAATATAACTTTTTATGGACGCTCATAGCCAGTTGATACCTGATCAGTAAACGATCAATGCGTTTCGAAACTTTAAGCGCAAACATTAGATGGGTGACTGACAATGACAACTACAATGGGTGTATTTAATTGAGTGTCTCCGTGCTTCGGGAGACACCGGTCAAGTCAAACTTAGTTTGCCACTAACCACACCAAAAGAAAGTGATTAGCGCTCTGGTGCTGTTATAGAAATTTTATTGATACGTACATCGTCAAGTTCATTCTATACACAGATTTTGAAAACAATTTTCGAAGGACAGAGGCCGAGACTGGAGCCCTTCTATATTTAGACGTCTAAAAATAACTTCACCCCCCCCTTCCCCGAACACAGGCGTCCCTCAATGTAGGTCAAATTTACTGCGAGGTCAAATTTCCTGAGACGGGTTTTGAGCTCCGAATTTATTACTGTTTTTTTAACGTTGGGTCTGTCTCATTTTAATGCAGTCTGTGTTGTAGTTTTTCCGTGTAAGCTTAATCTTAAATATGCACGTCGCTACTATAAAAAAGACAAGAACCTTTTTGTTTATATGTATGACTAAGAGAGTTCGATATCCTTGAAATGCATGCATAAAATAAATTTAACAACTGTAATATTTTAAACATTTTTATAACATTTATTAACAAATAATTGGACTGTTAAAAACGATAAGATCAACTGTCAGCGGTTTATATTCCAGAAAATAATTTGGTTGCACTAATCGTCTTTAATTAACTATGTCTTATACATTTAGAATTTCCGTTCACTATCATCAGAATATTAATAATTTTATCTCAAAATTCAAATATTGGTCTAAGTCTCACCCCATCACCTCGAGCTTAGAGTTAACCGAATATTATTTAGAACCGGCGATGATATCTCAGTAGCATCATTATGTCTTTGTGGTGTATAAAAATTCAGACCGTATCAAGAATCTCCTTGGTTGCTTTGGTTTTTGGTTAAAAATGTATAATATTATAAGGTAGTCGTGTATAGTATTAGAAGCCCAACCCACTTTATTGATTATCTCGAATACTGTCTGGATCATACTGTAACTACCATTTAAGTTAATACGCCAAGTAAATTTCGTTAACTTTATTAAAAACTGACCGCGACTTCATCCGCGGTGACTCTAGAA
Organism: Hestina assimilis; assembly: GCA_023373885.1. Lineage (NCBI taxonomy): Eukaryota > Metazoa > Arthropoda > Insecta > Lepidoptera > Nymphalidae > Hestina > Hestina assimilis. The sequence continues at coordinate 579,493 of CM041748.1, read as the reverse complement.
TTGGCTCCATTGTATTATAAGTCGTTTGTGCGTTTTGTTACAATTTACCTAAATAATTTTTGGGGATAGAATGTATCCCTCCGTTCAGCCGTTTTTGCGTGATTGATTAACAAACAACCAAACATACAACTTCCACATATACTTGTATCATAGGAGATATGATTTGGAATCAGTAATGATAACAATAACTTTGTTCACGCAGAGATGGCACACGAGAGCGCAAGTGGTGCGGACGGCTCGCCCCACCACACGCCCTCGCCGCCGCACGCGCCGCGCCTTCCTGCCGACAGTAGCTTCCATCACCAGATCATGCAGGTGAATATCACCATCAGCAAAACATTTTAACATAGCTTACGACAACGATGCTACACCATGGAGTCTTTGATATATATATTACGAGATAGATTTGATTGCATTTGCTTATAAGATTATGATAAAAAAAGCCTTCCGCTGGTAGCATTCCATTTTTATTGACTGCATATTGAAATTATCAGTACGAGGATGTTACTATTAACATTTTTTGCCAATATCTTACGCTCACAGATTAAAAAAATAAACAGTCAACTTTCCAGCTTATTTGGCAATGTTTGCCAAAATCTTAATGATGACAAGTCTTGTTTTGTCTCTTTTGTCAGTCAAGTGTATCGTATAACGCAAATATAAACGTCACGGGCGTCTTAATTTTTAACAGTAACCTTAGTTTTCTATGTCATCGCTATTCTTCCTAAATTTTAAAAAAATTGTGGCACAGCGTTTCGTATTAGTAGAGTCATGCTCCTCCCAGCAATAATGTACTGGGACGACCGCGGAAGTACGGGTAGTACTCACACACAGAAATCTCTCACAGAAAATCGGCGTAAAATAACAGTATCAATAAGTACTGTTGCGACGAGTGAGAGCGCCGGAAGTCCAATTTCCAACCCGGTCCGTTCCTTTCCCTCCTATATGACTGCTTACCACCATCAGGCGGACCGTATGCTTGTTTGGCAACCGTCTTGAAGCTATTAAGTTCATGTGTTCGTATTCTAAAGGAGGAGAACTGGTAGGCCAAGAGGAAACATCTCGTTTAGTTATATTATTTCAAATCACCTTCAATGTTCAGCGGTCAACCTGCATGTGATGCAATATTTTGTGTGCTATTTCAATACTCGTACAACAATTTTCAAGCATTATAATTGTGATTCAAAATGTTTCCGATAAAAGTCCACTTTTATCTAACTTAGGAGCACGTAGCACGAGCAGTATCTATTAAAGAATTTTTCCTTTAATTAAAAAATAATGTTTCCTCTAATTAAATAATAAAAGTATAATTTATTTCAAAGAATGATTAACAATTTATTGTCATGTGTATTTCCCCGAGACCAAATATCATAAAAGGAAAATTTAAAACCTGAACTGAAATTACTTTAAAACATTCATAAAAAAATTAAGTTCAAGTCAATTCATTAAAAAAGAATGTTCACCAGTATGAATAATTTAATTACGTTTGAATTTATGTAATTAACAGATCCGGGTATTTAATAGCTAGTTATAAGCTAATTCTTTATATTTCTTAATTCATATGGACGTAATCACGTCATCGCACCAGTCAACAAACAATTTAATTATTACAGAGGGATACTTTGTGTAAGAGCTTGTGATAAGTCGCCGTGTATACATCGTTAGCGAGAGATTTCGCAAAATATTTATAATAAAAATAAACGTATGGACGTCTGTTTTACTCGTTGAAGCTTCGCCTTCTTAGAAACCGGTAATTTCTAAAAAAACATTAGTAGCGCTGTATATGAGTTATAGTTCTGAGAATAAAGACAACGTAACATGCCAAATAATAAAGGTTCAGATAGTGCATACGCAGATAGTACTACTTATATGGATAAATTTATATTTGAAGTACGGATAAGTTCTACTTTCCATGTACCTACTGTATTGAAAATAATGGATTGTTTCGTCTTTTAAATTGTATAACAAGTAACAGAACAGAATCGCACTAATAATTTCGCCTGACCTTTTCTACGTAGTGCAGAACGTTTCGGTAAACTCTCTTTTAAAAACGGCCGCGATATTTATAAAAATTCCCGCGCGCGTTATAAATAAAAGTAAAAGGAACACACGTATATAAAACGTGGTACGATCCGTCCATCTGCACACTATATTTACATGCGTACGTGTAATCCGGAGATAATTTTAGAAGTCGTGTTGATCCGGCCTCCGTAAATATAATGCTCAACGGTATTGCGAATTTGAAAACATTCACATTATCGTTACGAGCCGATAGGATCAAATATCCGTCCGGCCGGCGCGCGTCGCTCGTACGATCATATCGACGTACAAATGTTTAAAGATTCAACTCGTTTGTTCTACTCAATGAAATACGCTGCATTGGCCCAGCGCCTCGTCTCCGCTTTATATCCGGGCACGTATCCAGAATTTCATATCGTACATTTGAAACTTACATACTGGACTAGATTTCCTTTGCACTTGATTCTCTTTGACAACGTCGAGAACGTTGTTGAACGATTATGAGTGGCTAAATTAAGAATATGATGTATTATTTGTTGTTCTACAATACATTTGCTAAAGCGTATGTAGCGTAGTAAAACGGAGGTACAGTCTTTGTATGCCTGCCTTCGGGATATCAAGCAGGAAAGTTTAAGTGACACTCATTAGCTAGGATCAGCCCATGATGTGATTCTGAAATTAAGATATATAGTATATGTTTATTTTAGATATTCCAGAACTTGTGCCAAAGCAAGGTCAATAAGTAAAATCGCTAAAAGTGTATGAGATTTAAATTTGTGCAAGTACGTATTATTTATTTTTACTGTCGAGAATTAACATGATGACTGTAGGCGGGGCAGTTGTTACCGGGACGCCAAAACAAAGATGCCGAGTTAACACGATTCAATGGCAAGATTCTTACGTCAAAGCAATGCAATATAACAACGCAGTTCCCATCACGCTGGCCGTCCAGCTCGGCGGCGGAGCGACCGCGGGTCGAGGGGGAGCACGACAATATTTTTACCCCGCCCACACTTGCGCGCAAAACATCCGTCCGCGCGGGCTATTCCCGGCGCGCGCGCATTCCGACGTCCGCCATTTCTTTTTTCCATCAAACCAAAATAATGTTCGCGATGCCAGAAATATGCGCAGACGCCGGTGCGGCACCACGTTCTATATTCCATATAATATTTACAAAATCGCATTAATGAATAATAATAATTATCAAACATTTCGTAAAACGTAATTACCTATGTAAATAAATGCAATCTATCTATCGTTTATTTTGTTACCTTACTTTATATCTATCTATCTTGTAAATGCTAAGTAAGCGTGAAAAGACTCCATGGAAACATGTCGCTGTGGTAAGTCGGCGAATGCCATACTACATTTATTTCCTCTCATTGTCAGAGTCAGAGCCCGAGAACGAACCATATAGCGGAGAGAGCGAAACAAACTTTAGAAAATAATTTCCTGTTGCAAGTGAGTCCTTTCAGAAAATTGTGTACAGAACAAGAGACCGTGTCAAATTCAACGACTCAATATCCAACGCAACTCTGGAACATTATAAACAATACTAAAGCCTGCGTATAAAGCTGATCAAAATCGAATCTGTAAAGTTGAAATAGCTTCTGTTATAAAATAGTGATATTTGAATGAGTTAACTTCATTCATATATGATTTTCAAATCATCTTGACGAAACTTATTTATTCCCGTGGTTTAATACAATGGGTACATTCTGCTAGTGTTGGCACGATAGCGCGAGTTATAAATTCGCTTTTATAATAAACGCGCCAACATGGTCATCAAAATTTAAATTAGAAACTATTAATATAACATGTTCTATATTATTAATTTCATTGTTATATTATATGACTATTTGTTCTTCTATTGTTGATTTCAATTTCTTTAATTAATGTTCCAGATCTATTGCAATTCTTTTATGCTTTTATAAATGATTTTATATATTTTTCTTCTATCTCTTAGTTTATCCCTTGTTACAATTGTAAATTGAATATGACACTCTGTTTTGTTTGTGTGTTTTTAATTTAACATATTTATATTTAGTTGTTGTATTTGTTTAATTTTACATCGTCTCTTTTAATATACTTTACACTTATGTTTTATTCGTGAATTTTCAATTTCAATAAATCAATTTGTGCATTCGAAAGTACTACTTTATCTGATAAGATAAATATAAACCAAGTAAATTTTATTTCCAACGGTGTTATATTAATAGATAATTTAGGATCGAATAAAAGTGATCAATAATAACTCTCTGTATGTATTCGTTTCTGGCGTATGAAACTAGCAGGTAATTGGCTATAATCCACTTGGCCGCTGCACTTGTTTTAACAAACATTTCATTCATGTCGCCATATATCACCGCTGGTGCACTTAGACAACCACCGGAAGTAGGAGGCAATTAAATGCTTACATCGCAACACACAGATACCCGATACCACTACAAATTAACAATCGTAAACAAAATAATAAACTGATACAGTCAGAAACTTCGGTACCAACCTATTTTACTTTGAGTGTATGTCACATTGTAGTTGGGGTACTTGAATATTCCTCTGTAGGAATATTTGATGTTATCGTTTGCTATTACAGCTAAAAAAGCAGCAACAGTTGCAGCAGGAGATCCTGTTGCAGCACTTTCAACAGCAGCAACAGCAACTTGCCGAACAACACGAACAGCAAATCAGGCAACATTTAAAGGTGTCTATTTTATCATTTCTCATTTCTATTTTTGTAGATTGTAATTTTAATATTAATTGGTCGTAAGAGCAAAAACTTTAAAGATCTAGAGGCCTGTTTCGTCAACATATCAGTTTTTTTTATAGTAATAAGATTTTAGAAAGTCAAAATTTCGACAAAACTTGTTTCGTAATCAAAAAAAAAATGTTTTGACCATATTAGAAAGTAGATTTGAACTCGTACGTCATAACAGCTGTGAACTTCAGCCTTTGGTATAATTAGGACGATGTGTCATAATAAAAACAACACAATAACATTCCGAAGCATCTCGAAGTGGACGTTGGCCCGAGGGCGCGGAATGGGCGTCTCCGTAGCTGTCACAGGCTTCTCTATAAATAGCCGTGAATGGCCTAGCCCGTATTCTGCAATTACATCACTCATAATGCGCTCGACTGACTGTATTAACCTAGCGCGACCCCAATTAGCTGCTGGGAAAAATGCTCGGCATGTTGACACCGTTTCAAAGATACAGGAAGTCGATGTGAAATTAATTTTGAAAACATCGCCGATAAGATATCAGAATGTCATAAAATAATTTGAAACACCTCGCGAGTACAAAGATACATAATTATTGCATCTACAGATGTATAAGTATTCTTCATTCGATGTAAACAGATATTATTATTCGTGACGCTTCATGAAACAAAGATGTTTATTTTGAGCTTTAACAATAAAGTTAATTTTATGTGAAATGAAAAGAAATATAAACAGACGCAGTTTTTATTATGTATTTACCCGCGGCGCTTGAGTTGTGCAATCTGACGCAAACTAACAATGATTTTATCAACGGAAGCCTCTATCGAAGTATCAATTTCTAATACAATTTTCCTAAATATTGAATGATTCATACTCCAAGATATATTAATTTAAACATGAAATATGTTAGATATGTGGATAGTGTCCAAATTTTGCATCGTTTTGTTAAGTTATACCTTCGGCATCCGTGACGCATCGCAGAGCTTTTGTCATTTCAACGGTACACGTGCTAACTATATAGCATCTATTTTTATTCGTCCAGTCATCAAAATTATCAAAAGCGCCTCGGACTCATCTTTTTATTTCAAAGTAACCGCGATTAAATATAATTTAAATTAATTCTTATAATGATAAACTCTCGTTATACCTTTTGGTGTCGGTAGTAAGATATAAGAAGATGCGTCTTAAAGTAGATAAATATGGTAACAGTTATGGGAGCAACAGAAAGCAATGGAGGAGGCGGCGCTGCGAGAGGCGCGCGAGGCCCGCGAGGCGAGGGAGGCCCGCGAGCGGCACGAGCGCGACCGCGTCGAGCTGCTGCGCAAGAAGGACAAACTTGAGCACAGCGCCAACGCGTCCACACAAGTCAAACAGAAATTAAAGGTAAAAACAAAAACCACCAAACTCGATAGCCAAAAGTCGTTATAACTAATTCGGCATTCAATATTGATGTTTGTTTGTACTTTTCCAGGACTTCCTAAATAAGAAACAGGCAGCGGCAAATGCGAACGGAACAATACCTCCTTTATCACCGTACAGAAATTGGTAAGATTTCACTCTTATCTCCGTACTAATCTGAATATGATTTCTTTCTTTTATAATTAATTTCGTTCAATTGAAATTTCCAGGGGTATAGTAAAGTCCTCATCAGGGGAATCAATAACGGGAGCGACGGCCACAGCTCACCCCTACAGGCTCGCCGCGCCGCTGCCCCTGGCGCTCAACGCCGCTCCCGCGCCGCCCTCGCCCGCGGACTACCCGCTGAGAAAGACCGGTACATACCAAATAATTCCTGAATGTATAGTTGACGTATTGTGATTTTGCCGTTCGAATGATTACGAGTAACTATATATATTTAAAATTTAATTGCAAGTTTCGTTTGTAAATATGTATAAATAAAATAAATAAAAATGATACTTGTAGAAAACAGCATGAATAATGATGTCGTAATATTTTCGTCGTTGTAGTGTTGATAAATAATTATATATAGGTATTAACCAATGTGTGTCAAATAAGCGACCTAAAGTCGGTGGGAACGACGTCGACATTTACGTTAAATTTATGTTATAATTGGTCATAAAGCGTAATCGTGTATATTCCCACCGGCTCTGGGCGTGTGTGTGTGCGCGTGAGCTTTAACCGCATGCGTGTTCAGCGTCGGAGCCCAATATGCTGAAGGTGCGGCTCAAGGCGCGCGTCATAGAGCGCCGCGCCTCGCCGCTCGCGCGCCGCCCGCTCAAGACCCGCATCAAGCACCGCAGTGAGTACACCGCTTCCTCGGTTGCCGACTCATTGCTGTCGATACCATTCCATTGTTGACTGCCATGCTTCGGTAGACGGTCGTGTGACGTTGCGATCTGACCGGCAGACTGCGACGGCACGTCCCCTCGCGGCTCCCCGCCGGGCGCGGTCGCGGCGCCCATCCGCGAGGAGGAGGAGGGCTCGCGCGCGCCCGAGCTGCTGTTCTCGTCGCCGTCGCTCCCCAACATCTCGCTGGGGCGGCCGCACGCGCTGGCCGCGCCGCGCCACGCGCCCGCGCCGCCCGTCACCGTGGCGCTGCCGCCCGTGTCCGAGGCGGAGGCGTACTGCGGCACCGCGCTCGGCGCGCGCCTCAGCAAGCGCCCGCTCGGCCGCACGCACTCCGCGCCGCTGCCGCTCGGCGACCCCGCGCTGCAGCCGCCCACCGCGCACCACTACCTGCGCGACCAGATCCGCAAGACCGTACGTATCCGCCGCGCCGACCGCACCGCCGCTCCGCCGGGCCGCGTCTCACGTCTCCACTCTCTCTCGTCTGGCAGGTCCTGACGCGCGCGCACGACGCCGCGGCCGCGCAGCTCCGCGAGGAGGAGGGCGAGGTGATCGATCTGACTGCCCGACGAGCTGCCCCCGAGAGCTCGCCGAGCGCTTGCGCGCCGGCGGAGCCCCAGGGCGCCGTGCCGCTGGCCCGCGCGCTCAGCTCGCCGATGGTCGGCGCTCGCGCCCCCGCCACCGGCCTCGCCTACGACGCGCTCATGCTCAAACATGGGTAACTCTCTCATGTGTATATCTTTTTTATTTTATTTTCGTGTTTCTCTTTTCGTTCTCGTCACCGCCGTCGTCGTTCTCGTACTGATCTCCTCGGCTTCGGTGCAGGTGCGCGTGCGGCGCCCACGCGCCCACGCACCCCGAGCACGGCGGGCGGCTGCAGTCGGTGTGGGCGCGGCTGTGCGAGACGGGGCTGGCGGCGCGCACGGAGCGCACGCGCGCGCGCAAGGCCACGCTGGAGGAGCTGCAGGCCGTGCACTCGGAGGCGCACGTGGCGGCGTGGGCGGGCCGCGCGGGCGCCGGCGCGGCCGGCAAGGGCGCCGAGGGCCGCGCCGTGCGCCTCGTGCGCCTCGCGTGCGGCGGCCTGGGCGTGGACGCGGACACGGCCTTCAGCGACGCGCACACGCCGCCCGCCGCGCGCCTCGCGGCCGGCGCGCTGCTGGACCTGGCCGTGCGCACGGCGCGCAACGAGCTGCGCAACGGGTTCGCCATCGTGCGCCCGCCCGGCCACCACGCCGAGCCCAACCAGGCGATGGGCTTCTGCTTCTTCAACAACGTCGCCATCGCCGCGCGCATCCTGCACACGCGCCTCGGCCTGCAGAGGATACTCATCGTCGACTGGGTGAGTCCGCCGGCCGCGGCCGTCGTCGGCCGATGTCACCGGTAATAGCTAGGAGCCTTAACATATATGCGATTCGGTCGTGTTCAGGACGTCCACCACGGCAACGGCACGCAGCAGATCTTCTACGAGGACCCGCACGTGCTGTACATCAGCCTGCACCGGCACGACGACGGGAACTTCTTCCCCGGCACGGGCGCGGCCAGCGAGTGCGGCGCGGGCGCGGGGCTCGGCTACACCGTCAACGTGGCCTGGCCCGGCCACCCGCCGCTCGCCGACGCCGAGTACCTGGCCGCCTTCCGCTCCATCGTCATGCCCATCGCCAAGGTCTCATACATTTATTCCTTTCCTTCGTTTATTTCTTTTTTGTCACATCATATTTTTTCATACTTGATTAATTTCCTAACTGATCCATTTTCATTTTCAGGAATACGATCCAGAAATTGTACTAGTGTCTTGCGGGTTCGACGCCGCGGGCGGACACCCGGCGCCGATGGGCGGCTACAACGTTTCGGCCGCCTGCTTCGCGCACATGACGCGCGATCTCATGACTCTCGCGAATGGAAAGGTGAGTACAGACCGGCACGAGAACATAGACGCTCCGAGTGTCATACCAGAATGAGTGTTCATATTATTAATTATCAATTATAGTTAAATGAAGACATGCTCGATAATGAAGCGTAAAAAAATAAAATAATTTTAATAACGTTTATTAATTAAGTTTTTACATAACCATCTTGAATGCGTATGCCGCCGGTCTTCCCATCTTTCGCGTCCTTCCAGCTAAGATGTTTGGTTTTCAATCGTACAACAACGAGTAATGAACGGCTCTCGTCCGTTGCAGGTGGTGCTCTCGCTGGAGGGCGGCTACGACCTGGCGGCCATGTGCGACTGCGCGCAGGAGTGCGTGCGCGCGCTGCTGGGCGACCGCCTCGCGTCGCCGCCGCTGGCCGAGATGGCGCGCGCGCCCGCCGCGCACGCGCAGCGCGCGCTGCGCGCCGCCTCCGCCGCGCAGGCGCAGCACTGGCCGCTGGTGAAGCGCTACAGCGCGCTCATCGGCGTGTCGGCGCTGGAGGCGAGCGTGCCCGCCGGCGGCTCGCGCCTCGGCCGCCTGCAGAGCGAGCGCGACGCGGCCGACACGGCGGCCGCCATGGCCACGCTGTCCGTGCACCCGCCGCTGCCGGCGCAGACGCAGCCGCTGGCGCTGAGGTAGGTCGCCCGCCCCGCCCCCTCCCGCCCCGGCCGTGAGCGGCGCCACTAATCGACGCCCCCTCGCCCGCAGCCGGTCGGAGAGCGCGCGCTCGGTGCCGGAGGAGCCGATGGAGCAGGACGAGGGCAAGTGAGCGGCCCCACCGAGCCGCGCCGCACATTCCGCGCCGGACGCCCCGGGGAGCCGCCGCGCGTCCGCGAGCGCCGTCCGGCGTCGACGAGCGACGGAACGGTCGCGACGGGACTGACGCGCGTGTCGGCGGTGAGATCGAGACAAATCTTAATTTGAAAGCTTTAAAACGTAGAAAAATTGTAAGTGTACAGAGTAATATTATAATATATTTGGAGATGCTTCCGAGCGCGCCGGGGGCGGCCGCGCGGCGTCGCGCCGCTCGCCGAGTCGTAGCCCTGATCTGTCGGTAAAATGTTTCAATCGACATTCCGTCACGAACTACTTTGTATTATTGTCTATGTCTATACCAAAGACTTCAGATTTGAAAAAAAATGTTAAAAGTATAATTCTTTAGTACTCGTTGTATGAACGTCGTCCGAGGGACTCGCTGCAGAAAATATTATTAATTTTGAATGAATCGTTGTGTCCTTGTAAGTATTGTTGCGATGTTATAGCAAAGTCTATGAAGATAGTGTCTATTAGCTGAATAAAGATATTGTTATTTTTGTATGTGGAGGAGTAAACGAGTTGCATCCGTTTCGAAGGAGAAATGTAATTGATGTTTTCGTGTCCTATTCGATAAAAGGTTATCATTGTCTTGACCGAACGTAATGTTTTAATCAATATTGTCTATAGATGAATTTTTATTCGATGGAAATACTCGATGTTGTGTATTCGTTCCTAAAGTCGTAGTTATCTGAATATTGTAAAAATGTTAGGCTTCCGAATGAAGTCTCTGCCCGTACGAACAATGTTCACTGAGACATTTGTCACGTGTACAACTATTATAAATAAATTGACCTTTTTCCAGATAGTGTATTTTATAATCGATAAATGTTTGACATCACAAAATAAATGATTTTTGGTAATATTATGTGAAAGTTTATGTAACCGCCCAGCCCTTTAAGTGTGAAACACTATTGGAAAGAAAACTTTTACTGTAAGAATCCTATTTATCTACCAGCTGTTTACATTTTAAGATATTTCGTTAGTGCAAATGATTTCGTCACAATTAAGTTTCACACGGGGGCTTTCCAATAGCGGCAGTGAGAAACTGATGATATATATTTTTGTAAAGACGCGATGGAAAACGCTTTTTGTACCGAAGTAGCGCGGGGACGGTCCTCGCGCGCTGAACAGGTTTAAACGATGTTGTATCTTTGAGAGTTTTATTGTTAAATTGGAATACAGAAGAAATAATTATTTAATAAATGTATATAATATTATATATATTTGGAAATATATTAGCATTTTTATTTTAATGCCTTTGTTTATTTATTTACGAAACTGATTCCCTCATACTACTGAAGTGAATATTACTGACAACTTTTATTCCGAATTTAATAACTTTACTGTAACATCATGCATACTTATAGAAATTCATAAATCAAAATATACTACTATATGAACCCATACATTTTTTTCAAATTAAATGACTTAATATAAAGTAAAACTTACCGGCTACAGCTGCAAATCAACTGACAATCGCATGACTCTTTAGTTCAGTCTTGAACTCTTGACACCTCTTTAACTTATTAAAAACGCAATTTGCCGCTCAAAATTGGAACAAAAAAAAATAAATGTGACAGAATTGACTTGTATATAGACATGCCCTTCCATACTAACAAAATGTCCAAAGGTTCGCTGGTGTTCCTTCGTAAATTCGCACTAACGCAATGAACAGTAAAAAAAGAAGAACAGAAATATAATAAAATTTTGAAATATACATCTTTGAAAACAAAACTTTTCGTTTGCTTTAGGAGTGTCATTGTCATAATGATTAAAAACTACAAAAAGTCCAGTAAAGTGTTTTTATTTAAAAAAAATATTTACTTATATACATCTCAATATAATGATTCCATTGACTTAAAACATATTTACACTATAAATGTGGTAAACAACAACAAAATGCAAGCTAAGCTTTGTTCCTCTATTAATATCAAAAAATAAATATTACAACATCCATTTTGACACAAAAAAGTAATTTTAAATAAGCACTTATAATTTAACATTGATTTCTCATTTACTAAAAATATAGAGAACGCAATATACACACAATTTTTTATACGGGAACAATAAAACACACTGATGGAAATCCCGCCGTTGCGTTTAAAAATAATGCGATTTATCAGTAACTTTTAAAAATTGACCTTATTCCATGGAAGCTTGGATCTATGGCTGTAAATATTAACGCCATAGATATGAAGGATTGCGCGTGTAAATGGTGTTATACTGAGGAAACTGTTTAAAATTGAAGCGCCATCTACGAATTGGCTGGATAGTAAATACAATACCATCGCACGCACGCGCTGCAATCTTGTATTCAATTGGTTAATTTCTTAACACCATTCTTACTTTCGAGCTCGCAAATGAGGCGTTTTAATTAATTTTAGTTCGAATCAATACGCAGATGGCGCTTCAATTTTTACTTACGTCAATATATCGGATGCTTTATCTACTGTCCTCTATATCTATGATGATATCTCATAAAATTATATTACTCGAAGTCTACTTAACACTGTATTAGTTTTATAATTTAGATTACACACTCCCGAGTGTATAATTAGTCTTATTAATAACATTTTATAGAACTGTAACAAAAGTGAACACATTCAAAAGGGGCCATCCATAAATTACGTCACACGATTTTCATAATTTTTGACTCCTCACGCGTCCTTGCCACAGCTGGTCACAATTGTGGAACTAAACACCTATTCCTAGTGTGACGTCACATAATAATATAATAATAATTATTAGTATATTTATTTGACTTAATAGTATAACTTTATATGATCTTACAGTCAAACCAATTGTCAGGTTTTGTAAGACTTTAGTATAAAACATATTGTTAATAAATATTGACTTAATAAATAAATAAATAAATAATAAATAATATTAGATTTTGCTATGTTGAAATGTGACGTGAAGATATTTACGAACCCCTCCTGCCCCTTGTCACGCAATGTCACACTTCGTCGACCACCTCCCTCCCCCCCTTACTTGTAACGTGATTTATGTATGGTCCCATATTAAAATTATATTTTGCATCGTTTCATGCAAGAACAAGGCGTATATCTTTCCTAGGGTTATTTGATCATTTCAAATTTGCAAAACTCCAGTTTTTCCTCGAAAGTTCACATACTTAGATAACGGTTCAAACATTTTCTTAACCTTATAAAGATAGGATGTTTGCAAAAACACAAGTCGCTCTAGTAATATTGCGAAAATAAACGTTATAATGAAATAAGAACTGTGATTACGTCGGAGCATCCCAAACGAGAGCTCCTCTAATTGGTTGAAATTTTAAATATCAATCACTCTCGTTGTTTTTTATGTTTGTTACTGTAAAATAGCTACTTATCTTCTAAAAGGTCCTGTGTATCTTAGGTAACTAATTAACAATAACATGTCCAATTAAAAGGTAAAGTTATATGATACTTCAAAGCTCACTAGGAAACAATCAGAATATGAGTTAGTCAGTAGCACAAATCGATATCACTAAACGGAAAAAATTTGTGTTTTGTGTTTTTGTAAAAACCCAAATTTTTCAGTAAGATTGAAAAATGTTATAGCCATTATGTAATTATGGCAATTTTCAAACACGAAGGTTTTCGCAAAAATTTAAATATTCAAATAACCCTACGACATATATGTTCGTATAAGTTTTTCAAGTGTATTCAAAGTATTTTGAGTAACTTATTATAAAAAGCACCTTCAGTAAGAGCGTTCATTTATACTTTATATTACAATAGCTGATCAAGTCCACGTTACGACTAGAAAATTGTATCGGTTATTTATGAACTAAAGTTAGTAAAACTGTCTTCTATCGTCTGTTCAGCAAGTTGACTATTTTTTTTAATAACAAATAGTAACATACATAAGTTTCATTGGTTAATATATATTTTGAACTCACAAAATTAACTCGTGTAGGCAGCCAAATGTTTATAAATTGAATCTTACATAAATGTTACGACATTAAATAAAAAGTTGTAACAAAAGTTCTTCGAGGGCCGCATCGAATCCGTAGTAAGCTGAAGCGTGTCACGTACGGAGCGACCGTCACAGGTCGGGCGGGTCCAGCGCGCTGCAGCGGCACGCGCACGAGCTCACCGGGCACTCCGCGTGCTCGCTGCAACAGGCGCGGCGGCTCATTAAACACTAGCCACCTACATCTATATTTATTTCCGGCGGTTTCGTTCATCTTTGTGTTTAGTATTCTTTGCAAATGAATGAATGACAAACAATGAACGATGAGACAAGAAAGCAACACTAAAAGGAGACAAATGTACACATCGAAGGGCAGGAAGGAGCGTGCGAGAGAATGAGGCAGAATATATTAGTACGCTAACTAGTGTGCACTAGCTTATTGTTTAAACGCCTAGATCACCATATTAGACCCGTTAAATAATTTCAGGCGCGGTAAGTATATGGATGGATTGCAATTTTTTTTATGAAAGAATACTGCTGTTGACTCTACTGGCATTGACAGGATTACTGAGCGGGCGGGCCGAGTACAGCGACCCGGCCGCGAAAAAGAGACAGCCTCAGGGGGCCCAAATTTGATTCCGTCCTTAGTGAATGCGTTGCTTATTGTTAATTAAAAAGGGGTCCTCACTATATCAGCAGGATACACGGACAGCAAATGATTGATCTCGTCACCCACCTAAACCACTGCAGCAGGTGCGCCGCGTGTCCGCCATGGCGGCACGCCACGCACCAGCTGAACCAGCCGCCGAAGTGCGCGCCCCCGCGCCGCCGGGCGGGGGCGCGAGCGCGGCCGCGGGCGCCGGCGGGGGCGGGGCGCGGGCGGCGCGGGGCGCCCCGCCCGCCGCGCCCGTGCCCAGGTGCAGCGAGCACACGCCGCAGCGCGGCAGCGGCTTGCGGCAGTTGGGGCACGACGAGATTTGCTGCGATACAGGATTCATTTTTTAGAACTATATCCGAAGGGAAGTTTGAGCGATGGCACGCGGCGCACCTTCATCTTGGCGGCCGGCGGCGGCAGGCGCGCGAAGGCGGGCCGCGGGCGCTGCGTGGCGGCGGCGGCGATGGGCTTGCTGCAGTAGGTGCAGGCCACGCCGGCGCCCGCGCCGTCGCCGCCGCCGCCGGCCGCCGCCAGCCACGTGTCGAGCAGGCAGCGCGGCCACCACAGGCGCCACGCGTCCAGCAGCGCGCGGTAGGCGGCCAGCCAGGCGCGCACGCGCTCGTCGCGCAGCAGCTCGGCGCCCGCGCAGCGCGCCGCCACCAGCGCCGCCGACTGCACGTCGCCCGAGCGCTCGAGCCAGCGCTGCAGCGCGCCCACGCCGTCCGCGCTCACGCCCGACAGCAGCAGCGCCGCCAGCGAGCCGCGCGCGCGCAGCTCGGCCCACGTGCGCCACACGTACTCGTGCAGCGCCGCGTCCGGCAGGTACACGCACGCGAACGCCACGCGGTCCTCCAGCCGCATCTCCGTCTCGTTCTGCGGCGACACGAGGCCTCAACGTCGTCGCGTTATACTCATTTACGATCGATTGTTATTTCGATATCGTACTGCTTCCAGCCTGAGTCTTTATAACTTTACAGCTAAACTATGAATAGTGAAAGATGTGAATAATTCGCTAATTTATGTACGGCTTGAGGGACCAAAATACATGATCCACGGTGTGCTTTGCTGTAGATATATGTTCACTTTCACAGCATAATACTTTTGTTCCAAATAAAGATTTAAAAGGTAATAATAAGTAAATTAATCCTGCACACTCAACCGGCCTATTAGGATATCCTATGTTTGGGTTAGGAAACACACCAACCTAAACACATACACCTAGACCGAAACATATGTCTGGATGGTCAATGCAAATACTTGTCCTGAGCGGCAATGGCGCTAAATACAGGTAAGCTACTGCCGCCTGCCAATATTTTTACGACCTTCTACTCGAACCATCTCTCGACAATTCAACAACAATAAAGAAGTAGCACGAATGCTGACCAGCACGGCGGAGTAGTCGGGCGCGTGCGACGGCGGCGGCGCGGGCGGCAGCGCGGCCGCCAGGAAGTGCAGCAGCGCGCGCAGGTAGGGGTCGGGCAGCGCGGGCGCCGCCGCCGCCAGCGCCTCGCGCCACAGCCGCTCGTCCGCGCCGCCCGCCGCGCCGCCCGCGCACGGCGCCAGCGCCAGCGCCGCCACGCGCAGCGCCGGCGCCCGCGCGCGCGCCAGCACGTCCAGCGCGGCGCGCAGGCGCAGGTGCCACGCGGCCAGCGCGGCGGCGCGGCACGGCGTGCCCTCCGCCTCGGCGCGCTCCACGCCCGCGCCCGCGCCGTCCCAGCCCCAGCCCCAGCCGCACAGCTGCAGCGCGCGCGTGCGCTCGGCCGAGCGGTACGTGGTGACCTTGCGCGCCGGCAGGTCGGGCAGCAGCGCCGCCGCCGCCTCCGAGCGGTAGCCCTCGCCCGGCGAGCGCAGCACGCACAGCACGCCCGGGTGCTTCCACGGGCCGGTGCGGATGCAACCTGTCGCCGAGCGTCCCCGACGGTTACTACCTCTGTCACTTCACGATGGCACACGTTGCTTCAAACATATTATCGTACCGTCTTCGACGAGAGATTTGCTGAGCGCCAGAAAGTGCCACAGGCCACTGAGCGCATCGTCCTCTGCTAAGTCGGCGTTCTGCCAGAGATCAGGCTGGAATTGTTACACGTTATTTCGGTTAAGTAGTTCTGCATTTGGTTCCACTTCAATTAGTCTACCTATATAGTAGTAACCAACGACGAGCAGCCGCGATGGAAATGCAATGAGACGCGAGTCACCTTGAGCCCGTAGTCGGTGGCGGCGCGCGCGCGCATGACGTGCGAGACGTCGGGCACGTGCGCGTAGAAGGCGGCGCTCATGCGGCGCAGCGCGCCCGCGCCCGCCCACGCCAGCTCGCCGCCCGCGCCCCACGCCAGCGTCACGCGCTCCGCCACCGTGTACTCCGCCAGCGCGCCTGCGGGCACAACCGAGCGTCAGTGGAGGCCGTGCGCGGCGGGGCGGCGGGGCGGCGGGGGCCTACCGGAGGCCGCGAGCACGAGCAGGCGCGCCTCGTGCGCGGGGTGGCAGGCGAAGGCCGCGAGCGGCGCGCCGCACACCGCCACGTCGCGCTCCAGCGCGCCGCGCGAGCCCTCCTCCACCTCCGCCTCCTCCAGCGCCGCCGTCGCCGACACCTGACCACACCGCCGCAATTAAAAGAAAAGAAAAGAAAAAGAAAAAGAAAAGAAAAGCATTTATCAGTAGCAAATTTAATTGGCCACACGTGGTGCTAGCCAAAAAAGTAATGTCGCTGTAACATTAAGAAATATGCTTCAAAACTCATTTTTAGATTTTTTGCTTTATACTAATGAATGAAATATAATAGAATAGTAATGTATGTTACTCACAACGCTGTCGAAGGACTGCTGCAATTTATATTCATGTGCCTGCTGAATGTCGTGCAGACGTAGAGTGCTGGAGTCGCGTTGAAGAGATATTAGCAGATTGCGTCTAAAATTTATAAATATTTAATTAGATGTCGATGAAATCGCAGCTTTAGGCTGCGTTTCCACCACAAATGTATAGGATAAGCAGCGAGGGACGCATTTGTTAAGAACCAATACTTGTCCGCTTCGGAAGGGAGGGAAGGAAGGAAGGTATGAACGGACCTGGTGGGGCACCAGTGCACGCGGCGCGGCGCGCGCGGCAGCGGCAGCGCCAGCAGCGGGCGCGCCAGCGCGCGCGCGTCCCACACGCACAGCCCCGCCTCGCCGCGCGACGCCAGCTGCCAGCCCGCCGGCTCGCACGTGGCGCCCAGGCACTGGCGGCTCGTCGCCGCGCCGCTGGCCCGCTCGCGGCCCTCTGCGCGCAACCACGCCACCGTATACTACTCGTCCCACCGAACTCTCGCCCGACACTCATACGTATTTAAAAAAATCTACTACTATACTAAAATCTAGTGAATTGTTTAAATATTTTAGTTTAAACATGTAAGAATAATCATCCTGAATATATTATACACTAAAGGATATCACTACGTGTTCTTTTTCTTAACTATCTGTGGTTTTGTTACCTACAGTCAATAGATGTCACATTTGACAGTGTCACCCCCGACAGGTGTCATTTTTAAATAAGTAACATTATTTAAAACTCTAAAAGTAAAAAAAGTTGGAAGATTTCATTTGTAATAGTAGTAGAGGCTTTAAATGTTGATATTGTTATCTCAGGTAATTTTATTGCTTAAAATGTGAAAATAGTTGTAAAACTTTGTGATATTAATAAAAATTTGTTATTTCAGAAAACGCTTTTCGTCTCTATTTATCTAATCAGAATATTTTCCCATTATATATATACAAATATAATAAAAGTAAAAAAACTAAAATTTTTAATAAAAAAATCATTTTTATTGTGTGAGGTATGATTTTTATTTTTTGTCTTTTGATTAAGTTATTGATATTAACTGCTAAAGTCATAAAAATTGTGTGACGATCAATTATAGATATGTATTATAGAATTTCAATTAATTCGAGGAGTTTTATAAAGTAATCAATTTGTGTTAAAGATAAAAACTATTTTTTTTATTTACTTACCACGTAAATCAAATATCTTTATATGTTTTAAGTTCATTGATGCAACAAGGGTTCTGGGAGAGAAACTGCACCATCCCACACTGTGCGCCATCTCTCCCATCCCCACCTCGGCTATTGGCCGCAAGGGCTCTGATGCGGGAGGCGAAGAACCTTCTGAAATAATCAATGAAAAACAGTAGCATCTGCGTCCTGACACTATAATTATTTATATAGGTTATGTGAGATGAATGACATATCAAAGTATTCAATTGATTTAAAATTGGCTATTTTAATACAAGCATGGCATAAGATAATTAATGTTTTTATAATAAGTTACTTTACTTGTAGTCCAAAAAATATTGTGACCTTTACCATCAAACTCATCTAAACCGCACATCTGCACATCCCATAGCTGTATACAGTTATCACTGCGATGTTTTTCTAGACCCACAGCTAGAAGATTGCTCTCAGTTCGACTCCATGCTACTGAGTTACAAGGCCGGGGGTATCTTGCCACTATGTTGAAATGAACATACACTTTAAATATTTTTATATAACTTGCAGACAAGATTGTCAAACATGTATATTATAAAATTAAAAACTTTTTTCATTTTATTTTTAGTAATATTTTTATTATTCGGCATGTGACGATGCACAGCATCTGTGAGAGTGCGTCATACTTCCCTTTCGAGTTCTAGCCAATCACAGCGACTTTCGTTTCTTTCGTCCAATGAGCTTTCGACCAATGAGCGCAGAGTAATGTCACGTGGTCACAGGTGTCAACTTAGGGAGGGCTCGAACCGTTATTCTTCATAGCGTCGTTACTTCTCGAGTGAACAACATCACAAATTTAAGTAAAAGTGAAGTGAAGTGAAATACTTAAATTTAAGATGTTGAAAAAGTTTTAAGTAATAATTTCAGATTATAAGTGTTTGCAATGGAGTAAATTATTCCGTTAACATGGAGGGAAGCCATGTTGAAGGATTGTCGGAGCCTTCAGGTATTGGTAATCTACCTCCGGTATCAAGCGAGTATAAATTTGAGTAATTTAGAATGCTCGGCACCTTAAGTAAAACGGCAAACGCGGTAAGTCTGATATATAAATTTAACTAATCGAGTGATTATTTTAACGAATTTGTTGTTAACTTATTGTAACGATTTATTGTCTGCAATTACCTGGGGCGCATTCGCTGCCACCAGGAGAGTCCGGGGCCGGCGGGAAGCCGGTGCCGAGTCCTAGTTCTCAATCATTGAGCTTAACGTTAAACATGCCGCCGCGGCCATCCCCGACTGTGCATTGGAGCCGCCGCGTTCAACCTTACGTATATTAGGTACCGCAGTTCCGACCTTTCCACATTCAAACCTCGGCCGTGGGCACTGCTTGAAACATTTCAATGTTTTCACGATCCGAGCTGGAAGGTTGTTCGGTACACTTATGCCCTAAAGATGCATAACACATTGCCAGGATTCTTTGAACAAAACATTTAATGAAGAGCTCGGGCAGTTTATTAAGGGGTAAGATTACGTGGCTAATTCGGAGAGAATAATTGTTGCTATATTTAATACCTATTTTTGACAGAATGTTACTTAGTCGAAATTTACAGCAATTAGTGGACGGGACGGCATTGCCAGATAGTATTATCGGCCACAAGTGTTTTGATGAAATTTCAGCTAAATTTAAACGAGACTCAAAATTTCACAAAACGAATTAAGAAATAATACAGTTTGTTTGCGGAAAGCGAGCTGAATATGTAGTAAACCGTCGCGATCGCAACGAGATACATTATAAGAATTTGCAAGAGGGTCTGCGTAAGATACAGCAGAGTTCAAGATGCTTGTTTAGTGAGGCTCTTCTTCAAGCATATATACAAAATACAGGCGACATAGATAAGTGGGTTGGTTCAACCTGGAAAAAGAATCAGTCCAGACGAATAAGATTTTAATAATCCAAGTAAGTGGTTTTTCAGTATCGGCAAGCCATTCGAGCCATTCGAGCGCATGATGGTGAGCTGCCCAACAAGAATAGAAATATAACGCAAGCTTCTTTAAACGATCTATAGAATACAGAAGGTCTTACAGAAGGGAAGCTCAGCCAGTTAAAAGACCGCTAGACAAATGACTCAGAGTCGAGTGCAAAGTGCGAGGGGGCTGCCTCCCGAGCGTATCGGAGGCAGTGGCAGATGGCTCGGGCTCCGCAGACTCTTCTCGGAACCGGGAATGCGTCTTGTCATTTACCTCCCGACCACTACTTGTCTACCCATCACCAAGGACTTCGCTGGTTCGAAAGCGCTCAATGACTCCCCGACTTCAGAACGGGAGTTTTACTGGGGCTGTCTCCGAGCGTATCGGAGGCAGTGGCAGACGCTTTGGGCTCCGAAGGCCCTTCTCGGAATTATCACGGGAATGCGTCTCCCATTTACCTCAGGACCACTACTTGTCTACCCATGACAAAGGGGTCTACGCCGGTTCGAAACCACTCATCTATAATGTCAAAGCAGATCGAATTATTACTCCGCCAACGAATGATGGAGGTAGTGGATCGACAAAATCTATCCTCCAGGTTTTTATCTTCAATGTTTCGGAAGCAAAAGAACCACGAAAGAGACGGACCTATATTCAACCTGAAACGATTGATTTAGTTGAGGATGCCAAAGCCTATCAAATTAATAATTGTGTCCCTTCCAGACTCCTCGCTTTCTTCAGACATTAGATTGGGTGCGAAGATAGATCTGTCTTTAGCCACCTTCCAATGGATTAGTATGCCACCAAGCCGTCAACAAGAACTACTTGAATAGTCAAAGATCTGATAGAACAAGGCATAGTCCGGCCAGAAAAACACCCAGGTCACATTGCTTCTTCTTAAGAATCGGCTATCAAGATCGATTATTCGAGATGACGTGCCTTTCCGGCATCAGCACCACACCTGTTTCATGCTGCGTCGCGGAGACTCGGCAGACGAAGGAAGGTAAAGTTCTAGTATCGTAGACTTGGACGACTCCCTTCTGATTTATCAGAACTAATCCAAGTTAAGTCTTTCGGTTGCGAAAGTCTTAAGACTCATCATCTATGTGGGCAGAATCCAAGCAAAATCTTCAGGCCGTGGAAGCTTAAGATTCTTGGAACATCTTGGTTGGCAGAATCCAAGCTGTCTTTAGGCTGCGGAAGCCGTAAGATACTTGGAACATCTTGGCTGACAGAATCCAAGTCGTCTTCAGGCTGCGGAAGCCATAAGATCCTTGGAACATCTTGGTTGGCAGAATCCAAGCTGTCTTCAGGCTGCGGAAGCCGTAAGATCCTTTGAACATCTTGGCTGACAGAATCAAAGTTGTCTACAGGCTGCGGAAGCCGTAAGATCCTTGGAACATCTCTGTTATTAGAACCCAAGTAATCTTCAGGCTGCGGAAGCCGTAAGACTCTTGTTATATATGTTAGCAGATTCCAGGTAAAGTCTTCAGGCTGTGGAAGCCGTAAGATCCTTGGGACATCTCGGTTGGTAGAACCCAAGTAATCTTCAGGCTGCGGAAGCCGTAAGACTCTTGTTATATATGTTAGCAGATTCCAGGTAAAGTCTTCAGGCTGTGGAAGCCGTAAGATCCTTGGAACATCTCGGTTGGTAGAACCCAAGTAATCTTCAGGCTGCGGAAGCCGTAAGACTCTTGTGATATATGTTGGCAGAATCAAGTAAAGTCTTCAGGCTGCGGAAGCCGTAAAATCCCTGGAATATCTTGGTTGGTAGAACCCAAGTAGTCCTCGGGCTGCGGAAGCCGTAAGATCCTTGGGATAACAATTTGCAAATGTTTCTTCGACATTTCAACAAAATGACTCCGGCATACTAAACTTGTTAAGAGATGGTCTAGTGCCGCGGAGCTACATGCTGCTCGGTACCAATTCACGCAAAACCAACCATGCTTTCCTAGCGACGGACGCTTCGGACATTAGCTGGGGCGCCCAGTTAGATGGAATGATAATGTCTAGAACGATAGTCTGGTGTTTGGACACCGAAATAAAGGAAATTGCACAGAAACCAGAAAGAATTGCTTTCAGTAAGAGCTGCATTTAAAGCAAAAGCGAAAGTTTTGAGCAACTCGCAAATACTAATTAAGTCACGTGAGCATTTTGGAGTGCCATCGTCGTTTTCGAAGTTTAATATACAAATGGCAGGTACTCCAGATGACTTGCTTGGCTTTATTACAATCGTACTTATCATGCTGTACGCGCAAAAATAGGGCGGAACACGGTGAACAGTGTAAGTTGAGAGGTGCACTTGACCTACTAACTTCAAGCCCGTCTAGATGCATGGGACATCTTAATAACAGCGGAGTGCCTCCCTGGGATACTCGACATCATTGCGTACAATTTATTTCTATGGAAACTTCCAGCAGAATGGCCCCTCCTGCATCCAGCTTCCAGGTAAATTATCCAACGACTCTGTACTCCTCAGATAGACGTCTTTGCGAGCAAAGAAGCTGAGGCGTTGAGAAATATGTTCAACGCATTTAGCCGAAAGTGGCGGTTTCATCTGGCGTGGACTTTTCCACTACAGAGCCTACTGTGTATGGATAATTGGGGCTGGAACGATTTTGCCAACGAGTGGTAAGAAGCTGAGAAAGCAATGCTCATCTCTAGATGGAGAGAAGTCCACGTGAAGAAGTACCAGCTTGGAATATTTGATTTAAATGGTGCATTATTGTAATTTTAAGCACCCATATGGTACCAAA
This sequence comes from Hestina assimilis, assembly GCA_023373885.1. NCBI lineage: Eukaryota > Metazoa > Arthropoda > Insecta > Lepidoptera > Nymphalidae > Hestina > Hestina assimilis. The sequence goes on along the minus strand of CM041748.1, from coordinate 556,469 downwards.
AGCAGGGAAACCTACATTTTAGGATCCAAATCAACTGGTTGCCTGGTTGCAAGATAGCTTTCCAGTCAAGGAAGCTGATGCTCGAAGGATCACGAAGGTCAGCTTGTATACTTCTTCTAGCGTCAAGTACGTAATTTAACTTTTAAGTATTTCACCTGATCTTTACATAGATGAAGGCGATTATCGTTTATAACATCATTGTAGATTATAATAACCTTTACTTTGGTTGTGAAAAGTAACTAATTGCTGTAACGCTTTATTTGTTACGATTAAGGGTTCCAATAACTCAGCTTAACGAATTGCTATTGGCAATCAGTTAAAATAAATTTTAAGAGCAGCCGGCATATCCGCTGCTCCAGGTAGTATGTATAATTTTGCTAGCAACAGAGTGAAGGTAAATCAGGGCCTTCACATGAAAGGCCTTTCAGTTAATTTGAAACCAGTGTGACTTTGTTTTTTACATATTTATAATCTAGGGGATTTTCTTATTGTTCAATTTGAATATCAATCATTGGTTTTTCAGTAATGATTATAATATAATACTATTATTCTCTGTTACAGACCCTTACTATTCCTCTTTTAATAATATCACATAGCGTCGGTTCGTGGTCACCAGGCAGCTAATAAACACTTCTCTCACAGATGCTGTGCATCGTCACATGCCGAATAATAGTACAAGTTTTACAAAACAATAAAACTTGTATTATTTAGCAGAGACGATGCACAGCATCCTAATAAGGCCTCCTGGTGAGAGACTCTATGAAGAATAACGGTTCGAGCCCTCCCTAAGTTGACACCTGTGACCACGTGACATTACTCTGCGCTCATTGGTCGAAAGCTCATTGGACGAAAGAAACGAAAGTCGCTGTGATTGGCTAGAACTCGAAAGGGAAGTATGACGCACTCTCACAGATGCTGTGCATCGTCTCTGCTAAATAATACAAGTTTTATTGTTTTGTAAAACTTGTACTATTATTTTTATTAAATGAGTAGGTTTGGTTCAATTGATTTGCATAAGTAATTTACTAGGTTAATCAAATATCAAGTTTCTCAACAGAAAAGAAGTGAGATACCTCCTGATTTGTGATTACTTGATTAGTACTACAGGGTAGTGTTCTAACAAGATTTTTGTACTAATAAGTAGTGTTGTTAATGATATATTTTTGGAAGCATATTTAATAAATAAATGAATAGAAGAGGTTCCTTTTTTGGTTTCTCACAATACACTTTTATATAAAGTAATTAGAAATACATCCCTAGTGGGTAGATATTTTACCAAATTCTCTTCCAACCAAACCCAAAGGGTCATATGTCTGTTTGAGGCTGGTTAATGAGACTCGGCCGCTGGAATGACCCAAAGCCAGTAAAGGATCGGGATGATCAACAATTGCACTGATATCTACACATCTCACACCACTGGCACTTTGTGATGCAACCACTGTTGCACCTCTTGTAGATGATAGCTGGGTATCTGGAAATAATATCAGCATACAAACTTCCATAATTTGACCACCGTTTTATTATGTATAACTAGTGGGCCCGGCAGACGTTGTCCTGGCCCGAAAAAAAAACTGGGACCCGATAGCAGCGCCCTCTACCCGGTGAAAGTTTTTCATTGACTAATAAGGCTATTAAAAAGCAGGGGTTGGTGATAAAAAGTGAAAATTTAGGGTCGTATGTATTTCTCAATGCCACATAATAAAAAAATAAAAAATAAAAATTTTATCCAAAAAATAAAATATAAAAATTTGGGGTGGACACCCCTTATCACTGAGGGGTTTCAAAAATAGATAGTAGCCGATTCTCAGACTTACTGAATATGCATAAAAAATCATAAGAATCGGTCAAGCCGTTTCGGAGGAGTATGGGAACGAACATTGTGACACGAGAATTTTATATATTAGATTATGACAGATACTTAATAAAATCTTTATATAAAACTTAACTTGAACTTAGTATTTCAATACACATAATTAAATTAATTATTATTAATTAAAATTTAATATATTTAATTAACGCAAGGTTTTTTCTTCATTCTCCAATCAGAACCAATTTAATGAATTTATAGATTGAACCTTTCAGAAGTACATAGGTTACTACAATTAAGCATGAGCAGAGTCATGTGCAAAAGCACATAATATGTTTTATATATGTTTCAAGCTAATGTTTTGTTTTTGACTTATTGTTGTCATAATTTTACAACTAAATATCTTTTAATTTAATGTTCTTATAGCTTAATTTAAAAGGAGGGTTTATAAAAAATATTGAAATATTTGTTGTAACCTCACACATGAATTACACAAAATTAATATTCTTTCTATTAGCAATAGAAACTAATTTTCTTTTTAAACTAAAACTATTTATATAAATTAAAATAAAAATTTAATTATGATATTATCAAATATAGCATGAAAAAGCACATGTAACATCTAAAAACAAATAAACATTATCATTATACATACATGTTGATTTCTTTTCGATGTCTTGAAGACGAGCTACCTCGTATAAAGTTATATCCTGGCCCCAAACAATGAATTTATCGTGATGAATAGGTGACCAAAGAACGTCCAGCTTATTGCTAGACATTATTTCTAAATTTATAAGCCTTTGTTTCTGTACTGTATTTCAAAAACATTTAACTTCTATAACACCAATTCAAAATATTTTGATTTCTTCTTGACAGAGACAATTTGTCACTCATCACTGACAAATGCACAGACTAACTATTATTTATGTGTCGTTCGTGATTGAACGAATCAAATGAACCGGATCGCACGAGCCGCGCGACCCATTAGATCATTCGTCGAAAATAATTCGTTAGTTCGTTCGTTCGCCGTGAGCTATTGAACGGGAGAGATCAAGTGATGCGGGAGCCGACGTGACCCGACCCGACCCAAATGAGCCGAAGCCTTGTTCGATGATCGGTTCCACTGATTATTAATAATATAAGTAGTTATTACAACTTATAAGAACTAGGAAGTTTGCGGAAGCAACATTTCTTTGCCGACAGAGGTTTCATAAGGAACCTTTATCCCTATTTAATTGAAACATCATAACTTTTAATAATTGAAGGCAAAATATTAAATTTTAAAATCATCTCGATTTTGGAATACTATTAATATTTTTCGATAAGAATAATTATATTATTTTATCAAAATATTATTAATTTTGATAACGAACTAATAAAAAAATACACATCATCCTTTCGTATAAATTCAGCTAATAGTTGCCGAATAAAATTACTGTGACATACGGATGGACATGATGAAATTAATTATAAAATCGGAACTCTAATATAAAGGTTCGATTTTTGCAGTTTGGTTACGGAACCCTAAAAATAATGAGAAATTGGCACCAATTGAAAGATGAACTTGCACCATCGGTGCATTTTTTGAACTAAAAAAAGTTAAAACTTTTCGTCATACAAACCAGTAGTCTAGTATGTCTCATAGTACTGTCTATACATATTGTATAGCTATGTTATGAATATTTTATGGCAAGTGGCAACCCTAACTCCATAATAGTATTTGATTTGACAGATTTGAGCGATTATCATTACTGTTACTGCTCACGGGAAGCATTTGTATTGAAAAAAGTGTTATTAAATCGTGTTTAGATATATACAAGTTTAATAGAAATATCCTTTTTATTTTATTACTACACGGGTAAGTCACAGGGAGTTTTTAAAATGTGCCACATATGTATAAAACTGTTGTACCATATTTAGCTCCAGTGACGTGATTGTTTACTACAGTGACAACGCCTCTCGTTTTCCCACAGTTTCACGCGCATTGTCTTACGGTTCTCACGTACAGACTCTCAACCCGGTTAATTAGGCTTACCAGACGGTTACTCGGTTACAGTTGAATCGATGAATGTCAGTACTATATCAGCGCGGCTTGTGACTCACATCTGTGATTGATTTTCCTCGAATTTTACTCGCGGTTTTTTTATGAAAACTGTTCTGTTGCTTGGACAAGTTGATAACATTTCTTCAGCTTTGATCAGTGTTATATTGTTCAGTGTCACATAGAATGGGAATGGGAGAGCGCTACGACTCCTGGTTTCAGGAGTCAGTAAGCCCTCAGTAATGTTTTCTGCTATAGCATATGAGTTATCATCAAAATTTTTAGAAGAACAAAAGGTGAGACTATATTTCACTTTCATGTCACTCGGGACTTTTATCACTTATCATTAATATTAACTCAATGAAAGTAAATTTTCATAACAGTTTCGACACGCCACACTGAACTTGATTAAAGAACATAACTTGATATCAATCTATGTTTGATACATTAGTGTATAAACTATGTTTTTGCCTTAATAAATTGAAGAAAAGGTTTTATTTAGCCTCCTTTTTGTGTTATGATTTATTTTTACACTTTTCCACTAGACAAGTATAGGTGAAAATAAATTATCCTACTATATCCTACTTAATGTAATAAAAATCACAGTTTGGATACTTGGATATTTAGATGTTTGTTACTCAATCAAGGAAAAATGGCTAAATGGATTTGGATGAAATTTAGCACTCAGATAGCTTATTATCTGGATTAACACATAGGACACTTTTTGTATGGAAATATGTTAGGTTACCATGTGCTTATCAAAAATATACTGCAATTATCCTCAGATGTTTGTTACTCAATCATCCATTAACAGCTTAATGGATTGCAATAAAATTTAGCTAGCTTATTATCTGGATACACTTTATTTCGAAACAATGTTAGGTTCCTGTGGGTTTGTCAAAACATGCTACAGGAGGTATTTAATTGAAATTTAGAAGATAGCTGTGATGTGCTGGTAGTGAGCCTACTTTGAGCATCATTGGTTACTGATTTCTATTGTTGCTCGGAATAGTTGTTAGGTATAAATATCTATTTCAGTCTGTGTGTTTGTCTTTGTGGGTCTCTGAACCATGCCTTGGAAAGCATGTTAAACTGTCAGTCAGTAAATTGCTCTTATCTAATGGGTTATTGATTTGCCCTTTGGGTTGTGGAAGTCAAATGGTAATTGCTCTCATTGTTAACTAACAAATCCGTTAATTCAGGATAAGAGTATAATCAAACCCTGGGAATAATGCTATTAAGAAGAAGAAGGAATATGTAATTGAAATTTGGTACAGATGTGTGATATGAAACATTATTTACTTACAAATGATTCATTTCTTTATGGAGCCAATTCTAAGGTCACCGTGGATAAAGCCGCGGGCAGATGCTTGCTATAAATAATTTTTTATATTGCTTTTACTGCATTGTTATAAAGTTTGTTCACATCGGGTGCAATGCCTTCAATTTCTATTTCTTGCTAGCTCAACTGGAAAATATATTCGATCGAGAAGACATGCTATGTTGCAATTTTTTGTATTTAATTATTTATTATATCCAGTGGGGCATTCATTGTCATTCAACATCATTGACTACAAATCTTGACTATAAAGACTAAGGTGTAAACCCTATTGTTGCTTTCGCTTTTAGGTGGCAATGGAGTGTAAATAGGTTACGGTAGCTGCTTGCAACAGTTGTTGCTGTATTTGTAGATTAGTCACTTGAAATTACTCACTTTTTAACTTTACAAGAACTAAAGTTTCTGAAAATATTCATTATTAAAGTAATCTTGGTAACTGAATGATTCATGGCGAATGAGTCAAAGCTGTCAGTCAAGGTCGGAAGTATGACCTAGTATTGAACTATAAGTAATTAATTTTTTTAGTAGGATAAATAAAATTGAAAGTAATGCGGCCCTACTTTCAAATTATCATTACAATTACATTCTAATTACTTTCGTAATATCTCAATGGTTAAAGGGCCTACTCCACTCCGTTAATGCGAGAGTTCAGCTTTGATCGTAGGATACTGTTGTACCCACGTCTAACGCAAGCTAGGAGCTTATTTTAAGGGGCAATAGGAGTATTAGTAATGACTTTAAGAAACTTTGGTTACAATCTTTAAAAAAAAATTGAGATTTACTTGTTGAGATTTTAAGATATGTATTGAAAGATAAAGTTATTAAAATCGACGTGGAACTTTTAATTTTAAGGGTTCCGTACCCAAAAGGTTCCAGTGGTTTTTTTAAGTCTCTGCCGTCCGTCACAGTAGGAATCAAGGGCTCATTTACAAAGATTTTTGAAAATTTTCATATTAACCAACATGTATGTATGATATTTTTTCAGATGTTATAGTTTGATAACATTACTGGCATTGTTGTAATGTGCAACCTCAACACTGCTAAGGCTGCAAATCGGTTTAACTTGATGACGCGTGTGTTGCCAATTAAATAACTCTTTTTATCTTTACCGAACATACTAGGTACCTACGTGATGTGACGTACATATATCTCAATTGTCAGTGCCTCTTACTCCCACTAGTTTTCATGTAAATGATTCATAAATATACTATTTTATGCATAGCACATAATTTACAAAAAAAAAATTGTTTAATTGGCGCCTAAACCACTGAATAAATTTTCATGTATTTTGGTTAAGAATAGGTAGGACTTTGGACAAGGACATACACGGCACTTTGTGACGCGAAACAAATCTTAAAGAAGGTGAATTAGGGATGAATGTTTGTGCCTCGAAACGCTTTTCACGTGAGCGAAGCCGCGGACAGATGGTAGTGTGGTATAAAAAAAAGAAAAAGACATTGATGTATCTGAGTTTGATGATATGATAGTTTCTTGAAAAAATAGCACTAAAAGTACAGGAAATAATGTAAACAAACAAAGGTTTTTGCAATATAATGTGATTGAAATTTTAATACATTTTACACAACATTGTTCTGATCTCGTCGATACAATTCTTTTGTCCAGTCATACGCACGGATTTCGCTGCGATCATTACAATTAGCCACCCGTAACTGACAGATAACACACTGAATGACAAATACTTTAACTGCTGGAACAATTAAACATTATCTAAACTACTTTGGACTTTATATGTTAGATGATAAAGTTTAATTTTTTTTTAAATATGAAGTAGAACATTGATGTCACTGTAATGCTCTGTGCGAATTAGCATGGGAAGTGGGTTTGTGTGGTATTGAATGGGTCTGACTAATACGTTCTAGATATTCCCACAGTGCTCCGTTTTCTATAGAAGCTAGTTTATACGTAAAAAAAGTGAAATTGTAGTGTTGAATGGTAAATAGGCAACGGTGCAGATCAAACGGTATTTACTACATTTTTTTTAATATATAACAACTAAGGTTTTTCTCGAAAACTCCTTTTTCTTAAATAAAAGTAGTCCAAGTTACTCCTTATAACTTCAGCTATGTCAGTTAGTTAAAGACCCGTAAAAATCGGTGTAGCCGCTTTGGAAGTTAGCTGGAACTGACAGATTTTTTTAATTAGTTTTTTCGGCATAGGTACCGTTATTTTGGAATTACCAATACATAATGCAATTTTATATACTTTATGGAAAGTAATTACCGTATACTTTATTCACAAGCAACAGGAATCACTCAGGAGAGGGAACCTCGAAAAATAGGCTTTAGTGTAAGGGTCTCCGGGCCCCCCGGCGTTCACATGTTCATATCGTACGAAAAGTAATAGTATGTATCTATTAGTTCGATCCACGAAAATATGTGTAAGAGGAGAGCATTCATGAAAAAAAAATGGTTAAAGGATACAGTAGTAAGTACAATTACCGGGCAATGAGGTTTAAGAATTAATATCTCGAGGTTGGCAACGCGCGAGTGAGCTAAGGCAACCGCTTACCACCAGGTGGGCCTTATGCTTACTTGCCAACTTAGTAACAAAATTTAGTAAAAAAAGCCCTACTACTATTACATGACCCAAGTTAAAGTTACTTCCAGTTATGACATGACCACGTGAATGTAACCAGCAACGGCAGGTCCACAAGATCACGATATAATCAGAAGATACAAAGAGCCATTGTCTTAGCAACAGGTAAATTAGGCTTGCACTCGCCCGCGTGTTTCCTTATTAGTCGTCTAGTCGATCTGAGATCGAGATTCCAATGTTAATGTTTTCGGTTAACACATAAGGCAATTTTCGTGGATTAAAAACTAGTTGAAGAGTAAGTTTTTCGATTCGATTTTTTTATATATCGACAGTATGTTCATGGTTTGATTAGTAAGCGGTATAGTATTCTACCGACGTTTTCAACGCCTAGAGCGTTTGTGTGTCACCGACGGAAACAGTAGTCGGGGATCGAGGGAAGATTGTGGTAAATCGGGTCAGTAAGAGTCCGACTCTCAGCCCCCGGAAATTTCTCCGGTTATTAAACAACGCTTTACTTTGAAACGAAGTCCTTTATAGCACGTTACACGATGGGAGCGAGACCGACAAAAGTGTAATAAGACTTTTTCCCAACACTATGAATGTAAACAATTATGTCAAGGTATAGGTACAAAGACGAGAGGAGGAGGAGTAAACTTAAACTGGACAGAAACAAAAGTTACTAGAATAGAAAGACTGTCACAGGTACTGATGGAAAGATATCCATATCTGTTTTTCTTTCTATATTTCATTAATTTATTCTTAGTTAATTTCTACAATCATATGATCATACTTTACAAGAATCAATTATTATCCAACTTCTTAATTTATCATAAACATACGTGTAAAAGGTTGGATTATCGGTTGCTATCATACACTGAGCAACTAAAACCAAGATTTTACGTGCACTCTGAGGCATAGTAGATATATCATAACGAACAAAATCCAAAGATCCATGATCTTGTTGTTCACTTTCAGAATATTTTTGTTCCAGTGTACGAAATTGCTGGGCCCCGCGATGTCGAAGAAGCCGGCGGCGCAGCCCACGCTGCACAAGGTGATCATGGTGGGCTCGGGCGGTGTGGGCAAGTCGGCCCTCACGCTGCAGTTCATGTACGACGAGTTCGTCGAAGACTACGAGCCGACCAAGGCAGATAGCTATAGGAAAAAGGTATAATGATCCACAATTATAAACATTATACATATTATGTTGTGCCATTAATCATATCAACGTGATCATCGTTGAAACACAGATTATTTTTCACATTATTCATGACAATTTTTTCCTGAAAAAAATATACCTAATTAATAATTATTAAGTTTTATTATATAGTTATAAAGTAAAATTTAATTATATAAAAATAAAATTGAATGATATCAATAAAATTTAATTGAGATATAAAAAATATAAAAAGATTGTTTTCGTTGCAAATCTTAAAACCAATAGGGCTGATATGCTCGCATCGGATAAAAATTCCAATGGTACGACAAATAATAAATTTTGGATTATTGACTTAGATCTTTTTGTTACAATTTTTAATATACTTTTCAGATCTAAGATTTTCCGTTAATTTCATTGTAAGATATAAAATTGAAAATTGATCATGTAATTTGTAATCTAAGGTTGTAATAAATATAAAAAAAAAAAAACTTAATATTTAAAAAGAAAATAATCGCCTTAATCTTACTACAAAAGAAAAATCGGCACTAGTTTATGAATATGTCCGTCAGAAAACTGAAGAGTATATAAAAATTGATTGCATGCAGTAAATAAAGTCGGCCTCGAGATTGTCACGCGTATCTGTAATCTGATGCATGCACTTTTCATTGTTGCTACTCCAAAGTGTCTTTTTATCTCTACTCGATTCGACTGAATATATCTATCCATTTAAAAGTTTTACATTGTGTTTATGTAAATGAAAAATTGTTGCTGATTTCAATGCCTCTAAGATTTTTTTACACATCAAAGTGGTACATTCACTATTCTCCACAACTAATAGAACAGAAACTGACACTTTAAAGGTTCCGTACCAAAAGGGCGCTAACAGAAAGAACCCAGAAGTAACTAAGCTTCCACTCTCCGTCCGTCTGTTATGGGGCTGTATCTCGCGAACTTAATAGGCAGGGAGTTGAAATGTTCACGGAATGTGTATTTCTAATGCGGCTACAACAAAATGTAAAAAAAATTTAATTAAAATAAAAGAGTTTAATAGTAGAATAATTAATATTATTCTACATATTATTTTAGGATTTTTCAACTTACTTAAAATATTAGTTTTTCTGAATTAAAACAATCACTAAGTAAATAATTAAAAAACCAACAAATGCCAACCAATTCAATGCCAAAAATATCACCTATCATACACACAAAAACCGTGAAGAAACGTTTCTGGAGTCGGTATTTTTTACAATTTTCGCTTGAATACACACCTAGTAGCAAATAATAACAATTATAAATTATCTATATTGAAAAATAATTATAACTTATTCGGCGAAACACAGAGTGTAACATCAATGTAATTTCCAATTATAGGTAGTACTGGACGGCGAGGAAGTCCAGATAGACATTCTAGATACAGCAGGACAAGAGGACTATGCCGCCATTAGGGACAACTATTTTCGTTCCGGTGAAGGATTTCTCTGTGTGTTCTCAATTACTGAGCCAGAGAGTTTTGACGCTACTCAGGAGTTCAGGTAAATATTAGTTTTATAACTAAAATAAGACACAAATTTTAAAAAAATGAAAAAATATATTTTCGAGGTTAATATGATTATTTGTTTAAAAAAGGTAGACGACACACATTAGTCACGTCAACAGTAGGATTATCTTAATTGCCAAACTCATTCTGGTGTCTGTACTTATTGTTATTTCAATGAATCATCATTCTGAATGCCTAATTTTTTTTTATTTCAGAGAACAAATACTGCGAGTTAAAAACGACGAAAACATCCCGTTTCTGCTTGTGGGGAACAAGTCCGATCTTGGCGACAAGCGGCGGGTTCCACTCGACGCGTGCCGCGAGCGCGCCGCGCAGTGGCAGGTGCCCTACGTGGAGACCTCCGCCAAGACGCGCGACAACGTGGACAAGGTGAGCTCCCTCGCGTTTCGCAGCGTCGGGTGCCCTACGTGGAGACCTCCGCCAAGACGCGCGACAACGTGGACAAGGTGAGCTCCCTCGCGTTTCGCAGCGTCGGGTGCCCTACGTGGAGACCTCCGCCAAGACGCGCGACAACGTGGACAAGGTGAGCTCCCTCGCGTTTCGCAGCGTCGGGTGCCCTACGTGGAGACCTCCGCCAAGACGCGCGACAACGTGGACAAGGTGAGCTCCCTCGCGTTTCGCAGCGTCGGGTGCCCTACGTGGAGACCTCCGCCAAGACGCGCGACAACGTGGACAAGGTGAGCTCCCTCGCGTTTCGCAGCGTCGGGTGCCCTACGTGGAGACCTCCGCCAAGACGCGCGACAACGTGGACAAGGTGAGCTCCCTCGCGTTTCGCAGCGTCGGGTGCCCTACGTGGAGACCTCCGCCAAGACGCGCGACAACGTGGACAAGGTGAGCTCCCTCGCGTTTCGCAGCGTCGGGTGCCCTACGTGGAGACCTCCGCCAAGACGCGCGACAACGTGGACAAGGTGAGCTCCCTCGCGTTTCGCAGCGTCGGGTGCCCTACGTGGAGACCTCCGCCAAGACGCGCGACAACGTGGACAAGGTGAGCTCCCTCGCGTTTCGCAGCGTCGGGTGCCCTACGTGGAGACCTCCGCCAAGACGCGCGACAACGTGGACAAGGTGAGCTCCCTCGCGTTTCGCAGCGTCGGGTGCCCTACGTGGAGACCTCCGCCAAGACGCGCGACAACGTGGACAAGGTGAGCTCCCTCGCGTTTCGCAGCGTCGGGTGCCCTACGTGGAGACCTCCGCCAAGACGCGCGACAACGTGGACAAGGTGAGCTCCCTCGCGTTTCGCAGCGTCGGGTGCCCTACGTGGAGACCTCCGCCAAGACGCGCGACAACGTGGACAAGGTGAGCTCCCTCGCGTTTCGCAGCGTCGGGTGCCCTACGTGGAGACCTCCGCCAAGACGCGCGACAACGTGGACAAGGTGAGCTCCCTCGCGTTTCGCAGCGTCGGGTGCCCTACGTGGAGACCTCCGCCAAGACGCGCGACAACGTGGACAAGGTGAGCTCCCTCGCGTTTCGCAGCGTCGGGTGCCCTACGTGGAGATTTCCGCCAATGATAACTTTCATCTCTTGCAAAACTTGGCGACAACCTGGACAAGTAAGTTAATATTTTGCAATAATGAGATTTAGACAAAACATTTACATGATTTTATAATGAATATCTAATTAAAATTGCCACGAAAAGAAATAAGAAACGCGTACGATTCTCGACATAACTAGAGTTCATTATTTTAGAGATAATTTAATAATGTCATATTTCACTAGCTTACAAGCTTTCTGCATAGCTCTGCTTGGCTGATTTGGCTTTACTAGTTTTGATTTTAGTAGCAGCAGCCAGGCACCGCTGTGCTTTATTTTATATTTTGGATCTCAAAAATAACAATAAAGACCTTATATCTGTAAAAAAAGTTTTCAATTACAAATAAAAAAAATGATTTTGATCTTATTTATAATTCTTGCCTACAATGCGATTAAAAATATGAATAGGACCACCGAACCGGCCATATTGTGACGTCGCTAATAGAATTTGATACAGTGTGCAAACAAAGAATGATTAAAATAAGAAACATAAAATTAATAAAAAGTTTGCTAATTTTTTATGTTGTTAGCACTTTTACTTATTGTGGAATATAAAAAGTCAAGGACTTAATTTTAACAGAATCAAATAACTAAATTTAATGTGCTGACCGTAGTTTTATTGCATTTATTGAGTGAAAATAGCCGACAGGCTGTCCTATCTTATTTTAATCACATTGTATATAGTTACATTCAATAGTTAATTATATTTGGGGTGATAAACTCTTATCATGTATTATGGGTTAAATTGAGGAAAGCTTCGATATATCGATAAATCAAATATCTATTACAATACAGAGACCACGACCAAAGTATTGATTTCGTAGTATTCTGACTCATATAACTATTCTGAAAAAATTTATGTCAGAATTTTGTTGCGAAACGTTTGACTTACCTTGATTTTTTTTTTTACCAAAGTCGCGATACCCACGCGACCTCCTAAAGACCTCCTAGTCTGAGTATATTTCGAGTCATTTAATGCTATTCAATTTCTTATGGTTTTAAAATGATCAAACACTGTTTGGTCGTTGACTCGTGTACTGTTAATATTTTTATAAAATATAATATAATATAACTAACAATAACAATAACATTAAAGTTTCATATTTGTTACACACACTTGATAAAGAAAAGCAATAGAAAAATTAATTATAATAAATCTATATAAAATGACCCTTCAAAGTTTTATAAAAATAATCGATACATTAACATTATAGTATTTAATAAGTCAAGCTTGGTGAGGGTGTCGTATAGCTGTACTGTGGTGTGTGGTGTGTGGTGTGGGTTCCGGCCGCTGATCCCGTGTCTTGTTCCCAAGGTGTTCTTTGACCTGATGCGCGAGATCCGCTCGCGCAAGTCGGACGACAGTCGCGCGACCAACGGCGACGTCCAGAGGACGAAGCGCAGGAAAATCAAATGCGCCATTTTGTAGGCGGCGCCTCCCGGCGGTGCGAGCGCGCCGCGGACTCGATTAGGCTTAAGCGGCAAGGCTATGTAACACCGACACTCGCCCGCTGGTGCTGGCCGCGACCTGCCGCGCGGTGACGTCACTCGCCGACTGCGTCGCCGGACGGTGACGTCACCGCCCCACGTGCTAGGAACAGAATTCGATTTTGTTTGTTATATTCAAAGCATCTTGCTTGCATGTTTTTAATGTAAAATTAGTGATGATGATCAATTTTTTTTATTACACACAGACTATACAGTCCATTCTAAAGGTTAACTATTAGTTTTTTTTCTAAATATGAAAATGACTGGCCTTGAAAATCGAATTTTTAATCTCAATTTTTTAAATGTAATTTTTCTACTTTTAAAAGTAGTTATATTGTGCTCACTTGGTCGAGTGTGTCCTGGAGACGGTGATTCTTCTTTTTTAAGTACACAATCATTTTTTCGATATAACAATGATGTATTTATTTTTTAATGTTTAAGCGCTGTATGTGTTGTATGCTGTAATGTAATGGAATTTAGTGTTTATTGAAAAAGTATCTCTATTCTTTAGAATTTTTCAATAAACGTTAAATTAGTTTGTCTGCACTGCTCACGGATTTATAGTATACCTAGTCTATTGGGAAAGTCGTATTACGTTTGATAATTAAAATAACCATTTTTTTAAATTAGACTACGTAAATGTTTTAAAAATGTGCTCTTTGTCCCCATTTTCATACAAAGTATCACGACTTTAAAAAGTTACATTTAACGTTAGTATTAAATCCATAGACATGCTAATTAAAATAGACAGGCCCACCCATACAGACAAAATGTCAGACTCGCTGGTGCTCTATCGTAAAAACACCAAAACAACGAAACGAAGTTAGTCACGAGTTAACTTCACTGTGCACAACATAACCGAATGGTATGCGAATGACTAAACTCGTTCCGATGCGTTGGAGAGTGTTTGAGATTTAGTCTGTATAGATGGGCATGTCCATAGATATGGTATATCTATGATTGTAACACATAGTATGACTTTCTTGATAGTGGGGTATGTATTATTCGCTTTATGTTTAAATTTAGTATTATATGAATTTGTTGTCGCATTTGTGGTATGTTCTCAATGTCGTTTGCATATATATAATTATAAATGTATGAGTTAAATACGCTATCACCCGTGTAGGCTGTTTTCTATTCTATTGATAAAAGCTTAAAGTAAGTTTTTTTATAATAATTTATTAATGTTTAACTTTCGAGATGTTGTTTGAAAATAAAAATCTAAATATATATAATTTCAGTAGTAAATATATCCTTGTAAAATATAAACTATATAATTCTTCATTTTATCAATAATTCCATAATCATCCATCTATATATATTATTTTTAAAAATAAAAATGTAATGTGGACGCTTTGTACGTGAATTGTACGCATTTTGTCTGATATTGGCTTATTTTAATATACAAATAATTATTCAATCTTGTCGGTGTTTAAAGTTTAATAGCATTATCTCATAATTAATAAAAATAGTAATCTTAGAGTGAAAGAAAATTATTCTCTAATAACAAGGATATAATGATTATATTCCTTTATCTGGCACAAATATGACGGAGTGCATTTTTTATAAACATTCTACTTGAGTCAAACCCCAAGAACAGTTTTCAATTATAATACTAAGCACTAAAGTTGAGTATTGTTTGTCTCTAAAAATGTTATCCGTCAAGTTTGAGCTGATCTTAAGACAAAAACCATATTCGCAAATGAAACGTTTCTGGTGCAACGTTTTGAAAGTAAACAGTACCTGTACAATGTACATCATCATTGACTAAGAACCGCCCTACCTGTCCATACCGAAAAAATGTCGACAGATTCGCTGGTGCTCCTTAAAGTCAACACTAATGCAACGAAACGAAGTTAGTCACACGCTAACTTAATCCTATTATAATGCAAGCTTATGACTATTTTTTTATCTTAAGCTTTTGATTTAGACGACGTTGTGGCGCAGCGGTAGCGAACCTGCCTTAAGCGCCACAGGTCGCGGGTTCGATTCCCGCTTGGAGGCAGGCATGTTTTTCGGTGTGGGTGTATTTGTTCTTGTCATTGTGTATGTTTCCGGAACCCCGAAACCGGATATAAGTATCCAAATGGGGGCCGTTGAGTGTATAGCGTTTATTTTTATTATTGTATATTATGATTGATTACGTTTCGTTGCGGCGATGTTGAATTTACAAAGGAGCACCAGCGAGTCTGAAATTTTGTTTGTATAGAAGGACATGTCTATATTTAATAACACAATGTATATCATACAATCTAATTGAATTATACTGAAATATGACTAGAATCAACATAGAAACAGACAATTGTATTAAGTTAATGAAAATATTTGAATCAATTATATATTTTGATTTATATTTTATCGGTAGCTGAGTGTATAATAATTGTAAATTTAATATTTCAAATAAAACTAAGGCCACAACTGAAAGCGAAGACTTGTAAGTGTTGTATAGATTCCTAAAGTTACTGTACGGTTGCGCTAGGTGTCCCGTCGCTATAGATCAACTAGATGTATGTACGCAGTGTATATCACTCCCCCACAGATTATTTATAATGAAAAGACAAGCAAAAATTATACTGATTTGCTAAATACGTTGTATCATTTCCCTTTTTTTGTTTAAAATATCAATTATTTAACGTAATAAAAAATAATGTAAAATTCAATTTTTATGCTAATTCATTTTACAATCAGATTTATTTTTTTAATTCTAAATAAAGAAACTTTTTTTTTTTTTCAAAATATGTAATCTAATATAAAGATCTATATATCATCATTATTTTCAAGACTAACGTGAAACAAGATCTAGTTTCAAGTCAGTTTCGTCAAAACGCTTTAGAGTTGGCGTGTTTGCATGACCACATATCTGGATGTGGAAGTGCAAATTTAGGTTATAACCCAAGACTTACTGTATACCATAGACAAAGCCTTTCATACAGACAAAAATATGTCCAGAATCGCTTGTATTCGTAAATCCAACATTAACGTAACGAAACGAAGTTAGTTACACGCTAACTTTATTTGATTATATTACAAACTTGTGTTTATGTTGAACTTACGAAGAAGCTTCAGAGAGTTTTTGACATTTTGTCTATATGGAAGGGCCTGTCTTTATAATATAGTAAGTCTATGACTATGACATATTTCGATCAATCAATATAGAGGCGAATGCTAAGTATATAAGCAGTGTAACCCGTGTGTCGGTGGTGTGTCGGCAGGCCTTCGTGACGCTGACCCGCGCCATGTCTGCGCAGAAGCGCGGCGCCGCGCCCGACGCCGAGCCGCCCGCCCGGCGCCGCTGCGGGCCCGCCTGCTGCACGATCGCATAGCCGACAAACAACTTCCCGTATTTATATATCAAATACAGACAAAAGATAATGGTTTTTGCAGGTTCCTTTTACCATCTGTACTCTTGAGTGTTGGAAGCCGTATAAGAGGTATGCTACCGTTCTATATGGTGATCACCAAAAGTTTGATAAGGAAGTACATACATATTTATCGACTAACTATCTACTAATGACTGTAGTGTTATCAGCAATTTAAAACACAGGAACATGGTAATAATGGTATTTTTTTTAAGTAATAAAAGACGATAAAAGACTTAATTTAGTGTATCCTGTATTCTTATAATACGTAGTCAGAGAAGGGTCATAATATTAATGTATATAATTATGATGATATACTTAATATGTGGGAGATTGACATAATTACCTTTTATTATATTTAGACAAGAATTTAATTAAAACCCTTTGATAAATACATGTATCTAATAATAACTCTATCTTCTGTCTCCTCCTAAATATTAAAATGAAGGCTAGGGTTAAAATAATCGATATATCAGAATATCATTTTTTTTATAAAATATATCGATAAATATACTCGATATTTTATTCCATAAATAGATAATCGGTATTTATTTTTGAATTCGACGTTTTCTTTAGTAACAAATGTATGAACTCGGACTAGTTAAGATTAAAAGAGAGGTGTTTTGCTTTTTGTAAAAAAAAGTCACCATACACGCTTTTATCTATCATGTCTACGTTCAAGACTTAGTGCAGGTGCTTTGGTTTTAAAAGAAACATCAAAGGTTACACTTATACATCAAATGTCCATATATCAATATTTTTTACTCCATATATTATAATCATTGTCGTATCCATTAGGATACAATTAAAACTTTTCTTCAGTTGCCCATCCCCTATTAAAATATACGTATACATGTACTCAATAGGTTGTACTGTTGATTAAGATTACGATGCTAGGAGTATCCTGTTTTTAACTATTTACCTAACATAGATAAATTTAAAAATGTAATCAAATCAAAATTTATTATAATGCGTCAGTCAAATAAATCATAGTCTTCGCAAGTACTTATTTGAAGTACAAAATGTGTTTATATAAGTACCTACTTAATAAGTACATATTGAAATAAAAATATTATAGTTAACTGTGTTTTTATAGACATGATTTTAGCTATTTCAGCTTGACGATAATTACAGTTGAAACTTCTTCGATATCGATAATTATAGAATAATTATTCTTCGACGCTTTATTATAAACAGGGCTTTTTTGTGGGGCCACACGGCGGCACGCAGTGCCCCCATAGGACATTTCGACAGTATCGGAAAAAACCCTTAAAACCAAAAGAATATAGAATAAAAAAATTAAAAAGGGTATCTGGTTACAATTTTTTTTTGATAGGTCAAAATTTTGCGTAGAGATTGCATAAAAATTATGGACTTACAACTTTCGAGAATTAGCGTGCCCCCAAAAAACAAGTGACAAAAAACGGCCTGATTATACATAACAGTAAATGATTATAGTTTAGTAAGTAGACTGATACATCATATAATATCATTGATACACTGCCAACTAAGAAGTAATATACTAGAAATACTTTTAGACAAACGTTTTACAGGTGCTATTTACTATAATTGTATATTGATTTTATATATTTCACATAATATGAAGCATATCTAGTGCTACGATCGTGTCGCATCTGAACACTAACTTATATGAATAAAGAATGTGTAGTGTAATTATTTTCTTAATGCCCTTCTCTCAACCGACTTGGAAGTATATAAGGTGTTATCGTCTTTTAACTTAACGTAATTTATTTTAAAGATGGCAGAAAAGCTGCTTTAGTCACTGGTACGACAGATAATTTATTTTGCTTGTATTGTTTTCGATGAGTGCCGAGAGACATTAAGAAGATAGTTGCACTGTAGGTATAAGGGGTTGGACTTTATTTCGAGTCGAGGAATAAATTCAAACACATGGTCATCTTTGCGACTTAGGAGCGTTCATGAAAAAGCATTATTTGGATATGGAGTGTTGTTCGCAGAACTGAACTTGGTACGTCACACGCAGAGTTGCACTCGGCGCCAATGCGGCCATTGACTCGGAGATGGATACAATATTTATTGTGCATATATACTTTGAAAATGTAGTTTAGAAAAACATATAACCTATATAGTACAAATAACAAATTAGCACAGTAAATATTAATACTTGAGACTTAATTATATATCAGGCGACAGGAATATAACGACCTATCGTTGAGTATGGATGTGATGCCTCAAAATTTCGCTGTAAATTTGTAACGTAACGTAAAACCGATAAGTATTGCACATTTCAGCACAAATTAATAACTTTTTAATATAGTCAAAATAATTTTACAAAAGTAAGCCGGTTTGGTTTACTTTTATACACGTAGCACGTAAATATAGAAACGTTATATGTGATAAGCAGCACACGTTTTGGACATAAATTCGCCAACAAAGCCTACTTAAAAAAGACTCATGAAACAGTCAAAAACCTTATTTGCCGATTTTGCTTAAATTGCCGTGTATTTCTAGCCCATGCCGATTTTGCTTAAATTGGCGTGTATTTCTAGCCCATAATGGTCGCGCTTCCCGCAGCTAATAATTCTAATTGTACGTCCATCTATGTAGATTTTACATTTTTGTAGTTAAATAAAATGATTTTTTATTGTTTTTTTTCTTTTGTTAAATTAGGACATTAATTAAATCAAATTTACTGTAGGCCCATAGTAGAAAAAGGGCCAGTGTTGCTTTTCTTAGCCTCTTAGATATTTTAGAATTAATTACGTTAAATGATATCAGTATTATAATCGTTAAAACTTTGGATGTATTTGTAAGGAATAAATAAATATGTAAATAATGCACACGGCTCGTTTTATTTATTTTCTCTTATAAAAATACAAGTTATATAACAAATTATAAAACAAGAATTCAGTACATCAAATGAAACTTAAAATTTACACCTAATCATTCTTATGATAAATAAAAGATTTGTTTTTATATACTTAATATCAAAGCCAGATCACAACAAACATAGAGAATGTTTTTATAATGGACTACTGCAGTCATCGGTGGAGTATAAATGAGTATACATTTGTTTAACGAGTGAGTGAGTGAGTGAGTGAGTGAGTTAGTGAGTGAGAGAGTGAGTGAGTGTGTACGTGCCCGGTCAGCCGAGCTGGCAGGCGTGCCCGCAGCCGGCGGGGCACAGGTGGTGCGCGCGCGCCCAGGCCTGCATGTGGCGCAGGTGGCCGCCGTGCGCGCAGCCCTGGCACCACGCGTACAGGCCGCGCACCGCCTGGTGGCACACGGCGCACAGCTCGGCGGCGGCGCGCGGCGCGCACGCGTCGCACGGCGCGCGCGGCCGCGTGCGGCGCCCGCAGCGCCCGCAGCACGCCGTCACCGTCGTCGACTGCTGCGAGATGCTCCACACGCTGCTCAGCCACGCGCACCGGATCACCTGCGCCCACCGCTCACTCGTCACCGCTCCGCGCACACGCACACCGCCCGCAGCCGCGTCTACTCACCTCGGTCGCGACGTTCCACAGCTTGTGTCGCTGCAGCAGCTCGATGTATCCGAGCAGCCACTGCTCCTGCAAGCTCTCGTCGATGTACGGGAACAGATCGTTCCTGCGAAGGAGCACTAATGAGTGTATTCGCCTAGGTAGGAAGCGGCCCCGTGCGCGGCGGCCGGTACCTGTGGTCGTGCAGCGCGAGGCACACGACGGCGGCGGTCTGCACGTCGCCCAGGTCGGCGTGCAGGCGCAGCGCGTGCGCCAGCAGCGGCGCGGCCGGCAGCGCGCCGCGCGCCGCGCCCTCGCGCACGCTCAGCGCGGCCTCGCCCGCCTCCGACGCCGAGCCGGCCGAGCCGTCCGCCTGCATCACACTCACTTTACATACCCATATTACGTCACCACTTATAATTGTAAATTAAAAAAATAGGCTTTTGTTATTGTACGCAAGCGCCATTAACTCCTGGAGCTCTCTGCTCTACTCTTCAGCCGCGTTTCGAGGTCAGCCAGCGTATAGCCAATGACTTAAAGGTCCACAACGCACCAATTATTTGAAACCAGATTTGTGAATTTCTACGTAAAAATTAGTAGGATGGAGGGGTTTTCTTAGCATAGTATCACCCGTACTATGCCCTACAACTATGCCAGCGAGCGGGGAAGAAAGAAAAGGTTGTAAAATAATGGTAACACGAAGCCCTAATAATACAAGACATCATAATATTCATCAATTCAAGACATTTTGGAGTAGGCTTCTTTCAATCTTCTCCATTATGTTCAACTTTGAGCTTTCTGTATTTAATTGTTGCGTGCAATCTTCGAAATCTTTCTATGATATTTACGTTTTTCTCTGTTGGTTGTACGGTTTCACCGTACATTTTTGTAATTCAGCATTTTACGCGACACGCGGCTTAAACCTTCAATAGTTAGTTCGCTCACGGTTCACGATAAAACCGCGCGTACTCACAACATTTTATACAAGAATTAATCATTTCATTATACATAATATTTTATCTTTTAATAAACATCATACAAGTTAAACATACTTTTACTTTAACAATCTAAAGGTGTGCGAGTTAACATAAAACCGTACATCTTTAAATGGTCCTTCGAGCAACAAACTTCTACCGGTTTCGCATCGCAAGTGAAAAACGTGAACCACGTGTTTCGTACCGCGTGTGTTGAACCAGTAACTATCAACTATCAAGTGACTGTAAGACTAAAGTGTTACTGTGCTACTGTTAGTGGTTAACAAGAACCTCGGCAGTGGATTTTCCTGGTTACTGTACCAGGTATACTGGAGCAGTGGATACACGTAAGCTGCAGCTGCACACGAGCAGATAACAAGTAAGATCGTTGCCTTTTATCTTACAATTTTACACTCAACATGGAAAAGATTTACGAAGCCCAACACCAAATTTTTGAAGCTATTGCTAAAATTCTTATAAATATCAAAAAAGATTCCGCGGAACGTAAGTCCCAAGATTACTTTAAAAGACGTCTAGATAGCTTAGAATCCTACTGGTCTGACTATCAATATAATCATGATCGCCTTTGTACGGAAGCTAGCAGAACCCATCCCTACTTTGTCAAAGGTGAGTACGACAAGACTTATGAGGCGTACAAGTCAACTAAAGCCTTCATAAATCAACATTATCAAGAATATGTAAAGAACATATCAGGAAGTTCGTCGGAGGTCAAACCTCAGCAAGAGAAAGAGACGTACGAGGGGGAGCGAGGTACTCAACCTTCAACATCACGCTCCAGAGGGTCAACGAGCAAGCTGGATGACATGCTGAAAAGGCAATCTAGCAACTTCAGAGCCTTTGTCCGTACAGTAAAAGGTATAAATTTAGACTTTCTCATACAAAAATGGGAGTTAGAGGATGCACTGATAACTGTGCAATCACGGTGGTCAATGGTAGACTCTCTACATTTGGAAATTGATAGTGAGTTACAAGGTTCGGATGAGTCCTACGAAAGATCTTTTATTAAGCATGAGATGACTTACAACGAGTTAAAGCGGAGCATCAATGCAAAAATGTGGTCAGTATCGCACAAGGAGAGCTGGACTCCACAAATGGATATCCCTATATTCAGCGGCGACTATCAAAGCTGGGTATCTTTCAAGGACTTATTCACAGAAGCTATACATAGTAACATTTCTCTTACCAACGCTCAGAAAATGCAATTTCTGAAAGGAAAACTCAGAGGCGAGGCAGAACGTTAGATACAGCATTTAACAATAAGCACAGAAAATTATTCCGCCGCATGGGAAATATTAAATAATCGTTATAATAATATACGACTGCTATTTACGTCACACGCCAACACGTTGTTAAATTTACCAAGTACGCAACAACCATTAGTAAGCCATATCAAAAGAATACATGACACAACGTTAGAATGTTTAAATGCAATTAAAAATCTAGGTGTGGATACCACCAGCTGGGATCCATTGATTGTTCACATTTTATTGCAGAAAATCGATCCTGAGTCACATAACAACTACTTAGAATCGCTAAAGAAGCCGAGAGACTTGCCTAACTTATCAGATTTTTTGAAATATTTAGAAAATAGATTTACTACATTGGAATCATCAACGAAAAAGTACGAATATTTCAAACCATCAAGTAATGTACAAATTAACCCAAAATCTAATATTAAACCGTTTAGACCATTTCATTATCAAAATTCTTCCGCAAAACAGGCACTACCAGCGCACAAAGCAAGTCAAGAATTTCATAATACAATTTCTGCTAAAACATTAATTTGTCCATTGTGCAATGAAAAACATGGATTATATTATTGCAACAAATTTCTTAATATGACACCACAATTAAAACTCAAAACAACTTCACAATTAAACGTATGCGAAAATTGTCTTTACGACCATAAAGATAAGCCTTGTACTTCTGAAAAACGATGTCGAGATTGCAATGGCAAGCACAACACTCTGCTACATGAATCGTTCAATAACCCGAAGTGTAATATTACCATTGACGTCAATAGTTGCAAACAAGCAAGCAGCGATACTTCAGTGTTGCAACATGGCAACAACATAAATGAAATTTTGTTAGCGACTGCAAAAATCAAGGTCCAAGCAAGAGATGGTTCCTATCACCAAATGCGGGCGCTCATTGATCAGGGCTCTCAAGTATCCCTTATATCTGAACAGGCCGCACAAAATTTGGGCTTAGTCAGAAGACGATGTCAAGGGGTCGTATCGGGCATAGGAGCAAAGGAAAGTATCTGCAAAGGTGTCACGGACATAACATGTGCATCTTTGTACAATAAATTTTCATTTAAAACAGAAGCGTATATCATGAGTACACTTATTAAAAACTTACCGAGCAGAACATTCAACAAACCATCTTGGTCACATCTGGAAGGCATACAACTTTCCGACCCAGATTTTAACTTAAGCCGCCACGTGGATATACTATTAGGTGCTGATGTATATTCATATATTATAATGGACGGTATCAGTAGATCAGATGAATCAGTCCCTATAGCGCAGCAAACTCGCTTGGGATGGATTTTATGTGGGAACGTAAAAACATTAAATTGTTACGTTGCACTAAATCAATTTGACCAAATTCAGAAATTTTGGGAAATTGAAGACATTTCAGAGTCAACGAATTTATCTGAAGAGGACAGCCAATGCGTTGAATATTACAATTCTACCACAAAACGTCGGTATGATGGATCATACGAGGTCAGATTACCGCTTAAAGACAATTTTGAACAAAAACTAGGAACTTCTAAATATACAGCAATTGCGCAATTTCGTCAAATAGAACAAAAGTTACAACGCAATAAAAACATTGAAAAACAATATAAATTATTTATAAACGAATACAATGAATTAGGACATATGAAACCGTCAAACAGTAATCGGAAACCCGAGTGCTACTTACCGCACCATTGTGTTTTACGTCATGATTCTACGACATCTGCACTTCGTGTAGTTTTTAATGCATCTAGAAAAACAACATCGGGATGCAGTTTAAATGACGTAATGATGAAAGGGCCGAATCTTCAACAAGATCTTCAATCTTTGCTGTTAAAATGGAACAGTTCCGTTATGCTTTTTACAGAAGATATTGAGAAGATGTTTCGATTTATCTGGATTCATGAAGACGATCAGCAACTTCAAAAAATAGTATGGCGTGACTCACCAGATTTACCTCTTAAAGAATACCAACTTTGCACCGTTACATATGGCACCAAGGCCGCGCCGTTTTTGGCAATGATGACTCTGAGACGGTTGGCAAACGACGAGAGAGATAAATTTCCAGAGGCTGCGCACGTCGTCGAAAATTATTTTTACATGGATGACGTTTTATATGGCTCGAATTACAAAGATTCAGCGGTACAACTACAAAATGATTTGAGAAATTTATTAAAGGCGGGGAAGTTCAACCTAAGAAAATGGCAGTCTAACGCTCCAGAACTTTTACATATACAAAATACAGAACATAAGCAAAATAATAACATAGATTTTGAGTTTAAGCATCCTGAATCAACAAAACCTTAGGGATTACGATGGAATCCCAAACAAGATTCTTTCCTATTTCAGTCTCAGGTGGAATCAATTACGAAAAAGCTGACTAAACGTTCTTTACTCTCAGATATATCCAAACTGTACGATCCCCTCGGTTGGTTGTCACCAATATCAACCAGAATGAAATTGTTGTTCCAACAGGTATGGATATCACATATACAATGGGATGACCATCTTCCAGATAAGCTCATCAAGGAGTGGATGGATATCAAACAGGACATAGCAATAATAAACGAATTTGAATTATCTCGTTGCCTAGGCACATCAGGAGGCACATCACATGTTCACCTTACATGTGGAACTACATGGATTTTGTGATGCATCAAAGAAGACTTACGCTTGCGTTATCTATTGTAAAATAGTAAGTAATGATGACGTCAAAATCTCCTTAGTGGCTGGAAAGGCAAGACTGGCTCCAACAAGTAAAGACATTTCATTGCCAAGGTTAGAGCTCAGGTTCAGGAATGTCTCTCTAATTATAATATTCAAACCTTCGGCTGACTCTATGGTAGTTCTGGCCTGGCTACAAGGTGATCCAGGGCGGTGGCAGTCATTCGTCGCTAACAGAGTACGTCAAATATGCGATATTATGCCTTCAAAGAACTGGCGATATATTAAATCTGCAGAAAACCCAGCTGACTGTGCTAGTCGCGGAATGAGTGCTCAACTACTGAAAGAGCATTCACTTTGGTGGAGAGGACCATCGTGGCTACCAGAGTGCAATGAACAAAAAGATCAAAACATGATTTTCACTACTGACAAAGAAATCAAAAATACAAAACAAGTTAATTATACAACAGCCAAAACGTGTGACATCAGCATTATTGACAGCCTTTTAACAAGATACAGTTGCCTACAGAAACTAACAAGAGTTTTTGGGTGGGTATTAAGATTTATTAAGTGCTTGAAGAAAACAAAATGTATACCAGAAACTTACCTTACATTACAAGAAATAAATACTGCAAAATATAATATAATAAAATATATTCAACGGAACGAATTCACAGATGAATTTAGTAACTTACAACAAAACAAACCTATAAGCTTCAAAAGTAAGCTGTCACAACTTAATCAATTTATGATAGCCAGGGACTGCTGAGGGTCGGCGGCAGGTTGAAAAAAGCGAACATACACTCAGACATGATTCATCCAATAATACTTCCTCATAACGGTCGGTTAACTGATTTAATAATAGATTTTGCTCACAAGCTAACTTTACACGGTGGAGCTCGAGTAACTTTGGCTAATATTCGTCAAAAATATTGGATAATCCGGGGCAACAGGCTGTAAAAGGCGTTTACATTCTTGTGTAACATGTCGCAAACAAAGCCCGAACAAGCTATCGCAGCTAATGGAACTTACCAGCACAAGGTGCAATATAACAAAGCCATTTTGTCACACCGGTGTCGATTTTACTGGACACATAATGATAAAAGCCAACAAAGGCAGAGGCATTAAGACTACGAAAGGATATATTGCAGTTTTCATATGCATGACTACGAAACTTGTCCATCTAGAGCTCGTCTCAGATCTGACGTCATCAGCATTCTTAGCGGCGCTACGCAGGGATGGCGGCGCGAAAGAAGCTCCTCGACACATGTATTGTGATAACGGCACTAATTTTGTTGGCGCAAGCAAAATTTTAACTAAGGAGTATAAACACATATTACGCACATTTGGTCCAGATTTTATTTCTGAACTAACCAGCATGGAAATAGAATGGCACTTTAATGCGCCTTCCTGGCCAACAGCAAGCGGGCTGTGGGAAGCAGCTGTTAAAAGTGTTAAATATCATCTTCGGAGAGTCATAGGGGAACAGCGACTGACCTTCGAAGAATATTCTACAATATTGGCACAAGTGGAAGCAGTTCTTAATTCAAGACCATTGTGCCCGTTGAGCGAGGACATTAATGACTTAGAATTTCTTACACCTTCTAGTTTTATAAACATAAATCAGGACAATACTATTTTAGAAACTGAGACAGACATGCGTACGAGATGGTATGTTACTCAGAAAATAGTTCAAGATGTGTGGAAGCGATGGCGGTCTGAATATCTAAGTCAACTTACAGCTAGAAGTAAATGGAGAAACCAACAATCTAACATACAAATTAATGACATAGTGACGATCAACGATGCAAATCTTCCTCCTGGCAAATGGGCCATGGGCCGCGTCATTCAGCTACATCCAGGATCCGACGGCCATGTGAGGGTGGTTACATTACAAACAAAAAATGGAATCATAAAACGACCCATCATTAAATTATCGGTAATGCCTGTGAATAAACAAACCTCGCAGGATGAATAACATCTCTTTGTTTACGATATTATTTTATAAAGTATTATGTAAATGATCATATAATGTGACTCAGGTGAAGGACAATCAAGGATGAAGGGAGGAAGCTATCAAGATGGAAAATAATTTCATACTATGGTATGGATCCGTATTAGCAAGAATTATTACAACATACAATAAATAAACAAAATAAATAATACAGTAAACTTAAAGGAGATTCCCATTGTGACGTAATTTGAATTCAATTACAACTCAAATACGCGGAATTAGATTACAATAATAATCTGTTGCTTAATCAGCATTCCCACACGCGCCGCAACAAGCGCCGGCGCAGAGTCTCATCAATGGTATCGGATATCTAGCGAGTACTTTGTTCCGTGGCGAGGGTCGAACAATCGATTCCGCCTGAAGCTGCTCCTCATCAGTAAAAGCAACCGGACTCTCAAGTGTTTTGTGAAATCATTAAAATTCAAATCAAATTATAGTCATTATAGTGAAATTCAAAAAGTGAATAAGTGTGTTACGCAAATGCCAAGAAGAACATCATTCACTTAGAGACAATAAGCTTAGTTACTAAGATTTATTGGCATCACCTTGTAACTCCATGAATACATTTACATCATCATACATACATCATCATTCATTCATCTGGCTTGGGAGCATGTACGGTTTCACCGTACATTTTTGTAATTCAGCATTTTACGCGACACGCGGCTTAAACCTTCAATAGTTAGTTCGCTCACGGTTCACGATAAAACCGCGCGTACTCACAACATTTATACAAAAATTAATCATTTCATTATACATAATATTTTATCTTTTAATAAACATCATACAAGTTAAACATACTTTTACTTTAACAATCTAAAGGTGTGCGAGTTAACATAAAACCGTACACTGGTCTTTATGCCCTCAATGTTTTCAGAATTAAAGAAGTATGTATCTTGCATACTTCATTTTTACGAGCTACATGTCTTGTCTGTTGCCATTTCAGCTTCGCAATTCGATATTATCACATTTGATTTTGAAATGTATAAAATATTTTTAAATTAATATAATAATGTATGTATATTTTGTTTGGTTTCAACGTGTAAGTAATACTTACTGAACTACTGTAATTCTGACTATTGCATCTCTGCAAAGTAGGTGATGCGGGAGGCGGCGCGGACGCCGAGCCGGAACCGGAACCGGATCCCGTCGAGCCCCCCGGAGACGAGGCCCCGGCATGATTCGTTAAATTATGATTGGTACCATCTGTAAAAACTATTAATTAAATATTTTATATAAAACGAGCACAATTATTTCAGGTCTAGATCAGGGTCAAATCACAAAGGAGGAGTATAATGAAAAAAATCGGCGTAAAATAAGTTGCGTTCGGTGCGACGAGTGAGGGCAAAGGGAATAAGGAACGGAGGCTTTATTTGCTTCCCACGCGGCGCGCGTACCGGCGTGCTCGTCCGCGTCGGCGAGCGGCGCCAGCGCGGCGGGCGGCGCGCGCAGCGGGAAGGCCTCGTCGGGCAGCGTCCAGTCCGCCGCCTCCGCGTCCACGTAGTGCGCCGACGCGGCCGACACCCAGCCGCCGCCGTCCGCGCCGTCGCGCTTCGCGAACTTGGCCGGCGGGATGTAGATGCTGTGCGTGGGCAGGCCCAGGACGCCGCTGTTCTTGTGCGACCGGTTCTCCCACTCCTCCACCTCCTCCATCGGCTCCTCCTCCACTGTGCTGAAATGTTCATCGCATTCAATTATAATATAAGTTAACCGATACTGTATTTTTGACCGACAGGTCGAGGGCTCAAATAAACACAATGGATGTGGCCGTGGCTCCGCGTGTGTGTGACGCACCTGTAGGGCGGCGCGGGCGCGGGGTCGCTGCGGGGCGGCGGCGCGCGGGGCGGCGGCGGCGCGGGCGCGGCGCGCACGGCCCGCGCGCTGTACACGGCGCGCACCACCTCCCACACGTGCGCCACCTGCGGGGCAGGTTGGAGATTCACAACACGTTTTATATTTTTCGGAATCGAAACCCGGAATGGGAATAGTCAAAATGATTATTATCGCATAGAAAGAGTTCAAGTAAAGCTGACAAAATCACTAAATTATAGAACCCATTCATTAAATTTAAATTACGAAGACAGCTGTAAAAATATCATCTACTACCTCTAAAAAAACGACGTGATATTGCTGATCTTCTCTTTTTAAAAAGAATTATGAGCCCAACCTTATTCTGCCCAGAACTTCTTGAAAAAGTAAACATTTTAATTCCAACGCGACAGCAACGACCTCATACTACATTTTTTATTCGACAAGCAGCAAGCAAATATCGCCAAAACTCGTATATACTGCGAGCTTGTTCAACTTATAACCGCCTTTTAGCAAAATCTGATGTTGATATTTTCAATGACAGCTCAGTAATAATAAGGAGAAAATTGAGTAAATTATTTTTTTGTAATTAAGTAACTAATTTTATTTTGGCGCAGTGATGCAACTTTGCAACTATATAAGTTAAGTATATAACTGTAAAAGGTATTAGTATGATACTACATGTGGAGACATATTAATGGCTTACAATGTTTTCTTTTATTGTTACTTTATCATATTTGTGACCGATTGTCTTCCTAAAATAAAATAAATAAATATTTTTTTTTTCAAGATTGTAAAGGTTCTCTACTATGTGAAACTTTTAAAAGGCGTCCCCAGTGGAGTCAAAACAGTCAGTCGGTCAAAAACTGCTGAGGAGAAAACTAAGATTTTTTAAATACTTATTGTCTTACGCGAGCAGCTGTGCCTCACCATGTACCGCCGGTGCTCCCTGGCGACGCGCGCGTTGTGCTCGGCCAGCACGTGCGGCGGCTGGCCCTGGATGCGGTACTGCTCGGCGCAGGCCAGCACCGCGCCGTGCGCCGCCACCGGCCAGTGGCGCGCGAGCGACGACGACGCGCCGCCGGAGAAGGCCCGCTCCAGCGCCGCCTGCGCCGCCGGGCTCAGCGACCCCGCGGTTGGCTGCTTTCGGCTAAAATCGCATACAACCGATTCGAGAAGAGCTGTTGTCTCGCAATTGATAGTGTAGTTTATCCTTTAAATAATTAAGATGGCTTCTAGAGAACGCCTCTTGAATCGTTTTGGCATGTCAGAAATAAATTTTAGCAAAAATGTAAACAATCCATAGTATGAGTCGCAATAGCCGGCCGTCCGCTGGACGGCGCCTCACCCCAGGCCCGGCACGTAGCGCTCGGGCGCGAGCTGCGCGCGGTGCGGCGGCAGCGGGCAGTCGGGCAGCGCGTGCGCCAGCTCGCCGCGCGCCGACACGCACACGCCCTGCGGGTTGGCCCACAGCACGGGGTGCGCCGCCTCGCTGAACTTGTGCCGGTACAGGCTGCAGTCCTGTGCGACCACTACCGTTACTCGTTACTCGTTACTCGGCGCTCTCTTCGCCGTCTGGGACTACGAGAGCTCTCCAGGTTGTCGCCTAATCGTACAGAGTGGACACAACTAAAAGACGTAGTTTTTATAAAGCCGATTACGACACCATAATTATTTTAAGTGATACCAAAATTATAAATTTTAAATCGACCAGTACTAGGATCTATTTACTAGATCTCTAAAAATCGTTCGTACCCGGCTCGTGGAGAGGAAGGCGTGCGGCGAGGCCTGCCAGGCGATGGCGGTGGTGACGTCGCGGTGCTCCGCGAACGTGGCGAGCGGCACGTGCGGGCGCCGCACGTCCCACACGTGCACGGCGCAGTCCAGCACGAGCGCGCACGACGCCACCTGGAACCTGCCGCCCACGACACGAGGGCCTCAGTGCTTATACATACTTCTTCGTCCTGGCATCATTCTCGGTGTTTTATTTACCCAGGATCTGCTTATTACTCTTATCGGGACAGGTTACTGATTTTTATACGGAACAATTGACCATCTGACCTCCGCAATCCTAAGGGCAACCCAGTAACTCATTAACACCAAATTATCTATCAAGAGATAACGATTACTATCACATGTTATGTGACAACATACAGGACCAATAGCTCAACGTGCTTTACGAGGCACGGTGGGGAGACCCACGAGAACAAACGCCCACACCGAATCAGATATTTATAACGAACATCTGCCCGAGCGGGAATTAAAACCGAAATCGTCGACACTAAAAGCAGACTCGCTACCCACAACGCCACAATGCTTATACGTATTATAAGGGTTAATTCAATAACCATATTTACGACAACAAGATGGGTAAGAAAATTTAATAAAATGTTTATAGGACGAAAAAACATAAAGATAAATTATTTCTAACTTTAACATTTCCATACTTGGCATTGCTGGAAGTAATGAATTTTAAACAAATCAGTTGCTTGTTTGTAATATAAAAATCTATTTTACGAAACGTACTTTTTCTGTGGTCGCCACTTAACATGCCCAACTGATGCAATAGTGTATATGGTATGCTCCAAGTTAGGTCTTGCGTGAATATCCCACACCTGTGAATTACAAAATTAGCTGGATATAGACCGGCAGCTATATAATATTTTATATCCTTAAAGGGTATTTGGGTCAACTGTAAGTTAAGTGGGTGGTAGACCACACACAGTGGAAACTAAAGGGTTCCCAGTTGCATGCAGTTGACGAATCTTTAGGACTTTGAATATTAACGAATTAAAATCGTCCACGAAAATAAGTTAGTAATTTTATAATATGAAATTGCAAACTGTAAAACTTATAATCTCTAAAATTTGTAGACCTATCTTCTTCAAAATAATTATCGGTAAAAGTTCTTTTGATGTTTTAAAACCAACATTTTAAAACCCATAGTTCAAAACTTAAAGAGGGCGGGAGAGGATGGTTAAACCTTTATGACTACACCTAGTTACTAAAGTTCGTAAAGATATAGTCAATAATCTTTGAGTAAAATTACGGACAAACGGACATGGTGAAGTGAAGTAAGGGTTTTTGCCATTTGCCTACGGAAACCTAAAATACCATACCACGTATCATGCGCGTAATATAATACTAAAAATTGCATATTTTTAATGTTACTATAAAGCTTGTTTAGCGGAACATTATAAGTATGATATCTATAAATACATTACAGCAAGATTATTAAGCGGTAAATTATACCGTTTCGAGATAAACATAGCGTCATAATCACACCTCCCACACGTGTCTGTCTGGTCAAACGTTATCTACCGACCTACTTACAATAGTTACAACGGCCACTGCTTAGATTATAATGGGCGGCACGTGTGACACTGTATATGTATAAATATGTATATGCTCAGAATTTACGATAAATAAATAAGCGTTACACAATCAACGGCCCCCATTACGATAGTTATATCCTGAGTCGGGGGCCCGCAAACACATACAACAAGGAAAAACACACCCAGACAGGAAAATATGCCTGTATGGTCAAAACAACCATCTGTTCCGAACGAACCCGAGATCTGTGGCGTTTAAGGCAGGTTCGCTACCGCTACGCCAAATCGTTGTCAAACTATATATGATTGTGTATTTATTTACATATTTTACTACTTATGCTTACAATAGTTATTCCCACACCTTCATTTGTGTTAATATAATTGGTTGTATGCTGGATCGTGGGTGACCAGCTGAATTGGCCGGCCCGACCGGTGAGCCATCACACTTGGGTCGGTGTATAGGCAGCGGTGACTACGTCGCGTTAAGAGAGTACCCGATCGACCTTGATGGTCTTGTCCCGGGAGGCGGTGGCCAGCCACGGCACGTCCGGGTGCCAGTCGCAGGCGAACACGGGCCCCGAGTGCGCCGTGAACTGGTGCAGCGCGCGCTCGTGGCGCCGCGCGTCCCACAGCTGCACCGTGCCGTTCTCCGACACGGCCGCGAACACGTGCGCCTGGTGCGGGCTGAACTGCACGTCGCGGATCGACTCCGTGTTGCTGGGGGAGAGCGGCAGATATAACCTCCAGCACGGAGCCAGGACGATTCATTTCACCTTACTTTTTAAATTTACTTATATACATAATCCACATTTATAAGGCTTACTGTGATATCACTTGTGAGCAAAATTAAAATGATAGTCATTTTGAAAAATTAATTATAAGTATTATTCTACCATTTTCATCAATCACATTTGACATGAATTTAATAGTATACAGTATACACTAAAACCTGAAATATTTATTCTACATAAAAATGGAAATACTAAATTTTATATTGCTTATTATTGATTAAGAACTCTTTCACATAAGAAGAAACAAGTTTCATTATAATAATAAAGTACCTGATAAATGTTCTTGCAACCTCCTTCATCCGAAGATCAAAACACTTCATCATACCATCTTGTGATCCTGATATCAGCAAGGCTGGCTCAGTTAAATGAAAGCTGACCTAAAGCATAAACATTTTTTTTTTGTCTAATATTAATAACATCTGGTGACTACCCTAGAAGTAGACAATTTGAACCAAATCTTGCATATTTAAATATTGACCAAAAACTCATAGAAAATCTTATCAGTTTATTTTTATCTGCAGAGAAGACAAATGTTGGTAGTAATTCTGAAATTTCTGGTAATTAGCAATATATAGCTATGAGGATAGTAAAATTCTTTAAGCTTTTTCTTAATTGAAGTCTTTATTCAGCTTTAGAATATTAGCATGTTGCTATATAATTTTTATTATTATAGTTTAAAATTGATCTTATAACTTTGAGGAAATATTGTGTACCTATATAATTGTATTGTGTGTCACAGTGAATTCACAGCTGCGGCCAGCAACTGTCATGCCAAATTAAATCCCTTTTCCATAGACAGTCTCTTATTTTATATATTTGGTATTATAAGTTATGTAAATATTCATAACAATAGATGTCACCTAATATATATCACATATTTAAGCTATTTACCTTATTTACAGTTCTCTTATGATCTGAGAAGACATGTTCCTGTTTAGATCTTCCCGACCGACCCAGATTCCACACAACAACAGCCCCATTTGTTGCAGCAGTTGCTAATGTATTTTCTAAAAAACATTTTTACATTTAAAATTAAAAAAAAACATAAAATATATTAAAAAGTTTTTGATTAATCTAATTCATATTTATAATAAATTTTTTAATGCAAAACCATTACTAATAATAAGGAACAATGTTATATTCAATAATACATAGTTACTGTTCACCAATTAAATATTTTTTTACCTTCAATTGTGCTCCATGCAACGTCTATTGATGAAAAGTTAAGATTTAAATTTTTTCCCACTCTCAAGTTGCATACTTCCGAAAATTCATTTTCGCCGATGGAGAACACTTTGAACACTGCCAAAAGTATGTTAATTTAAATAATTTTACCATTATTTATAATCAATACACAAATACAAATATAATTTTGTTACCATTTCTCCCGGCTATAACAACTTGACTACAATCTTTGTTCAGAGCTAAAGCGTTCGCTGGTCCTTCTTGAGAAACGCAGATCGTGTTCGAAGGTATCATTTTGAGTGATTCTTAGGAATAATATAAAAATAATGTATATTTTTACTTTACATTATTTTGAATTAGAATTCGTTTAATAGCGTATCGGTCCACGAAATTGTCTACTAGCTTCGAGCTTTACATTGATAATAAAATAATCACTTGTACATGTAGTATTATAACTCAATATTTATTTACATAGAGAATTGTGGATATATAATACTAATTTCAGCATGTTTGTCACCTGAATTTCTTGTCATAATATTGTGACTTGTAAGATGTCAATTGTCAATTTGACATAAGTAATTTTGACTTTGTCATATTGTCATCTCAATATTACCAGTCTACATTTCTAGGTCGTAAACTAAATGCTATTAAGTACTCATAATAATGAAAGCTACATAATTCCATTTTCATTAATTCCATGATAAATTGTTATATTTTTGGTGTAATTTTCTTTAAACAAAATTTTAATCAAAACTGTAACGAATTAACCTTTTTAATTTTTAAACAAAATGTCAAAATTCAATTGTCAAACTAGATGTCATAATCATAAGTGAAATTATTAATTTTTGGTTTTTATAGCGAAAAATGAATAATTTATATATTAACATTGGAGATTAATAACTAAAGTAATAATTATATGATTATGAATGAATTAAAATATTTGAGAGAATAAACAAGTGACTATGGATGGTGGTGATAGGATCTTAGTAGCTGCTGGGTTGACCGCTGCAGTGGTGGTCGGAGCCTTTGTTTTATGGGGTCCAGGAGGAGCCCCGAAAGTTCGTAAGCGTCGAGGACAAATAGCTGGGCTTCAGAATTTAGGGAGAACCTGCTTTCTTAACACATTACTGCAGGCTCTCGCCGCCTGCCCTACTTTTATTGATTGGCTTAAAAAGTACGCAAAAGCTGATGGACACAACAGCATGATAACTACGTTGTACACAGTTATTGAAGGTTTGTGCAATAATAATAAGGGCTGCAAATATGTAATGAATTTTTACTAAATCTGCACATACTGATAATAATAACTGCTCAAAAAATAAGTTTTCTCAAAGGGATCTGTTAAAAATATAACAAAAGGAGAGTTATCCAAAATAAAGTTAAAGAAATGGAAACATTTTTCAGTACATCATGACATAAATGTATTTTTTAGTTGTGAATGGTACACATGAGACAGCAAGAGGTACACCAGTGTGCCCATTGGGGGTATTACAAGCCTTGCGAGCTGCGGGATGGGTTGTGCCGGCTGATCAACAGGATGCACATGAGCTGCTTCATGTTTTGTTATCATGTATTGAAGAAGAAACTACTGCTATGTCTAAAAAGGTATTATACAATATTGATTATAGCAAATTTTAATCTCAAAATAATTTTGACACTTTTAAGATTCAAACTGATTTTTGATTTTTATATTTGTTATAACTATGTAGCAGTTTTTATAACATTAAAATTGGCTTTCATGAGAAATTTAAAACCTGTATTAAATTGAGATTTATTGACACAATAAATTTGCATATATTTAAGATTTATGTTAAAACCATCAAAATATGAGTAGGCATCAATAAAACTTATATCACCAGTAATCATTAAAACTTATATCACCAGCAGCACACTTTCTCTGTAATATAGAAAATGATGATGATGCAAAGCATCTGACATTGATGCATTGGTTGAAAACCAACTACTAATTCCCATATATATAGTATTTTGTATGCAAATGGAGCTTAAAAAAATTGCAGATTGAGGGCAATCCGGTCATTGGTAGATGAGTTTCTACTTCATATGTAACCTTTATTTTGTAACTGGCAAATATTCATGTATCTATTAACTTTTTGGGTGATATGGCAGGATTAGTATCTTGTCTTGTCTTATGTAATTATTTAACACTAGTAGACTGGCTATACTTTGCTGTAACAACAAAGGATGCCAATTCAATTCTTAGGCTTAGCCATTATGGCTCCCAGATTTATGGAATACAATAAAATAATGGAATGTGTTGGAGATTGGCAGTTTGTTGGTAGATTAGTAATTTTCAAAACCAAAGATCAGTAGTGTTTGCAAATATGTATATATTTTATTAAGAATTTTTCTTCTATTATTGATAGAGTTAGGACTCTTACAACAATTAAAAATTAATGATTTGATCGTTTCATATAATGTAAAAGTTAATCTCGCAGCCAGGATGTCTCTCCGACGCTCTTGGCTTAGGTGCCGGTCGAGCTTGGTCGGCTCTCGCGTCACCAGCTTCGCCACCTTCCGCACCGCTTTCTGTGCGTAATGAAGGTTTAGCTCGACCGGCTCGACCTGCTTCAGCGGCGCCGCCGGGGGAACCGGATCTCGCTGATCCAGGTATAGAGTTAGACCAACAGAGTGATTAAATATTGCTGTCCTGGCATCTGGGCCATACTGATTTATGATATTCAGTCTATTGGCTTGAAGGGTATTTAATGTTTTTAGAGGATCCACCTGAGCCGATGCGTCTATCTAAAGGCGTGTCCCGCTCGTTCTGTCACCTAAGCTCTGTGGGTCGCCGCTGGGCGGCTGCTCCGGCTCGTCCGGCTCCACAGCCACCCACACGCGGGACACTCGCCTCAAGAACACACTGCACTGTTTGCTCCACAAAGGTCAGAAAAGTGCTATTAAATAATTTTCCAATGACTTTTTCTCTTATTGTCAATTTATGAATATCTATTTTGAATGCATTACAGAGTCCAGTGCGATATGATAAATTCGACAGTATTTCTCTATCAATGACTAATGCCAGTACGGGAGTTACGGGCACATATAGTTTATCTGGTAAGATTCTACTGGTATAACTTACTCTATTCTGAACTGTGAGGTTTTAAAAAAAAAAATTATGATTTTTGGTAGTATATGCTCACTTTTGGGCCAACTGCTAATTGGCGAACTATTTGGCATAAAACAATTATCAATTAGTAATTGTCAAGGGCTTGTCCATGAACTATAATTTAACCCTTTTTTTTTTTGGAGAAAAAGAAATTGAGACAATTTAAGCTTTTAGGCCTATTGCGCGCATTTACTGCACCGGAGCTTGTTAAGGGTCTGAGATGCTCCAAGTGCAGCCCAGACGAGAAGTCTCCTGCACCACAGCACACCAACACTAAGCATATACGGACTGTTAATTTTGGAAAGGTAATTCTTTAAAACCATAACTTGCATTAAAAAATACAACAGGCTCAACATTTTGCACACCAATATTTGTACAAAATTGATGATTCAATTCTTGGGACATGCAATTATTGTTACAAAGCCAGTGACATTTTTATTGTGGCTGATGTTGTTTTTAATTTCCACATGAAAATTGTATGTTTTAGTGAAAAATGATAAAGTGTTAAAATAGTTTGGACTCGTTCCAGTTGCCGTCCTGCCTGGTGCTGCAGGTAGCGCGCGTGGAGTGGCGCGGCGGCGGGCCCAGCAAGCGCGCCGAGCACGTGGCCTTCCCCGAGACGCTCTGCATGGCGCCCTACGCCGCGCCGCGCGCCCAGCAGGTACACTAGGAGCGGGGAGTGGCGCGGCGGCGGGCCCGGCGAGCGCGCCGAGCACGTGGCCTTCCCCGAGACGCTCTGCATGGCGCCCTACGCCGCGCCGCGCGCCCAGCAGGTACACTAGGAGCGGGGAGTGGCGCGGCGGCGGGCCCGGCGAGCGCGCCGAGCACGTGGCCTTCCCCGAGACGCTCTGCATGGCGCCCTACGCCGCGCCGCGC
Source organism: Hestina assimilis (assembly GCA_023373885.1). Lineage (NCBI taxonomy): Eukaryota > Metazoa > Arthropoda > Insecta > Lepidoptera > Nymphalidae > Hestina > Hestina assimilis. The sequence goes on along the minus strand of CM041748.1, from coordinate 518,137 downwards.
GCCCAGCAGGTACACTAGGAGCGGGGAGTGGCGCGGCGGCGGGCCCGGCGAGCGCGCCGAGCACGTGGCCTTCCCCGAGACGCTCTGCATGGCGCCCTACGCCGCGCCGCGCGCCCAGCAGGTACACTAGGAGCGGGGAGTGGCGCGGCGGCGGGCCCGGCGAGCGCGCCGAGCACGTGGCCTTCCCCGAGACGCTCTGCATGGCGCCCTACGCCGCGCCGCGCGCCCAGCAGGTACACTAGGAGCGGGGAGTGGCGCGGCGGCGGGCCCGGCGAGCGCGCCGAGCACGTGGCCTTCCCCGAGACGCTCTGCATGGCGCCCTACGCCGCGCCGCGCGCCCAGCAGGTACACTAGGAGCGGGGAGTGGCGCGGCGGCGGGCCCGGCGAGCGCGCCGAGCACGTGGCCTTCCCCGAGACGCTCTGCATGGCGCCCTACGCCGCGCCGCGCGCCCAGCAGGTACACTAGGAGCGGGGAGTGGCGCGGCGGCGGGCCCGGCGAGCGCGCCGAGCACGTGGCCTTCCCCGAGACGCTCTGCATGGCGCCCTACGCCGCGCCGCGCGCCCAGCAGGTACACTAGGAGCGGGGAGTGGCGCGGCGGCGGGCCCGGCGAGCGCGCCGAGCACGTGGCCTTCCCCGAGACGCTCTGCATGGCGCCCTACGCCGCGCCGCGCGCCCAGCAGGTACACTAGGAGCGGGGAGTGGCGCGGCGGCGGGCCCGGCGAGCGCGCCGAGCACGTGGCCTTCCCCGAGACGCTCTGCATGGCGCCCTACGCCGCGCCGCGCGCCCAGCAGGTACACTAGGAGCGGGGAGTGGCGCGGCGGCGGGCCCGGCGAGCGCGCCGAGCACGTGGCCTTCCCCGAGACGCTCTGCATGGCGCCCTACGCCGCGCCGCGCGCCCAGCAGGTACACTAGGAGCGGGGAGTGGCGCGGCGGCGGGCCCGGCGAGCGCGCCGAGCACGTGGCCTTCCCCGAGACGCTCTGCATGGCGCCCTACGCCGCGCCGCGCGCCCAGCAGGTACACTAGGAGCGGGGAGTGGCGCGGCGGCGGGCCCGGCGAGCGCGCCGAGCACGTGGCCTTCCCCGAGACGCTCTGCATGGCGCCCTACGCCGCGCCGCGCGCCCAGCAGGTACACTAGGAGCGGGGAGTGGCGCGGCGGCGGGCCCGGCGAGCGCGCCGAGCACGTGGCCTTCCCCGAGACGCTCTGCATGGCGCCCTACGCCGCGCCGCGCGCCCAGCAGGTACACTAGGAGCGGGGAGTGGCGCGGCGGCGGGCCCGGCGAGCGCGCCGAGCACGTGGCCTTCCCCGAGACGCTCTGCATGGCGCCCTACGCCGCGCCGCGCGCCCAGCAGGTACACTAGGAGCGGGGAGTGGCGCGGCGGCGGGCCCGGCGAGCGCGCCGAGCACGTGGCCTTCCCCGAGACGCTCTGCATGGCGCCCTACGCCGCGCCGCGCGCCCAGCAGGTACACTAGGAGCGGGGAGTGGCGCGGCGGCGGGCCCGGCGAGCGCGCCGAGCACGTGGCCTTCCCCGAGACGCTCTGCATGGCGCCCTACGCCGCGCCGCGCGCCCAGCAGGTACACTAGGAGCGGGGAGTGGCGCGGCGGCGGGCCCGGCGAGCGCGCCGAGCACGTGGCCTTCCCCGAGACGCTCTGCATGGCGCCCTACGCCGCGCCGCGCGCCCAGCAGGTACACTAGGAGCGGGGAGTGGCGCGGCGGCGGGCCCGGCGAGCGCGCCGAGCACGTGGCCTTCCCCGAGACGCTCTGCATGGCGCCCTACGCCGCGCCGCGCGCCCAGCAGGTACACTAGGAGCGGGGAGTGGCGCGGCGGCGGGCCCGGCGAGCGCGCCGAGCACGTGGCCTTCCCCGAGACGCTCTGCATGGCGCCCTACGCCGCGCCGCGCGCCCAGCAGGTACACTAGGAGCGGGGAGTGGCGCGGCGGCGGGCCCGGCGAGCGCGCCGAGCACGTGGCCTTCCCCGAGACGCTCTGCATGGCGCCCTACGCCGCGCCGCGCGCCCAGCAGGTACACTAGGAGCGGGGAGTGGCGCGGCGGCGGGCCCGGCGAGCGCGCCGAGCACGTGGCCTTCCCCGAGACGCTCTGCATGGCGCCCTACGCCGCGCCGCGCGCCCAGCAGGTACACTAGGAGCGGGGAGTGGCGCGGCGGCGGGCCCGGCGAGCGCGCCGAGCACGTGGCCTTCCCCGAGACGCTCTGCATGGCGCCCTACGCCGCGCCGCGCGCCCAGCAGGTACACTAGGAGCGGGGAGTGGCGCGGCGGCGGGCCCGGCGAGCGCGCCGAGCACGTGGCCTTCCCCGAGACGCTCTGCATGGCGCCCTACGCCGCGCCGCGCGCCCAGCAGGTACACTAGGAGCGGGGAGTGGCGCGGCGGCGGGCCCGGCGAGCGCGCCGAGCACGTGGCCTTCCCCGAGACGCTCTGCATGGCGCCCTACGCCGCGCCGCGCGCCCAGCAGGTACACTAGGAGCGGGGAGTGGCGCGGCGGCGGGCCCGGCGAGCGCGCCGAGCACGTGGCCTTCCCCGAGACGCTCTGCATGGCGCCCTACGCCGCGCCGCGCGCCCAGCAGGTACACTAGGAGCGGGGAGTGGCGCGGCGGCGGGCCCGGCGAGCGCGCCGAGCACGTGGCCTTCCCCGAGACGCTCTGCATGGCGCCCCACGCCGCGCCGCGCGCCCAGCAGGTACACTAGGAGCGGGGAGTGGCGCGGCGGCGGGCCCGGCGAGCGCGCCGAGCACGTGGCCTTCCCGAGACGCTCTGCATGGCGCCCCACGCCGCGCCGCGCGCCCAGCAGGTACACTAGAGCGGGAGTGGCGCGGCGGCGGGCCTGGCGAGCGCGCCGAGCACGTGGCCTTCCCCGAGACGCTCTGCATGGCGCCCTACGCCGCGCCGCGCGCCCAGCAGGTACACTAGGAGCGGGGAGTGGCGCGGCGGCGGGCCCGGCGAGCGCGCCGAGCACGTGGCCTTCCCCGAGACGCTCTGCATGGCGCCCTACGCCGCGCCGCGCGCCCAGCAGGTACACTAGAGCGGGAGTGGCGCGGCGGCGGGCCCGGCGAGCGCGCCGAGCACGTGGCCTTCCCCGAGACGCTCTGCATGGCGCCCTACGCCGCGCCGCGCGCCCAGCAGGTACACTAGGAGCGGGGAGTGGCGCGGCGGCGGGCCCGGCGAGCGCGCCGAGCACGTGGCCTTCCCCGAGACGCTCTGCATGGCGCCCTACGCCGCGCCGCGCGCCCAGCAGGTACACTAGGAGCGGGGAGTGGCGCGGCGGCGGGCCCGGCGAGCGCGCCGAGCACGTGGCCTTCCCCGAGACGCTCTGCATGGCGCCCCACGCCGCGCCGCGCGCCCAGCAGGTACACTAGGAGCGGGGAGTGGCGCGGCGGCGGGCCCGGCGAGCGCGCCGAGCACGTGGCCTTCCCCGAGACGCTCTGCATGGCGCCCTACGCCGCGCCGCGCGCCCAGCAGGTACACTAGGAGCGGGGAGTGGCGCGGCGGCGGGCCCGGCGAGCGCGCCGAGCACGTGGCCTTCCCCGAGACGCTCTGCATGGCGCCCTACGCCGCGCCGCGCGCCCAGCAGGTACACTAGGAGCGGGGAGTGGCGCGGCGGCGGGCCCGGCGAGCGCGCCGAGCACGTGGCCTTCCCCGAGACGCTCTGCATGGCGCCCTACGCCGCGCCGCGCGCCCAGCAGGTACACTAGGAGCGGGGAGTGGCGCGGCGGCGGGCCCGGCGAGCGCGCCGAGCACGTGGCCTTCCCCGAGACGCTCTGCATGGCGCCCTACGCCGCGCCGCGCGCCCAGCAGGTACACTAGGAGCGGGGAGTGGCGCGGCGGCGGGCCCGGCGAGCGCGCCGAGCACGTGGCCTTCCCCGAGACGCTCTGCATGGCGCCCCACGCCGCGCCGCGCGCCCAGCAGGTACACTAGGAGCGGGGAGTGGCGCGGCGGCGGGCCCGGCGAGCGCGCCGAGCACGTGGCCTTCCCCGAGACGCTCTGCATGGCGCCCTACGCCGCGCCGCGCGCCCAGCAGGTACACTAGGAGCGGGGAGTGGCGCGGCGGCGGGCCCGGCGAGCGCGCCGAGCACGTGGCCTTCCCCGAGACGCTCTGCATGGCGCCCTACGCCGCGCCGCGCGCCCAGCAGGTACACTAGGAGCGGGGAGTGGCGCGGCGGCGGGCCCGGCGAGCGCGCCGAGCACGTGGCCTTCCCCGAGACGCTCTGCATGGCGCCCTACGCCGCGCCGCGCGCCCAGCAGGTACACTAGGAGCGGGGAGTGGCGCGGCGGCGGGCCCGGCGAGCGCGCCGAGCACGTGGCCTTCCCCGAGACGCTCTGCATGGCGCCCTACGCCGCGCCGCGCGCCCAGCAGGTACACTAGGAGCGGGGAGTGGCGCGGCGGCGGGCCCGGCGAGCGCGCCGAGCACGTGGCCTTCCCCGAGACGCTCTGCATGGCGCCCTACGCCGCGCCGCGCGCCCAGCAGGTACACTAGGAGCGGGGAGTGGCGCGGCGGCGGGCCCGGCGAGCGCGCCGAGCACGTGGCCTTCCCCGAGACGCTCTGCATGGCGCCCTACGCCGCGCCGCGCGCCCAGCAGGTACACTAGGAGCGGGGAGTGGCGCGGCGGCGGGCCCGGCGAGCGCGCCGAGCACGTGGCCTTCCCCGAGACGCTCTGCATGGCGCCCTACGCCGCGCCGCGCGCCCAGCAGGTACACTAGGAGCGGGGAGTGGCGCGGCGGCGGGCCCGGCGAGCGCGCCGAGCACGTGGCCTTCCCCGAGACGCTCTGCATGGCGCCCTACGCCGCGCCGCGCGCCCAGCAGGTACACTAGGAGCGGGGAGTGGCGCGGCGGCGGGCCCGGCGAGCGCGCCGAGCACGTGGCCTTCCCCGAGACGCTCTGCATGGCGCCCTACGCCGCGCCGCGCGCCCAGCAGGTACACTAGAGCGGGAGTGGCGCGGCGGCGGGCCCGGCGAGCGCGCCGAGCACGTGGCCTTCCCCGAGACGCTCTGCATGGCGCCCTACGCCGCGCCGCGCGCCCAGCAGGTACACTAGGAGCGGGGAGTGGCGCGGCGGCGGGCCCGGCGAGCGCGCCGAGCACGTGGCCTTCCCCGAGACGCTCTGCATGGCGCCCTACGCCGCGCCGCGCGCCCAGCAGGTACACTAGGAGCGGGGAGTGGCGCGGCGGCGGGCCCGGCGAGCGCGCCGAGCACGTGGCCTTCCCCGAGACGCTCTGCATGGCGCCCTACGCCGCGCCGCGCGCCCAGCAGGTACACTGGCGGGACAAGCTGACACCGAGCTCGAGAGATTATCAGTTTATTCTTAAAATTACTGCTTAAATGGCAGTAATTGTGGTAGTAGTGTATCGCCGAGCATTTGGTCACGTGTCTTGTGTCCATCCGGCTCGAAGGATCAAATCTTATATTTTTAAAATCTCTTACTGTGTTGGTTGACTTGAACTAACTAGCTGTGTATGTATAAGTGAATAAACATAATTTATTCATATTAACAAAAATTACTTATCTAATCCATTACTGGAACCAAATAATAGCTCCAAGGTAAAGTCTTAACCCAGGTAACAATCTGTGAGCCAAATTCGTGCAAATCCGTTGAGCAGTTTTTGCGTGATTGAGTAGCAAACATTCAAACATATGAACTTTCACACTTATAATATTAATAGGATTATTCATCTTCTTGTAGTGTAATTGTTCAATTTCCAGCCGGACCTAGCGTCGCTGGCCCGCGCGGGCCGGCTGCGCGGGCTGGGCGCGCCGAGCGCGGCCGCGGCGGAGGAGCGCGCGCTGTACCGCCTGGTGGCGGTGGTGGTGCACGTGGGCGGGCCGCGCTCCGGCCACTTCGCCACCTACCGCCGCGGGAACGGCTTCGAGAGCAAGCGGTAACCGCATTCCTCTACACCACCATACGCTAAGCTTGGAATACGGCAGGCGTTTTGTAGATTAACGAGTAATCGTTTGAAGAATAGAACACGATGGAATAATAAGGCCAAGGATATTTTGTTGAACTTAGTGTATTTTTTTTGTTTTAAAATCACCGTTCTATGTGACATACTGCTCGACAAAATTTAAAACCATAGTGAAATTTAAAACCTAATTTGTCACCCATTTAGTGACGAAATAATGTAGTAAAGTGAGTCACAACATAGTCATCACAATATCACTCGTGGCTACCCGCAGGTGGTGGTACACGTCGGACACGCTGGTGCACGAGGTGTCGCTGCCGGAGGTGCTGCGCTGCGCCGCCTACCTGCTGCTGTACGAGCGCGCCGCCGCGCCGCCGCCGCTCACCACGCACTTCTGAGCAGCTGTGTAGTGTGCTACGTCACACATTACTGTTATGTATATGACTTCGACATTGAGTACCGTTTACTGAAGACCCTGAGTAGTAAGTATATTATTTTGTTGAACACTTGAAGAGCTTAATGTAATCACCTGGCAGAATTGGCAATTGGGGTGAAGTATGGAGAAGAATTGAACTCAAATTTGTAGTGAATGTCTCTGTAGCCATCATGTATATGAAATGTAAATGGTATTTAGAATACCACGTTTATTAAATCCTTTTGATATGATTGAATATAATTAACGGACTGACTTAAATATCATTCATCGAATAACATAACCTAATGTTACATGATAGCTTGAATGCCCCAAAAATGAAAGTTTAATTTCTGGGTATGGGGCACAATGAAACTTTGCCCGTACCAAAAAAAACTTTTTAAAGGCATTAAAAATCGGCGAAAGTAAACAATATTCTGCCTGTTAAGTATAAATAATAAATTAATATTATTATAAGATATACTATACAGTTATAAATCTTGAGTTACGTTAAATATGAAAATCTATGAACGTCGAAAACTATTTAAAAATACTTTAAACATGAATTTAAAAATTGAAATATTCAAATTTAACATTTCGAGAAGTTAAGCGACCGATCGAAATAAGAATAATTAGCTTATTAATAGCTAGTAATATATAAATAATTCGTTAAAAAATATAGATAGGTGTCAGACATATAATGGCAATACTATTTAAAAAAAATGATGAAAATCAAACACTATTTTCGTCGAAATATTAAAAAAATTAAAACTAATTATTGTTATTGCTAAATATTATTTTCAGTATATTTTAAATTGGCTGTCTTTTAAAATCGAAAATTTTCTAAATTTTTAATAATTAATTAATTATATTTCATATTTCATCTCAGAATAATTTCTCTATAGCGAGTTCTTTACGGTTTTGGATCATAGACGACTTTTTGTTTTTATTAGGGCAAATAAACTTTTTAAACTAAATACATACAATTATCTTATATGTAAAACCTTATTACATATATTTTTAAATTACTTTAATTTGGATTTTTAAATTCCTTATAACTTGGGAAAAAATTCCTAACTTTAGTATATATTTAAAAAGAACGGATATGAGTTGTAATCCATAAGACTCACTCTACGATAATTATTAATAACCGTATATAAATCTCCTTCCTGTAAATAAATAAAAAATTAAAATAATATTAAAATAAATTGTATTACCAGTACCTTTGCACTTTATTACATATTCTTGACTTTTTACTATAAAACACATAATATATTTGTCTCTTTCTAAGTTATATTTTACTTATATGTGACAGAGACCGACTATCATGTATAACTCATGTATAAATTAGTAGTTCAAACGAATGTATTTTCTGACTACGTTTTAGAACCGCTACATATCTTAACGTTTTCTATTCAAGATGTTTTAAATATATAATGCCTGCCAGCATTTTAAATATAAATTGTCTGAAAATCTAACGTCCTTTGTGTCATTTTATAGTTAAAACAAAGAAATTACAAAAAAAACACAATGCTCACGCGCACTTGATAGCTTAATAAGCTAATCTAATTCACCTACGTAATGGATATTTTAAGATTTATATAAGTGAACCTGAATAAAACTTTTATTTTTGAAATTATAGATAATAATATGTATGTTTCAAAATTCAAATCATGTCAGACAAAACCAATTTATTTTAACGCGTGTGTAAATGCAGGCTAATAATATAAATAGCTAGTGTATTTTTTATTTGTATAGTGAGAATGAAACTGGTGCCATATGTTGAGAATGTTGTGAATGAAGAAATTATAAGCTTTTGCTATAATAAATTAACAATAATGTATTGACAATTGTATAACTTTTGCACCAACTTGATTGTATCTGTTCGTACGCTATATTAATCTCACTCGAGAGTTAATAACTCGTTTAACAAAGGCAAAAATTTTATTGAAATATTATTCTGAATTGAAAACTAAACTTAATTATACTTCAGTAAGTCAAATATGACGGATTTATATATTATATAAGAACTCGTTCGTACTTGTCGGGTGTCGGAACCATGTTCACACTAGCCGGTCGTCGGACCTGATCGAAGCTGGAACCGTTTTTTTATACGAGGCGACTGTACATGATTGATGTGCCAGACTTCCGACAAAATGTGAACAACGTCATACATTTTCATAGGCGATCGATATCGGACGATTTTTTACGGACGTAGAGGCCGGCCAAACACCCTACATCTTTTGTCGGCGCTGACAAAAATACGGATAAGTGTGAACAGCATCATAAAATGTTGTGGCATGTCTTGTGTCGGGTCTGATACCCGACGGTAATCAAGAACTGGACGAGATGACGTGATGGGCGAATTCTAGTAATATTAAAAAGTACACATGTTTGTTAGGGATTATTTTAATTATTTTATTGCTCATAATAATTTACGTAAGCATTTATTTGTCTCGATTAGAGTATCGCAATATATTTCTTAAGCTTTCTTAGTTGATCAAAGTTTAATTAAATTTTATTTAACAAACCTACACACCGAAAGCTATCCATAATATTGTATGCATTGTTTCTAATAAGCATTGATATAATCATGCCCATTAGCTCTAAATATGCATTTAATAAGTAACAAAACATAAATGAGTTAGAATGAAGCATTTTTATAAAATAAAGTTCCATTGTCATAAAACTCAAGTGTTCTAAACCAACGGCCTATTTTTACCCTGATGTTGATGGGCAATTATTTTAATCAAAATCGCTAATTAATGAGTATATATATACGGGTCCATTGTTTATATTAATATCATTTAGTTTTAAACTTGTTTTATTGCTTTATATTGTATTATGAAATGATATTAAACCACAATGTATATTAATAATTGTTTTCTTTTCGTTTTTCATAATAAAATATATACATATATACTACATTTTTTTAAAGAATAATAATTTTATTTTACTAATTGTTAAAAAGAATCAACCTTTTGCTGGTAGGAACATTTATTTGTAATAGAATAATTAGATCATAGTTCATTAATTGTAATAATACAAAATTATATATTGTGAGAACTGTGTGCCATGATGCTGTACTTAATCTGATTGTTCATTTTAATAGCCACATTACTATAATAGAACCATACAACAGAAATTTTGCAATTATATATTTTTAATTATATTTGTACTATTTCTTGTGTTCCTTAAATGTTTAAGTGACACCATAAAATTATATTTTAACATTATTCAATGTTTCCTCACAATTTTTTTTTTAAAGTAAAATCATATTTAACTGACCTCAAAAAGGAAGAGGTAATTCTTCAAATATTATACACCAAATAAAACTTTTTGGAATTGTATTTAATATTTTATCTTTAAAATTGTGTTGTAATCAGTTTTTATTTATTTTGTAATTGCTTTTTGCCAATGAGCCATAGAAGAGGCAGAACAAAAATGTAATAGCGTCATTTTATTGTGTTGACGAATTTGTATTTGTCATGGAAGGATTAACACATGTAGCAGTGAATGTGTTAAAGACAAGCAGTAATTTAGTATTACATGTTGTGATTTTTATTGTTGGGTATTTTCTTTCTATTTTTTTATAGTTGGAGAGAATGAATGTGACTTCCTTATTATGGAACTTTGTGTCAATGTAGATAGGAGTATTTGATCTAATTATAATTTACAATTAAAGCATATTTAAAAATATTATTGTTTCATTTATTATAGTATCAGATTGCTACCAATCCAATACTACTATTCTTACATTAAGTTTGATGGTTAATTCCGTGGTGTGTTGTACTCATAGAAATATATAAAATATAACTATTTATATATAAAAAATATTTTTGAAATAAAATAATTACCGTAATATACACACAGCTATTACCCTTGTTATCAATTTCAGAACATTGTGAAATAATTTCTTAATTTATTAACACCAGCCTGAAAATATGTTTTTTGAAATAATAAAATGTTAAAAGGTAGTAATTTTATTTACTTAAGTAATAAACAGTTTTGACTGCTTAATAGCATCTGATCCACAGAAATTTTACATTTAACATACCCATGTTTCAAAATATTTCAAATTATCACATAGACATTCATCACTAAACATAGATTTTCTGTAAAACAGTTCTGGGTTATGACATGCTGTCAATGAGTGTGCACGCATTGTTGAAGTGATAGCTGTAGGTTTGGCATCATTGAGCTTGAACACACTTTCAATTACGGATATTTCTGTAGACGTTGTATCCATTCCACAGAATGCACTCCAGTCGTTAACAACTAGTCCCGCAGCAACAACATCACTGCCACGGTTCACTGTACCAGCTACCAAAGGTACTTGAAGTAGAGACGAGAGTTCATCTTGGTCCTGTATTGTGGTTTTTGGGTGTACTAGCCCACCTCTGTTACTGAGTGCAGTGTATGTTCCTACTAATACATTTCCCGCAACTGTCTGCCTAAAAACTTCAACATTTAGTGTATCAGCAAGGATTTCTTCAGTGTCTTTATCTAAATCTGGATGTACTAATGCAACATAATCGTTGCACGCAATGACGTTGCCCAGAGCGCTCAGACGTTCCTCAACCCTCTGTACTTTAACTGTATCCGGTAAGCTGTTGCGTATATGCTGCAATTCTGTGTCTGTTGTCGAAGACGGCACAAGTAGACCATTTTTGTTTGCAACAGTCAATCTCCCAATAATCCGACAGCCAGCAATACTTACATGTACAACAGGTATAGTATCCGCTAACTCCGCTTCAAACACGCTATAGAAATTTTCCGATCCACCGATCGCAACGAGACAGTATGAATTTGTTAGCTTACTGAATACTCCAACTTCATTATTATTTTCAAATTGAACACGGACCGCCATAATTTCTATTCTTTTTCACAGTTTGTGTTTGGTTTCAAAATGTTTCACAAGCTATTTTAATCTTCACGTGGAGAAAAAAACACTTAGGTTTAGATAAATGATTTGATTTTAACTGTCAGTTGTCAAAGTCCTTCTGTATCTGTAGCGTAACTGTCACATTGCGCAATCGGATGCATTCAAATCATGAATATAATATTGACACATGAAACTTGAAAACAATTTTTGATAAACGATGACAAAACTTTGACAAATTTAAAAATGACTAATTGAATTATGTTATTATACTCACATTAATCGTGCAATATTTATTGACAAAATGTCTCTGGAGTGGTCGTAAGATGTATAAAATTATTAATTTAAATTGCTTATTAGAAGCAAATGAAGTTCCTACGTTTCCTAATGATACAGTTCAAAACTTGAGAAAAGCTGTTCTTGCTCCAGCACTTTACAAACCCAATATACAGAATACTTTACAAAAAATAAATTTTAGATTTCATAGGACCTGCAGTGTTTCTAATCTTTTAAGGGTATGCACTACTTGTACTGAATTTATAATATTTTTAAAGTTAGTATTAAAATGAATATAATTTTTAGGAGTGTAATGTAACTGAAGGGCAAACATTACTAATTTTCTGGGGTTCCAGGAATTCAGATAGCAGAGTTACTATAAGTATGTCTGCTTCTAGCTGTTCTTCGTTTCATATACCTGTAAGTTTAACCAATTTGAGGAATTATCCTTATTACTTAATAAATATAATATTGGTATATTTAAACAGCTGATGTGTTTAGGTACATTTCTCTAATTAGTTTCGTCTAGGAATTCTCCGACTTGTAACAAATTATACTTGCAATCCTGTTTATTACCATTCTGCTCCAGAAGAAACTCTGTAGCCTTAGAAAGTAATTGGTAAATTTTCACAAAATAAGTAAAAAACGTACTAGTCTATAGGTTCTACTGAATATAATAGTTAGAATCGAATTTTGGGTTGTATATTGTTTATTTCATTCCTAATTTAATGATACGAATTTGATATGAGTTCCTTTGTCACACATACTAGCCAAGCAGCCAAACCACAAATTCACAGCGAGATAGAGAATTACGTTCAATTGCTCAACAAACCGAAATCAGTTGTCGCTCTCCGGGAATCGGATCACCAGGTGAATATTTGAAATCTTCACAGTCTACAATGGAAAAAGGAGCCCTTTTTAGCAAAACTATAATTAGGTATAGCGAATTTTATAAAATCTGAAAAAAAAAATCATTTTTCGAAAAATTATTGAAAGAAATTGAATATGATCTTCCAAGAATTTCTTTGTTATTGTTTACAATAACTGATACTGATTGTGTCTTAAAGCAAAATATTATAGTTACAGTTAATATCGTATAATTTTTAGTAAGTCTAACCGAAAGCGAAGAGCAGCGTTTGCTTCGTGCACGCATCGCGGATTCTCTTGTCTTCTCTTCTCCTGCTTCTTCAGTTCTACACCCTACAAGGCGGTCTATGTCCATTCTTGGATCAGTGTGCGCTTTGTTACTAAACAAAAAGGTATTTAGATATATCTATATCCGTTAAGGAAATATTACGTTAAGAAAGAAACAAGAATTTACTTTCGTGTTACTTATAGGGGTCGGCTGAAAAAGATGTAGCGAGTCTATCTGGCAGTCATACTGATAACATTTGCCGGATTTGCTTCGGAGGAGAGTCAGCAGAGCGGCTGGTGAGACCGTGTTCTTGTCGAGGCACTATTGCCGCTGTTCACCGCTCCTGTCTCGAGCGTTGGCTGCTGCAGGCTGCCACGTCTTACTGCGAACTGTGTCGGCATCACTATATCGTCACACGGAGCCATAAGTGAGTGTTCTGGGGGCACGACAGTCCGTTTGTCCGTTGGCCTTTGGTTACGATTTTCCGGTACTGCAAACACTTTTAGACTACGCGTACGCTAAAATTTTCAACCAGGATCCATATACAAGTCTCGAGATATTCTCAGATGGTCGTGGGCTCGGTCGCTAGTGGAGTGGGCGCGTTCGGGTCGCGGGCGCGCGCTGGCAGCGGACGCATGGCGCGGCGCTGCACTCGGAGCCGCCTCAGTGCTCGGCACGGCTCGCGCACTACACGCCTGCGACGCGGCGCTGCAGGCGGGAGCGCGGCGCGGCGGTGGCGCGGCGCTGGCGGCTAATCTATTTTCGTCACTACTCATCGGTATTATTGGTGAGGAACCCTTTGGAAATATGACTTTACTGTCATTATATAATGAATTGTGTGAAAATATATGAACTATGCCAGCCTTTTTGTCGTATGTCCATGAAAGGAAAATTAACTAATTATAAATTAAAACCGTTCTTGTGCATGAGTGAACTGTAGCGCTTGGAAAGCTCTTTTTATGATATTATAAAAGAATAAATGATATGAATTATAAGACGCTTTTTATACCAAAGACAAGACAATAGACTAAAACTGCGTATATGCTTTTTACTGCTAAAAACAAAAAAGTTCCTAACCTTGACCCCTTGACCATAAATAATCAAAAACTTAAACGATCTGAAGCAGAAAAATATCTTGGTATAGTCCTGGATTCTAAATTAACATGGCAACATCAAATAGATTACTTGCAGTCAAAAATAACATCATTGACTGGAGCTACCGTATAGTATACCGGATAAAGTCCGACATATCATTTATAATTCATTAGCCAAGCCTTTATTAGAATATCTTATAGAAATATGGGGGTATACATACAAAACTAATCTTAAAGATCTTCATATATCTCACAACAAGCTTTTGAAAACCCTTTTCCATTTTGACTACCGGTTCCCTACTAAAGAACTGTTTAAGAAAACTGGCATCCTATCATTAGATAAATTATTCAAATATAAAACATGCATATTAGTTAGAAAAATACTCACAGAATCTATACATACACAAATCACGTTTAAAATAAAATCACACAAACACTGTACACGAAACAAACATAAATTACAATTACCAAAGACTGGAACTAATACTTATGGCAGGAAGACTATACAATTTGAGGGAGCGATGCTATACAATAATTTACCATTAAAAATAGTTACTGAAGTCTTTTTTAAAATTTAAATTTAAGTTAAAACAACATTTTCAAAATGTATAGTATATTTTGATCATTGTATAGAGTCACCGTAACGAAATTTGTAAAACTACATTAAGTTATTAGATTAAGTTTCCTATGTAAGTGATTTTTTGTTCTTTATGGGAAATAAACTCTTTAAACGTAACCTAATAGAGATAGAATTTATACATTTAACGCTCAGACTAACTCATAAAATTAAACGCAATCCATTTCAAAAACTTAAGTATTAAGCTAACTAAATAAAATTATTTGTTATAGTTTATCGAGATGAAAGTAAAACATTTCTAATTTCCCACACACTAGGTGCACTCAATGGACTGCTAACAACGTGGATGCTGCTTAAGATCCAGGAGCACCAGCTCTCGTGGCGCGCGTGGCGCGACAGCACGCTGCACCTGCACGTGGCGCTGGGGGACTCGCCCGCGCGCAGCGCCACCTCCATCGACACCGTGGTGGCGGACCGCGACAACAGCACCGACCGCGCTACCAATATTGCCGACCCCTTCATGGTTGCACTCCCGTACACGCTCCCGGAGCCTTAGTCATCATTCGTTTAGTAGGTGTGTACCAGTAAATTCACAGCCAATAAATTAAAAAAAAGAGATAAATCTCGCGCAATAATACGAGAAATAAAATCTTTATAAATTTTTTGAAAGATTTCAAAATCGAGAACTTGGCAATTTATATGACTTTTGTCATTTAAATAAGATGTCGCAAATGTTCTTATTCCTGATTGTGTCGACATGCACCTGCTCATTACTATTACTATCGATATTGGTAGCGAGACATTTGCAATTTATTTCAATACCATAATTATTATTAGTAATAAGCACGATTAATATGAAATAATACACGAATTAAAAATTGTTAATCATATTTATTTCAATTTTATTTTGTATCCATATAAATTAATATTATAAATTATAATAGTCAAAAGGATCATTAGGCGATTATTTTCAAGCAGTTATAATAATTATGTCAAATATAAAAATTATATAATGTTAGAATTACGTAGTCGTGAAGACAACACCGAGGATGCAACTTGCTTATATAGGTAAATAAGTGAAGAGGATCCTCGTTTACAAATCGTCGTTATTAGTGAAAATAAAATACCTGAATATAAACTATGACCTTAATATAATATCGCTCGAAATATAACTGTTAGTTAAACTTATAGCTAATATAAAAGAAATCACATACATCTTGAGATTACAATAAATAGGAGGACTGTGTACGAGACAGCGCTTGGAGAAACGGCGAGTTGGGCGGACACTGGCGGATAAACATCTGACAAACATAAACACGAACAAACAAATATCAACAACATACGCTCTTTGGACTCACTAATCTTCCACGATACAATATTTGTGACTTAAACGTTCAACTACTTCTACGCCCAGGCCTCATGAACGAGAACAAGCTCCAGCGTCTCCGTTTAATTTTAGATCTCCGGTACCGAGACACGAGGCACCGACAGTTGGTATATGAAGGAGATAGAGCTTGTAGCTTGTTCGCGTTACATCGTTGGGCGACTGGGTGACGGTCAGCGCTCGTCCTTGAATCGACGGTAGATGGACTGCACGTACGTGAACACGCACTTCCAGTCGGGCTTGCGCATCGCCACCATGTCGTCCACGTCTAGGAGAGGGTAGATGCCCGCCTTCTCACTGTAAAGGTTATGGATATGACATTTTAAATAAGTTAATTTGGGAGGAAACTTGAAATTGTTAATGTTACTTCGTTTATCAGATGTAATATATTTGGTATTTCCAGTACATCAATGAAACGGATTTATAATCATGCATCTGTACTCATAATTACATTAGTTATACATTTAAAATGATAGAGTTGCTAATGGAAAATAAATTATAATTAATCAACTCCATTAAGTGCCAATCGATGTTTTGGAAAAATAAATCTGCTAAGACCAAAGTGCCCTAAGACAGTTTCTGATGAGATTCTAATAGACTAAAACTACTAACTAAAAAGAATCTACGACTAAAACTCTCTTTAAAGCCAGGCTCGGCTGCAGCAATGGGCACAGTTACCTAGTGTTGGTGTAAACTTACTCAGCAACTTTGAAGGCGAGCGTGAAGTTGTGTCGGCGCTTGTCGGGCGTGAGCGCGGAGTAGTCGAACGCGTCGGGCAGGAAGTGGTGCACCAGCGCGCAGAACGCGAGCCCGTCCGCCCAGCTCGTCGAGAAGTTCTCCAGTTTCACATTCTACACACAACACAGATAAGGTTTATATAATATCACCATAAGGTTGCATCGGTGTTCCATGGGGATCGGTTGGCTCACAGCCGTTCTATCTTAATAATTCGGCAGAAGTATTTTAATCTAAAAGTTTGATATTTTCTGGCACTGACGTGACGTTATATAATATATATATTTCAATGATTTATATCAATAAATAATTAATCCAATACCAATTTATAGCTAAAGTAAGTAAACGTTGTTTGAAAACTTTTTATTTTGTACAAAAGTACCGTCGATTGGTTATATTTTAGTTATTTAAATTAATTTGAATATATTACAAATTTATACATATTCAAAAATTTCATAAAACAATTTTTGTCGTTATGTTGTTAACCAATGTTAACCATTATAAGCCGGTGATTACGGATTATGACCATACTCAGAACCGTTTTTTTGTAAGAAATTTATTAATAAATAGAAAAATATATAAATGACAACATTCTTAAGGAAGATCTTCATTTAAAAATCATTTTTTTTTGTTATTAACAATCGAAGATTTCACAAGTATTAAGTATTTCGTAAAACAATTATTTGAAACTTTCATTCTGAAAAATTTGCAAGGAGAGAGCAAATGAAATTGCTTTTCTCTGGGACAAAACAGGCAATTGGAAATACTTATGTTCCTTGATTTTTTCAAGTATTTTTTCCACATAAAACCACACATAGCATGCACTGTACACAAATCGAGCCCGCATTCAATGCTAAGTCCACCCTGGTATTATTTTACTCCAAACCTTTTTTTGTTTCCTCATTATATTTCACTATAACAACGTTTGTTAGTTTGATTTATTATTTTTTAAACAACACTTCACTCATAAATTTGTACAGCTTTTGCTTTATTGAAAATAACAATCTTTAATGATGGATTTATTATTAAATGATTTAGTTCCAGTTATTTTTCCGTTACATCTTGTAACCAAAGTGATACAATTTGGTCATAGTATATACATAATATACAGTTTATTATATGCTGAGCAATATATACAGTATGGCATAATAATGAAGCATTCAAGTAAGCGTGAAGTGTATGAGTGGCGGTGGCAGTGATGTGGCCTCGTGTTAGCTGTGCGCGCAGCTTGCTCCACATGCTACAGTTTCGACGACGTCGAGTCCGGTACACCCGCACGCTCCCTAATAAGCCGATGCACATATAATCCTCTGTTTTAAATTAATTCATTCATACTAATTCCAAAAACTGTGGATATTAACAAATATGCATCGGCCTATTATATCCGTTATGAAACCCCGATACGTATAGAAAATATATATGTAACAGTGATGTAATATTTGAAATATTTTTGCCATTAGGATGTGATTATATACTGTGCGTTATCCGCAGCGGGGTGTCGGGCAGTGGGGGGCAGGCGGAGTGTGAAGTGTACCTCGTAATCCCGGGTCTTGTCGCGACACCACTGCAGCAAACGCTCTTTAATAGTGACGGCGCTGGCTTGCAGCGCGGGGTCCGTGAACTTGAAGTAAGGCTGCGACGGAGAGCCCGGGCTCTGCGGGCTCTTGGGCGAGCTACAACCGGGGCCTCATTTTAAGCTAATCCTCTGGTGAATAAGTAGCGCCACATAACGCAGTCTTGTTCGATATATCTCGCTGTCCCGCAATTATTTTAAATATCGCAAACTGATGCAAGAATGAGACGATCATGCCTATACACACGTAGGAGCGAGACGTATTGATATACAGTTGCTTTGCATGGCGCTACATATTCGATGGTCGGCCTCAATCTGCGCATTGTCATCAGCATTACCTACGCGTTTCGGTTAGTTTGTCGCGGTTTCCTTGGCGCGGAGACGTTTGATTAGAACATGTGCGCTCTCACAATCGTGTGCAACGCGCTGTGCTGTCTGTTATGGCGGTGGACGCACTGTTATTTACATTTATATTAATGTAACGTGCCATCTTTTTAAAATCTTCTACCAAGCAACTATTTGCCTGCGTTTATCTGTATATTATGAATGTGGTAATCTATAATGCTTAATGAAGGCTAAGGACATACGGAGCCTTAATAAAATAATAAAAAGGAGGTTCATATTAAAAAAAAACTCCGTAAGTGCTTAGATAAGCGATGCTATGATGCTTCTAATTTGTATAAAAAGCGACTAATTTACATGTTATACTGATATCATTTATTTGAATATTAACTATTACCTATTTTTTATTCGAATCCCCTGTTATTGCTGCTAAAATAAATAAATACGTCGTATTAAATACATTATCAAGCAAAATATAATTATGTTTATAAATATTTCGCATTGATAGTTATAAACCAAATATGAATATTGTACCGCACTTTTCAATTGATACGTTTATGAAATATAATATTATGTTTCAAGTATTTCGAGTAGATGATTTCAACATATATTTGTTTTTAATGTTAGTGTTGGTGTACAATGCAGTTTACTCACTTGGGACTGTTAGTAGAATTTTGTTTTTCAAGTTGACGGAACTTGGCGAAGGGCGACACGGGTTTTGGCGCCGGTCGAGTCATGCTCTCAATCACTGTTAATCGGGTAAAAGTTAAATATTATTTAAAAATTGCAACATTTTCTATTATACAATGTATTTACATAGCCTTAATTAGGGTAAACACTTTTACCTTTTGAATTTTTAATGGTAGTGGTACTGCTAACGGTCTTCTCGGTCGAGTCCCTCCTCACGCTCGATGTTACAGTCGTTACTTCCTCTTCTTCTGTGGATAAAAGGAAACTTGTAAGTACAATTCAACCATTCAGTATCATGATAACACTAAATTTTAACACTTTGAAAACAACAGCAAGACAATACAATAATACTTAAAAGCTATTAGTCAAAATAACACTGTTAAGGGGTCGGTGAAATGAAGAACGCATGTTTCAATATGTACATCAATTTAAGGATGAGCCGCGGGGCGAAGGGCAAGAGGCCGGTGAGGCGAGGGGGCGAAGGGGCGCGAAGGGACATGCGACGCGACACAAGCGGCAGGCAGCCCACACACACACGACTCACGCGCGTTTCGCTTGTCTCCTGCTCCTAACTAGTGGAATGTGCGCGCGCTACGCTAGCGCCGACACGAGGTCTTCGAATGCGTCGTCTGCGTTGCTCTCGTCCAGGAACTGCAGCTCTGACACCGTTGGCATAGTGCGGCTGCGACCCAGTGCGAATGACTGTGGTTGCGAGGAACGAATGGGACGCGTGCGTAGGGGCGCAGGCAACGCCTGCTGTGCAGGGATGCGGTTCGAAGTCACCTGTCCCGTGAAATACGCTTCCACGGTTCGCTTTTTCTCTGGGAGTTCCTCGTGAGCGATTCCACCTTCGTACAATTTCGGAATAGCAAGTAGATGCATAGATTTAGTGCGTGCTACTACTCGTCGTGGCGAAGACTGTTTGGGACCAAATTCTCCAAGTCTATGCCAGGATCCAGAGCGAGCTAAAGCTGAGCCAGGGCTTGAATCACGACTACCGGGTGACTCACTAGAGAAAACGGATTCACGCGATGCGGCGAGCGCAGGGCTTCGAAGGCCTGCTGGGGATCGAGGATATCCATTGTACTCGAATACTTGGTTCGGGCGGGGTGGTGAAGGGGCGTGCGGGGGAGATAGGCCAGGGCGAATAGAAGATGGGGCCGGCTGCCGTACCTGGTTTCGCGCCATTTCTAGTTTTTTTCTTTCAATATGTGACACGACTTCTTGCTTCGGAGTGGAAACTTTATCAAGCACACCACGTAGGTTGTCAGCGGCGCCCCGCGTCCGCACTCCACTGGTTATTGTAGCAGCACCACGAACTGGACCTCGCATCACGCGTGTTATGACACTGTCATGCTCTGTTGCTGAACCATCAATACTGCTCATATAAGCCATTCCATTTTGGTTTTTTTGGGGAATAATTGTTTTAGATGGACTCGCAGGTGTAAGACTTGCAGGCGGTATTGCGATATGATCATAGTTATTGTTTTCGTTCATTACAACATCTGGTAGATAATCTACCTTATGAGCCTTTGCCTTTTCTATATCCGGGGTCTGCTGAAGAGGAACAAATGTAGATGTGCCATTTTGTGATGTGTAATCAACGATAGTATAAGCCGGTGCTGGCGGCGCAGGAGGCTTATGGACTGGAATATCACGACTTTCATTAGATGCTTCACGTCGATGTTTCTCTCTAATTTGTCTTTCATAAAATTCGATTTGGAGTTGCTGAGCATCCACCTTTGGAATATAAGGTTCTGGGCTAAGAAGGCTTTTAGATTCACCTAACTTCTTCACTAGTTCTGGGGCAGCCAAATCATTTTGACTTGGAATAGCTTTTATTGGGTAACTTTGAGTTTGCGGACGTACGTGAGTCGCCGGCGCGGGCTGTTGATAGCCGTATGTTTTAGGTACTGGGGTTGTTTGCGATTGAATTTTGTCAGTTTCAAATTTAGATATAGTAAGCCCGAGAGATTTCCTAGGTTTATCAATTTCGGTTGTTAATAGAGGAGGCACAGTAGACGTGGGGCTGAGTGAATTTAAAATATTTGGATAATAACTCGAATTATCGACTGATGGTGACACTGGAATACTGGTCGATGGAGGACTCCATACGTTTGGTGGAGCCGTCGTCGGTGATAAAATTTTTTGTGGGGGCTTAAATGGAGACATCGGTGCATGTGAAAATTGATTAACCGGAATTGGTTTTGCAACAAATGGTTTAACTGTTTGTTTATTTGGTGTTTGTAGTATTGGAGGATTAGTAGATTGTGGTGAAAGTTGCGCTGGGGGTGGAACTTGAGTTCGCAAAGACTCTCGTCGCTGGGATACCCATGGTGGTTTAACTATTTCAGGTGTGATATCAGCTAAAAATTGCCTTGGCCGCGGTGCTGGTGTGTGTGAAGTCTCATTTGTAGCTTGCCAAAATCTTTTAGCTGAAGAGGCACTCAAAGATCTATTATTATCTTCCTTTTCCCGATTTTCGAATGTATTCTTAATGTTACCAAACCGGTTGCTCCAATTAGCTGGTCCAACAGCAGAATGATTGCGATTATCTTGATTTTTTTGCATAAACGCTAAGAATTTTCTATCGTTTTCTGTTTGTGGTTGGAATTCTGGAACCTTGGGTGCATGTTGTATATTATGGTCATCCTCTGTGTCACTGTCAAAATTATCGATTTTATATCCACCGAGAGGTCTACCAATATCGATTGTATTTGCACGTTTCATACGATGGCGTTTGCTATTATTGAATCGGTTTGCAGGTTTTGATAGATCATCGGCAGGAGGTGGTGCGGCAAAATTGTATCCCGGCGGAGGTGGCCTATAATAGGAGTTCCTCCTGTCTAGCTTTGCATCTTCTTCAGGTTTTGCTTGTATTGTCACCGTAGGTTTGTTTATCGGGACTCTTTTTATTGGTGCGGGTTTTTCCTTTTGTATTTTATTATCGAATTTATTTGCAATAGCTAGAATGCTATTTTTGGCCTCTGAATGCCAACGTTCAGCGCTTTTTGGAAGGTCTTGTTGTATTGTATCCGCTACAGAATGCCTAAAGAAGTCAGGTTTTCTAGACGGGTGAGCTCTTCTTTCAACAATACAAGCATCTCTATTAACCCTGGGTGTGTTATTGTAGGTAGCGTTATGCGTTTGCGGAGTGATTTTTTGCCGTGATTCAATAGCACTATGGTAGCTGACTTGGTTATCGTGGGTTTCTAGACTTTGTTTTCTTTCAGGTGTTGAGGGTTCTTCTATACTAGGTTCACTCGAAGCTGCGGAAGATGTTGATGGAGTAATAGATTTTCCAGAATTTGGCAACAACTGGTCTCTGTCGACCATTCGTCGGGCTTCTTCCAACTCTTCTCGTGTAACACCAACTGTATGCCTCGAAGTGCGGCTGCGGCGTCTTGGCTTTCGTTTGCAGCCATCAAGTCTATCTGCAGCATCTAAAGCATCCTCAAGCCTGTCAGCAAGCGCTAGAAGAGCTCGAGCTTGAGGATGGTCATTGGGAGGAGCAAGTGCGACACGAAGACGTTGTAGTGAGCGACGTACGTCAGCTACGACATCGTGGGAGGCAGCTCCAAGACCGGCTAACAAGCGCTGCCCGCCTCCTTGTAGTAGACCCTGCAGCAGCGGTAGAAGAAGAGACTCACCGCGTTCTCCGGAGTGATCCTCTGATTCGACCGTCTCGCCGGCCGCTGCCAATGCCTCGGTCACAGCGCTTGCACATGCTGTAGTCCAAAAAAATTAATTTATTCACTTAAAATGCAGTTTACAATAAATATTGCTATTATAATATATATACAACAAAGCCACTGAAGCACTGATGCTAAAGCATAGATTCACTCTAATTATAAAACTTCTTTTTTGTAATTAAATAATAATGCAATAATTATTAATTTACGAATACGAATTATTTAGTTCGTATTTCATTAATGTCTCATAAATATTAGTAATGAATAAGCTTCTCACAAGCTTTTGTATTTTACAGTTTTTACCTTCTTGTTCAGCCATCAGTGTACGGATGCGCGAGCGCAATCGGCGCCTCTGTTCGTAGTCACTGCACTCGTCCAACTAAAAATACAATACATTTTAATTTACTTCCAAATGCAAAAATAACCCGACTTTACCGATTATTACTTCAACGGATATGAAATAAAAAAAGTTTTCTTAAAAAAATAAAGGTTAGCTATAAAGACCTATAAAATGGATATAAAATCACTAGCAAGTCCTTATCATCTTAAAGATGCGGCATGAGATCAATAATTAATTAATCTGTATCAGGTTTCGCTGAACTCATGTTAATTTTTATTCGATGAGCCCTCATTAAATTTATTTTATTTAAAAACTTGTAATTAAAATAAATATTTTTAGTATTAACATAATTAATTTGGAAAGCAAGTATTTTTCGTAGACTAAAACCTATCAACAGCCTGTATATTACAAAAGTAATCTAACTCTGCCCGCGGCTTCGTTCCCGTCGGGTCAGACCGCTCTGTTCTACCAACTAAACAATATCGTATCTATCTAAACATAATATCTTCGCCCGCCCGCACTTTCTTTGTCATTGCTTAGCTTGTAAGTATCGTATCGTGATGTGATATAGCCAATAGCCATCTTCAAGAAATATGCTATCAAATGCAAACATATATTTTCAAAACCATTCAGTTCAGTTCAGGAGATTAGCGCGTTCAACCAAAAAAACAAACCAAACTCTTTAGTTATGTCATATTGGATAGGTAATTAATAATTATGTATTAGTAGATATTCTTTTATTTGACAACGTTAACAAACAAGCTTACGGACCGCCTGATGCTTATTATCAGGTTGTTGCCGAAGTCTACGAAAGCTTGTAACACAAGAAATGCCCTAGCCGTGTTCCTGAACTAAGGGATACGGAGGGAGGAATGAAAAGGAAGATGACTGATGGGTCTCATCAAGCAAAATAGAGTACGGATACCGGTGTATTCTGTAAGAAGGTAGGACTTCCCCGGTCGTAAGTGGCCCATCCGTGCCTGCAGCGAAGCTCGGCTTCAATGCAATATCAAATACTTTAGTTACTTACAATGGCATCTCGTAACTGTACAATCGAATCAAACATGTTCTCCTATTAAATGTAACTTTTATTAAAACTTCTTTATTCTGAAGTAACCAATGGCACATCAATCCCCTTGGTGCCATAGAGTCTGTATGATTAAACACCAGACATCGGTCATAGTCTCCGATACAGGATATAACTATCCTAATGGGGCTCTTGAGTTTGTAATGGTTATTTATTTAATTATTTTTATCAATTTCTACAAGGAGAGGTGGATAATTTATTTTGTTTTGTGTGTATTCAACGCAAAATGTTTCTCATTTGTAAAAGTGACTATGTGTAAAAGCTACTCTTCACTATCACTACATAGTATAAAACAAAGTCGCTTTCTCTGTCCCTATATCCCTATGTATGCATTTAAAGGCGTCGGGATGTGACGACCCCATCGCCCGCTGTTGGTATAACCTCTGTCACAACAGAGATTATTCCACCAGTGCAATCAGTCACACTGGTGGTAGGTCTTTTGTTGCAAGAGGCCGGCTAGGTAGGTACCACCGCAGTGTCCAATATTCTGCCGCCAAATAGTAGTGCTTAGGCACTACTGTGTTCAGGTTTGAAGGGCATTGTACGCTAGTGAAATTACTGGGCGAACGAGATTTAAGAACTAATATCTCGAGGTTGGCAACGCGCGAGTGGCACCTACTAATGGTGCTGCAAGCGCTCATAGGCTACGGCAGCCACTTACCATCAGGTGGGCCGTATGCTTGTTTGCCAACTTCTAACATAAAAAAAAAAAAAAAAAAAAATGCATAAATCTTTAAAACTACGCAACGGATTTTGATGCGTTTTTTTAATAGATACGAGTGATTGAAGAGTAAGGTTTATATGTATAATAAAATCCATTAAATAGTGGAGAAATACTGTTATTTTTGAGGTTTCCAATGCGATGTCGTAAATAATAACATTTAACGCGAGCGGGCCACGGGCAGTAATGAATAAATCAAAAGTACTGGATCGATTTCAATCATTTTTTCAGTGAATGACATAGGCTATATATTTTATATCCGTGCGAAGCCGGAGCTGGCCGCTAGTTAATGTATAAGCGCTAGTTAGCCGCGATGCCTGAACGATGACGCAGTCTAGGCCAGTAAAACCAACAGCAATGCACATATCGTCAAAATGGCCTTTGCATTTATATTTTTACGTCACGATCAATTTTCAATACTTTTCCAGGGTCTGGTTTGTCTAAATAGTAATAAAGCTTTTAGGGCGAACCAGTAATAAGCTGGATTTTTTTAATAACAAGATAATACTTTTATTTAACACTTACAATAGGTATGTACTTAATATCATAGTGGTTAAAGTACGCTTGTTTTGACAAATCTCTTTGGGACCTTTAGGGGTCAATTTATTTTTAACCAATGAACCTATTTTAAATATACATAAATAATAAATAAATAAATAAACGCTACACACTCAACGGCCCCCATTAGGATAGTGAAATCCTGTGTCGGGGGTCCGGAAACACATACAAGGACAAGGACAAATACACCCAGACCGGAAAATGGAAAATATGCTTGCGTGGTCAATACAAACATATTATGATCCGAGCGGGAATCGAACCCGTGACCTGTGGCGTTTAAGGCAGATTCGCTACCGCTGCGCCACAACGTCGTCAAATAATAAATATTTTAATATGTATGATATAAATAACTATGAAATTCGCAAACACGTAACAAAAATATTACATAAAGCACGTCACTTACACGTGTGGTACTCGTTCTTAGCATTTTGAAACGATTTCACTTCAACAAATATATTTATCTCTTAATCATTCACACACTTCTCATTACCTCTCGAGTATGAATCTAATTAAACAGTTGTACACATAAGATTAAATCTTAACAAATCTGTAAAACTTTCGTATTATATTTTGATAAACAACTTATTATATCTCTATTTGAAACGGGCGTGTAAAAGCGTCGAGTGCTCACTGGATGTTAATTCTAAATGAACAAACAGTAATGACCATTGACGAGATTGTACGGCGAGCCTGTAATGTTTATAAGCAATGCGACAAAGTGTGATTTCTTTTTGTATTAATTAATTTCTCTTGTAACTTTGACGATACACGATCTTTGTGAATAAATCCTTTGGACTTTTTAAATTTTGTATTATCAATTAATCTAATCATACTTATGTGTAATTTTTTGACGTGTTTTTGTTGTGAATATTGTCTTAACAGAATCATCGGGAAAAAACGGACCCGGTAAAAAGTCTTTTTGCCTAATATTTCATTAATGAATATATGATACAAGTTTATATACAATTAAACCTAAAATTGTCAGGTGTAATAGGCAAAAGCCTTGAATCATTTTTAAAAAATCAAATAAATGTGTACGATTTTTAGGTGTGAGTGAACGCTAATTTCCACAATGTTGTAACAGGTTTGCCGCTGAACAAATAGACCGCCAGTTCACGCAAAAAAAATCCCAATATCTATGCTGATAATTTGATAATTTATACAGAAATTTAGTAATAATTTTAAAAGCAATGTAAATAAATATAAATTTTAACATTCTTACAAAGCGTAACTTGCGTTGTCGATGGTACAGTATTTGCAATTATCCGTCCCCCCACAACCGGAAGCGGTCAGCGTCGGAAACCGGAACTGGCAATGCCCTGAATCTGCTTTGTTGCAGAGCTCATTATTTTGTAATAATAACGGGTTACTAATATTTAGTTTTACAAGTTTAGTATAGCGTACATACTTTCTTTTTTTAATTATAATTATGGTATGTGACAATTGGATTTTTGGTATTATTGACATGAACGGATATATAGACATAGTAGCCCTACTGTTGCTCCTCAAAAGCCAAAGCACGGTGCTTTGACCACTGACGTCTATATTCCTTTTATTATTATTTCATGAATTAATAGAGATTGACTTTCAATATAATCATTACGTTAAAAAAAATGAGATTTTATTTTCGTCAGTGCTTATTTTGATATACATCTTAAAATTATTTTACTTTATTACCTAAAAACATGTACAAATGTATATATTTTTGATATATCGGTAAGTGAAAACGTTACGTACTATTGGCAATGTTATCTTCCGGAGCGAAGTGACACGGGAGTCGCTTAACTGGTTTACGCATAAATTATACACTTACGTAACTAATAGTATATGGTATCGCTGTATTATTTGTGTTTTATGCCGAGTAGTATCTACTTATTCTTCCTGCCCTCACCCCACGGTACGTGGGCTAAGTATGTCGTCATAGCATGTCTTCTTTTTCCATTCTGTTCTATAAGTCCTCATCTCTATTCTCTGCACTCACTCTTTTTCCACGCAGTTCATCCACGTTTTTTCAGGATGTTTCTCCTCGTATTGCCTCTCACTTTCATGTCCTCTTAGTAACGAGGCTTTTCTCCCTTCACATTTTTATTAGATACTCTCACCCTCTTTAATCTTTCAGTCACTAATCTCTCAAATATTATTATGTAGATAATCGATAGTATGAAATAAATTATGTTACTTCACCTACCCTAACAGGTGGGTGGTAATAGATCTAGGTGACTAGCAGGGTGGTAAAAGTTAAATCAAAATTAGTGATAATTGCTAACCGAAGTAAGTTCTGAAGAGAAAGAAGAACCAGCAAGTATCGAGACATAGACTTTTTCAAAAGAATTATTTGTATTTGACACAGGTTACAATTTTATTTCTTCTACCTGTCTTCATATTTACAAAAAAAAGAATATTTTAATGAATAAATATTTTCATTTTCTTTAGCAATGGAACTTAATAAATAAACAATATATTATTAGTATTTAAATAAATAAAGCCCCATGTCGCGTCTCGTGATAAATTGTCGTCATTATTGTCAGTCAGCATGAGTCACGCTATGAGATTTCACTGCTCGATGATTCGGCATTTGGCTAAGAAAGCGATTCAGGGTCTCTCTACATTTGTCCGTAACAATCTGAGATACAAAGCTACATATTTAAATCGTTTACATCTAAGAAACACTACTTAAAATAATTAAAAACATTAGTTAGTGAGAATGGATAGATGTTTGTTCACACAAAAACCGCTAAACGGATTTGGATCAATTTAGGCACACAGATAGCTTATTACCTGAATTAACATATTACATATACGATTTTAGAGTGTGGAAAAAAATGGAAGTCAGAAGGAGTGGGAGTGTGGGAAAGACAGGCACATTGATATCGAAAGCAGCAAGCCTACTACACATTACTATTTACAATTAACATCATTCGAGAGAAGTTAAATCATATCATCATATTATATATCTACTAATTAGCAGAAGATGGCTAACATAATGCAGACATACTATTGTGTCAATTAACGATTAGCTGACAGAAGAATTTTATTTAAAAGTAAATATCCGCTCGAATCCAATAGGAATAAAATTCGACTTAATAATATGTAGCTAATAAGTTCAAACAGACTCCTACAATGTATTTACTAAGCTCTCGTGACGAACAGTAGAAAGAAATTCAAAATTTATCATTATGAAACTGTAATATGAAGTTTCTTTCACTTAGAAAATGTCTTAATCGTAAACTTCAGAATGTATGACTGTCACAGAAGGTGTATTTTAGACAACTAAATGTATGTTATTACTCGGTACTATTCTTGCAATCTCTTTCCTTCTCTTTTGCCTTCTTCTTCATGGTTTCCGAATATTTAAAGAGTATGCTTAAGTACTCACGAGCTTGCGCAAAACGCGCTCGTCCCAGCACTGCTCGATGTCAAACTCCTCAATATGGCGGCTGCTGGTTACCTTCCCGCCGCTGCTTTGCACAGTCTCCTGAGATAGAAAATAAGACATTTAATATATACTTTAGTAATAATCTAATATGCATATTTAACAAAACATATCCATAACGCAAATTGAAAAGCTAAATTCCCGCTCGACAAAAATCGTCAAAATAAAATTTAAATTTTTTAATGATCGCCAAAGAAAGAAGAATATAAGTATGAAGAGTAAGCGAGTTTAAATTTAAGAAAATTTTAAAATATTTAATGGATTTTAAACTTATAATTAATTTGATGATTTCATAAATATATCGAAATAGTTTTATGTTATATAAAAGGTTATGATGGTAGACAAACATTCAATACGCTTTAATATTAGCATAGTAGAAAAACTTAGTGTAGTGGAAAAGGCCTTGTCACGGCTCACCGAGGTCGCCCTTCAGAATGACAGCTCTATTAATAATGACACCATTTCTCTTACGAATCTTAGGAAATGTAGCTTTTAACTGTTTAAAAATTCATTTTTCCTCGAATGCTTCAAGAGCTTAATATTTGCCGAGTATGACCCGGGTATGATGACGTTTATATCCGGCTGCGTTCATTAGATAGAATATAATTGATGGGTTTAGTAGTTTCACATTCTATGGATGAATGACCACGTCGGAGTATTTTAACTACTCGTCTTCTTGCTTTTCAAGGTACGTTAGAGGTCTTAGCTGTTATCTACGATCCATCGACCTGAAGTCCTTAACAACTATGACGGCTGTTACTGTAATGGCCACTAACAACACGATAATACGAAGCCGTGTATATAAGTTTTTACAATTCGTTGACAAAAACATGTGAATTTTGTATAATTATCATATTATGAATGTCTTTTACCAGCGTCGGGATGTGACGACCCCATCGCCCGCTGTCGGGATAACCTCTGTCAAAGCAGAGATTATTCCACCAGTGCAATCAGTCACACTGGTGGCAGGTCTTTTGTTGCAAGAAGCCGACTAGGTAGGTACCACCGCAGTGTCAAATATTCTGCCGCCAAATAGTAGTGCTTAGGCATTACTGTGTTCCGGTTTGAAGTGCACTGTACGCTAGTGAAATTACTGGGCAGAGGAGATTTATGAACCAATATCTCGAGGTTGGCAACGCTTAAGTGGCACCTACTAATGGTGCTGCAAGCGCTCATAGGCTAAGGCAACCACTTACCATCAGCTGGGCCGTATGCTTGTTTGCCAACTTGTAACATAAAAAAATATCTGAATTCCAGAATTGATATTATAAGATTATATTGTGCGAATTGGTTCAAACTTTTAAGTATTTAAAAGTTTTAAAAATATCTACGACGATTAGTCATTTCACCATTCCCTAAAAATGACGCCATGCCTGAAAGATTGAAAGTTACTTCACCGAAACCGAGAGAGAGATATGAGAAAGAGATTTTGCTGCTTCATTCGCCAGTTTTACCAAATCTCGAAGTTGGGGGGAAAATTATTGTATTTGTCGTACGTTACGCATACCTTTTTGTTGTAAAGTTTTAAGCTTAGACTAGCTTAGAGAGATACCGAAAAATTAGATTAAATTAAAAATAAAACATTGATTATAAGTACATAAACAGGGAAAGTTTGTAAATCTACGACTGGTAAAAATATTTCGTACTGATATTAAATCAAAAAAGATTTATGTAACACGTAACCACAAAAAATGCTATTCATTCATGAGAAATACTATAAAGAAAAAATATATTATGACATAGATAATATCTCCATTACGCAATTATATTATCGACTTTTTCTACACAGATTTATAAAGAAATTGTGTCAGCTGGCGTTTTAAGATACCAACTAAATTCTTTCAACCGTGTGGGTGTCAGTTTTCATAACAATCGTAAATACGTTCCCACTTGTATCCAGACCTTGAGACCGGTAATATACGCTACGGTATCGTAGTCTTAAGCTTTTATAACAGTAGCGAATTAATTCATAATAATAGTAAATTACGCACTCACTGCGAATTATTGGCAATCGCGACAAGGGTGGCGGTTTCTCCCGTGGTGCGTAATAGATTATTTTCCTACGATGAAAAGCTCGCTGGTAGTCCCTGGTACGAGGAATACGGTTGCTAAGTTACCGGGAGGCAAAGTGAGTTAATTGGTGTCGTCTTGCCGGGAGAGAATTGAGCACTTGTCTCCTTCGTACCATGGACTAAAAGCGAACTTTTCATCAAGGAAAAAAGATATTTTTATTTCTTTCCGTTTAAGTTTTCTTTAGTATATTTTCATCTCCATCTTAAATGTTATACGTTATTTTTTGTTACCAATATTATTATTTTTAATTTATCATTCTTTCCTTCCTTCATAGCCTAAATTTTAATGCCAGCTAAATTCGACGACGTTTTTTAAATACATACACATGACATATACAAATACTCACACACAAAAAAAAATGCAGTTATAAGTATTCCTTTCTTTATAAAATGTAATTCTGAACCATACCGGGCGAGCGGTGCAATAAAAAGTATAAAATTATCATTAAATATATCCTTGTATTTAATGAAACAGTTATCTGACATTTCGTCCTCATTACCAAGAGACTTTTTTGCATTCCCAAATATAAACGAATGATTAATTCACGCATAGTTTAGTTGCATTTCGAAGGGCGAACTTCCAATTTTGTCTTCATATTCTTAGCCGTGTAATAAAAACAAGATACTGTTGGACATATGGGTATGCGGTGAATGCGGGGAACTTTTGTGTCTGCTCTCTATACTGAACATTAACATTCTGTATCCGAGAAATATTTTTCAAGAGCATTAAAGCATTGTAGAAATCGTCTTCTTTAAAGTAATCTAGTAATACGCATTTAATGCGAATTTTAGGATTAATAGATTTATTTGATATTTTACTGGCTTAACTGCGTTTTAGGATGACCGTGCTATTTCAAGACACTTTTTTTTACTACATATGCGTTAAAAGATAGACTGCCGCTGATTCCAGTTTGAAAATAATTAGTGGGGTCAAAATAATTAACAGCATCTTGACTTTGTCTTTTAACTTCTTTTAATTGCCGAGTTGTTTTGTGAGTTTATGTTTTAGGAATAGGCTGGACAAGTGGACACGACTATTTTTTTTAAATGAAAATTTTGGTAGTTGCTTGTAAATAATTGAGCGACCTTATAAGGCAACTTATCATGTGGTAACAACAAGCGGAAATAGAAAAATAAAATGCGAGGTGTCGATTCCTCGTAGAAGATCAGTGGGCCACATTTTTGGCAGGTCACAAGGCGCGCCATCGCATCGACCAGCCCGCGGCGAAAATAGACGCGTACAATGCGCCCGAGCACTCTAACATTAGAAGTTAGATCATTGGCTCTAATGCAAAACTGCGCTTGGATATTACGACGGATTAAGAATTTATATAAATCTCAGGTGATAAGTGGCAAAGAATAAGACTTTTTTGTACCTAGAAATACTTTTTTCGCTATCTTTCTTATAATCACTATATTACAGGTAAAATAAACTAGTACTCCAATCCCAAATTTTTTTCTTTCTTTTTTATTTTCGTGGAACAGAATTCAAGACTACACACATGTCGATCTCCTGTTAGAGTATATCCACGATAGTTAGAGTCCATTCGTGCCGAAAACAGCAAGGGTTTAGTAGGCCGAGATAGCTTTTTTAACATTTAGCTGTAATATACGTAACAACTTAGTCTTTATCGATCGCAAGTATTCGGGATTATATCGGGATTTCAATAATAATAATACCATTCAAAGAGCAGTATCAATTGTTAACTGCTTTCAGACAGAAAGATTAATTTGTTTATTTAAAAATCATTATGAGCTGTTTTAGGATACATTTTCATGTATATATATAAACTTTAAAAATTCTGCATTTATTCTCAACAAAATATTAACAATGAATATTTTAATTTGAGGATTTAGTTTTTGATAGGTTTTCGCATAGGTATTCAACAGTTAAAGGAAAACCACACTGGGCATTATCATTACAATAGATGCATTGTAAAACTAAAATTTATAATAGAATTTGAATAAACAATAAACTTTATAAGCAGAACGTGGAAAGTATGATGTTAGGCAGTTATCTCACGATAAACTGGTAGCACTTTAAAGTTACAGGTCGTAAACAAGGGACACAACGTTCTTTCACCATATTATTACCGTATCGTAAACTATTAGTTACGGGTAACTATGCACTTTTCTTGAACGTCGAAACTTACAAATCATTTATTTATACTCTAAGGACCGACCTCAAACTAAGAAATTCAGTAAGATAACTGTGAGAAAATGTTACAAGTCGATTGTATAGTATAACTATTATTGTTTAAAATATTTTGAAAATTATTGAATTGTATAGACATTCAAGAAGATAAACGTCACAAGTTAAACAAAACTCCGTTATGACTACGCGAAAAGTACTTTTCTATAAATTCTACAAGGATGTTTAGAATTTTGACCAGAAATGGAAAAAAAGTATGATACCAAATTTTGACGAACTGACAGACTGCCGTTTTTGGCATTTAGCTACGGAACCGTAAAAAACGAAGAAGTGTCGCGGGGCGCGCGGTATGTGTTAATTTCATTTCCACTAATATTTTTTTTTACTATGTCTACGATTTTTCGCCATCAAGTTCATTTCATGTCTCATGCTGCAGTACCCTTTGCAACTCACTGTCACCCTTTGCTGCTAGCTACATCTTGGTATCATTTTCCAACCCCTTGTCATCCCACTTCATGCCACCTGTTCCCTTTCCACCCATTGTGGCACCAACCTTGCCTCACAAACCTTGCCACCATAACCTAAAATAACACCAAACAACGCGAGGTAACGCTATTTCTCCAACGCTTTTGATAAAGTTTTTTGCGGACTCTTACGCCAAATTAAAGAACCTCGTGTCAGAAAAAGCATTTTTGAACGCTGGCAAGACTTGTTGGGTCAACAGCAATATTTGGTAATAGATTTGGTAATATCACAAATCACAAAGAGGTAGATGCAGTGCAAATATAAGAACTTTATTAGCTCTACCGTAGTAGAGAGGATACATTCTTTATCTCCATAGTCCTAGATCAGATAATTACAATTTTTCTTTATGGGAACTGCTTTCTTTTAGGGCGTTATCAATAAACAAATTAAATAGTATCATAATTAAATTACTCATAAAAAACCTAATCAGTGTGACAATATCTTTATTTATCTGCTTAAAACTTAATGTTCTTACCAATTTGATATTTAATTTGAATATATTAAATATATTCAAGCTCTATCGTCGTTGATTAGTAAAATTATTTGCCCATTATACAACATGAAGTAGGTAAGGAAGCATCTGAATTAGATGACAGCAGGTGGACTAGAAACAAAGGGTATCAGTCCAGGTTGGCTGCACGCCAGGTGGGACGGCCGAATTAATATTATTAAGTACTACGCATTTCTCTCATTATACATACCTCGTGTTAAATATATAATAAATATGATATATCTTAGTCTTCTCTATATTAAAGGGCAAACTCTTTATCCCCCATCGCCCGCTGTTGGGACTGCCTACTCTGTCACAGCAGAGATTATTCCGCCAGTGCAATCAGTCAACTCTGGTTGTAGGTCTTTTGTTGCAAGAGGCCGGCTAGGTTGTTACCACCGCAGTGTTTAGTATTCTGTCGCAAAGCGGTAGCGTTTTTGGCACTAATGTGTTTCGGTTTGATAAAGGGTGTGTAGGCTATTGAAATGACTGAGCAATGGAGACTTAAGAAACAATGTATCTTGTTGGCAACGCGCGAGTGTTACCTACTAATGATGTTGCAAGCGCTCCTAGGCTGCGGCAGCCGCTTACCATCAGGTGAGCCGTATGCTTGCTTGCTAACTTAGTAAAATAGAAAAAAATCGTGTACAATATTTTCAACACCCAAATATTAAGATAAGAAAATATTTCTTTTTGTTCGTGACATATTCCAACATCTGTTTACCATTCTAAAAACTGATACTACTACTAGTTCAGCTAGTGCCTGTTATCTGATCACCAGATCCATTCGTGAGCGAATCAGTAAATATTTCGAATCAAATAATCTCAATCTATCACAATCTATAACAAATCTCAATCTATCACAAAAATTATTATCACATGAATTTTCTACTTTTTTGCCATTTTATTCAGCAGTTAATGTTACATTTCCAGCATTTCCCGTAACTAATCTCAATGATCTGTAAATATTCATCGCGGTAGTCTGCACCAGTAACGGTGAGCACGCTCGTGGTCATTAGCACGCACAGAAATCATAACACGCATCTTAACGGAACTGTGGCGATTTCTTTTGTTGATATAAAAACTAATGTCAAACAAGAAACAGTTACTTCTTTTATACATTATTGCTTACCCTACATTGACTTATGAATCACAGTATTTGAATGTAATTTCAAAATATGAAACTTAACTACAGAACTCTCTTTATCTTTAGAAAAGCTAAAATATTAAATAACATGCCTGAGTGGAGAAATCATAAACAGTACACGGCAATAAAATACGGCACAGACAAATATAATTAACGCTTTCTTTGTTTAAGTGGTTTACTAGATTCAATGGCCCTTGGATGTTGGAGAGTTTTGTTAATTGTTGAGTCAACATTGGCTAACTTTTTCGTTGAAAAGGCTTTTTTTTACAAAAAGTTTTATGATGTTACAAAGATCCAATGTAAAATGATGTTTGTGTTTAGGAAAGTTATAAGAAAAATACACGGTATAAGAAATGTATATAAATGATTATATGTTTTAAAGAACTAAGGTAACAAACAAGAATTAAGTTCCTCAAGTGTTTTTGGACTCCAGCGGAGAATTATTATACTTCATCGGTCCATTCATACCTAAATGGCTTTGTAGATACTATACGATAAACGATTTTATATAATTATATAAGTACAATTAAATAAATAACCGCTACACACTCAACGGCCCCCGTTAGGATAGTGATATCCTGCGTCCGGGGCCCGGAAACACGTACAAGGACAAGGACAAACACACCCACCCAGAATACGGAATACGTGCATTTATGGTCAATACAAATATCTGCTCCGAGCGGGAATCGAACTCCGAGACCTGTGGCGCTAAAGGCTGGTTCGTTACCGCTGAGCCACAACGTTGTGTCTAATTGTGTAATTCATATACATGTGTTTTGTGTTACCGCAAAACACTACGGAGAGCCGTTATTTAAATGTGTATTCTTCGTGCAAGTAATCAACGCACGTATGATCATATAGAACATTTCCTTGTATAACAATAATTTGCGCTCGTTCGCAACGAGGTCGAAACTAAAGACCGTTCAGAAATTGTCCCAGTTATTAGCGCCATGTTTTAACGCCAAGATCATTTTACCTCATTACACTGCTTTGATAAAGTTGTTAATCCAGATAAGAGCCAACCACATACAGTTTTAACATTGAGGTGGATTTGTAATACTGATAGGTAAATCTTTTATGATTATAAGCATTTAATGCTATGGAAACAAACCCATTTGTAAAACCCTAGTATGTTTAGTAAGTCCTTTGTTAAGTTAGTCCTTTGTTTGTAATTCTTTAACCTAAAATATGTCGCATAATGCGCTAGATTACGATCTGCGTCGTTGATGTTTGTGTCTGCCATGATAATTTTATCAATCAGTGCGCCAGTCGCCACAGCCTCGAATAATGACCATCCACAATCCCTCGAATCAAAACGCATCATGACAGATACGACGGATGTCAACCAGCCAACCAGTTCTACTGCTATAGTTTTGAATATATTTTTTTTATTATACCCGACTAGGGAACAAGTACCCTATGCGTCGGCATAGAGATACTGTAAAATTTTGTTGATATTGTAATTTGAAAATTATTTATGAAAATAATATATACATAAATTAAAAAAAAATGTAAGCAGATTTTTTTTATGGAGAGTGACAAAAACTTTCGAAACAATAAACATATCCCTTTGTTTTTACACAAAGCAGCAAAAGCCAACCTTGGCCTTTTACAGGGAAGCCGAGATCTCCATATCGGGAGAGGAGGAAGACACAGAGGTCGTTAGCTCGCTGCGCACGCGTCGCTTGGCACACGACCAAATGATCCGAGCCGACGATTAGGGAATATATATTTTCTTTTACCATTTGCGGATAAATTTATTAATAATCGAAGATAAAATTAATAAAATGCAAAACAACTTCTGAAAGGTATTACAACTACAACCTAACTTACCTCCAGGAGGTAATTAGGTAAGAGGAGAGTAAAAGATATCACACCCCAACTCATTGCCTCCACAGGTGGCAGGAGGGCTGGTTCATTTTTCGCCCATAGAATCGGGATTCCGATTCAGCGGGGAAATGCAGCTAGCATTCTCGCCACCATTCCCCGTGGACATGATTTGTACAGTTGTAATTATTTGTAAATATTGTTAGTATTGAATTGTAAATATGTTGTAATATTGGTTGTTAATAAAGATTGGTGAATGATATTTAAGACATAATATTTGAATTATAGACACCGTTGTGGCGTTGTGGTTAGCGAGTCTGCCTTTAGTCTCGACGGTTGCGGGTTCGATTCCCGCTCGGGCAGATGTTTGTTAAAATTTCTGTCTCGGTGTGGGCGTTTGTCGGTGTGGGTGTCCCCACCGTGCCTCGGAGAGCACGTTAAGCTGTCGGTCCCGGTTATTATCAATAACGTCTGATAATAATCGTTAACTCTTGATGCGTAAATTGCTCTTATCCAATGAGTTACTGGTTCGCCCTTAGGGTTGCGGAGGTCAGATGGCAATCGCTCTGTGTAAAAACTAGTAACCTGTCAAATCCGGATAAGAGTAATAAGCAGACCCATAATATACATAAACAATACATAAAAATACCGGGAATAATGCTAGGATGAAGAATATTTGAATTATAAATTGTGACAATTTGTAAATTTTTATCTTTAAGTTTCAGGAGGCAAAGGAATTCATAAATTTTTGTTTTTATATTTTGTAGTAAAAAATGATCTATTAATTATTATCCGAGAATTATTTAACACGTGGTCTCCCGCACGGTGCTTCAAGACCGCAATAATCGCAGCTGACTGACGTCATGAGCGTATTTCTGTCTACTCTCGATTGAAGGAAAGCTGAACATGATTTGCTGTTATTTTAAATTGCGTCACAAATAAAAAAATTTTAAAAAAAATTCTTGGAAACAAAAAAAAACAAAAAACTGCTTGTTAAATGTGGAATGACGGCAACGACTTCGTAATATTGGCGCATTATTTATAAATCAGCTGTAATAATGCTCAGAATCTTCTATTAAAAAAAAAATATTCTAATTTAAATTTTTAACCCTTAAATCAATAACTCCACACAGAATTTGGACTGCAATATAACAGTTATTAACGCATTATTATTTCATTAATATCTAACAATTGCTGAAAAACGAAATTTTTAAATAGGTACTTTTAATTTTAAAAAATACTGAATCAACTCTATAAAAACTATCAAAAACGTAATATAAAAAGTTCAAAAGAACAAACAATTATAGTTTTCAAACAATTCTATTATATTGTTAAATTACAATCATGAAAAACAATCCTTAGTTTCATGATAAAGGTATACAAGCATTTGACCCAGTTTCGGTTATATTTAGATCAATATTTGTTTATAATTAGACGAGTGAATGCACTCTGTTTACATGATCAGCTCGATAGCGAACCACTTTGATACCTATATAGTTTCCAACTTCATATCAAGCTCAAATCAGATCGTCCATGGAGTACTGCAGCCACTTATGGGATGGCTCTGCCAAGTATCAGCTTGACGCTTTGGATTCAGTGAATCGTCGTGCTAGAAGACTCATTGGCAACCAGACACTAGTAAATACAAAACTCCAAAAAGTCTAGAACATCGTCGTAAGGTTGTCTGTCTGTCGATATTTAATAAGAGTTAATCGTAAGCCAGGGGCTCTTGAACAACTCTGACACTAGGTTGGGCACTCACCACTCGATAAGAAGAAGAAGACCTTAAGCTGTGGTAACACTTAACATCAGGTCATAACAACAGTCAAGCGCTAGTGTATATATTCAAACACTAAAGAAGTAAGATACAAATATTTACGAACTTTTTATATGTGTTTTTAAGCATCATTTCTCTACTCTAACATTTTAGTAATTTTAGGGAAAAAGTGGATTGCGTAGTCTTAGTAGCAATAAATATTCGATAACCTATTACATCCTATTTTCCTACTAATTCTAATAAAATTTTAGTCGGCCATTATACATTAATGCGAGGAAAGACTCTGATTTCACTAGTAAACAGAATAATACATATAAAATACCGGAAACAGATTCAGTTATATTAAAATTTTAAATCTAGTAGTGTAATCTATTTTTTTGTTACATATGAAATTAGACTGTCAACGGATTAATAAAAATTGGAGAGTTTAGAGCTTTTAGAGGATCCACGATATAATTTTTCTCCAAATTTCACGTAAATATTTTAGATTTACCAAATGAAGTATACGTAAAACTAAAAACAGCAAATACTTTGCTAATCATTATTTATGAAAAACATTAACCTTAATTAACTCTTAACTATTAAAAAATTAACTAGTAACAGTTTTTTAGACACGTGTAGAAAGCAACGGGCGCAAACTAGTCTTGTAATAAAATTTCAACGTTTATTTAGCGAATAAACAAAGTACGGAGACGCAGGCGAAGGAAATATAAATATAAATCTTGACGTCAAAGACAACACGTGTCTCCATCAACTTCTGTTTGCTTTCATTTCGTTTGTGAATAAGTAAATAGTTGACGGCACATTGCGTATCTAAAATTCGTATGCTGAAACAATTATTTTAAGTAAAATTTAACACAACCTAAAATAAATCATCAATATTTAAATAATATAATTACTTCTATATAATTTTTTTGTTATTTTTTCAGACAAAGACATAGCGACTTTATTGGGACTCGATTAACCGGACTGCTCGTGGTTGTAAAGCATTCGGATAGTAAACAGTTGCATCATGCGGGTAGGCAGGACAAAGGCCTCTATCTTATCCGGATTTTCGTTTTTCGTTCATTGAATATATGAAACAAAGTGATTCTTGCACATATTATTAACTCTAGGAACATACATAAAACTTATCAACTAAAGTCTTATTAATTAAGAGATCGGACATACTTCTAATATTAAGTAAATGAAAATACGTAGATGTAATGATTATTAACAAAAACAACTTTAAATCAATCAATATAACTGAGGTCTTAATAATAATTAAGGACCTTTTATATTTTAGAGATACTCGCATAGACTCCAGCCTCAATCGCTTGGACTATTTGCTTTGTTGTCTTTTAGATAAAGATAAGGGCATTTTAAGTTTTATAAATATGTAAGTATAGACGAACTTCATTGAAGAAGCACACTGTGATGATATT
Organism: Hestina assimilis; assembly: GCA_023373885.1. NCBI lineage: Eukaryota > Metazoa > Arthropoda > Insecta > Lepidoptera > Nymphalidae > Hestina > Hestina assimilis. The sequence continues at coordinate 477,876 of CM041748.1, read as the reverse complement.
TAGCTAAGTATTAAGCTTAATTACTTTTAGTTGAGGCCAATAGGTTTTGAGCGAAGACTCACGAAGCATCCCTTTCTTCCTAATCCTTGTGTTGGCAAGCGTTGAATAGGTTGCGGTTATTGTTTACCACCAGGCGAACCTTTGCCAACCGTCTTGACATAAAACAATATTATTACCTTATTTATTACTATTTAAAGAGTAAGGACGTAACTGACAAGGACTAACCTGACTTACAAAGACTTCCTGAGATTAGTTTGATACAACTATGACATTACATTTATTAATTGAGTATGTGCATGGTTTGTACTAATGCTGTAAATATTTTTGTTATATTCAGAATCTTCAGTAGAAAGAATATACTCAATTAATTACTAAAAGAAAGCGTATAAGTATGTGGATTCAATAAAAGGGCTGCTTAAATAATTATAATCGACTTCCACCGGTACCGGCATGAAAATGTAGGTAGGTATGTAACTACATAATAAAAAAAATTTAAATATTGTTCTTATATTGATTGTACCTTTTTGTTTAATTATACGTAAGAACCATAAATATTATCAGTATGAAAAGTGGTCTACATAATTCTCTGAAAAGTTTTCTGTCTGTAATAGAAGGTTAAATAGTTTTAGCCGTTACAAAGATGACCCGGGAGAAAAGTACAGATAAATAGTTTTCTGAACCGCAAGCTGTCACACTGCATTGTAACATTGTCCGTCCGTCAACAGATTCCTCGGTGAGCCACCGAGGCTACTTGCGACACACGATAACAAACATCGTCGGATTCTGTTTCTGACACGGCACTTGAAAAATTGTTCCGAAACATGAATAGGCGCTTTCCGCTCTGAAAAATTTGTCGCTATTATTTTGTTATCGCGAGTAATCGTAGTGACAATTCAGTGAATGTGTTTTTAAGTGGCCTATTTTACTGTTATGATTACGTTTTTTTGATTATCTGTCTTTAGATTATGTGAAAGCGTAAAATTGTAGTTTCTAGTATCTTTCTCTATCGTTGTGGTTTATGAAATCTTAAAACTAATACAAGTTATTAACTTATTTAGTTTTTATATATAATTTAGTATACAAAAAAAAATATAATTTATTATATAAAATATCAAATAATAAAAAAAACATGCAATTTAAATATAAGTAATATTAGTACTATTTTTCATTTAAAAAAACCTTAAATAATAATTAAGGATTCATATTTTTTAAAACTTACCTAAAATGGAGTCAGAAAACGCAATCCTGAAAATTACGCTGTTCACTAATCGCTCTAAAAAAGGCGGTATTTATAATCTGCGGCCCGTTAGCACTTTAGAATTTATTTATAATTAACCAATTTATTTGGTATAATTATGTTTGGATTTCACATGTGTGATGGCACCGTCCAGAGCGGGCGCTGGGATCGGACTGCGCGCGCGGCGTTTCCCGACGTCACGACACCAAATATAGTGACAGAAACTATTTAAACAAATTTTCTTCAAAATGAGAAGCGTCTAACAATCATTAAGGTTTAAATTCGCATAAGCCATAAACCGTTTTATATCATATCGGTCGGAGAGAAGTAGATGTGGTGTTATTTTTGCCGGCGGTTTTCTTGTTTCACGCGCGTGTCTTAAAACGGCAAGACGGTTGTGCTGGTTGGGCGCGCATCTATCGGAAGCTTTTGTTTACTAGACACGAGTCGATAGTAAGTGTTCGATTATAAATTGCGCCATATTTGTATCACGTTTTTACGATCACACGCCGCTGGGCGCATGATCGATATTGCGAACATGGTTCAGACTACGTTAGATTTTGGAGCGCGAAGAACACTATATAATCGTGAAACCTAGTTTTAGTTCCAACATTCAGATTCTTGGCTACAAACTATGTATGTAGTTAAAGCTTAGAGTGGGGTGAAACATTCTGTATATTATAAGTTTTTTCAGAGTAATAAGTTTAGTGTGAACTTAGATTTAGTTCAAGATCAAATTTATTTCGGGCAGCGAATGTTTACAAATACTGGACATTAAGCAAAAGCGAGAGAAATGATATTATATGTATATGTAAATTTTGAAACCCATCACAAATGTATATGTATAACAATATCAATGTCTGTCTGTCACAAATTAAAGGCTATAAATCTGTGGTCTATGTCTATGTTATTAAATAATTTGATATACATGTACGTATTCATGTTTTCTTAAAATATTTTGACAGCTCTAGTAAGTGATGATCATTCTTGTTGTAATTTTTAAACATTGTAGTAATTAAATTGGATTTTTAAATTTTTTCCATTTGATTTTATGAAAGTATTAAAGCTTCAAATTTGTTTATTTTTTATAGCTAACCGCTACTTGTTGATAATATTGTACGCGATAGTCGCAAGGGAGAGCATGACTTGACATATAAGTTGGCAGCTTTTATGTTTACGGAAGGAGTTTGTATTCAAATGGTCAAAAATATTTCTGAGTGTAAGCCAATCTTAAGTGCATTTCTGATCAAAGAGTCATCAGATCACGTCTGTAATCATCACGAATTTGTCAAATTCCCATCGATTGTTACAAGCTTTCTCTCGGCCACCAATAGATCAATATTTTATATGTAATTGATGTTTAAGAATATTCTTATTAACTGACTTTGAAAAAAAGTTACGAATTCGTTTACATTTTGCTTCAAAGCTTAGACAGATGACAAAGATGTGTTTTTTATTCAAAACAAATTAAGATTTTCTACGAGTTTACTGATTCCTTATAATATGAGATATGATATGATATATTAGAACTTGATTTGTTTTAAATTACATTAAGCGTTTTTAACAAAATATTAGAATGTTTAAAGGGATTGTAATTAAATAGGGTTATTAAATATAATTATGTGTAGTACTCCATATCAGAATATGTAAAAGATGAAAACACTTGGGAACACTTGGAATTTTCTGAACCCGTAGTTGCGTTTTACGATTGATAAGGACGCCAATTTAAAAGTAATTTAAAATAATTTTTGAAATGAAGTTTTTTATTGAATTTAATTTATATTTTAACAAGATCAATTTCGTCTCGTTGCGCTAATGTTGAATTTAAGGAGTATCATCGAATCTTTGGACATTTTGTCTGTATGGAAATGGCTGTCTATAGTATATTGAGTCTATGTTAATTTGTTTAGTAAAATTGTATAACGGGAGACGGGCCAAGTGTTCTTGTAAGATGTAAATTTAGTATGGACGTTGACTCCGCAATTACGATGCAAAACTGAAACATTATGTACGTTACTTATTATTTATATTATGTTAAAAGATTTACGTTTTGTTTGCTCTTCTATACAATGTAGTTTGTCGGCCCTGGGGGGATTATAGTGAACTTTTAGTATACAATTCTATAGCGATGCAATTCAGTCCTCGCTCGGTGACGCTGTCAAGGACAGTAGGGCCAAAAGCAATCAGAAAAAAAAGTAATTCAGTTCATCGGGCTTACCATGAACTTTTAGTAAAAATTCTATTTCGATCCAATTAAATGCTGACAGTATGTCGATTTAGGTTTTATATGAGAATTACGTATAAATATGTCATGAGATGAGTCGCAATGAGAGTCAGTGGTAAGCCCCCAGAGGTCTTGGTAATAAATGCGTGACAAAACGTTCTAAAATAAATGGAATGTAATTGTCTGTAACTTCCTAATATATTGATTACAATTAATCGCTAGTAGGCTGTCATGGTACAAACAAGAAAATTGCGATGCAGCTCAGTTTAGGTCGTTATTTGAATCGCAATAACAAATCATGGTAGACATCCTACTACCGTGCGAGAATGGTCGAATATAATGTTTTCATTTGTAACTACGCGTCACATTATATATTAAAGTCAAGTCAACGACTTTTCCGAATGGAGTTAAGTTTATCGCTATAAAAACTATCCCACGGCCTTGCCTAAATTTGGTGCCAGCTTTTAGTTTTGATAAACCAACACAAAGAGTTAAATTCGCAATTATAATATTAATGCGAATGACATAGTTTGTTTGGCAATAACACAATGTTTATTAAACATAAAACCTAAATCAATCAAATTAATGTTTACGTTTTAATGTTCTACTATGTTATAAATTATACCGGGATTAGACTGAGCATTTTAATATAATAAATAATAAGAAATCAGGTAGGTATATACGCTTCAATTGAATGTTTCTATTCCCTGTCCAACGAAGCGTAGCTTTTGCTCGGAATGGGTACGACAATGGCCCAAGGGGGTCAAGATCGAACCTGCAACTCTCCCGGTAACAAAGTCGACTCTATTTAATTTAAAGCTTATATACCATATCGGCTGAGAAAAACTGTATAAGCGTCTAACTAAAGGACATGCTAGCTTTAATGTTCCTTCCTTCCCTCGGCTCATCAATTATATTCTATTCGTTATCTATTTTTCAAGACCAGCACACCCAGCCACGCATTGCTGTGGCTATCAAGAATTCATTGAATTAAATAAAGTGATTGACATGTCTTTGACATTGGCAGTTTCAATGTAAACAGTCGATGTTTTATTTAATTTAAAAGTATTTATTAACATATTAATAAGTAAATATTAACTTTCTGCTCTCCTTCTCCATATAAACTGTAAGCTCCACTTTTACCAAAGCTCACAGTCCTACGCACGCGAAATATGGTCGAAAAGGGGTCCGAAGTTTTCTTTTCACTAATAATATGATTTAGATTAACAATGCTATTTAAATTTTGATTTACTAGAAATATATTTACCAATAAAATAAGTGAGTTGTACCTAATTATAGTGATCACTTACTTGCTTAATCACAACCTTGCCAGTGGGTTTCTCGGTGACGTAGTTCTGCATGCCGGCCATGAGCACGGTCGCGCCCAGGAACTTGTTCAGCAGAGCACGCGCCTCGGTGTCTGCACTGCTGTCGCCCTCCTCGATCACTGCACGATATCAGTAATTTATAACTATTTTAAAGATCAAATACTTCTAGAAGTGCATTATTTATAGAAAAACGAATCTGTTTATTACAGTATCTTCTGAAATGTCTTCTATCGATAAGTGTGTACCGCAGCGGTATTTTTTTCTACTGTTTATAAAAGAGTAATTGAAGTCTACCTGTATCATTAAAGAGGTTGCAAAATGGATTTTAGATACTTTTGATTCCACAGAAGCTATTTTTTGTACATCAGTTATTTGTCGAAACTAGTGTAGGTATCATGCAAAAACTAGGTACTCAATTAATTTTTATCAATTGTATTTCGTTAGGATGCCGAAAGCCGAGGACAAAGTATAAATTTTAGGTAGATTGTGTATTTTTTTCAAAATTGTTAAACGATTTATTTTCATTGAAATCTTTGTTAGAAAATAGAAATGACGTCTTATATAACGAATCTTGTTAAAACAAATTAAATTTCATTAGGACTTCGCTTACAAAACATTGGATCAACGCCACGGAATTAATATTCAGCTTTGAGTAGGTACATTATAGTAGAAATATCTGTAATGTTTATAATATACAAATGTGAAACCGAACTGCGCCTTTTTTTTTTAATTCTAACAAAGAATGACTTGCAAAGAAACTGTATTATAAGTAAATACTCGTACCTTAAGATCTTTTTATTCATACGAGAGGGTAGCATAATCAAAATTATCATACTTTTTTACATTATGATACTAATGGCTACATAGTTAAATGCTCCACGATGTGAGCGCGTCGCGAAACGAGGATTAATGATGCATAGTGATTACAAAAGTGATTACAAATTAAAATTGACATACGATTTTAATTTCCAACAGGTCTAGCTGTGGAAGTTCTTCTTCTTTCTAGCATTATTCCTGGTATTTACCCAGGGTCTGCTTTTTACTCTTATCCGGATTTGACAGTTTACTAGATTTTACATAGGACCAACTGATAACTAAAGGCGAACCAGTATCTCATTGGTTAGTGATTAATATCAGATGTTATGATAACAACCGGGCCCAACAGCTTAACGTGCTCTACGAGGCACGGTGGGAAGACCCAAAAGGACAAAACGCCCAGATCGAAACAGATGTTGTAAGACGAATACAAACATCCGCCTCGAGCGAGAATCGATTCCGCGACCGTTGAGGCTAAAGGTAGCCCCGCTACCAACACTTCACAGCGGCCTTCAAACTACGTCTGTAGGAGCTATTAGTATCAAATAACTAAAGAAGGAAGTATTGAGTTACCGATATCAGCATTCTTCATCCTGGTGAGAATGTCTTGTACCCCGGTGACCTTAGTGGAGCTGTCGAGGAAGGATCGTTCCTGGGAGCGTGTGTGTCCTGTGCGGGTAGTGGTGGTCGTGGTGCGGATGCCATCACCAGTCTGCTCCGTGGTGGTTGTCGTCACAACCTCGTCTTCCGAGCCCAGGCTGTGCTCACTGTCCGTGCGTGTAAGACCTGCGAAGACAAACAAAAATATTATTATGGTTTATTTATGTACCTGGTCCGGGACCCTTACGACCCCAGCGCACGCAAAGCCGTGCCTTACGATTCATGTAGTTGAATTGTACCTTATGAATCAAAAGGCCGTCCCTTTCGATTCATAAGGTAATTATTTTTTATTTTTATATAAAAAAAAAAAATTAAACATTTTTTTGTGCTCCTCCACCCTTGCGCTCGTAGAGTGAAACGTTTTCAACTCATATTACTGTTGTTATTTAAGCATTCTCTTCTAACTGTAATACTTACAATTTTAAAATATTTGAGTAATAAACATTTTAGACAAAAAAAAGTTGAATTCTTACCAGCGTGAGCCGATGAATCGCTGGAAACACTGTCCTTCATGGTGGAGGTGCGTAAGATGAGACCGGCCTTTGGGTACACGTGACGCTCTGTCTTTGAGGTCTCACCTTTTGAAAGTACAATAATACATTATGAATAAATTTAATAATACTAGTTAATTAATAAAATAGTTACAAATAACAGGATTTTTCTTTTTCTTTCAGACTTTACAGCGCCAAGAAAATTGTGGATATAGTACCTATAGATGACTGAAAAAAAAATTTATTCACCCACATATAAATACGTTTATAAATACAACAACTCCTTGTTTCACATAGTATGTTAAACAGGAAAAATATACCTACATAAATAAAAATTTAAGAGTCTTGCTGGTTTCTCGCCCCAATTTTAGTAACGTTCAATCAGTTTTTAATTAAGATTGAATGTATTTAAAAGCTTCAAATTGAACATATTATTAAAAAAATGATACGTATTATATTTAACTACGATGATTGACCACAAAGGAGACAGTCACTATTTTAACACCTGCGGATGAAACCGCGACAAAACGCGGATGGCTAATAATTTAGTTATAACACTAAAACAAAACCACATATTTGTAAGAGAATTTACACTTTTTATTTTACAATAGTCTACAGAAGACACGTATACGTATCTTTAATACATAAAGTGAATGAATTATTCTTTATAATATTATCTAAAACGTAGAAGAAATGAAAGTGTATTAAGTAATCAATAATGGAATCGCTCACGCAAAATAATATTTATAGACAGTTTTATAAGTATTACGAATTGAAACACGAGACTTACACTATTATTCTCTTCGGATATTAATATAATATAAGTAACCAAGGGGTAGGTTTAGATGCCATTATGTGTCCGGTTTGGTTGTGTGTTAGATGGGGGTTGCTGGTATAACTAATACCTATAGTTTTAAAATGTAAGTTTATAATGTAAAAATATACCTAATTTTTATTTGTCGTCAAATTGTAATCATTAAGTCTTATTTTACAATAACAAAACTTTTATGATACGCAATGGCTTATATGGTGATATAATATGGCTATAGTTTCTATAAATATTATTTATTTTAAAAGACCATGACTTTCCGATATCAAGCTATAGATGTATCCTCGAAATACTTATTATATAAAAAAAATAATTAATAACGTATCTATTGCAATAATTATTTATTGACAGTTAATATTGATATTTCATACTTACTAGCAGTTTTGATGAATTTTTCAGTGAGCGATTTAACAGAACTTTGTCGGACTGTTTTCCTTTCGTCCATTCTTTTATCTGTCTTCAACGATTGCTCCTTCCCTCGCTTGTCCAACTCCACATTTCTTTCAAGTTTGTCTTTTTGCGTTTTTCTGTCTGTTTGATTATTGGTGCTCTCAGTTTTTTCTGATTTAACGTTACTAATAAGCTTCTCATAAGCTGTGTTTGAATCAATTTTCTCAGTCCTGTCCTTGTCTCCGTAAATGGCTTCGTTATCAATCTCTACAACTTTATCTTTATGAATAAACTTTTGTTCTCTTCTATCCAAGCTGCTACTGTCGCTGGTGATTCTGCTCTCAGTAACTCGGCGATCGCTATGTGTAAACTGGTCTAGCGTAGCGCGTTCTTCTTTCTAAATTATTAAGAGAGAGGATAAACTTAAACTGTACTACACCATTCCTATTTCGTACATTACCGTATTAAATGGATAATATTTCGAATTCAAATCAAACTAATTCAATTCTGGCAGTAAATCGATTCAAATTTAATATAAGCATGACGTATAATTCTAGATGTCATACGAAATAGCGATGTGGCTCAGTTTAGGTCGTCATTTAAATGGTAATAAGAGTTAATGATAAGCCCCCAGTTATAGTTACAATAGTAATATAATTAATAATATTACATAGCTAAATAAAATGCAATCCAGTTTAAAATAATAAGTTTAAGTTTCCCGCTTAACATTTTGCTAATAATAATTAACAGGCACTTACGTTATGAACTTCGCTTAAAGTTGTGCCTGTATCTCCGCCGAACTTCTTTGTAGTAGTGATTGCAGCTAAGCCATGAAGTCTTGTAGGTTTTTCACCTTGAGCTTGAAGCAATTTTTCCAAGTCTTCTGGTTCCGTTGAGTATGCTGTGACAGAAACCGTGCCCTCTGGTTCCCCTCCGTTCCGCGAGTGGAACTCTTGACGAATGACAGTACCTTTCACTGTCGAATCAGCAACAAAACTGTTAGTCAACCGTTTACATAAACAGGTATTGTTATCTACAGCTTACAGTAACATAACCTTCTAAAAAAATTTACAATAAATTTCGTTATATATTGGTTATTGACCTAACTTCCTTAGAAATGCAATAATTATAGCACAAATTCAAGGAATACATTTATATTATTTAATAATTATAATACAAGTACAAAAAATACTAAAATTGTTTTAAAATAAGATAAATGTATAATTATAAAGTAGGTTGGTATACAGCTGTACAAATATTTATAGAGTGAATAATGTATGATGTCCATTATTAAGTACTTTTATTTAGATAAAATGAGTGTTTACCTTGATAGTTTGATGCTCCATTTCTCAAGGCCTTGATACCAAAAAGAGGTTTACCATCTGTATCTAGAGGCCCCGGACCATAGCTCGAAGTGATGACATCTATAGGTTTTGTTATAACCTTAGATGGACTCACTTGTCGATATTTAGGTTTTTCAGGCTCCATTTTTTTTGTACTGAATGTTCGAGTTTCTGCTGTTATCTTTTTTAAATTTCTGTTTGTTATCCAAGATGGTTTTTCATCCTGTTTTTGTTTTTGAGGGATCTTCTTTTCGATATCATATACTGTTTTGATGATAGTCTCCTTCTTAAGTTGGCTTTTATTGACATCGGATTTTTGACGGGTTATCTCCGGGCTATTTGTTCTTTCCGGGCTTCTATGTTTACCATCAAGCTGGCGTTCAAGACTTTGATAAGTGCGTTCAGGGCTCAAATGTGTACGATCTGGACTTAGACGCCTGCGATCAGGACTAAGGCGGTAACGTTCGGGACTTGTACGGCTACTTTCAGAACTCATACGGTTACGTTCAGGATTTAGATTAGTGTGTTCTGGACTTAAACGGATGCGTTCAGTACCTCGAGATGTGTGTTCAGGATCGTGAACTTTACGGTCCGGAGATGTCTTTCTTTGCGGACTAATACTTTTACTATTACTTTTTTGAGGTGACGGTGACCTCTTTCCGTTGAAATGAATATTTTCAATAATGTCTCTTGAAGAAATTTGCTCCGTCTTTTTAGTAGTCGTGGTATGCTTTAAGTCACTTGAATGACGGGTTTCTATTTTTCTTGTCCTTTGCTCCTCAGAAGGTACTGGTACTTTCTTGACTTTGATGTCCGTGATTTTATCAGACTCTTTGAGCCCAACTTTTTTCATATATGCAGTAGCGTATTCATTAAAACGATTTGCTTTTGATTTCGTAGGAGTTTTAATTGGGGATATAGGTGTAGATTTCTTCTTATCAGGACTTGGATGACGAGCTGGACTTTTAGGTTTCGTTTGGACTTTCGGAGATAATTTATCAGGGGTACGTGATCTAACTTGTTTTTCAGGTATGTTAGTATCTTTGCCGTGTCCATTTAACAATGGATTCTTGTCCTTAGGCTCACTATGCTTTGATGACAGTGGTGTTACTTCTACATTGCATTCAGGAGAAAACGCTTTTTGTGTTGTTGAATATCGTTCTGGAGATGAAGACTTGTGAGGGATCGATTTATTTCTACGTTCTGGCGATTTATGTAGACGATCAGGTGATCTAGTCTTAATAATTTTACTGAATGTATGTGTCGTTTTAAGTGTAGCATTAACGTCGCTTTGCTCTTTCTTCTTAGCTACTCGGATTTGAGCTCTAATTCGACGTCTCTGCTCATAGCCCACGACTTTTTCCAACTGAAATAGAAATATTATTTTTCATGAAATAATTGTATACTTGTTGTATGTAAATATGCTTTAAGTAATATTGGTTATAAAATAATACATTTACATGCACATTGTTACTCACCATTTGTTCTAGGAGGTCCAAGTCGAAGATATCTTCTATACAGGGCTGATGATGTTCAATGCTACTACGACGACGTTCAGTGCTAGCTGTCGATCTCTCCGTACTCGTTCGTCGAAGTTCAATTCCAAATTTACCGCTTCCACGTCTACTTCTTATTTCAGAATCTTCTGCCGTTTTAGTTTCTTCCTTAATTTGACTGTTTTTCGTTGGCCTTTGATAGCCTGGTATTTTATCTTGAGGCTTTTCAGAATTGTCTAATCCAGGTTTAAATCTATCAGTAACTGGGACATGTGTCGTAGATTTAATAGTTTCAGTGGTTTGACGAGAAGGAGATTTCGCTTTAACATTTTCAGGTGAACGTGGTCTTGGAAGCGTTGGACTACTTCTATCTTTTTCTTCAATATCAATATGTGATTGCCTTTTTCGTTCTGTAGCTATTTCCATTGACGGAACTTGTCTTGTCTTGTCATGGGAAATGTAATCTGTTTTTCTGTCAACAAGATTAATATTTTCGCAATCATCTTCCGTAGATTCCATATTTGTGGAATCTTTTTAGTTGCTTTTTCATCACTACTTTATCGGTTAATTTCGAAGACTTTATTTGAGAAGTTTCATTAGTCTTTGTCAAAGTAGTAGTGGCAATATTTTCAAATAATGCTTTTGCTTTCTTAACTGCTTCACTACTGCGTAAAGTTGTAATTTTAACATTAGAGATTTTTTCAGGCTTTAGATTTTTTGTAGCAAACTCCTTTGCTTCTGCAGTTGACGATGTAATGTTTTTACCAAAAGAACTTCTTCTTAGGCTTTCATCAATATCAGGCTTAGTTTTACATGTATTTTCTATATTATCCTGCAAATTGCTAATTTTATTATTCGATACTGTGTCATCAATGTTTTCTACGATTTTCTTCATAATTTTTTCATGTTGCTCTTTAATTTTCTTTTCTTTTTCTTCAACTTCTTGCGTTTCGTTCAAAAATTGCTCTGCGGTCTTTACAAACTTATTTACTTTGTCAGATACACTAAGCAAACAATCATCAGTTTTTAAGGCTTCATCAACATCGCTAAGATCAGGGCGTTCAATTTTCTGTACTGGTTTTGCCTTCTTTATGCTTTTAACATTTTCAGCTGTTTCAATGAACAAATGAGCTTTATCGTTTACGCTTAATTTAGTATAGTCATCCTGATACGTCGTGTGTTTATCAAATTCTTCTACAATATTACGAGAAGGGCTTTTATTGTTTCTCTTGTCTACATGCCCTTTCGCAAACTTATTAACCTTTTCTGAAACAGATAAAAGGCAATCATCGGATTTTAAGTTTTCATCCATAAAATCAGAGTGCACTCTTCTCTCGGTTTCCTTAAAGCTCGTAGTTGTATCTTTTGTTTTACCAACGCTTCCTATTTTTGATGTCAACTTTGGTACCTCGCTGTTACTAGAAGCAGGACTGGTATATTCTTCATTAAAATCATCGGCATTTGTCCTTTTAACAAATAATTCGTCATCTTCACTTATTTCCACAATGTCATCTACTATAGATTCAGTTTCATGTATAGTTTGATAATTGCGTTTTTGATATTCGTCATCTGGTTCGTTTACTTCATCAGGAAATCTGGGAGTACCGACGTCATCCGAATACCCCACAGGAGTTGGGCAAATACGATCTGGAGAATTTTCACGAGATGATTTGGCTTGTTGAACATCAATTATTACATCGTCATCCTCTGTAGATGTATTTAAGGCAGTTGCCGATTTTGGTTTGCTTGTTGGCAGTTTTGTTTGATAATCTATTGCAGAAGTTTTTTGATTCTTCATAGCGGTAATAGTTTGCTTATTTCTTCCCGTTGTTATATCATTAACTTGTATTTCTGGTTTTGATTTCATTTTTTGAGATAACGGCTTTTTCGATTTTAATGCTATATCGCTAGCTGTTCGTGTTATTTTTGAGTCTGAATCTTTCTTTAGATTATCTTTAGTACCTCTCGTAGTGGGTGACTTTTTAGGTTCTTGATCTGTTTTATGCACAGTCGTTGGTGATACTTTAATTGTTGAAAATTTGGCAGTTGCTATCTTCGAGCTATTAAGCTGTTTATTAATGGTGGTACCTTTTTTTACCTCAGAAGTAATAGGTTTGTCTGATTTAGTCGGTGATAGTGTATTAGGTGAAGGTTTTCTAAGATGAGAAGAAACTTGCTCTCTTGGTTTAATACCACTTAATCTGGGCACTTGAGGCGACAGTGGTCTTTCGGTGGGTGATAATGGTTTCTTAGGAGATATACTTCTTGGTGTTCCGGGAGATGCATTTGAAACTCTTTTGGTTGGTGAAAGATTACGTGACAGAGGTTTGGTGGGTATTTTTTGTTCCTTTGGTTTTTCTACTTTTTGTTTTTCTGTGAAAGTAATATCCTCATTTTTTTTCGTTTTATTTATTATCTCCGTGTGTGTAGTTGTAACCCCTGTATTACTATTTGTTTTGGATATAATTTCTAAATCACGTAAAGTGGTCGATCCTCGATTAGAGTCTTCAAGACCGGGAGACTTTTCTTTGCGCCCCGGAGAAAGTTTTCTTAGTGACTTTTGTACTCTATCCAGTACCTCTTTTTCTTTCTCAGATGCAATGAATTCTGTACTATAGTTATATGTTTTGTCCAATAGAGTTGTGTGATGTGTATCTTCAGCGCGCCTGTTAGGTGAAGCACGTAGTGATGTAATTGCATGTGGCGAATCTTCGTCGTTTCTTGTAGGTGAAGAAGATTTACTTGGAATCTTACGCGATGGAGAAATCGTAGATCTGGAATTAGTTTGATCTGGTCGATCTTCGACAGTATCATGTGTATAACGTTGTGTAGTTTGTTTTTCTTCGTGTTCGGTGTCCGTTTTGTTTGATGTAGTTGTATGGGGTGCATCTTCATCATTTTTTGTAGGTGAAGAAGATTTACTTGGTGCCTTTCGTGACGGAGAAATTTTGGATCTTGGTTGCGTTTGACCTGTTACACCTTCAACTGTATTATTTAAAACATGTTTTGTGCCTAATTTTTCTTCGTATTCCGATGATACTGTTTTTGGATATTTCTTGGTAGTACTGTGGTCATATGTTTCTTTTGATATGTTTGTATAAGGTATATCTTTAGCATTCCTTGTAGGCGAAGAAGGCTTATTTGGAATCCTTCGTGATGGAGAAACGTAAGATCTTGGTTTGTCTCGATCTGTTTCATCTACGAAAATATCATGTGTATCACATTGAGTAGTTTGTTTTTCTTTGTAATGAGATGACTCTTCTTGTACGTGTTTTCTTATGTGACTGGTGTCATATGTTTCATTTGACACTGTTGTATGGGACATAACCTTAGTGTTCCTTGTAGGTGAAGAAGCTTTAATTATAATTTTACGTGATGGAGAAATTGACGATCTTGGTCTATCTTGGTCTGTTACATCTTCGACTGTATCCTGTGTAGAGCATTGAGTATTTGGTTTTTCTTCGAAATCAGAAGTCACTTCTTTTAAGCTTTTTTTAATAGAGTTGTTATCGTATTGGTTAATGCTCCTTGTGGGTGAAGAAGATTTAATAGGAATCTTACGTGGCGGAGAAATTGTAGATCTTTGTTTGATTTGGTCTGTTACAACTTCGACTGTATCTTTTGTATAATGTGTTGTAGATTGCTTTTCTTCGTAATCAGAAGTAGCTTTTTTTACGGATGTATTTGTGTTCCTTGTAGGCGATGGAGATTTACTTGGAATTTTACGTACTGGAGAGAGTGGTCTTTGTTTGATTTGGTCTGTACCATCTTCGAATTCATCTTTTCTATAACGCGTTGTAGCTTGTTTTTCTTCGTAATCAGAAGTAGCATTTTTTACATGGGTATTTGTGTTCCTTGTAGGCGAAGGAGATTTACTTGGAATCTTGCGTGATGGAGAGATCGAAGTTCTTTGTTTGATTTGGTCTGTTACATCTTCGACTGTATCCTTTGTATAATGTTCAGTAGTAGGTTTCTCTTTGTAATCACATGTAGCTTTTTTCACAGGGGTATTTGTGTTTCTTGTAGGCGAAGGAGATTTACTTGGAATCTTACGTAATGGAGAGCTTGATGTTCTATGTATCATTTGGTCTGTTACATCTTCGACTGTATCCTTTGCATAACGTTCAGTAGTTTGTCTTTCTTCGTAATCAGAAGTAGCGGTTTTTACATGGATTTTTGTGCTCCTTGGTGGCGAAGGAGATTTACTTGGAACTTTACGGAATGGAGAGATCGATGCTCTAGGTTTGCTTTGATCTGTTACATCTTCGACATTATCATGGGTACAGCGTTGTGTAGTTTGTTCTTTTTCGTCATCAGAAGACACTGGTTTCACATGTTTTTTTAAAGTACTAGTCTTGGGTCTTGTTGTTGTAATATCCATTGTTGATTCGGATTTACCTTGTGAACTATCACCGGGTTTTCTATGTGAATTTTCTTTATCAGGAATACTTTTTTCAGGACTGAAGTGATAAGATTTAATATCACAAGGTCTGTTACTCATATCTTTATTTTTAATTTTGTTCTCAGTTTCAATTACAAATCGGTCAATATTTGAATTTTCATTCCAGGAATCTTTTTCTTCAAATGTTATATCCTGCTTCTTCGAAGGGGACGCTTCTCGAGAAGGAAGTTTACTATTAGGACGTTTTTTCGTCATAGTATCAAGATCAATAGTTGTCTTTCTTTCATTTACTGATTCATGTGATAAAAATTCTTGAGTTTCTTTTTTTGTCGACGAATTACTTAATGTATTTTTGTATGATAAATTGTCTTCAGGTGTAGGACTACGGCAAGGAGATACGCTTGGTGAACTGACAGTAGATTCAGGCTTCTGAATCTCTTTCATAACCGTTTCATTCGCATTTGATTCTATTCCGCTCATACCTAAAATTTTTCGACATCTTTCTTCATATGTTTCTCGTCTTTCAAATGGAGGCTTTGGTTTAGCAGGCTTGTTATTTTCTGTATCAAGGTAATCGTTAATAACAACTTTATGGTCAACGAATTCTTTAGTTTCAACATTAGGAGACACTAGAAAGTTTGATGGAGGTTTTTCTGTTGGTGAAATTTGATTATTTGATGTTTTTTTCAGAGAACTTTTTCTAGGAAGACTTTCTTTTGTGGGGCGCTTCTCAGGTGATGGTGATCGGCAAGGAATCTTGGATGTAATTTGAGTTTTTGTTTCTCTGGTGTCTTCATAATTTATAGCTTCTGTTATATTTTCTGAATCAAATTCATCTAAATCGGTAACGATATTCTTATCCAGATGATGAGAGCTGTAATATTCAAAACCACTTACTGAAGTTGTTGGTGAACTTTGTCCTGAGGGGGATGTTTTTTCATTTGGTTTTGGTTTTCTTGTTGGACTTGTAGAAGGTGTGATCAGTTGTCTCGGACGATCTTTCTGGGCATTTTTATTAATAACTTCAGCCGTTTTTTCTATGTTAATAAAGTCAGATGTTTGCCTATATTTATTTTCGCGTACTGGTGACTTCGCAGGAGAAGTACTATTTCTTAGGGATTTATTTGTAGGTGGTTGTGATGAACCACGCTCTGGTTCTACTGGTCTAATTTGCTTTTTATTGTAAGTAGAAAATTTCGAAGGCGGAGGTTCCCTAATTTGAGATTTTAACTTATGAGTATCATTGTCATCAATGACTTCAACATGATCCTCTTTTGTGTTATCTTGTTTGAAATTATCAATCTTTGTTGCTTTTTTATATAAAGAATTTTCTTCCGTGTCGACATACCTATTGTAGCTAGTTGTTATTTCTTCATCTTGAGAAGTTGTTGAAAAATGTTTTGATGGTGATGGTGTACGTGCTTGAGATATAGTATTATCAAGAGCAGGGCTAATCGTATTTGGATGCTCATATTCGGTTTTTTTTTTCTCAGGAAAGTCATGAGTAATAATTGTTTCTGAGATTATTTTAGATTTTGGAAAGTTTTTTATCTCATTGTTGCTATACCTTGTTGGAGAAGTAGATTTATCAGGACTAGGTGATTTATTTTTTCGTTTATCATCCGTTGCTTTAGGTTCAGACGGAGTTTTAATTGTTTTAAAGGGACTCTTATTTGATTGGATATCATTAATAGAAGGAGTTTCCTTTTTCCCAGATACATTTTTAGTAGGAGAATTGCGTGAATCTTGTTTTGAAAGTAGTTCATAGTCATCAGGAACATCTTTAGAGGGACAATTCTTAAGCAGAACCGATGGACTTGTCGGTGAAGTTTTATCGGTACTAGAATGGATTTTAGGAAAAAGGTTATGCTGAGAGGTGTCCCTCTGTGTCGGTAAATCACTTTCATGCTCTTTCTGAATTGTATGCTTTTCTTGTTTGTCATGAGTTGCAGAGTACATTTTTGTTTCTTCATCTATAAATTTGTAATGATCTTCGTGGATTTTATTGATTGACGTTTCATGGGTTTTCCGTTCTGCACTTTTGGATATGGTTTGATATGAAGGTGGTTTATCATAAGACTCCGGAGAATTTAAAGGATGGTAGGAATCCGTAGTTGGTTTAGGTTTACTGGCAGCAGTTGATCGCATATAACCAGGCTGACTATCAGGTCTTTCTTTATTTTCTTGTGGTAACTTTCTTGAGGGTGAAGCTTCTTTTGGATGTTTCTGTATCGGTTCAGATACACTCTTTGTAGGTGAAGATAGTTTTTGTCTATATTTATGATCAGGACTTGGACTAAGAGTTATTTGCCCTTCAACAGTAGGTTTAGTTGTAGTTGGCGTATGTATAGGAGACATATCAATTTCGTCTTGTACTAATGAACTTTTATCTAAACTTTGTTTTGGTTTTCTCGAGTCTGGGGATTGCTTTTTCGGTGATTGACTCCGTGGATATATATTATCTGCAGGGGTGGGTGAAGTTTGTATAATCTTAGTTTTTCTTTCAGGACTAATACTAGGCCTTGATGAAGCTATATTTTCAGACGGTTTACCAGGAGATTTTGGTTGCACGTTATCAGAACTGGAGTCTTTGAATTTCCTATCCGGGCTTGTAGTAGACTTGTGCGTAGGTAAGTGTGCTTTTTCAGGACTTGCACTAGGTCTTTGTGGGTAACTATCTTGAGGTTTCCTATCAGGACTAGTAAATCTTTGTGTCTTTTCTGTGACTGAAATGGAGTGAGTAGAATACTTTTCCGAAACATTACTAGATGGAGAATACCTGTCTATTTTGCTTGGGCTGCCACCTCTACTAGATGGTTTTCGATATGATTTGTCAGGACTAACGCTGCTTCTTAAAGAAGATGTACTTGACTTGAAAGTTTTACTTCCAGGAGACGAAGCTCTTGTCGATGGTCTAGTCGGTGTATCGGAACGAAGAGTACTAGCCCAAGCTTGGTGAGCTGGACTCCAATCGTTACTTATTTTCTTTTGAGAAAAATCGGACTGGTACGTCGATTGATACTTGTCAGAGCTAGACTTTCTTTCTACAGCAACATTTTCACAAGTTATGTTGTGCGTACGTTCCTCAATGTTCTTCGTTCTATGTGATTCTCTAATGTCACAATATTGAGTATTGTCATTAATTTGTGATGTTACCTCCCGGCGAGTACTCTTATCATTATTAGTGTCGTATTTACGTTGGTCACTAAAATTATCATTATTGTCCTGTTCATAAACATCGGTTTTGTTATTTGAATAATCAAAATCTTGATTTCTTTTAAAATCATAATCATCAATTATCTTTTGCGCATCTACAATATCATTTTTAGTATTATCAATATTTTCTCGTGTTATTTTTGAGGAAGATTCATTGACATGTGATCGTTGCTGAGTTGTTGCATATGATGAGGACTTACTTTCAGTTCTCGTTTTATTAGAGCGCTGCTCAGAGCGACTGGTTTGCTCTACAGGGGCACGAAATTCACGGCGGGTGCTAGTCACTCTAGTACCATCAGGTAGACATCTAGTCTCCACGATTATTTTCGTATTCTCATCAGGATAATCAATTTTTCTGGATATTAGTTCTCCATGTTCAAAATCAGTCCTCAAGTTTTGTTCATAATTACTTGTTTTCGTAAGCCTATTTGAAGTTATGTTGTCGTTGAGATTAGTATCATAATTTTTTTCAGAAGAAAGGTCATAGTTATCGTTATTATATGGCACAGATTCCCGTTTAGAGGAAATTTGTTCAAAATTAGATTTGGACGTCGATGAACTTGTCGTAGATGAGAATTCAGTGCCATCGCCCAATTTGCGCACAACCTGTTCATGAGCGGCAGTGTTGGAGATGTTCTCATTACGTTTAAGGCTTGTATTACCGTCGTCGTATTCAGTAACGGCTTTTTTATTATGATCGATTGCAGCAAACTGGCCATGGCCACCTTCAACGTCATAGCGACCTTCGATGTTAGCATTAACTGACTTCACATGAGTATGACCGTCATCCATCGTTCTATTCTCAGATTCCACATTCCAGCCAGCGTTCGAAAGCTCCTTGAGATCTGGAAATGATATATAGTTTTTAGCGAAGGATTTAAATTTTCTTTTTGTTACTGGTTAATTAAGTTAGTTCGGTTAAAATAATGTCGGTGGCAGTAGTCAGTAGGCACCTTGGCCGCGGTACGTAAACTCCTTGGGCGGGGAGCCCGCATCTCGCACCTCCTTGCTCTTCATGGATTGGAAGCTCTGGTCAGCGAATGATTTCACGTGGCCCTGAGTTGATGTAAACTCACAACCTGCCGAAAGGGTTCAATAGAACTTACGATTACAAAAATAAAAAGTTTTCATAAAGGCGACATATATTGACTGATGTGGGCATTTAGTTAAACTTAAGTTAACAGTAATCTTTATTGAATCTTAGCACTATCTGGATGTTAATTTTGTCATGTAATAAAACTGTAGTGTAGGGCTATCAAAAATTCGCTAAGAAAGTAATTATGATGGGATTTTCCCTGATAGATGTTCGACTTTAATACTCCTAACATTTTTAATACCTTTAGTTTCCACGCCGGGCTCGGGGGAGTAAAGGTTGCGCAGACGTTCCTCCCGCAGCCTGTACATGTGAGTGCGAATCTCTTTCTTCCGGGAGAAGTCCTCAGTCTGCTGCCACTAAGCCAGAGACAAAGAACATATATTAAAGAAATTAATAATAATTTTCCTTATCCAGTTCGGTATTATTTTAATTATTTGTAAATATAGTTAGTATGCATATGTTGTAATATTGGTTGTTAATTCGGTATTAGGTTAGAGTTAATATCATTGGGAAAAAGGGTTTAAGTTTGTTTGTTTCTTATTTTACCTAAATTACAGTGGCAGCGAACCTACCTTAAACGCCACAAGTCGCGGGTTCGATTCCCGCTCGGAGCATAATATGTTTGTATTGACCATGCAAGCATATTTTCCGGTCTGGGTGTATTTGTCCATGTCTTTGTATGTGTTTCCGTACCCCCGACACAGGATATTACTATGCCAATGGAGGCCAAGTGGTTGAGTATGCAGCGTTTATAAAAATTCCGCCTTAATTCCGCTATTTAATTTTTTTTTAATAAAGTACAGTATATATAAATGTATATATAAATATCTGTTTCGGTCTGGGCGTTCATCCGCCACCGTGCCTCGGAGAGCACATTAAGCTGTCGATCCCGGTTTTTTTTATAAAGAATATCAGCAATGCTTTTTTAAGGCATTACTAACATTCCTATTGCCCCTCCAAATAAGCTCGAAGCTTGCGCTAGGAGTGGGTACGACAATAGCCCAAGGGGGTCAGGATCGAACCCGCGACTCTCGCGTGAACTGAGTGGAGTCGGGCCTTCTACCATTGAGCTATTGAGGCTTCAAAGTTACTGGTTCGGTTGCGGAGGTCAGACTGCAACCTTTCCCTGGAAAAACTAGTAGCCTGTCAAATCATAAGCAAGCAGACCCTGGGTAATTACCAGGAAAATTCTAGAAGACGAAATATTTTTATTACAATGCCATTTTTAAAATTATTATATGCATAAATACCGAAAAATAATAAAATAAGTTCTAAATTAATTATGTAAAAGTGTAAAATACATTCTAGTATTTTATGTAGCGAATAATGTTACAAAATATAATTACCATGCGACGCAGTACGTCCTCGTCGCGTATGAGAGACACGTCTCCTTCAGACATACTGAAAACAAAAGAAATAGAGCAATTAATATAAGAAACAAAAATATATAATGTATGTTTATATGCGACAACCATAGAATAATAAAGTCCGCTTGTACCGAAAACAATTAAAACATAAATAATCATACTAGATTCTGCCCGCGGCTTCACTCGCGTGTATAACGTTTTGTACTGAGACATCTTTATTGCAATACAACTAAGTGGTTCCCGATACAATCTTTCACCCCCTATTTCACACTCTTCACGTTTTTGTCGCGACAAAAAATGGCCAACGTTCTTGTCTAAAGGTCCATCTATTTATATAACATTCATCAAATTTATTATTATTAGTCTGGATTCTATATGACCAGAAAGAAGATTTAAATATTGTGAGCATTTCAATTTAGATATGGACCCACCGTTTTTGTGTATCCCACGGGAACTTAACATTCTTCTGGGATAAAAAGTATATATTATGTGTTCATCCAGGTAACATACTTTACATGTGCCAAATTTCATTTAAATCCATTCAGCCGTTTTTCCGTGATTGACTAACAAACATAAAAACTTTCAAATTTATTATATTAAGTAGGATTTATGTTCGCAGCATTTGTGTTCAATTAATGTGACCTGGTACAAGGCCCCAGACTGTCTGATTTGTTACATTGACCATTATTTAATTACATACACATATTTTATGGTGGTTCAAATGAATGAAATAAGGAAATAGTAGAACCATTCTTCTCGCAGCTCGACGGAGCAAATACGGGTAGTATTCTCACAGAAAATCGGTGTAAAGTAGAGTATTGTTGCGTTTCATGCGAAGATGCGAGTGCCGGAGGCCCATAATCCCTCCCTGTTCCCTTCCTTTTTCTCTTCTTGTCTATTCCCCACCCCTGTTGGGCCATGTGCCAACACATGTGATGATTCGAGTGTCACACCGCCATATGATTGTTTAACATCAGGCGGACCATATACTTGTTTAGCAACCGCCACGAAGTAAAAAAAAGTTATTTTGTGTTATTTAAATTATTATGTATACAAGAATAGCGGCTATTGAGGAGAGATACAAAAGAAGAAGTAAGTTCACTCATTAATTATAACACATATCTCTATCGAAAAAATTAGATCAGCGTATTTATGAACTTATTTGTCCCTGTAGAATAAATGAGCTTAGAAAATTGGGCAAAAGGACATAAAATAGGATGTTAAAGCCGGCCCTGAGGGCTTCTGGCTAAGTGGGAATTTGGGTCTCCGACGTAACCGCTTATTAAGTTATTACACAGAAACTATCGGATACCACAGTCCTCAGCTTTACATCCATCATTACGTCGTCAGGGAGTCCCATTCATGACGTAATCCGCAAAGCTCTATTTATTTGAATTATAAATTATTTATCGACTATGTTTAGTCTTAAGTTCAGAAGGCAATGTTGTTTATGAATTATTGTTACCACAGTCTTAGAGAGCTAATAGCAACATCTTCAAACAATCAATGAATTTGATATTGTAAACAATTTTAAGAATATTTTATATCAACAAATACAATAGCATTATATGCTTGATTGAGACTTTCATTATTGAGTATGCTGTATTTATTATTATGTGTTATATTATAATTAAATGAAACTGCTAGTCTAATAAACAATTTTCTCTATACTTTTAATAACTATTATCAATTGTAAATTGAATATATGTAGAGAAAGTAGGGTAGTGAGTCAGAAAAAATGAAACATTATGGGGTGACAAGGCGGCGTGGGATGGGGTGGCATGGAGTGGCAAAGGGGTGGCATTTAGTGACTAGGAGTGGGGCCATGGGATGACATATGAAATGTAGTGACGGTAAAAAAAAATGATGGTCGGATGGAAATGAAGAAATCTCGTTCGTAATGCGCGTCTCGCGACACTTAGTTTTTTTAAGTATCAAGATTTATTTCTATCATATCTACTTCACCCGTTATATAATATTTCATTTATAATTATTTTCATTTCTAGTCACGAATATCTGAAAGAGATTTTCTAAATCGTAGAAACATTATTTAGTAGAGTCACGAAGAATATTATGTGCTAAGTTGTTTATTAAATTTAAGATCTCACACCATGTCTTATTGGCGACAGGCTGCAACGATTATAAGATGGCTGGTCCATTTTTTTCCCTCAAGGGCATGCTTTATATAATATTCATTAGCATAGTTAGGGTTTTGTAATGTAAATATAACGTAATAATTCTAGTAAATAAAAAAAGCTTGTACATAATCATTTTTAAATTTTATACATCCCAAAAGGCCATCACATTTAATTGATAAGTCACATTCTATATTCCGTTCTAGGTTGTATTGAGTGACCATATGGCCGGCCATATCTGGCGCCACCCGCCCTTGCCCCGCAACGCCATATATGGATTTGTTTTCGCATATTTCTGTACTATAAAATCGGGTTAAGCAAGGATTTTCAACAGCTGGCTTTCATGTAACAATTGTACAATAATCTCGTTAAGGTACACAGGATAAAGCCGACTAAATTGATAATCTGATAATGATAAAATGTTGACACATGTGTGACATGTGTTTATATTAATTGAAGAGAAACTATTTTGGATTTTTTTGGTTAAATATAAATAAATACCACCAGATATAACGATTTTATACTCAAAATAAACAATTGGGCTGACCCGACCAGGGCGACCCAACAGTTGGGCGGTTAGAGAACTGGCGGCCACACTAACTTCCACCTCGTCTATCCCATTCTTTTTGTTCTTCCCTTTCTTCTTCTTTTGAGGCACAAATTTAGATAGATTACAGTCCCCGCTATTAGTTAAGGTAATAAAGGCTTTAAGCTTATTAACCATCTTTGTGGTTTACAATAATGATTTATAATAACAAAACTGCCATAAGACGTGTTAGTATTACCTTATTATCAATGATAATTCTAATTATTCTGGAATGAAATATAAAAAATGTTTCAAAGTCAAAATAACATATAGGTATATGTAGTATTTTTCAAATTGACTCAATTATTATTGTCATATTTATTCTCATAGCCACTATATGAGTGCTAATTATATCATTAGTACACAGAACAGTAGTCGTAAACAAGCGCCTTGTTAAATATAATAGCAATACGTGAACAGTCGTTACAGCAATGAAGACCAAGGTTGGTCATTTATTTCACTTAGTTTGAATGTGTAAATTGTTGCTGATCTTATTGTGAGCTATCGCGAGGTGCATTTCAGGTTAGCTTCCCGTCTGTGATAAATAAATATTTATACAGAATCCGCCTACTGTATTTTGAGATACTCGTAACAACGCGATTTGGATAGTTTAAAATTTTATTATATTAGGTTGCATTATTTTTTTCCTTTATGATGGTTGGCAAACAAGCATACGGACCGCCTGATCACCGCAACCTATGAACGCGACGCAATACTTAAAGTATCGCGTGCGTGTCACCAACCTAAGAGATGGGAGGGGGGTGATGAGAAGGGAAAAAGGGAAGGGACACAGAGGGGGTGGGAAATTGGGCTTCCGGCGCTCTACCTCATCGCGCAAAACGCAACAGAACTGTTACTTTACGCCGATTTTCTGTGAGAGGGTAGTACTTCCCCGGTCAAGCCGGTCCACTTGTGCTAGGGGAAGCATGGCTATACTACTACAAAATTAATATCAAAAGTAGCCGTAAGTATAAAAATATATTTGAAGAAGCTACTAATCGAATAATATATTTAAAAATAAAACAGTTCTATTTTCTTTCGTTGTAAGTGGAATTCCATTAGAAATCTCACTATTTGTTTACAGTTTATACCACTTATATTATCTCATTTGTCAGCTTGTCACAATCATTAGAGTGTGACACTTCATCATAAAAACCATTCAGTAATCCTGGCTCTCTTGAACGTAGTTGTAGCTAACGTTAAATATGGCATTTTTTTAAACGATATCAATAAAGGAGGAGGTTTCTCAATTCGACCGTATATATTTATTATGTGCGTTCGCGGATAACTTCGTCGTTTACGTTTGTTAGAAAGGAGATATTCCAAGGGAGGAACAATGATAAGGAAACCAGAATCTGATGATCACATCCTAAAGAGATGGAGGAGGAACCTTTAAAAACAGTAATGGCGTTTGTTAAATTCATAACTAAAAAGTAAAAAATAGAATAAATAGAATAATATTATGTGTATCTCGTAATTAGTAATATCACTTTAATTGCTATCATTGCTATAATTGTTTTAAAATATACA
Organism: Hestina assimilis; assembly: GCA_023373885.1. Classification (NCBI taxonomy): domain Eukaryota; kingdom Metazoa; phylum Arthropoda; class Insecta; order Lepidoptera; family Nymphalidae; genus Hestina; species Hestina assimilis. Next base: position 452,730 of record CM041748.1, on the reverse strand, counting down.
TTTTATTTTTTATTTTTTGTAAATTAATAATTCTTTTATGTATTTTGCTTACTTTTTTAAAAATTGAGCATTTATTTATAAGTTGGAAATATAAATGTCGCTCTGTGGCGGGCGTTAGTAACTGCGTCACAGTTTTAAACTATTGCAGTTATTATCGTTCACATTTGCATGTAATCTTATGATGGTTCCAAATAAACGATTATTATTATTATTATTATTTTCTACAGCATATTTTCTTCAGAAGTCGAGGCCCCGTAGCCCGATGTTTTACCTAGCACCGACTTGAGAAGAAAATATTCCTTAGAAAATATTATTTTATTTTTTGCTTTTTAGTTTTGAAGTCAGTATTTTTTTTCTAAAAATTATATGTTGTTGCTTATTTATTGTGGAAACATAAGTATTGTTTCCGTATATAACATAGTGCTTATGATACTTTAAACCGATTTCCTAATACACACACACACACATAAGTCCATTAGTGACCACACCTAACCACCAACATTTGGCCCACTTTGTAATGTTTAACTAATTACAAATAAGCATACTAATATACGCCTTAAAACTTACAATATAGAGGTTATTATGGCATCATTGAACAAGATATATAGATGTCAGATTAGGATGTTGTAAACATGGGTGGTCAAGACATCCGAGTAATGAGTCATGTTAGTTACTGATACGTGATATGTAATTACGTTTCAATCAATAAGATAAAAGTATGACATCATTTATGTTAAAAAGATTTTGAAATGTATTTAAGTGATTATTGTAAATCTTTTCCGCGCCGCTCGGCATCGGCAGGGTTCATCCATACACATTGGAACCTATATTATTATAAAGCAATTTCCTACCGCGAACCCTCCGGTTGTGGAATGAACTCTCTGTCGAGGTTTTCCCAACACACTACAGTATGGGGTTCTTCAAGGGAAGGTTGAAAAAGTTTTTAAGGGGTTGGCAACACGCTTGCGATACCTCTGCGTTTGCAGGCGCTCATAGGCTATGGTGAACGCTTCCCACCGGTGAATCGTAGGCTTGTTTCCCAACATTGTGGTGTAAAAAAAACTGAGTTTCGAATTTATCACGCGCTTAACGGTGAAGGAACACATGATTAAGAAAACGTGCATATCGTAAAAGAAATTCTAAGATATGTATATTGTATATCCGCCGATTCTGGTAGTTGTCCTTTGCTGGTGGTAGGTGCAAATGGCCGCCTGGTGGATGAAAAAGTTAAGTAGTATGCTAAAATGCCTTGTCTTTAATTTTAGTTACACACTAGTTTCCATCAATTGCAATTGTCAAGTCGATTTTTTACTCGTAAATTTACTTTTCCTACAAGTTCTACTTACTCCTGGAACTTGAATCTTACTAATCACGTTCGTTCATAAAAATCCCTATACATGTTCCAGCACTCAAACCTTAAATAAAATCTTAATAAAATAATGACAATGTACTTTAATACAAAAGGCAGGCTCTTGTACGACAAGGCTTGTAATCATACGGGCATATTTAGTCACGTGATGATTTTTTTATAGTAATAAGCCTATTGAAAGGTTATTAACCTTATCACAAATTAATTTTAACCCACGATTTCGTCTACGTTGCATAAAAATAATGTACGAGTATTTTTATTTAGGTAGGTAAATATCCAAATATTGTCATTGATTAATAATAATTTTTTTGTTTGTCTGTTACGTTTTCGCTCCCACACCGCTGAACTGCACTTGATGAATTTCTGTATACAAATACATAGACGGGACTTAAGAAAAGGACAGAGGCTATTTTAGCCTTAATGTTTAATTTAACGAAACTTGGGTAGGGTATGAAAGTTTTATCGAGAGTAGAGACTTGAGACCGGTCATTTCAATTCCAAAACAAGGTGCCTCATTTACAATAAACTGATCAGTGACTATGCGGGCGAAGCCGCGGGCAAAAGTTAGCAGTGTCTATAAATTTTATTACTTTCGAGTAGGTCTGAATATACAGGATAAATAATGCATTATCACTAAATTTTATACTATAGAAAACGAAAATGTAACTACGTTTTCTTTAAGCTCATTAAATTATTTTTGAAAAGTACGCGAAGAGAGGTCGGACTTTTTATTAATAAAATAAAAAGTCTGACTTATTCTTAAGGGAATTCCTATAAAGTGAAGTCATTGGTCTGCAACTTCAGCATCGATACTGACTCATAAGTCCTAACATAACATGACTATAGTCAAACAAAAGAAAGTGTCACTTGTGTAACATTTACGAGAACTTAAAAGATAACATGTGTTATTTGTCACGTTATCGACTATAAGTTATGTACTGTAATTATGCTGTATAGAACAACGACAACTAAAAATACCTTCCGAAGCTACAGAAATGAGATTTTAATATAGGTCAAATTATATTTGATATTGCTTAAAATATTTATTGCCATTTTATCTAAAACATAGTATGCAAAGAAAATTAGTCCAGGGTCTACCACTGAACGCACTTGGCCATATAGTAAATAATAAATTCCGCTTTACCTTGGCTGATTTTAATTTACAGTTTAAAAAGAGAAAAAAACCATGAAGGATTAGTGCAACCCCACACTTTTTCTTTTTAACTGACTCTATTTTATATGACCTACATACATTTCTAAGTTTTTATTACAAAAATAAAATACATAGAATAAAACGTTCCTAGTCAATTTAGACATAAAATGAATTTTTCAAGAAATCGTAATAAAATATCTCAAAACCCGCTAGAAATGACCGTTCTTTTCTGAATAATTACCTGAGCTTGTAATGCAAAATATTAAATTTAATAAAATTCATAGAGTACTATAACTGTTAAAATAAAAGCAAATGTGCACCTATCTCAAGCGGTCGGGATCAAATTTGCTGCTTAAAAATATTATAATAATAAGTCTATGTATGATGTGTCGCTAATATCTGAATGTCTATCATCGTCAACATCTTTATCCGGAGATAGATGTCCATCAGTTGATCACGATACTCCTATCATATATTAAATGAAGCTTAGATCTTGATAAATATATCAAGTACATAACACAGCCAATCAGTAAATGTGCGTACGCAACTTTCCTCGCTAGCCTTGAACTGTGTGAGTCAGCGACCAGCCGGGCCAGTGAATAAGGGATGAAGGAGACACGGTTTTAGTTATATTTTATGCCTATGAAGCACAAGACTCACAGAGGAACAAAGATTTTTTTTTTAATTTCACTGTTACAACTTTGTCTTTGATTATGAGATTTTTTTTCTAAAGACGGTTGTTATGTTAAAATAAATATAATTTAATTGGTTAGATGGCAATTACTTAGGATATTTTCATTTTAAGTAATCAAATAATATGATTCTATATCTGTAATTATTATCATAAATTGTTTATTACTTCTCAAATAATGATTACAATATTGTTACATAATGATCTTTATCACATTATATAGTGAGTACTGAATTTTAAATATGTTGTTATATACTACCCGCGACCTGTGGCGCCACTACCGCAGGGGCACAGCGTCGTCAAAAAAATACTAAATAAGTTTTTTTCGGTGTATCTTCAAATTATAATATACAAATTGTATTCTATGTCATCATGACGGTATTTCTTACTAATTACGTAAGTGTACGTGGTTTACATTCGTTAAACAAAAACAAAGCACTCAGTGACCCTCGCATTAGTGACATGTTATCTTCTACTGGATAGAATTGTTAAGGTTACTGTTCCACTGTAACGAAAATATATCTCTACACGTACAAAATGAAATAAAAATTATTAAGAAGTCTTTACACACAAAATTAAGAAACCATCGATATAATCCATATATTATACACAAAATACTTAATTAGTTTTGAATGGAACAGGTTCCCTGTCCGATTGTTTAACAATAATTGTGTGTGAATGAGAGAATAATTTAAAATCATTGAGTTCAAAACAAAAGAAATCTATCCTACTCATTGAAATGGTTTCTATTAAATTAATATCGCAGCAGACGGAGTAGCGAACGAGAGGCTAGTTTTTCAGGAAAATTTTCGCGACAGTCCTGTCATTCGCTGTGCGGCGCCGAAGATTTCCCATTAGGGCTGACAGCTGACTGACATTATCATTACCGATTAAATTTTATAAGAGGGTCAAAATTTGAGCCCTACCTTTTAGACTATATTTTTATACGACAAAAAATTTCAGAAGAAAATAAAAAATGTATCATCATGAAATGATTACAAGATTTATATTTGACATTTTCTATTTGGGATGTTTTGTTTTAATTTTAATAAATGACAATGTCCAAATTATACATATATTATAGGATATATATTTACTGGTGGTAGGTTTACTGGGCGAACGAGATTTAAGAACTAATATCTCGAGGTTGGCAACGCGTGAGTGGCACCTACTAATGGTGCTGCAAGCGCTCATAGGCTACGGCAACCACTTACCATCAGGTGGGCCGTATTGTTTGCCAACTTCTAACATAAAAAAAAAAAAAAAAAAAAGGATACGTGCTGAAATATTTTTCAGGAAAACTTTATTTACTTAATGTACAAAAGGTAATATACTTGCTTGGAACTTTTCAATAAACATTTCTACGGGAAATACAATCGCTTTCACTGACCAAGAACACCATATTATGGGCATTCAAGAGCATTAGAATTCAAAACACAAATTACTTACAATTCCCCACACGGACCTACACGCGTTTACGGAAAGCGATCGTCCGGATATGGGAATTCAGAGCAGACCATGGAAACTATACGAATGTGTAGAAAACAAATTTAAGACTTTCATTGATCATGGCTTAATCTATAAAAATTTAAAAATAATGGAAGTGTCTGTTTGTAATTCCAAATTAACAGCTTTTCACTAAATGCTTATGAAAGTATATACATACGGTACTTACATAAAAAAAAAACTATTTTTATTTGTGTCCGTCTTTCAGTCTGTTTGTTTCGGCTAATCTTTGAAACCACTGGACCGATTTTAATGGAATTCACTGGCAGATAGCTGATATTATAAGGAGTAACTTAGGCTACTTTTATTTTTGAAAAAGAATTAGGGTTCCACACAATAAATAAAAATCGGTACACCACGCGATCGGAGGCGTGGGATCAGCCATGTTAAATAATATATGCATAAAGTGCGTGGTTATAAAACAGTAAACAGTAAATTCTAGACTCTGTCAGATCACCTACATTAAAACGCAAAAAATAAACATAAATCATGATTTAAATTTACGATCTGCGCAGGAGTTGAACATAAAAGAATGATGGCTTAAGGACACGAGCAATTCTTAAACACCTACTACAAATATGGGTATTTATTCTATTACACGAACTTGCAAATCTCTCGGAAGGCCGCGGTTACGTCACCTTTATATAAACATAATAATAGGGATACCTGAATGACATCACGACTACATTTGTACCTACTGCGGTTAAGTCTTCGTTTATAATCCAGTTTTTCTATCCATCCCGTCTTTAAAAGTTTTAAATTGTTATCCAACTGTTTATAGTGTTATGTATACATATATCGTAGGAAGCTCTTAAGCCCACAGGGTTTGGTGCTCGGCTACATTTTTATAAATGTGATTTGAATGTCTTCATAATCGAGAGAGTGACATAAGATAGTATCCATTGACTGGTGCAGGAGAATTAGCCGTCTATATTAAATATATAATCAGGTACGCCTTTTATTGCAAGATGGCGCCTAGGTAGGTACCACCGTAGTGTCAGATAATCTACCGCATTGCAGCAGATTACTGTGTTTCGTTTGAAGGACACTGTAATTATTGAAATTTTCTGGGCAAAAGAGATTTAAGATACTAATATCTCGCGGTTGGCAACGTGTCAAATACATCTACAAATTAAGGGAGTTGCAAGCGCTCATAGGCTAAGAAAACCGCTTTCCATCAGGTGGGTAGTATAGTAAGGTAAGGCAAGTACAGCCTATACAGAATATAATAAATATTAATATCAATCCCTAACATCTATGCTAATTAACAAACGCTAAACTGGGCTCGATTGTTATCTAAGCTGATAACATAAATGGTTATTGATTTGTGTGTGGGCATAAGTAAGAGATTCCAACAAAACCCGAAAAAAGCCAAGTTTTATCTGAAATTTTTGATTTAAGTATCGTTATATTTAGTGTTAGTAAATACTAAATTATCTACTGTATGAATACTTTTGCGCACAATTTCATTGTTACAAGTATTTTGTAAACATTTATGGGTAAATATTTGTAGATGCCAAGCGCATGCGCGTGAACTATCACGATGATAATATGAACTATTCTAATATTAATTGTTATTTAATTTTGTTCTGTTTGCGATCGTATGTTGTGTATCCTTGACATTTCTCGTTTTGTCTTTTATGTCGCTGGTACGTTCTTATTTTATTAGGCCTTGAAGATGATTCTACCCCATCTGATGATCAATGAAGCGAGTTTAAAAAAAGTCCAAACGCAAAAGCGAGTAATACAGTCACAGAAAGCCAACTGCAATAGACGCCTTCGGGCTGACCTTAAGATGGTTGTGGATGGTTATATAATCTTGACAAACTGGTTAGAAGATGGCCACCTTCGATTTAACGGATTTTATAAAGGTGCACACACATTAGAATATTAATATCCTCTGACTGGGTCCGGAAACATACATTTTTTTATCTTACTAAGTTGGCAAGAGGGCATACGGCCCACCAGGTGGTAAGCCGTTGCCGTAGCCTATGAGCGCTTGCAACACCATTTGTAGTCACTAACGCGTTGCCAATCACGACATATTGGTTCTTAAATCTCCTTTGCCCAGTAATTTCACTAGCCTACAGTGCCCTTCAAACCGAAGCAAAGTAATGCAAAAGACATTACGTGGTAGAATGTGGTAGCTACCTAACCGGCCTATTGCAACAAAATATCTACCACCACACACATACGAACAGTACAACCACCCATTCCAGAAGAAACGCCTGTATCTTGTATGGTCAGTACATTTAATAATGTCTGTTAATATAGGTAATAATTTCATTTAAAACACTAACAACTAAGTTTAATGGCGGTTACGTAAGTTTCCTGTTTTACATAACAATAAAGCTAACGAATGGTATTTAAGTTGCGGAAATTTTGTTCCACAAAATACTGTGACCTTAGTTTTCATAGAACTGATTAGTTTGTTTGAGAATATCTTAAATTTAACTAAATAGAGCGCTATTATGAGCGTGTTTCTTTTGTTTTGAATTTTGTATTGATTTGTGTGAATTCTTCTCCTTCGTAACATTATTCCCGGTATTTACTCAAGGTCTGCTTATTTATACTCTTATTCTAATTTGACGGGTCACTAGTTTTTACACCTTGATGAAAATTCGCTTTTAAATTGCCCGTTTCTTTCCCGGCAAAATGATACTAATTCATTCACTTTACCTCACGGTAACCTAGCAACCATATGTTTATCCCTCGTGCCAGGAACTAAAATTCAGCTTTCCATCGTATGAAACAAATTGTATACGCATTACGGAAGAAAAAGGACATTGCCACCCGCGATTGTCACAAATAATCCGCGGGAGAGAATGTCTTACTTTTCTCCCGTGGTGTGTGATGTACTATTTTATATAAATAATGTATTATCCTACCTACTTCGTTAAGATCGTTATCGTAGTTCGATAAAAACTCAACCCACAACAAACTCTATCAATAATTAATTTGTCAACTCTATCAATAATTAATTTATCGGAATATAATTACTTAAAGAACAAAAATTATATAAAAACTGGTCTTTATTGTACATAGAATAATAAAAATTGGTAAACATGCAGTAAAATACTTCTTTCATACATAGATATGATAATGCGGTAACGTAAAATACATACAATATACATATTATATCTTTTGACGACGTCGTGGCGCAGCGGTAGCGAACCTGCCTTAAACGCCACAGGTCGCGGGTTTGATTCCCGCACGGAGCATAATAGTTTTGTATTGACCATGCAAGCACATTTTCCGGTCTGGGTGTATTTGTCCTCGTCATTGTGAATGTTTCCGGACCCCTGACACATGATATCATTATACTAATGGGGCTATTGAGTGTGTATCGTTTATTATTTGGACGCAAATAAGCAATACCATGTCAACCCACACGAATGTCATTTCGAGAAAAACGCGTTTGAAAATTTTGAACAACTTGCTTTATATGAATTTTTTATATGTATTGGTCATGTTTTTGGCAATTTCAGATTTATGTAAGTTATTTTACTTATTTTCACAAAAAAATAAGTATACAAACTGCATATTTCGTATATAATAAAACCCAAAACGTTTAACATAGGACATAAATTACTTGATTAAAAATGGCTTTTTTAGAAGTTTTAAAGCTTAAAACCCTACAAATATTAAAGAAAAATGTTCTTCAGCGATTTGCAAACACTTCTGCATATATAACTCAGTTTTTTCAATTTTGTGGGTTGACATGGTATTGCTTATTTGCGTCCATTTATTATTATTATTATCTTTGAAAGGTAATTTTATAATTTACCAGCTTTTTCCCGGGAATACGAATTTGCACATGAATGTGATTTTTAATATGATGTCCTTATTGAAATAGGAATAAATGGTATATATGAACATTCATTTTCTATTTCACCCTCTTCAAATTTTTTCTCGAAACAATTATTCAAAATCGATTTCCAACAGAACACGTCAGACATCGAGATATGTTTTAGTGTTTATATCGCCCCGTCCTTTGTAAAGTATTAAACATAACAATTTTTATATACAGATTTATGATGCGTTCCAAGTATTTATAGCCTGTGAGACATCGATATAAATTCAGGCCCGCGGTGAGCAGGCGCAGGCGCAGGCGCGGGCGGGTAAAGCGCTGGAGAACTGGTTTGATGCGAATCCTGTTAGGGATGCTAGACATAAGTTATAAGTTATTATATAATAAATTATTATACGTATTTTCATTCGTGTACTAAGCTTTACTACCTTACACAGCAACTACGTTCTATAAATTACCTTCGAAAAAAATGTGTACAACAAAATTATGTAGAGTCTACAGTCGCATTTATTATAGTTTTAATAAAAGTTGTTGTAGTAGAATAATAAGAGTTTAGAAACAATGAAATTATTATTGTCATCTTCATTATACGGTCATGATAATATGACATGTGTTATAGTTAATACTTACTTCAGTTGATACTTATTACACGGTTGTTAAAACTTAATTTTATCTTGCAAAATTTACATCTGATATATTTGCATGTTATCATCAGATATCGGTAATAATTTTATTAATGTAGATTAAAGTATTAGTCATCAGGTACAATCAAACATACGGACAGTTTTTAGTCCTCACGCCTTAGTCATAATGCTTTATGAGAAAGGAATAAAAAATGGTGCGTCAACCCTATACTGGTCAATCAGGTTTATTTGTGCAACGCCTTACACCAACATTGGTGAATATGTAATATCAATAAGATCCATATATTTGACCAACGCAAACAATTGGCCCAATATGTATACCAACGCCTACATAAAGTTTTAAAATGAATATTTTGCGAAAAGATAAGTCAAGGATCGTTTTGTTTAATAATTGAATCTGATTTTTACTTACATCTAGCTACCATTAGCCGTTAGAAGTTCTTTCAATTCGTTATGACAGAAAGGTATCATTATTCTTATAATTTTTATGGTATAATCAATTTGTTTTTAAGAATAGTCGCATTAATTTATTGTATAGATTTTTCTCAGAGCTTAGGCATTTTAATTGCGAACCGTTGTCGGATTTATTTTGTCGACTAAGTCACTTACGAAAGTAAACAAATAAAAATATATATTTTTATTTAGAATTAATAAATATTTTAATTGAATAAATTTCAAAAGAAGATTGGTCTCATTTTTTTTGTATTTACTCAATATTTTTGCTAATTCTAAATAATTTTCAATAATTGTTATATATAAATTGTAGTTATCTGGTTAAGAACTCGTAAGATGGAAGAATGTCTTATATGCTTAAATATGTATAAGCTAATTCTCTTTGATCCCCGACTTTTAACAATTTTGGTGTGATATTACGAGTATGTGTGTGTGTGTGTGCCGGAAAGATTTTATACTAATCTTATTACTATAATCCAGCTTTGGCAGGTTAGTTTTTGTGCGCAGATTTCCGTCTGACCTTCGCAGCTCGTTATGGGCGAATCGGCGACACATGGGATTAAGAAAGAACCTTATGCATGATTAATAATTTAGATTACTTGGGAGATTCTTAGAATAATACGCCGTATTGTATTTAGTATTTCTAATATATTATGTACATACAAGTATTTATAAAAATACGATCTATTTATTTAAAAATAAGTGGTAGAGAAATAGGACAGAGAATATTTAAGCCGCTTTCTCCTACGTCGTTTTTTTGTCTCATTTATTTTCTGTTTCGCGTATTTTTCTTATTTTTTAATATTCTGTTACGGCTAGGAGGATAAGCTGATTTTTAATCGATTTGGACCTACTACCAAAATTTATAGCCAAAAAATCTATTAAGAAAGTAAGAAAATGTCTAAATGTGTGCTTGCATAAACTTTTCCAATCTAAGATGTTTCAAGTACACGAAAAGAATAACTTTAAACAATTAAAGTCAAAACTGTTAACGAACGAACACGCGGATATTTTGGCGTGTAACCCAATATTCTCTCTCATAACATCCGCTTAACAAAGGCACAATTTGCCAGTAGTTTTAATATAATATGTAGGTAACGAAAGTATGGTTAATATAAGTTAATATTTTTAAAGATATGTGTAATTTTGTACGTTTTTCTATCGTATTTATAAAAGATTCTCAATTTAGTTGTAATATTTTTTGTTTGTTAACTCAGAACTCCATTATACATGTATAAAAGTTTTGGATTTTTTTTTAAAATTAAATACTTTCTAATTAGTCCCGTAGATAGTCCGTAGATATATGATCCAAATTAAAATTCACTACTTTTGGCTTTTAGTATAGTACAAATAACTTTAATAAAAATGTGTCATTCATGTGACTGTAATTGAATATTTTCCTGCCTACTGGGACCAATTGTTAATTTTACGTAAACCATTCTCAAATTCACTGAAAAAATTCATTATAATCGATCGAGCCATTTAGAAGAAGTTTAGTCAAATACACTAACAGAAGAATTATAAATACTTATAAAGATTATGACTAAGAGCTTAGTGGATGAAGTTTCTTAAAACACAACTTAAATGTTTTAGTGGGGGTAGCAATATTATTCGTTATGTTCAAATATAAGCTCTGCTGTATTTCGTAATACTTGACCTTAAAATAATCTCTCTAATCTAAGTTATTATTAAAGCCCATAAGTTAGGAGGCAATTACGCTCTTGTTCTCCATCCAGACTATCTCTATAAGCCGAAGTCTAAATTGCTATCGGAAATCTATTAATACTATAAACGCATTTTCTCCACGCAATTGAACCTAAATTATTGGAACAGGACGTAAAAATAACTACACCCAATTCTAAATCTTATTGCCTTTAGTATTTGCACTATTTTCAGGCGAAAGACTGGGAGAGTTAGTGCGAAATTGCAACAGTGTTGCAAAAAGCCTAGGGTGAGCATAATTGTAGCTAGATTGTGTGCAACAAAGTAGAACAATCTTGTAACTGACGCTTAAACAATGTTCGTATTTAAAACTGGAAGTAAGTTTAGTTTCGAATTACTTAAAAACGTCTTTCTGACAGTTTTATTAATATTTTTAAGTCGTTAGTGTTTAAAGTTGTACTTCCTACAACCCGATCCTTCAAGAATTTGTGTCCTAAATTTGGTCCGGGAGTATATTTAATAGAATACTATTATATATATTAGGTAAAATATGACATAGTAAGACAATGATAATAGTGTTTTTGAAAATTAATTTTCAAGGATTTTAGGAGGGTTACTGTACAAGCAGGTGTTGCTGTGGGCACATTCTGTATTTTAAAATTTAAATTATATCGTCTTTAGAGTTGAAATTCGTTTTGATTCTTAGCTTTCCAATTAACTGTAAACTACCAGTTGTTTTGTATAAAAAGTATCAAACGTGCAGGAGGCTGATGGTAAGCGATTACCGCCGCCCATGAACAGTTGCAACACCAGAGATCCATGTGCGTTGCCGACCTTTAAGGAAAGAAATGTCTCTTGTCTTGAAGGTTCCCAGATCATATCGGTTAGGGAAGACCGCTGGCGAAAGTTGGTTCCACAGAATGGTTTTACGAGGAAGAAAATGTCTTCTAAATTGCGGTGTTGTGGATTTCACATTTATAAAATAATTATATTTACTCCTATTGATAATGTTTTAACTTTAAAGTTTTCTTCCGACCTGAAACCTGATATATTCTTCAAACGTTAGAACATTGAAATAGTTTTTGTTGTAAATTAATCCATTTCATAAATATGTTGAGGTGAAATTTAGTATGTCAGATGTCTGTCATGTCATGACTATATGTAAGGCCTTCACGGTTTTGCGTTTTGTTGAAGGTGGTCCGTTCAGTTTGCTTTGCGAGCTATTGTGTTTATGTCAGGACTTCATATTTACGACGCGTTGATCGTGGGTTTTTTCAATAACTATAAGTTTGTGAACTCTTGTACTTAGAGCTATAAATATAAATAAATACAGCTTATTGACGGTTGAGGCCCAAAGAGGCTCACTATCAGCACGCCACAATGGCCGTCACTATAATTAAATACATTGAAGCCTAAATCTTAACATAGTCATTTTTATCTTCCGTGGTAATAATAATCGTTTCAATTTCTCCGAATTAGTGAAATCTTTTTCCAATTTGCACGAGACTACAGGTCTCGTTTTCGAAGCCCGTTTTAATTCGAAGCCAATACAAGATACGACTTAGCATTTTATTTATTGATTTAAGCTTAAAGCTCGTAATTAAAGACCAGTTCTTTTATAAGAAAATGGTTCTTCATTTAACGAATACATTTAATTTATACTAATCGGTGTAAACCTGCAATATTCATTGAAAAAGGAAATTGATTTCTGATGATTTTTGATGGTTTGTTTAATATAATAATAAACGCTACACACTCAACGGCCCCCATTAGGTTAATATAGTGATATCGGGAGTTCGGAAATATACACAATGACGAGGACAAACAGTTTTAAGCATCAATCTAGTATTATAGTTTTATTTTGTATAAGACGCGTATAAAGTCGCGGGTAGAAGCTAAACCTGCCCGGTCCTGCAGATATCGAATCCACGATCATCAGCATTAAAGCACATTTGTTACTACTACGCCTTAACGGTCCTCATACAATACAAATGTATAAATGTGTTTTAAATTAGTTGAAAAAAATTATACAATAATGTTTTCACAGCTGAAAACATAAGTGTAATAAAAAAAAACTATCTCTACATAACTATAGAGAACCAATAAATGTCGACTAATATACTTAATAATTTGACGACGTTTTGGCGCAGCGGTAGCGAACCTGCCTTAGTCCTTTCCCGCTGACCATACAGGCATGTGTCCGGAACACAGACTGGGTGTGTTTGTCCTTGTCATTGTATATGTTTCCGGACCCCCGAAACAGGATATAACTATCCTAAGTTGGGTGCAGTAGAGCCATGGTTTACCAGCACAAATGGGCCGGCTCGACCGGGGCAGTCTATCCTCTCACAGAAAATCGGCATAAAATCACAGTATTAGTAGGTACTTTTGCGTTTCGTGCGACGAGGAGTGCGCCGGAGCCTCAATCTCTCACCTCTCTGTTCACTTCCTTTTCCCTTCTCATCCCTCCTTCCCTTGGGCTGACAACGCGCACCTGATACTTCAAGTATCGCAAGCGTTCGTGTTGCGGTGACTGGTTACCATTAGGGAGCCCGTAAAAAGCGTTTATTTATCTTATTTAAATAGGTACTTGTACACATAAAGCATTCAGTTATCATGTTTGTCCGTACGTCGATTCAGTCGGTGACGAAGCCATTGTGAACGGTGAGGAAGGACGCTAATGATACAACTCAATAAGAATAAGGTTTTATATTTATAAACTTGCTAATAAATGACAAATCCCATACATAATGTATTGCAATTCAACTGTTAATTTATAAATGTATACATAAATTATAATTGTAAGCGGCTTCATTAGAAAATGCGAGTTGTTTATGTCGGCTTTTAGACATAAACTCGGTAAAAATATACACGGATATTGAAAATAGCTTTGAAATGTAATTACCACTGTATTTTAAGTACAACAATATTAGAAAACGCATATTTTTATTCATTTTTAACCTGTATAGTTATAACAAAGATTTGTTGAAGGTTTAAAGGAAATGTTATTTATGCAATGAGCAAATTTGCTGTTATTTGATGTGGGTCTGCTTATTTCTAAAATAGAAGTTTGATCGAAGATTTACTGTACGGTAGGTATTTTATTGCAAGATTGCCGGTTAAGTTGGTACCACCGCAATACCTATTAGATATTCTACCGCAAAGCAGTACTAAACGAGTTTAAAAAAAGATAAAGGAGGATTCGTAAAAGTACGATTATTTTCACTATTATTATAACTTCACGTCAATTCTGTAAGGGTAGCTCTGCCGCGGACGAGAAATACAAAGTTCTTCATAAGAATAAGAAACAAAAAATCGTAGCAAAGAAATAACATTGCATCACAAATACCTGCAAAAATTATACATGTAAAGTAATAAGATTACAATAATCATACAATACGATTATTTGTGTCAAGGCGTCGATTTGCGAATCGTTTTTTTTATCATAAATGACATCACATCAGTATATTCATCGTCTAGAAAGGATCGAACAATTATAATATCACCTTCTAAGAAAACGTAGGAGGCTACAGTAATGCATCTTACGTCAGCTTTTGTTTATAAAATATTAGTAATTAAACCATTTCAGCAGAAGCAGGTTCTCAGGCGAATTGATTGTACACTAATATTTCGCCTAGTTCTTTATGAAAACTCCTCTGATTTTTATTATGTTTTATTGATACATAACTCGTCCTTAGCCACTAGGAATATAAAGGGTGTCTCCTTCTTCCTATTGTGAACTGATTTTAGTGCTTATTATATACATATATTGTAATTTATCTGATCAATAAGCAAAGTCATCGGAGCTAGTGAACGAAAATTTTCATATTATAAAAGATAACAACGACCATTGAATCCAAACTGTTTGTACCCTTCCCTGTACTGCAGGCAGAGTCCATTTGTTTCGATATTAGTGAGTGCGACATGTTTTAAGTGTTATATTAAAATGTTATATATGTATATTGTTAGTAGGTTAAATAAATAAATATATAGATATTTTTAGCTAGGCGAATGAAAAGAGGAAAAAATATTGGTAGACTATAAACCGATATAGCACATTGTGTTTAAAGCTTTCAAATAATTCATAGGATAATTACGTAGAAACGGGAGACGAGAAGAGAGCTTACCGGGAGAGATAAAAGGTTTTCTTTTTTTATTTAGCAACAATACGAAATATAAAATAAAAAATATTTAGTGAGGGCGCTGTGAAATTAATACTATATTGTACGAATATTGAGGAGTCTATAACTAAAAAGGTTGCCCAAGAATGTGTAAGAGATTAATTTATTTGTAAGAAACTTCAGTATCAAAGATTTTGCAATCATATTTAAAAAAAAAACGTGTGCATATTATCGTCGTTAAAATTCAAGAGAAATAAGTTTCGATTACAAACAATCACTCACCAGGTCAAAGGAGATGCGCTAGTCAATAAATCCTAGGGCTAGACACAGGTTGGTCACGCGCAGGCGACGGACGCGGCACAACACGCGCGGCCGTGTGACGATACCGCGGGGATGCTGACGGGTGGAGCGGACCCACCCACGCGGCCGGGCTCACATGCCGGTGGGTATCAATGGAGAGTTTTTTGTAATCATAATATTTGATATTTTTCATTTACATAAATACCTACTTAGAAGTCTTTTTTGGATCTCCAAACAAACGTTCAATATAATATGTATATTTGCAAAAGGGATAAGAATTTTGAAAATATTTTGAACAGAGATTTGTGAACTACTTGTATCTATAAATTTGACTTAATTTACGACTTAGGCCTAAGTCTTACTACAACAGCTCTTATTCTCCTTATCAAGTAGTTAGTGGCCAACCTAGTGTCAGAGTTGTTCCGGTCGCCTGTATAGGCATCTGACTTGACTTTTACAAAACAATAGTAAAAATATAAGATATTATTATAGTTAAGGATTTTCCCCGCGTTTTGTTTATTTTTAGTGTTCCGTAGCCAAATGGCAAAAACGGAACTCTTATAGTTTCGTCATGTCCGTCTGTCCGTCCGTCCGTCTGTATGTCACAGTCATTTTACTCGGAGACCATTGGCTCTATCTATACGAAATTTACTAAATAGGTGTATTCTATGAACCGCACAACGATTCTGTAATCAAATCTTAAAATATATAATAATTAAGGGTAGCAGTCCATACAAGTAACTGAAAGTTGAAAAAAAAAATTCAACGTATGTCAACGTGTGAAATATCTTTGGATAGGTCTTTCAAAATGATAAGGAGGTTTGATTTTGACTTTTTCATTAAGTCAGTAGTTGTTGAGATATTAGCTCCTAAAGTCATAAAAATTGTGTCCCCCCTCTAACTTTTGAACTATGAGATTTAAAATTCTGGAAAAATTTGAACTTATAGGACATCAAATAAAATTTCAACCACATTTGGTTTGAAGAAGATAGGTCCACAAATTTAAGAGATATATAAGTTTTTCCCATAACTTTGTTTTTCATATAACTTTTAATAATTACTATGAAATTACCAACTTAATTTTGCAGTCGATTTTAATTCATTATTATTTTTAAAGGCCTTAAGATTCTTCATAAACAAGCTGCGGAACCCTTTAGTTTCAACTGTGCGTGGTCCACAACGCACTTGACTGCTAATTATTTAACCTAGATTTAACAGGTTAATAGTCATGCTACCGGGAGATGTTTCCAGAAATCCAGACAGGGACAACTCTCTTAATGCCAAAGAGTAAAAGTACTAGATTTTTATTATTTCTATGGTTGTCAATAGTTAAGGCATGGATCTTTTATAAGAAATGAAACTCATTTCAGATGTCAGTTTAACATACTTTTGTCTCAGCTGCTATTTTTAACCGTAAAATGAATTAACATGTCTTTAAAAAATCGATTCCATTTATGTAACAGTTCGAAGACATTTTAAACTACACAATAAATGTCAGTATGTGTATAACAATGACCGGACACGGGAGCAGGTACCGATGCGAGCCTGAACAAACAAATACCACCTTCAATAACACATTCTCACCTGATATGGAACTCGAAAACAGCTATTTATTTTTAACGTTTACAAATAACGGTATATCACATCAATTCTTAAGTTTAAACTACATTGAAAGATATACCGACTTAAAAACTAAAACGTAACAAAATAAAAATAAGATTTATCACAGAATATTTCTTCAGAATTCGGCCCCGGTATGCCGATATTTTACTTAGCTCCGTATTTTTTTTTAAATTATTTTATACAGTTTAGTTACGAATTTAAGAAACGTACAAAATACAACTTTACATTTTTCATCTGTCTGTCAGAACTGGACCAAATTTTGATCTAAAGTTATGAGTTAACAGACATAAAAAATACAGTCGAATTGGGAAATTCATTTTTATAAGTCTGTTAAAAATTAAAATCTTTCGACGTATAGCAAAAGATCATTTTAAACGAGAAAGTTTAGTTTTTCATGACTATTGGTACCTGTTCCACCTTTATACCACCCCACTACACCCGGATAAAAATTAAATAATTTTTTTTTTAATATTAGCAATGCTTTTTTCAAGGCATTCCTAATATTCCTATTGACCCTCCAAATAAGCTTGAAGTTTGAGCTAGGAGTGCGTACGACAATCAAACAAGGGGGTCAGGATCGAAAACGGAGCGGAGTCGGCTCTTCTACCATTCAATCAATCAATCAATCAATCAGCTTTAATAAAGGATTATTTAATCAATAGCTTAGCCAAAATCATAGTCTAATTAAGTCTGTCATTGCTTTTTAATTTAATTTTTAATGATTTTTAGGAGTCACTGAAGTTTGGTAATTTTCATAAAAAATATAATCCTGAGTTTCAGTTTTATAAAAGTGTGTGCACGGTGCTTCCCTTACATTTCTGATAGACATCTATTGCGTACTGGACCAAAGTCATGCAGGAAACCGGTCCTTTGTAATATTTTAATTTCACTTGGCTTATTTTATTTCGTTTTAATCGACGTAGTCTTTTATATAATAATTTGTTAATCATCACTCATTAACATATAATTAAAATTAACATAAAACAGTTTCGATCATTCTAAATGATAAATGAGTTTAATCACACCAAATCGTAAGAAATAAATTTTGAGTTTTTAGGGTTCCGTAGCCAAATGGCTAAAACGGAACCCTTATAGTTTCGTCATGTCCGTCTGTCCGTCCGTCCGTCTGTCCGTCCGTATGTCACAGTCATTTTACTCGGAGACCATTGACTCTATCTATACGAAATTTAATGATTAGGTGTATTCCATGAACCGCACAAGGATTTTGTAATAAAATCTTAATATATATATGAATTAAGGGTAGCAGTCCATACATGTAACTGACGATTGAAAAAAAATTTTCAACGTATGGCAACGTGTGAGATATCTTTGGATAGTTCTTTTAAAATGATAAGGAGGTTTGATTTTGAGTTTTTTCATTAAGCCAGTAGTTGTTGAGATATTAGCTCCTAAAGTCGTAAAAATCGTGTCCCTCCTCTAACTTTTGAACTATGGTATTTAAAATTCTGGAAAAATTTGAGCTTGTAGAATACCACATGAACTTTCATCCACATTTAGTTCGAAGAAGATAGGTCTATAAATTTAAGAGATATATAAGTTTTTCCCATAACTTTGTTTTTCATATTAATTTTAATAATTACTATGAAATTACCAACCTATTTTTGCGGTCGGTTTTAATTCGTTATTATTTTTAAAACCGTTAAGATTATTCATAATATTACCATCACCCATTTACGCCTGTTTTCTCGATTTATGCAAGGCATTTGACCTGGTTAATTACGATATCTTATGGCAGAAATTAAAACTCACTGGCATGCCTGAAGAGATCAACAGGATTTTTAAGTTTTGGTATAAAAATCAGGTTACTATTGTGCGATGGTCAGAGAGCTACTCAAGGTCTTACAGGTTGGAATGTGGGGTGAGGCAAGGTGGCCTGACCTCATCCAAGTTGTTTAATCTGTATGTGAATGCCCTGATACAGACGCTCAGTAGCACTCGTGCCGGATGTCATATTGACGGAGTCTGTCTTAATAACATTAGTTAATAACATTAGTTAGCAAACGATATGGTTCTGCTGAGTGCATCTGTCTGTGGGTTAGCAAAACTGCTAAGTTACACGGGGTTCCACTAAAGAGAGTTGAATGCTTTAAATATCTTGGCCATGTAATATTCTATGACTTGAAAGACAATGCAGATATTGAGAGAGAACGCAGGGCTTTGTCTGTTAGGGCAAATATGATTGTTCGCAGGTTTGCTCGTTGCTCAATGCTAGTCAAAATAACGCTTTTCAGAGCTTACTGCACCACATTTTACCCTAGCAGCCTGTGGGCAGACTATACGCGGAAACAGTACAACGCCCTGCGTGTACAATATAACAATGCTTTCAGGATGCTAATGGGTATGCCTCGTTTTTGTAGTGCATCGGGGATGTTTGCCGAGGCATATGTGGACTGCTTTTATACCATTATGCGAAAGCGGTGCACATCGTTGTTGCGCAGGATTCTTTCCAACTCAAGTGGCGTCCTGAGAGCATTTGTTAATAGAAGTTGCTTGTATGTGAACCACTGCTATCGGATTCACGTGCTGACAAATTAATCCTGTCTTAGGTTAAATAAGTTTTAGAAATTACTAACAAATAGGCGTAAGATACTTGTATTACTAATCACATATGATCCATTGTTGGTCGAAATAAAGTTATTATTATATATATTATTATATAACCATGCTGCGGAACCCTTTAGATTCAACTGTGCGTGGTCCACAACGCACTTGACTGGTAATTTTTTATGTGTGGAGTCATTTCGACGGAATTAAAATTTGTATTAATCTATGTTTTTAACTTATTAGAATATTAAACTATCTTTTGAAAATGTTTACAAATAATAATATAAATAGACCTTATATATTATTCTTCATATGAAATTTAAAAAAAAAAAATTTGTCACTTTAGTATGTTTATTATTACTTTCCACGCTAACGATTTGAGAAAAATTACGTTGAATTTTTGATTATATTATCACAAGAAAAAGGCAAAAAGTAAAAAAATATATAAAGATTTAAAAATAGACAATAAAATAGCAGCATGTAAACCAAAAGGCCATAAAGTTGAAACAAGACGCTGTCAGTAAAATTGCAAATAGCGGTAGATTTCAATCTACCACTCGTTTGTCACCCGGCCTGCGAGTACCTCACCAGGGTTCCCACACATGTCTAGGTTATAAATAATACTTTAAGATATAAAATAAAGGCGGTTTGCTGATTCTTATCGTTAAAAAAGCTGTTTGTTTGTGGTTTTATACTTTATAATTATTTAATAGGCGTGTAATTCTAGATGTTTACTTTTTAAAGTCTTAAAACAATGAGGTATAAATCTCATTTCGTATTTTCTCCCTAAAGGTTTGTATGATTATTATTATTCATTTAAAAGAACTTTCCGTCGGATTGGTTGGTCCTATAATTGTTTTGTGGTTTCAGAAATGCAGAATGGAAATGCAAAAAGTTTCTACGGATATCTTTAGACTAATATATATAGAAGCCTCAATAGCTCAACGGTAGATGGGCCGACTTCGCTCCGTTAACGCGAGAGTCGAGGGTTCGATCCTGACCCCTTGGGCTATTGTCGTACCCACTCCTAGCGCAAGCTTCGAACTTATTTGAGGGGCAATAGAATATTAGTAATGCCTTAAAAAGCATTGCTAGTATTCTTTAAAAAAATAAAAAAACTATGCAGATATTATAATTATAATATAATGGAATAAAGTCGTTTGAAATTGAAATGCATTCAATTCTCACCACACCGCTAGCCACCTCATGCCATGCTATACCACCGTTTTCTACGCACCACCACACCCTAAAAACACCAAACAACCCGAGGTAATAACGCTTTACTATCAAGTTTTCCAATAACGTTTGTTTGCCAACGCGAGAAAACAACTAACCAACTTTAGCTCACACGTAAAAATATGGATGCAATGATAGCGAGGAATTAAATTTAATACTTTGATGAGTTCCGTTCAATTTCTTTTCTCAAAGTGATCATAAAAGTATAGGTTTGGAAAACAAAGTCAACCAAAATCGGACACTATATTTAATTGCCAACATCGTGTCAAAACACTGAATATATTTTTATTGGTTATGAATTATGTATGAATTGTATGAAGAAAGTCATAATAAGCTTCATTTTTCAGTTAGCTTTGACATAGAAATACCACAATCTACTTATTGATATTAAAAAAACAGCTAAACCTGTAAAGAAGTGAAGAAAAACTTAAATACAGTTTTCTTAATTAAGAAGTAAATTTTGAGCGGAACGCTTAAAGACTTGATAGAGAAATTGACTTGATATGATTAATATTAATTTATTTAAAACTAAACTATTGACTTGATACTGCGATTAAAAATCTTAGCCAAAGGATATAAATAGCATACATAACAAAGTAAATGTGTTTTGAAAAGCCTTTATATATTTCGTGGGTGTTGTTAGTTCTTGACAATGAATTCCGTCGCGATCTATATTCGGCGCTGACGAAAATCTTTAATGGAATAATTTTGAGACAATTGGAGATGATGGCTATCTAAACTAGTGCACTCGTTAGATTCATAAGATTTACTGCTTTTAAAACTGCTGTTTTATTTATTAATTTACATTTTTTTACCGCAGCCTATGAGCGCTTGCAACACCATTTGTGTCACTCAATAGCCTTTAGTGCCCTTCAAACTGAAACACAGTCATGCCTTTGGCATTGCTGTATTTCAGTTATGACGCTACTGCTTTTCGGTAGAATATTTGATACTGCGGTGGTAGCTACCTAGCCGGCCTCATGACATCAACAAAAGACCTACCAACAGTGTGACTGACTGATTTACATAATGATATTAATCAAAACAATAACACAAATTTGTTCTGAGTGTGAATAAAGCCCGCTATCACCGGTTTTTATATAGCCTTTGTCATTCACTGAAAAAATTATTAAAATCGATCCAGTAGTTTTGATTTATTCATTACAGCCCGTGGCCCGCACGCGTTATTATTTACGGTATCACATTAGAAACTTCAAAAATAACAGTATTTCTCCACTATTTAATGGAGGTTATTATACATATAAACCTTCCTCTTCAATCACTCTATCTATTAAAAACCACATCAAAATCCGTAGCGTAGTTTTAAAGATTTAAGCATACATAGGGATATAGTGACAGAGAAAGTGGCTTTGTTTTATAATAAGTAGCGATTAAAATAAGTTACTGTATGAATTCGATAATTGCTATCTAACTTCGAAAAAATTTGGAATCTGTGTTAGCATTAAGCATCGCAAGCAAGCATTAAGTAAAATAATATTTCCCGAGTTTGTTTCGCCGGTTCTTCTCGGGTAGAGGTTTAATTTTGGAACCATAGTATAATCTTGACTTTCAACAAATACGTTATATGCTTTTTACGTTGAATAAAAATATTTCATTTGATTTGATTTGATTTGATTGAATTGTTTTTTAATAATTGTTGGTTACTAGGACCAAATTTTTCTTTGCAATTGATAATCTTTTAACACAACGAAATAAACAAGTGTATGGCTCGTCTATAGGTGCTCACCGCAGCCTGTACTCGCTTGCAACACCAAAGTCATCTGCGTGTTACCAACTCTTTAAAAACTTCTTCGACCCTTAATTTTTAATTCGAATCTTATTCATATCGATAAAGCTTAAGATAACACGCAGTAGCGCACGTCATCGCTGGACACATGTTGATGCGTGGGCACAGATCGTTATCAGTGTCACTACACGGTGCATTTGTTACAATTACCTGAACATCACATTTAAATCATATCAAGGTGCCGGTAATAGCTGGAAAACGTCGGAAACTACGTATAAAAATCTCATAATTTATTTCTAAAAGTCATAAATAAAAAAATGCGTATATTTAAGTAAATATTAGGAATCCATTCATTCAAAACTGAAACGTTTTTATTGATTAATAAATATCAGCCCGATTGACGATAGAATGTAGGCTTTCGTCCTGGGAGTTATATTTGTATACAATATTTATAAATATTAAACAATTTGGTTCTGAGCGGAATTTGAACAAGTCGCAGGTTCGAAAAACCGGCAAGAAACTCTACACTTACCTTTTTAATTAAATATTTATTTTAATCACCGATAAATACTTCTATTAATATTCGGTAAACGATTTTGATGAAAATTCGAAACGAAAAAGAAATTGTCAAGATGAACAATATCATTAATTTGCTAATCATTTTTAAAACTTTAATATATTTATAAAATACAAAGGATAAGATGTGGCCGCCGCTCCGCTCGCACGCTCTATTGAACTATTATTTAGCTTTTTTCTTGCATGGAAGCCTAATCCATTTCCTAAGTAACCTAAATTACTCCTTATAATATCAGCCATCAGCCCTGAATGAATGAGGCAATGAATGCCCTGTTAAAATTTAAGTACTTAACTTTAAAATTTAAGTACTTATTTTCATATGAACTCAATAAAACGTTATTTCAAAATGACAAAAATATGTTTTAATTTTATTTGTTGGTATGTATAAATAAAAATACAGGTACTCAAAACTCAAACTCAAAATATTCTTTATTCAAATAGGCTTTTAAGCACTTTTGAATCGTGAAATATACAGTCTGTTATGTCCGCCTAAGTGAAGCTACCGCCGATTCGGAAGGTAGGTTCTGTAGAGAAGAAACGGCAAGAAACTCTACAGTTACTCTTTTCAAAAATAATCACATTACATTTGTCAAATGTACAATTAAGATATATATCCCGCATGAAACTCAGCGTATATTAATTCCATGCCACATTATCTGCAATATATTCATTAACGGAATAATAAGCTTTATTTAGTAAACACCGTTTAATATAAGATTTAAATTTCAAAAGTGGTAGATTCAAAATTGTCTGCGGAATTTTATTATAGAAGCGAATACCTTGCCCCAAAAAGGACAATATACTCACTTTGTAAAGCCGAAAACTTGGTGTAACAAGTTTATCTTTTCTTCTTGTTTTAAAGCAGTGTCTGTCACTGTTTGTGTCAAACTAAAAATTATACATTAAGCATTTCATTAAATAACTTCAAGTCTAGTTAGCGTTTATATAGACGTCGGAAGTGATGACCCCATCGCCCGCTGTTGGGATAATCTCTGTCACAGCAGAGATTATTCAGCCAGTGCAATCAGCGACACTGGTGGTAGGTGTTTTGTTGCAAGAGGGCGGCTCAAAAGGGAGGAGGGACCACCGTAGTGTCAAATATTCTAGCGCAAAGCAGTAGCGTATTTGGCTATACTTTGTTTCAGTTTGCAGGGCACGGTAGGCTAGTGAAATTACTGGCAAAGGAGAATTTAAGTACCAATATCTCGAGGTTGGCAACGCGTGAGTTGCACCTACTAATGGTGTAGCAAGCGCTCATAGGCTACAGTAGCCGCCTACCATCATGTGGCCCGTATGGTTGCTTGCCAACTTAGTAACATAAATAAAAAAAGCGTTCATTAAATAACTTCAAGTCTAGTGAACAATATAGCTGTTTACGGTTTTCCTTTATATAAATACTCGTAAGTCTCGAAGTTATATTTGCTCAGACATATTATTCATCAATTTCGTAGTACCGTAGTGTCTTATCAATTTATTGACTTCAATTAAACATAATGCCACATAATATATACAAAATATACATAACAAACAAACATTAGTAGAATAATAAGGATATTATTAAGAGTTTCATATTGTAATTTTTACATTAGAATTGAGTAGCTAAGCCAGCGGCTCAGCTTGCGTTATGTAGTTTTTTGACGATACCACGGGAATCCAACATTATTGTGTGATAAAAATTCCTATATGTTAATCTAGTTTCCTATATGTTAATCCAGGTAATAAGCTATGTGTGTACTAAATTTCGTTCAAATCTGTCGAGTTGTTTTTGCGTGAAAGGGTAACAAACTTCCATCCATATATCTAGACTTTCACATTTATAATATTAGTAGGCATAAAATAATAGGGTTTTATTAGACAAAGCAAAAGTTTGAAACAAGCAAACACCCACGTACGCCTCCTCTGTCTGTTAGTCTATGATTTCCGAAGGTCAGCTATATTTAGATTATTTAATAATAATTCATTTATTAATTTAAAAAAAAAACTAAATATATGCCTACATATAAGTTATGTATTGAAAATTCCGCAATTGTGACGTGATGGTAACTAGCCTACCTTTAGTCTCGACGGGCTCGGCTTTGATTTAAGCTCGAGGCTCAAGGCGGATGGATCTCCCCATCGTGCCTCGGATAGCAAATTAAGCTGCCTGGTTGTTATCATAACATTTGGTAATAATCGTTAACACTTGGAAAGTAATTTGCTTAGGGTTGCGGAGGTCAGATGGGCAATCGCTCAGTGTGAAAACTAGTAACCCGTCAAATACGGATAAGAGTAATAAAAAGGTCCTATTTAAAGGAAAGAGGAAGGCTAAGAGGAAGAAGATCCCACCGTCGTGTATTTCCGTGACAAGTTCAAGTTTGGCAGTGAGACTCGTAAGGTTTCATGTTAATAGTTATTAATAAGTAATTGTTCATGTTAATAGGCTTCGGAAGGTCATCGCTCGCTGTTGGGATAATTTCTGTCACAGCAGAGACTACCAGTGCATATAGTCACACAGGTGGTAGCCTTCTTCTCCGCAGTGTCAACTATTGCACCGCAAAGCAGTAGTGTCTTTGGCATTACTATGCTGTATCAGGTGGGCCCTATGCTTGATTGCCAACTTGGTAACATAAAAAAAATGTATGCGTCTCACGTACTTGTTCAAAGATCTTCTTTCCGGTTACATAAATAATTAATTAATTTAATTAATTGTCGGTTTTCATTAATTATGGAAAGCATCTAACAAGCACTTTATAAAACTTGAATAATAAATTCAAATGTCTTTAATATATTAACTAGCTGCGGCTCATGGTATGCGGCGTATGGTAACAATTTTTCTTTATTTCACGGAACCCTAATTAATTTCCTAAAATAAAAGTAGCCTAAGTTATAATATCAGTTATCTGCCAGTGAATCCCGTTAAAACTCGTTTCAGCCGTTCCAGAGATTAGCCGGAACAAACAGTCAGACAGACGACACAAATTTCATAAAATAAACAGTTCGCCATTTCTATTTGAACCAACATACAACGAGGACAGTTTCTAAAAAGTGTGACAGTCAAGTCGGTACACCACGCGAGCAAAGACGCGGCCGCAGTAAGTGTAATATATTTTTATATTAAAAATACCTTATATTATTAGAGTCGAAATAATAATAAGTAGATCATTGCAGCGTATCTAATTATCTCTTCAATTCTCCAAGAATACCACATGAATATGTAAATACCGGCCTTGATTTAGGACTCGGAACAGAAAAGGAAAGTACGATAGAAATGGCGTCCGCTTTGTGGAGATTTAAATTTATAATAAGCAACGATTAAGTACAATACAGATATTGTATTCAATGTATAAAGTAAAAATCCTCCAAAAGTAAACCTCTAACTAAACTAGAACCGGCAAACCAAACTGCACCCCAAAACTGAAACATCTGGCGAAGAATATCAAGGAGATCCGACCTCAAATGAAAATGGGCTAAGGCAAAGATTATAAAACTAAAGAAAGTACTACTTTTCTGATAGATCCGTCGTCTGATTCATGCTGACAATAGCAAGGCGCTAGTGCCTAAACAAGATTAGTTTAATCATAGACCAACAATCATAGTGCAATGTGCTTTATGTCACTTCTGAACTGTTCCCCATTCTAAGTCATAGACGAGTTAATATGTAAGGAAGAGCATTCCGCCTTTTACAGACGAGATAAATCGAGATGAATGCACGTTGGAAACAAATAAGATAGCCCTGTAATTTAGTAATTAAATAGTCGATAGAGCACGCGCGGAGCATCACAGCACGTTGTATGGCGCAATTGCTTAATGCATTTATGAACAAAAAAATAAAGCGATAAACCTCTATGACCGACAGCAAAAAATATTCTCAAAAGGTATTTGGATTCTATGTAGTTACTAAGCTGTTATAGTTTGACTAGCGGTGGCCGCGGCTTCGCTCGTGAGGTCTACATAGTTATTGTTCAGTTAAAAAATATATGAACAATTATTTTGCTTTATTAGGTATTGCGTTGCTGTTCCACCAACTCACCGTATCGCATCGCCCGCCCGCGCTTTCTTTCTCATTAATTGGCTTCTATGTATCGTATCGTGATGCTATATAGCCTATAGCCTTCCTCAAGAAATGTACTATCAAATGGAATTTTTTTTTTCAAAAACGACCAGTATTCCAGAGATTAGAGCGTTCGACCAAACAAACAAAGAAATAAATAAACTTTATATATTATAGTATAGATAAAACCCGTATTCTATATCCTTGATCATCACAATTTTTTTATTACACAACCCTTTATATTAACATTAAAGAATTTTACGGCGTATTTGGATGAAGAAGTGGTAACGACCCTATCTTAACGCTGTCAGCTGAACCGCATATGGCTCAGTGCAAGTGTTAACTATTATGTCTCCTGCCTGGACTGTGAATGGGTTAAGCGTTTGGTCGCGGTTTTGATTCCCGCTCGGGATATGTTTTTATTTACCATACAAAAATCTGGATGACTGCCTGTTTTTGTGTGTATTCGGACCTCCGACACAAGATATCATTTTCTTAAAGGATCTGTTGCGGGCTTAGCGTTTTTTGTTATTATTTATTCAATTATCGGCAAAAATATAAACAGAGACATTTTTCAATAAGAAAAAATAAGTAAAAAGTAGGTAACATATGTCATGTGTAATGTTTAACCAATATTTAATTTATATTTTAGTTACAAAATGGAATTTTAAAACCAGATAATGATATACCAATGGCGCCGTAAAATTCGTAAAGCAAATATTATTGATATCGGCAAGGACACAGAACGGGTTTCTTCTATCACTCCGATACGCTAATGACTTCGGCTGTCGTACGACGGCGCTACGATATCGTTTTTATCGTTAATTACTTTCACCTAATTGTAAAGAGAGCAATGACTTTTATAAGGTAAATATGAAATACGTTCTTTTTCCATGACGTAGTATTTTCTCGTAATTTTGGCCTATATTTTATGCCATTTCGGTTGGCAAAGAAGAATACCGTCCGCCTTTTGGTAAGTAGGCAGTCATCTGTGCGCATTGCCAACCCAAGGAAGAGGAAAAACTTTAGATTTTCCGTAAGAGGGTAAGAGAGAGGGGAGTAGTACTCTCCGGTCAAGCCGGCCCGTTTGTGACTGCCTATTCATTAGTTCAAAACTTTTTTCAAGTTAGTCAATTACTTCTTCAGGAAGGTTTTTAAACGTGAAACATTAATTATTAACTGAACTACAGTTAATGGTATGTCAACATTGAGCTATTATTATAAAATGTTATTACTTGAGTAGACACCCAGACCAAAACAAATGTCTGTATTCTGTATGGCCAATACAAAAATCTGCCTCAGAAACAAACATAGGCACCACTATTTTAAACCACGCGTTTTTATTTTTCACGTGATTTTTTTTTATTTTGGGTCCCGATAATATTTATAATAAACTCTACAAGCTAGCTATATCCTGTGTCGGGGTCCGGAAACATACACAACAACAAGGACAAACACGCCATAACCGGAAAACATTCCTATAATTATGGCCAATAAAACATCTGCTCCGAGCGGGAAACGAACCCGCGACCGTGGTGCTCAAGGCTTAAGGCAGGTCCACTACCGCTGCGCTACAACGTCGTCATAAAAATACTTTCATAATAAAAACTTTAATCCCCTATGTCACCTTCAAGTTTTTTTTTTTGACAAATATTCTTCAAAATCGGTGCAGCGGGTTAAGATTGAATGTAACAGACAGACAGAGTTACTTTCATATTTATAATAATAGTCTGATTCCATAAGATGGATGGGCCATACTAAAATTCAAGTCCTATAGTTCATTTTTGGTTAATCCCACGAAAATGTAACACTTTTCCGGGATAAAAAGCATCCTATTTGTTAATCCAGATAACAATCTACCAAATTTCGTCCAAAATCCGGTCAGCTGTTTGCGTGATTGAGTAGTTAGGTAGTGAAACATAAAAACCTACATTTTATTAGATTAGTAGGATAGCTATTGTTAAAAAATAATAATTTCAAGCTGAGATAGCCTAATGGATGGAAAAAGAAGATTTAAACCAAAGGTCGTGGGTTTAAATCTTTTGCTTAATTTGTGTTTCAAATTCATCTCGTGCTTAGCGGTGAATCATTATTCATATTTTTAAAATTTTAAGTGATAACATTTCATTCTTTCCATACAGCGCACCGCCGTATCTATCGATATCCGTGCGACTCGCAATTTGCTGTCGTTCATAGTTTTTGCAATCTCAGTGATCGTAGCGGTTTTTTTTTAAATTACATTCGTAAAAATTTAAAGGTCAAGATATATTTTTGAGTTAAAAAAATCATAGTTGTAAATAAAAATGCATTAAACGCGTACATATGACGTGCAGTCACGCGTCGCGCGTCGTGGACGAGCCCACGGCTGGCGTTGTACCCGTCTTTTATTCGGCCTATTGTCTTGTGGCCTCTCGGGATCAAGTAACAAGACATAGCTAATATACTTAACATAATTACAATAACGCCATTTAATATTAAAGATAGGATATTAATTTAATAAGTAACAGCCAAATTATTTATTTAAAAGATATAATTAAAAAGTTCTGTAGAAAAAGGCAGATGTAAAAAAAAACGTCTTTTTTACAATATAAACTACAATATTCAGCCGAATTGATAACTTTTACAACAGCTTAAAATTAATTTGATAATATTTAAAAATAATAATAATTTTACGAAGTTTGATAGAATTCCGATTGAATTTATTTAATCGCCACTCCAATACTAATTATTTATTACGATTAAAAATTAACTTACTAAAATTTTACTGTATTTTACTTGGTTACAATAAATGCGAAACCCCATCAATACTTTTTAATGAGTAGAATGGGTCCACTAACAATTAATAGTCTTATAAAGAAGAATAGTAGAAATATAAGTCGGTGAAAACCGGTAAAAACTTAATTGATCACATTTAAATCCCATAACGTCATAGTGTATAATCTATATGTCAAACTAGTTATTACATAAAACTTAGTTGATTTGTTAAAAATATATTATTGTTCAAGTGGCTTAATTTTCACCGTTTAAATCTCGTCACGGGTTCAACTCAATTAAATTAACATATTTTAACTATTTAACTGTGAGAGAAAAATTATTGTAATTTCGGTGAGTAGCTTCACTGTTAAACTTAATTTAAACTAACGTTAATTAGAATGTTACATACAATCGTATTGTTTGGTTTACTTAGAACTTAAGTTATAGAAATTTAAACCTTATAAATTCATACGTAAGTCTAATTTGTAATACTTTCAAAAACGTACTTCGTAGTGCATGTTTCTTTAATGATTTAGTTTTTTGAAATTTTACATAATTGCGATGTTACCCATAAAAGATCGCGGGTAGTTAGCTCTTATTCAATGCATTCATGCAATCTTATTAATGCCATTCTTTACCATTGGCGTTCTTGACCATACACTAGACTCAGACTATACACTATAAAAATGTATGCGAGAGGTTGCTTAAAACATATCCTATATAATAATTAGGTACCATTAAAATTGTATGTGTTGTTGTGATTAATGAGCCCATGATTTGGTGTAGAAGGCCCCAGACAATAATACCACACTATTAATTTCTCCCTGTTTTTATCTTCTTTTTAAGGATCCATAAAAAGTTTGTGTTAGTTTTTAAGTTTTCACATGTCTATAGGCTACAATGACCGGTTACTGTCAGGTGAATCGTACCCTTATTTGCAACCTGTGGGGTAGGTATACAAAAATAAATTTCCATATATATAAAGCTTTTTTTCGGAGTGTCTTTTACTGTTGGCCCTAGTAGTACGCCTTGACAGCGTCACCGGTGGGGCGCCGGGTCAGAGACCTCAGCCGGTAAAGATAGACAGCCCGCGCAGGGCTCAAGTTGAATCCGTCCAAGTCCGTCCGTCCTACGAGGTCGAGCCTAGGCTTGGGACGACATCGGGATATATATAAAGCTATCGATTGATACCATTTTAGAAAGACCTCTTGGCGTTGGAAAAAGTCTTATTAAAAAAAATTTCGGTCTAGCTTCCATCCGTCTAAAGCGTGTAACGCTCGTTAAGGAACTTCGTTCCAATAAAACATAGACCACTCTCATATTTATGTTTCAGATAAAAGCTATATTTCTAGCATAATTAAATGAAACCTATAAAGCATAACTAATTAGAGTCACGTTTCATACAACAGTTTTCATTGATATTGTAGACGTATTTTAAATACTTCTTCCTTAATTACAATAGTAAACAGTGTTTTATGTTCGCACTGACCCACGTTACAAATAGTGACTTTGACAATATTCATTTTAAGTGGCTTATCTCTAGTTTATATCACGAGTTGCTATACAATTAGGTAGTTTAATATGATCAACGAACTCAAAAGTGAATTTAGTTTTTTTTTAAAAAAAGAAAACAGACTTAAATCCAAAAAGCAAAACATAAAAATTTTCTACAACAAAAATCGGTGCTATAATAATATGTGCCGGCGATGTATTTAGCACCGATTATTTAACTTTTTGAAACCGATCTAAAATCATATCTTCTGCTTAAGGTTACCAACTAGAGGCCATATTAATTTTGTGATGGCCATTCGGGTTAATATAACTAATTACGAATAAAGTACCTGCATGACTTCTCAAAGTATGAGTGATAATTAGTAAAATTGGTTCTGGTGTAACCTACAGCATAGAAGTATATCTATGACCTACACTTTTATTTGTAGTTTTTCTCCTGTATGTATGTATTCCTTTCAATTATGTAAAAAAATGTTTAACATACAAGAGTCAAGAATTAGCACTGTCAATACAAAACCCCTTATAATTTAAAACCAGAAGAATTCAACCTTAAAGCGAGGAAATTAGGATATATGTCAGCAGTGGCGGATTCACCAGTAGTCTGAGTAGACTTGAGCCTAGGGCCGCAAATTTGGGGACCAAATTTTTTTTTGTATATCATAGAAATGAAAAAGGTTGCATGACGGTTTAGAATTTTAGAAAAAGTATTTCCTTCTTCCCACTGTTCACACCAACCAGATGCAAGGGCGGCAAAAACCTTACAGCCTATAAATTTGTAAATTGATATATGTATGATAGCAAAGTCGGGGACAATTATAATGTAATTTGTTAAATGTTGTAACAAAAGCGATGTCGAGCCATTCCAATAAGGACAAGTATCAGCAAACAATGCGATCATTCGCAAACATACGGTCCGACATCACTATAAACAATGGCCTATCACTTTGAATAAGACTTTGTTTCTTTATGAATTAATTACTAATAAATTAATATTAATAATTTCGAAAAATATTAAGGTATAAAGTTATTTGACCAAGTTATTAACCTGTAAAGTTTGGGAGCAAAAAGTTATTAGTATATGGACTCAAATAAGCAATACCATGTCAACCCACAAAACTGAAAAAAAACTGAGTTATATATGCAGAAGTGGTGCAGAAATGGCTGAAGAACCTTTTTCTTTAATATTTCTCAAGGGTTTTAAGCTTTAAAACTTCTAAAAAGCCATTTTTTATCATGCATATTATGTATTATGTTAAACGTTTTGGGTTATATTATATACGAAATATGCATTTCGTATACGTATCAATGAAAACTGTTGTATACGTATTTTATGTGAAAATAAGTAAAATAACTTACATAAATCTGAAATTGCCAAAAATTTGACCATTACATAAAAAAAAAATTAAATAAAACAAGTGGTTCAAAATTTTCAAACGCGTTTTTCTCGAAATGACATTCGTGTGGGTTGACATGGTATTGCTTATTTGCGTCCATTATTATTAGCTGCTTGGATTATTGTACTGCCTTCATTGATTCTCTAAAAGTGAATTTCATCAATATAATACTTCTCAGACTTGAACCACATAAAGTCTAGATATCTGAGGCGTTCATGGCAAATGACCTGGCTGACTGTAAGCAGCATGGGCAGCTACCCAACATTAATCAGTATTCATATACTAGGAGATAATTATATTAATAGGAATACTACAGGCCTTAACATGCGTTGAAATCTGAGATGAGGAACCTGAGAAACGAAACAGCAGCGCGAAAACTGCTACAATACAAATATTCTCTGTATGGTTGAGGAAACTTAGCACGTAGTGCCCATACCAGGTCCAGCCGGCTTATTCGTTATAAGGGTTTAAGTTTTGTGGTGTAGGGTTTGTAAGTTTAATGCATATCTACATAGATAATTCGATACTCAATAAACTAGAATCAAAAATTATTTACGGGTTGATTTTACAAATACCCACGTATATAAATATAAAAAATGTGTCATATATTTGACGAGCCACTTCACTGAATAATACATTAGTTATCAGAAATGTTTTTCTTATAATGTTAATTAAATGTGCCACTATCAATCAAATGGCTTATGGAATTTAAAGGCGCCGAATCAAAACCATAGGAAAAAAGCCGCCGAATTCCATATGGAGATCTTCGCAAAATTATTATTTATATATTAAAACATGACTCACCTGACCGCCGGTACCGCCTCTGGTCTAACGTAGAACGATCGTTAACATCTATTTAAATCGAAACTTTACTTCAAGTTCACAGTCCTTAATATATCACCTTCTATGTTAATTTGCGTGTAAAACAGTTAAATAAGCTCACATATGTTAAAGCGAAGCAGTTAGTCATATATTAATAATTAAGAAGTTATTCGCGGTATCTGTTCGCGACGTCGTTTCGTTCGTGTGGGCCGCTCAATGCACTTTTGGGGTCACTCGGGGTCGGATGTTTTTTTTTTGTTTATTGGGAGCGGCAAGAAGGGACGTGCAACGCGTGTAGCGTCCGAGCGATGACTGCCTGCGGCGCGCGCGACTCGAGGCTCCGGCGGGATGCGCTTGCGCACCTCCTACTCCCCATGCCCCAGCCCTCTCCCGCAGGCTTTCGTGCCCCGAGATAAAACTTTATCGGCCGCCGCGGGCCGCGTTCCGAGAAAGCAACTCGACGCCACCCAATATATTATAACACCATACACAGCATTTATATCTAATTAGCTTAAGTATGTTTTTTGTTTAAAACGAGTCGTTTCAAACCTCGATATTAAAGGTATTTCGGTATGTTTAAAAGCTTTATATAGCTATAAACTCACATTCATGAAGGTTATTGCAATATAAGGTGATAATAAAAAAGTATCATACTCAATATCGAGTGACCGACACATAAAAATAGGAACAGTAAATTTGACTTAAAAGAAAAATTTTGATGATACGGGAGAAACTAAAATATGTTATAGACATTAAGTTCTTCCTGGGGTTGTCGTGTAAAATATAGCACAGAACACAATTACTAGTGAGCAAGGTACATATCGGCCGTCTTCCTTGATCTCGGCGGCGTTTGTCCCGGTTAAGGCTAACCCTTCAAAAATTAATTTCTATATCCTTGCCACGTTGGGAGATACGTGCGTACCAGTTTGGGGCTGCAAGTGATTCAGATGACAAATTCCCCCGAATCTATCACCTGAGCCCCTGTCATGGTTCGTAGAAAAACCACTTTTATCGTTCTCCTACCACGATTTAGGAAAGCCATCAAAATTTCTCTCTCACTCTCATTTGATATTTTTCGCGACTAACGGATTTGCAAAATAGAATTCCCTCCCACTCCACAAGCATCTCCACAAGCATTGATTGAATCAGCACAAGCATTGATTGAATCAGCACTGGGAGCGATAGATCTTGACACAACTTCATACCGACTGACCGATATATAGTAAACCAGTGCAGACAGGTATTACTTCAGGCCCCTAGATTGGGATGCTTTTTAGATAACAAAAATCGTTTGTGATTTGATTGATTGATGATTTGAAATTGTAATTTTTCTAAAACTCTTAGAAAGATATTAATGTAAGTGGAACTAGGAACAGATTCACTTATCTAGTACAACGAAAAAGCAAATCAAGGACTTAACATAAGGAATGCTTGTGACCTATATATAAACAAAAGAAAGGAAGGAATGTTTATATCATATCTATGAAGCTATATTAAAAACCATTGGTTTATTCATAACATACTCAACAGCGCAAAATTTACATTTATTATCGTGAATGTCGTAATTTTAACTCAATCATTACAATAATATTATATTTTGTAATGCAATGTCGTCGATTGTGCACGACCTATTTTCAGAAAACTACAAAAATTTTGTGCGTGAGAAATTGAGAAATAGTTATATACAGTTTAATGGGTTTGTTTTGTATCGATACTGTACTAACCAATATACTGTAAGTATCCAAGGTCTAATTAAAGTTTGAATTTTTACTTAAAACGAAACAACAATAATAATGTTACGGCCAACCCTTAGATCTTATAAATTCTTACTTCATGTTGTGGTTGCTAAGGAGTAACTGAGCGAATTGGCAATAATTTACTATTAAATGCCAAAAAGGCTGCGTGTGTGAAATCTTAATTGGCGTATGTAAAGCCTCATACATAAATTAAATAATCTACTAGTCAAAACCATTATATTTTAGGTATAACATTAAATACAAAGCTTGAGCGAGCTAACGGCGCTTGGAGCAGATAATTATGTATCGTCTTCTAGGTAGTTAAGTTACTTTTACTACCCAACGTTTGGTCGAAAATCTTCTAGCCCTCTTAAGACAGATAAACAAAGCTTAATCCAATAGACATGTACGAATTTCTTGCAAGACACACAGGTGTAGGATTAAAATTATCTTTTAACAAAGTTATACAAAACCATTTCATTATGATGTATGAACTGGAAAAGTTGCATTGTTTTAAATAAGAACTGATGAAGACATGAAGATGTACAGACAGTAAAAGATATAAAAAGGCCTCCCCATTCACGAGGAGGATTAAGAACTAAATAAATCTTTTACTCTAAAACACGAGTTATTCGGAACACAATTTGAAAATTTGCAAAGTGTATATTGGTTGATGTCTACATTTTCAGACTTAAAAAGGCTTTCTAGAAGATTTTTCTTTTCAATCCGATCGCAAAGTAAGAAACAATATAATGTATATTTATAATAACAATATATTGTATTGAAGTACAATAATAATGAATAGCGCAATTGTTGCCAAGGTTTTCTTTTAAATGTGCATTATCTCATTGAACATTTAAATTTACGTTATAATACAAGTTATTAGTAGGTTATATTATTGTAGATTACGTAACTTTCGATCAATGTTAAAGATTTTAAGAATGTAATGAGATCTAAAAAAATTACTTTAATTTTAAAGTAGTATTTACGATATTGACAAAAATTGTTGTTGTTTAATGAAGGATATTTAAATAAATGTATTGTCAATTCTTACATGTGAATAGGTATAGTTTAGGGTCATAAACTGGATAAGTAACACATTCCTATACAATCATAATTCATACAATTTAAAGAATAGTTAAATTAAGTAGATATCTGTAAAATGTTGAGTTTCTTGCCGGTTCCGCTCAGTTTCTTCAACAATGGTGGACAATTCAAAAACTAGCTTCCCTAAGTCGAAAAATCTGGCAATCCACAACAGAATGTTTTAAAGATACTTTATAATTTAGGACATCAAAAGCTTATTACTTTACTGTCGTAAATTAAACAACACACAAGCAAGTAATACATGGCTAAAAATTGCAATCCCTTCGAAGCAATTAAAATATAATTTATTACATGCGTGGGTGTAAGGAAAACGTTTTGTAAAAATACTGTGTCAATAGTCGTGATGACGGCGATTGGCTGGCCGACTGGAGGCCGAGTGAATCATCTGCATGAGCTTACCTTATTATGATACAAAGATGGTGTCAGCAAGCGTTGGTCTGTTTGGTGGTAAGAAATCATCGAATTCGATTGATGCTTGCAAAGCCAGAAACACCACATACGTGTTCCGAGAGAAGAGAAAAGGAGAAATGAGGAACAGAAAAGGGAAGATGAACAAATTGGTGGGAGTTAGGGTCTCTAACGCTATCAATCTATATAAATAACTTACGTTAGTGGTACTGTGAAGTATATTCTGTGATAGTGGTAGTTCTCCGTTCGAATCAACAAACCTACTACGCTAATTAATAAATTATGGGTTTCTTTTATTAAACATATCCAGTTGGATATAGATTTTGAGGAGTTCTTCCAAATAGCCAAAGTATTGTTTTTAAACGAATGCGACAAAAATGTCTTCTATTATATCAGTGGCCATGTCAGTGTGGCCAAAGACGATATTTAACAGTGTTGTGGTATGGTAGATCGTGAGATAATCTTACATTTTCACGATCATCTGGCTAAGGATAGCAAAATCAATACTTAGCAAATTTAAATTTTTCCCTATATGCGTAATTTCTAGAAATATTTTGTTTTGTTTCAATGTTTTCGCCTTCTGTGAGCTGATTTTAATGATTGCGACAGGCTGTCCTTTTTATCGCGGGTGGTCCCATTTGTAATTTATGATGGACTGATTAGGGACTTCGATGATAGATGACAAAAACTTTTTTTACTTACAAGAGCTACTGAAGCGCTATCTCCACTGCCATCATGACGCCGATGCCGATGCCTCCGCTTATGGACTGATCTGACGATGGTGTGAGGAACGGCAGCTTTTGTATCATTATTATTTTTATTTTCCGTTCTTAAGGTTTAGGTATTAATAAGAAATTAAATTGCTTGCAAAATTAATACATAATCATTGATCTTTACGTAAAAAAATATCAATTTTACAAAAATGGCTTGCGTATGCGTTGGTAAAATAAGGACAATTTAAAAATCCATAAAACAAGAAAACGGGTGCTTTTGAATAAGAATGACGTAATAATTAGATATAAGAAACTGATATCCTTGTATGCTGATTATCAACGCGGCCCGTAGCCGATTATTTTAATATGTACATTGTCAGCCTCCTTGATCTGAAATGTACATAAATTTTGCATTGCGGAGGAGGAAGGTCACTGCCACTGGTAGGCAATTCGCTGACTACATAATAATACTTAACATCAGTCCCGTCCATAGATATAGAAAGCGGTAGATTGCGTGTCTATATAGCGTAAACGGACAGAAAGTGATTAAAATTGAAGGGTAGGTGCCCTTCAATTTTAAATAAGTGGCTGGGAACTAAATAATACCACCATACGCATGCGCTAACCTTGAAAATCATCGGTCAGTATCCTAGTACCATTCTTACTCTTACTTTTGCACATGTACCATTTTATTTTTTACTTCACAACTACTTAATTAATAGTGCCTTAATTGATAGTTTATCCTAAAATTTATAACAATTTCAATATATGGGGATACACAATCTATAGTAGGTACTCATATCTATGGTCATGTCCGATGTTTTTTTAATTCTTTAAAATTATATATTTTCGCCGATATCATGTGATGGAGAACGGTATTTCACAAAATCCTACCGTTTTTAGGGTTCCGTACCTCAAATAGTAAGTACCAAAATTTACCTTAATTTTCTTAATTTTAGGAATTTTCCTTTACTTATGCTGTAAGACCTTGTTTTTTCACATAGGTATAAATAATCGTACGGAACCCTTCCTAGGCAAATACGACTCGCACTTAGCCGGTTTTTTTCCTTATTACAATTGCTGGAGATTAAAATATGCTATCGCGTTTAAAAAATCCTAGTATAATATCTCGTTTGGAGACGAAGAAAATGTGAGTCCGCTAAGACATTTAGCGTAGGAATTAAATCACTGTACGATACTTACGATCACCCGTCTAGTTCGTAAATTACGAGTTGCGAATGCGCAAGCATTATGTATATAAGCTATGCTCATTCATTGACAGGGGTTAGTTTGAATTTATTAATTGAATATTATTTGCTTCGCTTATTTCATGTAAGATGCTTGGATTTACTTGTAACGTAAGTTTGATGACGTTGTGGCTCAGCGGTAGCGGACCTGCCTTAAACGCCACAGGTCGCGGGTTTGATTCCCGCTCGGAGCATAATTTTTTTTTTAAGAATATTAGCAATGCTTTTTACAAGGCATTACTAATATTCCTATTGCCCTCCAAATAAGCTCGAAGCTTGCGCTAGGAGTGGGTACGACAATAGCCCAAGGGGATCAAGATCGAACCCTCGACTTTCGCGTTAACGGAGTGAAGTCGGCCCTTCTACCGTTGAGCTATTGAGGCTTCTATATGTTTGTATTAACCATGCAACAATATTTGCCGGTCTGGGTGTATTTGTCCTTGTCGCTGTATGTGTTTCCGGACCCACGAGACAGGATATCACTATCCTAATGGGGGCCGTTGGGTGTGCAGTGTTTATTTATTTATTTAAATCCTTTAGTAGTAGTAGAGCCATGCTTCTCATAGCACAAATGAGCCGGATCGATCGGGGACAGTACTACCCTCTCACTGAATATCGGCTGCAATTAACAGTATCAGTATGTACTGTTGCCTTTCGTGAGTAAGGGCGCCGGAGGCCCAATCTCCCACCCCCTCCGTTCCCTTCCTTTTTTACCTCCAATACTTTGGGTTGGCAAGAAGCATGTGATACTTTAGGTATCACTACGTTCATAGGTTGCGGTGACTGCTTACCATCAGGCGGACCTTGTTTGTTTGCCAACATCATGACATAAAAACTTGCAAGAAATAGCGTTACTACGTATGTTTATTTACTATTCTAATGGGGGCCGTTGAGTGTGTAGCGTTTGTTCATTTATTTATTTATGTTTATAAGGGTGCTTTCTCGTCGTTTGATCAGTGTCAAAATTGTTAAGGTCGCCCATTGTGACCTCTGACTTGGATTATCGACTATCATCAAGGTGATAGTATAGACAAAGGATAGCATGACGCCGCTCTGTTGTAACACTACACGGTCACTCATCCAAAGACTGACCGCACCCAAAATTACTTAACACTTGTCATTTATCTTGTACATGGCTATGAGTGACTCTAATGACGTAATACATAAAAATATTATACAATCGACTATGATGTTTTGAATCTTCGATTGCCTGATAATGATCCTTTCCTTTTGTAAACTTCGTTCATAAACTAGTACACACTACCAGCATTCTGGGGGTGGACGACACTGCCCAGCACACACTGGCGGAGTGTCCTGCGTTGACGACGGAACGACTGCGCTTGGTCGCAGTAATTGGCACGGACCTGTCATTGCCCGAAGTCATCCGGGCAATGCTGTGCGACAGAATGTCGTGGACGGCTGTCTCCGATTTTGCGCAGACAGTCATGTCTAGAAAGAGAGAGGCCCAGCATCTGCGAACTGACAACCCCCTAGCGGAGGCGTCGCGGTGCTGGAGGATGGGGCAGCGTAGGAGGTGGTGGCACCAGGCTATGCTGCCCTAGTGGGTGGCCTGTGGGCGACTGTCGCTGGGGCGACAGACGTCCGCATTGCACAGGCCCCCGCGAGGATGAGAGCGAGCCTTATGGGTTTCTGCTCGCTCTCATGCCCTAACAGGGCGAGGAGGGTCTGCGTCTTATTCGACGCAGACAACGCTGCGACGGTCAGACGAGGTCAAGTGCCCGGCACGAATGCCCCCGGCCGTCGCCCGGCGTAGAGACGAAGCCTGGGGGAGTTTTAGTGAGTAGGAGTCTCACATAACCCCGGCAGCCCGAGATCCGGGGTATCCATGAGGATTTCTCCACTTAAAAAAACACTAACAGCATTGACATTACTATTGTATTATTATACCAGTATTGATATTATATTATTTTAGCAACTAGCTCCGATTATTTCTTTGTTGCACGGAATCCTTATTATTTTTTTAAATAAAAGTAGCCTTATAACATCAGCTATCTGCCAGTGCCAGTTTACCGACGTCGGGACGTGACGACCCCATCGCCCGTTGTTGAGATAATCTCTGTCACAGCACAGATTATTCCACCAGTGCAATCGGTCACAGTGGTGGTAGGTCTTTTGCTGCAAGAGGCCGGCTAGGTACATACGACCGCAGTGTCAAATATTCTATAGCCAAATAGTAGTGCTTAGGCATTATTGTGTTCCTGTTTGAAGGATTAGTGTAATTACTGGGCAAGAAACTGGAAGATTCAAGAAACAATATCTCGAGGTTGGCAACACGTGAGTGACACCTACTAATGGTGTTGTGCGCGCTCATCAGGCGCTTACCATCGGGTGGGCCGATTGCTTGCTTACCAATAACATAAAAAAAAGTGAAAGTCTCGTTAAAACCGGTCAAGTAGTTTTAGAGATTAGCCAGAACAAACAGACAGATAAAAAAAATTTAAAATTAATTTGTTTATGTAAATACCGTATATACTTTCAACTCCATGTAGTGAAAAGCTGTTAATTTGGAATTACAAACAGACACTTCAATTTTATTTATATATTGTATTTTTCATTATTTTCTAAGCTTAAATCTTATATAGTACATAAGTCAGGTAAATCTTAAACATAAGTAACACAGAAATGCACAAATAGAACTTAGGATCTGAGCAAGTTCGTGAGGACGAGCGCTTATCAGTAACTTAGATATAATTCATGTACGACGGACGTTGGATACGGTGCATCCTCTTGCCTTGCCTATAACATACTTAGAACTATTCAAACTTCATTTAATATATACTGAAAATTACTGTTTTAAGTAAATTAATAACTTAAGCGTTAAACATTGGTAGTATAACTAAGTAAGTTCGTAAGTATCTTTGTGTTACGCAAACATAATGGATGCATGATATCTAATAAAAAAAGAATCAGCTTTTTAATGACATCAGAAAAAAGTATACATCCTATAAAAATTATTACGATTTTAACAACAAAATAACTTTCTGCACCTATGCTCATCAGTGGAATTAAGTGTCTAAATAAAATAAATAAATGCTACATCCTCTACATTAGGATAGTGATATCCTGTGTCAGGAAACACACAAACACTAGCTAACATCTAGACCACAGTATAATAATAAACTAAAGCAAATGTTTGTATGGCTAATACAAAACCCGACCCGAACGGAACTGAATATCGACTAAAGTGAGTGCCTGTCCATGTTTATAACTTTGTATAACCTAAGCTAAGCATTAAAAATCTGTATAATCAAGGATCAAGCTAAGGACTACTTTTCGCGAAATTTACTTTTCTTACTATTTAGGTCTTAACTTCCTATTACTTAGGTCGCGAAGGCAAAACTTGAAACGGGTGACACAGAGGATGAAAGTTTGTATAGGGAACCAGTTTCTTCTATATTGCATTAAATATAATAATTCACGCGGACCAAGCCACGGGCAAAAGCTAGCAAAAAATAAATCCTTGTACCGATCTTTTGTCAAAAGTAATTTTAGTGTTTAAATAGTTATGTATACTAGGTATTCTATTCAGGTTCAATATCAAGTTGAGGTAATTCCGCAGGTTGCGAGGCGGTGCGTGGGTACGGGTGACGTCAGCGAGCAGCGCGCGCCTTATAAGGGCTCTCGCTTCGAATAATTATCGTTTGTCAATAAAATTATGGTAGCGTAGGTATTGCCGAACTACGGGTCTGTGTGAGTTTATCTGATAATGGAAGAAGATTCAAGGTCACGTATAAATATATTAAGCACACTTTTATCATAATTATGAAGGCCTCAATAACTCAGTTTAAAGGGTTGACTTCACTCCGATAAAGCGAAAGTTGCCTATTCGATCCTGACCCCTTGGGCTATTGTCGTATCCACTCGCATGCAACGAGCTTACTTTGAGTAATGACTTGAAAAAGCATTGCCTTCTTTATCCTTACTAATATCCTTACCTAATATTATAAATGCAACCACTCTGTGGAGTCAGCTTCCGCCGGCGGTCTTTCCGAACCGATATGACATGGGAATCTTCAAGAGTAGAGCATATTCCTTTCTTAAAGGTCGGCAACGCACTTGCACTACCTCCGGTGTTGCAGATGTTCATGGGCGGCGGTGATCACTTAAGACCAGGTGAGCCTCCAGCTCGTTTGCCTACTCTGATATAAGTCTAGACACTGAGAAAGGACATAGCCTCCTTTTTAATGCGAAAAAAATGGTTGGAAGGGGTGAAAGGGGGTGATGAAAACTTGTATGGAAATATCATAATTTTTTGAGCTAGAAGCTTGAAACTAATTTTTTAGGCTGTCGATTTGATATGAATAAATGTGACATTCAAAGTTAGTAAAAGTTTGTATTGAAATCGTTATTCACGCGGGCGAAGCCGCTGGCAGAAGCTAGTAAAAAATAAGGTAGGTACTTCTCGGTAGAAGTTGGTCACCTCTAAAATCTTAATAGTTACAATAACATGCACATACAACGTATATTTAAACGTGTATATTATGTATCTATTTTTTAAAGGTTTCCTGCTTCAGTCGGCCTGGTGTAGCCCTTGACATCATTGACAGCCTTTGCGAAACGTTCAGTCCGGACGATTGTTACATAATGGTAATTGCAATAGTTGAACTTTGCTGTTCTCGACTTGTAGTTGAGTTGGCTCAACCAAAGACCGTGCTACCACCCTCGCAGCAGTACCTTACTACTGCCTTTTACATGGGCGTAGCGAGGTAGGAGCAAGGAAGGCACCTTCCCCACCAGCTGGACCTTGTTGAATACTCAGAAATGGAAGAGAATTATTATACATTTTGAACTATTTAACCAATAATTTAGTGACAAGTCATTTTGCCGCCCTCTAGGCGCTAAATTAAGGTTTTGCCCTTCCCTGGGCTAAACTCTGGCACGTCCATATGCCTTGCACCTGGTAAGTGAG
Organism: Hestina assimilis; assembly: GCA_023373885.1. Classification (NCBI taxonomy): domain Eukaryota; kingdom Metazoa; phylum Arthropoda; class Insecta; order Lepidoptera; family Nymphalidae; genus Hestina; species Hestina assimilis. The sequence continues at coordinate 408,620 of CM041748.1, read as the reverse complement.
AGTTAGAGTACAAACCATCACTACCACTGTCCGTTTCCTCTTACGCAAAAGCAAACTATTTATTCGTGTAATCTTTGGATAGAATTAAGTTGTCTGCCTAAAGTGAACGATTACTATCAGATATCAGGGATCTGCATAAAATCTTTATAGCACGTTGGAGCGAAAAACAAGAACAGACAAATGTACGAATTGATAGAATTATATTAAAAACAGATGTAAATACAAACAGAAGCCGCTGTGGCGGCATAACTACAATAATAGAGTTTTTTTTTTAAGTTACTTTTTATAAGTTATAAAATAATATATGAACATAAACTCTAAACACTCAACGGTTATATCTTGTGTCGAGGGTCCGGAAACATACACAACGATAAGGACAGACACACCCCGAGCGGTAATCGAAACCGCGATAAGAGGCGCTTAAGCCAGGGCCCCTACCGCTGTCCCCCCCAACCACAGAGGTAAAACTTTGCGGTACCCTGGGCTTGTCGTGCCGAGGGGCTCAGTAGCCGGGAGGAATAGTCGATTGTGCAGGAGGCACCTTCGGCTACCCGCTGAAGCCAACAGGGTTGCCGGCTTCCCGAGTCTTCGGACCAGACTCGGGAGTCGGTCGGTGGGGGCCGCAAGGCCCACCCGCGTTTACGCGGGAGATGTATATATGTACATAGTGGAGGTGTGCCGACTTCTTGGGCTTACCCTGGAGGTCGGCCGGTGGGGGCCTTAAGGCCCCGGATTTGTATATATATATGTATATATTTGTATATAGGGGTTTTGCCGACTTCCTGGTGTTACTCGGGAAGTCGGCCCAGGCGGAGGCCGAAAGGCCTGAGCGCATTTATGCGCTAGGGGGGGTATATGTATGTATATTTGTATAATATTTGACTTTGATTTCTTAATACTAAAATAGGAGCTCAACAGAGTTTAACCGCGTCAATGTAAATCAACAACATATTAATAGCATTTGTTTCATCAATATAACAATTCGTGACGTCATTCATTGAACTTTAAAATAAGGCTGCCTCACGCGTCGGTTAGGAGAATCGTGCGCACGAATGAAAACACTGGGTTAATTTGAATACTACTGATACAGGAAATGTTATTATGCATCTATGTCAATTATAGGTTATCAATCAACTTTAGGGTGACGCATAAATCAAGGTTTTTAACCGACTAGGTTTTAATTTTACCGAATATGTACTTCTGTTGGTCTTATAGCGTCAAAGGGCAGAATAACCAGGCGGGGGCGCGACGTGAGAAACAAGGGACATAGTCTTTGTCGGCCCAGACGATTTGTGTGCGTTTCTGTATTGTATTTGGGGCATTTTCTAATGAAATCTTATCGTCAAAATCAAGCTACAATGTAATCACGGTAGGTTATGTACAGCTTTGGATCAGGTGCCTTAGTAAAGTGAGTACGCAATGCAAAAACTGAGGAACGACATGTCAGTCTGATGTAGATTGACATGAGGAATCCGCATACTAAAAATTATTTTACAAATTTAATAGGTATCCTGGAAGACTGACCTTATTATCTAAAAAAACTGGCCAAGTACGTGTAGGACGTGTGTATCGTGTTGCGCACCACCGTACAATAAAAATATTAAGTTTCTTTCATAGGGACTTACTTTAATTTTGAAATTAAATTTGTTTTTATTACTTGATAGAATAGATAGAATAGTCTTTATTGTACACCACTAAAAACGAGTTACATTCAAGAACTTAAAAACTATATATAAATGTACATGTAGGCGGTCTTATCGCTAATCAGTGATTTCTCCCAGACAACCTCGGATTTAGGAGAAATGAGTAAAGAGAGGTACTTGTTAATATATTGGCCAAAGAAATACACAAACTATGAAAATTCTAACTATTTATCTATTTTAGTTTTGGAGATAATCCAAAATACGTCAAAAAAAACAATCAAAGTACAGAACCCGAACAGTACAGTAACGAAGCAGGATATTTATATATGAATGAGCAGTATCCTTATTCAATATCGTTGCGTTTTGTTCGAGTGAGCGTACCAGAGGCCTGAACTAACTTTTCTTTCTTGTGAAAATTAGAATTTACATCAAGCACAAAAATACTATAAATTATAAATTGAATCAACTTTTACATTAAGTATGTATTCACTAAATTCCAATGCGTGGGAGGTGACCTCTTCTTGATGGATTCTGTGCGGAATCACCCATTGTGTCGAATGTAGTGTATTTAATCACTGGATACTGGGTGGAGAATTCATAGAAAGCACTATTTGAACACAAAAGTCATTAATTTCGTTGCGAGTGTATTAATATAGCGTTGGAATTTTAATGTTACCGGTTTATTTATTAAAGACTAACAATCTACCGCATATACGGCGGTACTCGCGTGAACGAACACTTTTGAGGTAGTAAAGTTTTTATTAAAATATATCGTTATTCACGCGGACGAAGCCGCTGGCTAGTAGTAAGTATGGTAAAAATCTAAAACTTATGCGCTAACCAGTTTTTTTTTTTTTTTTTTTATGTTAGAAGTTGGCAAACAAGCATACGGCCCACCTGATGGTAAGTGGATGCCGTAGCCTATGAGCGCTTGCAGCACCATTAGTAGGTGCCACTCACGCGTTGCCAACCTCGAGATTTTAGTTCTTAAATCTCGTTCGCCCAGTAATTTCACTAGCGTACAATGCCCTTCAAACCGGAACACAGTAGTGCCTAAGCACTACTATTTGGCGGAAGAATATTGGACACTGCGGTGGTACCTACCTAGCCGGCCTCTTGCAACAAAAGACCTACCACCAGTGTGACTGATTGCACTGGTGGAATAATCTCTGTTGTGACAGAGGTTATCCCAACAGCGGGCGATGGGGTCGTCACATCCCGACGCATTAACGCCAGTTAATAAGTATTAAAAAATAAGACCTAGCCACATAACTTATGTTCGTAACAAATTCGCGAACGAAAATTTAAAAGCCCTTTCCCTTAAAGCGATAAATTGTTCGGTTATGACTCGACGACCTCAGTAACCTACATTGTGTGGAATCAAGGGTAGCGAGATCGTGTCCAAGATGGTGAGGACGTTTTTAAACATTTTTTATTAATCTCGATGAAATATTCAACTACATTTTAAAATCGATTCGAAAGCAGTAAAACTTTTGATAAATAAACTAAATAAAAAAGTATCATCATATATTTTATTTATAACTTGGTTTTACAATTACAATTAATCAAATTAAGTTTCCTTTATATCAATCATATTGTACATACAGAAAAGAGTCTAAATTTAGAAATACTGCTTCTAGTATTAAATTTAAATTAATATTTCTATTTTCCTTCCAATTAGGCGTTCAGTTTGTGAGGAATGGATACGATGCTTATGATCGAACCTTTCTTGGTGTAGAAGTCAGCCTTTCTACTGATGATAAGCTCTTTTTTTCGGAATGCGTATTGCTGTTGGTCTTACTGGCCTTGAAAGTGTCATCAAGCGGAGAAGAAGAAGAATAAATGAGCTCTGGCCCCGGTCATCATAATTATAATACCTTAAAAATAATAATTATGTAGTATTTTTAAATTCTTTAAAATAAACATTCAGATTCTACATTAGCGCTTTTGAATCATCAAAGGCCACCAAATTTATAATTTATAATAAAGATTATGTTGAAAAGAACCGGTAATGAAATCGATAACTACTAACACGAAAGCTAGTTTAATTAATCAAAGTAAATATGTCATAAAATCGTGATTTCTCGATATCACAATCATTTACTCTCGCTTGTCTGTTATCATTAGCTGTGGAAAGTGATTTATTGTTAGTCGGATACAACAAACTTTGGCAAATTAAGGACATTTCAAATTAGTTCCGTTTTATTTGAGTAGCGCGGTTTGATGTTTTTTCATAGACTATACAAGCTTAAAATAAATACGAATACAATTAATTTGATATATGATTGTAATTTATACATAACGAAATTACTAAGTAGGTCAAAGATCTATCGATTCATTATAAATATATATAACATATTAATTCATTTATTGATGACCTTTGTGTCGTGCTGGTAGCGAGCCTGCCTTTTGTCTCGACGGTCGCGGGTTCCATCCCGCTCAGGGCGGATATTTGTATCATACAATTAATATCGGTCTCGGTCGAGGCCTTTGTCCTTGTCGTGACCATGACCATGGCTCAGAGAGCACGTTAAGATGTCTAATAATAATCGTTAACTCTTGATAGGTAATTTGCTTTTATCCAATGAGTTACTGGTTCGCTCTTTATGTTGCGGAGTTCTGATGGCAATCGCTCTGTGTAAAAACTAGTAACCTGTCAAATCCGTGTAAGAACAATAAGATATTTCTAAATATATAATTCCAGAAATATTCGGAGCTTCTACAATTGATATTTCAATATCTATTTTGTGCGGTCAGTATAATGTTACAGATTGCAGTGGGAACACAACACGCCTTGCGACAGCCGCTGCACTCTTGTGCAATCTTTACTTTAGAAAACTACAGATACGGTCATCTCTTAAAAAGGATCTGGCGTAAAAAATATATAGTACCTATTTACTTTAAGGCGAGACTCAATCGTTTACCTCGATCAAAGCTCTGGTAAGCCTAAGTCATGAAACGTTTTTAAATATTTGACTATCTTAAAAATGAATTACATATCATCTTTAGTTAATAAATTTATGAGCCCTCCTTTACTTATAAACTGATATTTTTCGACTAGCTACTTTTACATACCGATTTTGAAATGAAATGAAAAGGTTCAACCGGAGACGTCCTCAGGAGACCTCTCATCCCCATATAATATCGATGTGAAGCAACTGGAACCGTTTTTTATTACAACAACTCTTAAAACTAAATAAGGTAGTAAATCTTGTAAACAAATTGGCTATCTTATCTTCAACCCCCTGAGCAATATGTACGCAAGAACAGATTGAATATGACGAGCGATCAGTTCTTCATGCACTAACGAGTTTTGTTCTCGTCTACCTTTAATGTCTTTTACCTACCTCTTACTCGTATAGTCAGATCAAAATAATGCATCCACAACCAACACAGAACTCACAAGACAAGACCATTTAACAAAAGATCACCTTTCATTAAAGTCGGTTTACTGACGCCCAAAATATCACGTAACTCATGATAAAAACATTTTCCTGAATTGAGAAGCTTTTTAAAATCGGTTAAAATAATACTAAAACGAACGTACGTATTACTAATTTAAAAGATTTATTTGTACTCAATATTACAATAAATAATTACAACGAACAATGCTTTATAAATAACATATGTTTGTTTAATTAAATACATTTGAATTCTTAGGATTTAAGTTAATCATCAAAATAGGTCAGGGCTGTGACATCATCGGCTCTAGAAATACGATTTTCCTCGAAGCTCAATACCAAGAGTTAAGCCAAATATGGCACAAAGCTGATTACTACTGTTACACACTAATTCTGCTATTCACAGCATCCAAACTCTCAGCATGATATAATACTTCATTAATGATGAATTTCACTAGTTATTTCTCCAAACTTTGTCTATTTGTTATTTATAACTATTTGCAAGTAACTAATTTAAATATACTTTTAATATATCTATACCTATCTTAGACCATTTAACATAAGATACCTATACATAATAATAATTGAAGTTTGTTTACCTAAACGAATTGTTAGGTATGAATGTCAATTAATGACATAGTTCTAATATTATGATGTAATGCAAGATAAAAAAATTATTTGTGGGAGGAGTAACAATAACTGTTGATAAAATAAAAGGCTTTCATCGCTTAAGTAGAGTCTAATTAGATTTATTTATAACGTCGTGAAATTCGTTAATTTAATGCCGTTTTATTTTTGAGCCAGTTGAATCAATGAGAGGTTGATCTATTTCCGTAAGTAACTAATTTGATTTGATTTTACAACAATAGATACACTACTAACTATAGCCCTATGAAGCCGCGTAACTGTGTAACAGTTTGCCTAAAAGCATTGAATTACAATATTGCTCTCATTTCTTTTTAGAACTTAGACTTATAACTATGAAAAAGTTGACAAGTAGTTAAGCGTACAGCCCACCAGATGATTGGCGGTTACCGTAGCGAATGCTCCCTTGTAGGCTTGTAACAACCAGAATCAAACGTTGCATCTTGAGATGGTGGGTGGAATTATAGGAGAGTAAACAAAATGAAGAAGACAGTTCACATAACATATACAAAAAAGTATTTTTATGTTAAGTTGTTCATTTTTATTCTTATTTGTGTTTTTGTTATATTATTATTAATTGTATTTTTGTTTTAAATATTTTGTACTCAGCTGCGTTCCGAATAAACTTGTTTCTTTCTTTCTTTCTTACATAAGAGTTTGAGTCTTATGCAGTCAGATGCCTCGAAACTATTTCATTTTGATTTACATTTTAGAGTTAAGAATAAGCTTAATGACACAATATTTAAATAACAAAAAGTGACAAGAAATTCTCATGACGATATAGAAAAAATAGTTGATTTCTTTTCACAAACAACACGAATGACTAAAAAGTAAATTAAAAAGTACCCTAGTTTTAATGTAAGTACATAACTTTGTCGACAGTTTCTGTCAACTGAATTATATGGAATAAGGGAAATATTTGTATAGACTGAAAAGGAGACGGTTTTGGTATAGATTTAACGACAGGCAAACAAGGGGGGCGTATTTTCGTGTCATTCATAAAATATCATTTTATTCGTATAAGGTGACGCGTGGGCCAAGAACTGCGATGTGCGATTAGCATCTGTAGATGACGGATAGTGACACTTTGGATCTGTATTAAGTGAGATTATGATGATACAATATATTTAGTATTGTACCCTACATAGACAATTTTATTAAGCTTTACTTCGCATGTACATTTCACCCGTGAGGTAGGTACGTCTGCGTGCCAAATTTCATTATAATCATTGTAAACGGTAACGAACATAAAGACTTACTTTCATAGTAGCGTATAATCTTAACAAATGACAACTGAATTACATGGCTACATATATCCCTGTTACGATATTCAGTGATTAGTGATTTAGTGATTGATACAGAGATTGTGATATTTTATTTGACGACGTTGTGGCCGCAGTGGTTGCGAACCTGCCTTAAACGCCACAGGTCGCGGATTCGATTCCTGCTCGTAGCATAATATGTTTGTATTGACCATGCAAGCGTATTTTCCGGTCTGGGTGTATTTGTCCTTGTCATTGTGAATGTTTCCGGACCCCGACACAGGATATTACTATCCTAATGGGGGCCGTTGAGAGTGCAGCGTTTATTATTATTTATTATTTATAATAATATACAGAAAGAAGTCAAATTTGAAGATTATTTATCGGGCCGTACAACCCGTATCTATTGTACTTTAAATAAAAATAAAGTAGAGTACGTGAGAAGGCTACTATTTTGATTGCAAAATTAGCTGTTTTTCTTCTTTGAACATATTAAACACGAACTTTTCAAACCAGTTTTAGATGTTTCTAATAAGCGTGCAATGTTCATTACGATTCAATTTGTAGGAATTTCTCTAGCACTACACCTGATACCCAGTTAATCGGACGTTTAAACTAGCTAAGCTACAAGACAGATAAGATCTCACTGCCGTCAGTCGACAAGCGACTTCACAGATAACATTTTCCACTTGAACTAATTAGAATTTAACATCTTGTATATAAACCGAAAAATGTTTATATACAAGATGTTAAATTACTTTTTACATTTGGCAAATGACATTTAAATTGGTCTAAGCATTTCAATAATAGTATTCATTTATACTATTTTCAGCTTGAAACACTCTATCGGTAAGTGCTACCCACAAAGCTTTGACGAGAAGTAACAGTATTAGTGCTGTTGCGTTTCGTTTGACGATGAGAACCCTAAACCCTAATAATAAATAACAAAACCCTTACCTAACTCTAAATAATATTCTCCGTGAGGGTAGTACGGTCGAGCCGGATTATTTTTGCTAAAAACAGCAAGACTCTACTAAAACAAACAAGGCCTTACTCCTCTTATTTCCTTTTCATACTCCCTCAGTATCTCCTACAACGCATAATGACTTCTCTGATGGTTCTAGATTCTAGAAAAACTATTGTAGAAAGCTCATAAAATTATTAATCATAATATAATACCTATAGGTACTATTCGGGTGGCTAGATTAGCACGTCCTATAGTCGCCTTGCCAGTCACTATAAACCACTTATAAACCGGTAGTAACATAACTCTTGATACATAGTTAAGTCATTTACTATTATACAATAAGTTACCGGTTCAAGGAATTCGGTATTCATACGTCAATTGAAAATGTTAGGAAGAACAAGACATTTCGTGTAGTAACAAGCATCTTTGATTTCTTAACTTGTGCATTGCCTACACCGGCAATGCAATATGGCGGATTAGTGATTTGGTGATTATTAATATTGTGGTTTACAATAATAAGTCGGTTTGTAAACTTTGCAAGGTTTTTTAGAGTTGCATACACAATAGTGCCAACGAAACCCTATTACTAAGCTTAACATGTTTAAAAATTTAATTTCAAATTTCCATTAAAGGATCGAAAGAAAAGATTGTTATTTTTACGCTAAAATAGTGTTTTTTTTTCCCAGAAGCAGAAGCATTTTGGGTTTGGATGGGTTAAAATTAGTTTGCGGCTTATAAAATTTCCTATTGCATCTGAGCACGAAATTGTGCTCATTTCAGGTTAAGATCGATAATCACTTATGATTCATATAAATTATAAAGGTATTGTTTATGTGTGAGTGGCGATCCATCGTGATCCTTTAAATAAAATTATTGCGTCGAGTCCCATTTGGCTAGCCGCTAGATAGACGTTATTTACATATAAAAGCTATAAGCTCGTCAAAGGACGAACAGAAAAAGGCCGCCTCTTTTATTACTATATACTTATTATACTATACTAAGTGTTTTTGGAAGAATTGAAAAAATTGTAGCGAAATTTAAGATAGCACAACGTATCTCAAAGTCGCAATGGTCGCAATGGAAATTTAGTTGGGTATTTTTCGCAACATAACTAAAATATTACATTTATGGAAAGCACATAACCCTCATAATATTAACAAATTATCCTAATGCTATTAACAAATTAATACAAATACCCTAAATCGGTACAAAATTAAAGAATCATTATATTAGTTACATACAGCAGAAAAAGGCTTTAAAAATTCATAAAAAAGTACTATAAACCAAATAAAAGCGGTGGGCGACAGTCGGACGAGTAATTTATTATTGTAGATTAAGCCTTGTGTTTTCATAAATTCTTGAGAATATTTTAAAACTAAATTTAGTGAAGGTATATTTTTTATTGACTAATATATAATAAAGGTGTTTTTAAGTAATTAAAGCTTCATAACCATAATTCCTGATAGAACGCGGTGATGTCGCTTATGGTAAAACGCTCGTTTCGAGGAACGTGAAAACATGTGAGTTTTAATGGAATTTATAATTTTATATTTTAAAATCTTCACGAAGTAAATTACCAATAAGGTTAATTCAGTATATTTATTAAAATATTTTAATTGATAATTTTTTTAAGTAATTGGTATACAATACGATGTGAAAAATTTTTGGCAGTGAGTCAATAGCATATGTCTGTTGTCCTCGGACGCCCTATACAGAGACAAGCCGCCCTTGCCCCACTGCGGGGTGAGCCGACCGCTAGGGCTGTTAGTGACAGGTTAACATTTTACTTTTAATTTTATTAAAGCTGCACCTATAAACAATAGACAATCGAATAATGATTTTAAAATATTGTCGTATATACATTACGTTTATCTAACAATTTTGCTATAAGTTTTGCCATATTATAATCGTAAGCATGAACCTTAGATACACTTATTTATGAGAAAAAGATAAAGATAAAACATTTGAAGGTACAAAAATACTGTTCTAAAAAAATTGTTCTTGAAATTATTCTGTGATACGGAAGATATCCTAACATGACTTTCGGCTAGATTATATTTCTTCTATTCTCTTTCAAAATAAAATTGAATTTACCAAAATTGTGGTTATGTACATCCCTAGACTTGCATTCATGAAAACGAATTTATTCCTTATGCAGTGTAAAAGGTTCGATACGTCCTCGTCTCAACTGTGTTTTCATTATGAATTGATTTTGTTAATAAATTCTGCAATAATTTATTTATAAATACACTAGCAACTCCTCCTTACTTCAATTCTTTAAAGTTTAAAATTAACTAAAGTTTTAATACAAGAAAAAGGTATTATCCCTTTGATGAATAGTTTTCATATAGTGTAGGATAGTTCAGAGTATACGACTTGAAGAAATATATACCCTTAAGACAAAAATACACCTTCTCATGCTAAGGTTACACCAGTAACATATATTACAGAGGTAATTGTGTCAAGTGCCGGACAGGTTCCGCGGAGTGCGCAAGAAGCCGGTTAGTCGGCAACCTTCAAGGATCGCTTGCTCCCTAAACGCATAGCCGCATCCTGAGAACTCTTAAACAATAATTATAAAATGTCACAGAAAGATAACATATTGTTATTTCTTTGGGTTTCATTAAATATTAATAGGTTTAAAATTAAAAGCACGAGTAAGAGAATACCTAGATACTCATATTTAAGAATAATCTCAAAGTAATCATAGTAGCTGTTATAGCCTAAAATTCAACATTTTTTTTATAAATAGATGCTTTACACCTAACTGCCACCCACCGTATTAAAAGCCGCTGTCAGTGCTACTTAATGTTTTTAATAGCTTTGTCACTCCCACGATTAAGCCGGCTAAGTATAATGACATCAAATCTATTAAAAATCCCCAAAGCTACTTAAATCGACTACAAATCCGTATTCCATGTTGAACATTTGAAGGTTTTGTCTTATTGTTTTTTAATTTCTTACTAAAAGATTACGAATCTATACCAATATTATAAAACTGAAGAGTACCTACTTGTAATAAAGTTTAGAACACTACCGATTGAATTATTTATTATAACGAAAAACAACTAATTTATAGTAAACATACTGTCATTGAAGGCTATTGGGACCCTAAAAATCAGATAAGCGTGTAAATGTCGCCGTGAGATAGCCGACTAGATGCCTTTTATCCGCCAGATATGGTCGAAAACGTGACCCGTCCGCGACACAGTTCGACCAACAGATGGTCAAGCTATAGCAGCTTATTTTGTAGTCAGACCAACACGATTAGTGTTTTAATTACGTCAAATCTTTTTTTATATATAATCGATATACACATCAGGATTTGTTTAAATATAATAAATTATGATTTCTCAGTAAAGAGAAAAATATTTTTATAATTTTAATCAAAAAATTGACGACAAAAGTGAGTTCTCTATCTTGCTTTGTTCATTTTCAGTTCAACTTAGACCATCATACAAATTATTCATATTCTGAATAGTTTTTTTTAACACAAACAGCGTCTGCCCGTTCTCAGCTACCGTGTACCGAAACATTCTGAGCTAACTTTACAAGACTAAGCTAATTGGCCTTTTGTTACCTCTATACTTTCTCTAGTTAAATTAAACGGATAGTTGAATTAATTTAGTGGTTAGTCTGGAATCTGATTTCAGAGTGGCATTACACGTAACTATTTCAACGTAATCGTGAATTTCGGGTCTCCCTATTGTTAAGGTTACAGGTTATTACTAACATATAATTATAGTTGCATCTTCTGTTTCACTTGCCTGTATCCAAATTTACGCGGTATATCGGGATATTAAATATAAAGTCGTCGGCGACTACTAGAGGAATAGCAGTAGAGCCATGCTCCTCCCAGCACAAGTGGACCGGCTGGACCGGGGAAGTTCTACCTACTCACAGAAAATCGGCGTAAAGTAACAGTACTGTTGGATTTCGTGCGATGAGTGAGAGCGCCGGAGGCCCAATCTCCCACTCCCTTTATTATTTTTCTTCCCTTACCGTCTATCTTTTGGGTTGGCAACGCACATGTGATACTTCAAGTATCGCAAGCATTTATAGGTTGCGGTGGCTGCTTACCATCAGGCGGACCATATGCTTGTTTGCCAACCACCATGAAATAAAAAAATACATACATTTTTATAACGGCTTTATTAGTATTCGTACAAGGTGCAACTCCAAAAACGGACTTTAACTTACACGGTATACTTGAACTCTTAAATTAAAACAACTTTTATAACAAGAAAAAACAATATTACATAGCATTCTGACCTTAAATAATAATTAATTAATAGCAGAAAGACTATTTTATAATGTAATTAAAAATATATGTACCGAAAAACACTGCCACAACCATAAATAAACAACCATGAACTAGCTATATAACAATTATAGAGTCCTCTCCTTGTTGTTTCGGTAATCAATTGTCATTGTACTAAAATATATTTCTCAACTAATTCCTCGCAAACTTCCAACTGTCTATTTCTGTAAGAAGCGTTTTCTCTGGCGTGTTCTATCACAGGAACTGAACGGTCTTCTTCCAAACGAGCGTTGAAAGTTTCAGGATTATCATATGTCTGCTGCGCTATAACTGGATCCATTAGACAGTAAGGAAATATTGCCGCTGCTACTATCATCCCAAATAGTCTTGCCTTATCGCACCATTGTAGTAAAGCTTTCAAATCGTAGTTTAAGTTTTTCATTCTTCTTTTCGTATCATCATCCAACGATTCCGAAAAAATTGAATAATAATAGTTAATTATTTCACTTTCGTGACATTCACGGAATTTTCTCGAGGTAGTTAGATACAGAAATACCATGATGTCAAACGCCGGTGGGCCATAGCGCAGACACTGGTAGTCTATAAGCAAAGCATTCGTGACCACGTCACCCGAATATCGGAACAAAATATTGTTCGACCACAAATCTTTATGAATGATAACGTTTAAAGTGTCTTCGTATACTGTCAAACTATCACACCCCTTGATATATAAATTAATCAGGCGATCCTCTAAATCTTCTGGGTATCTTCTTGATTGAATAGATAGTTCTTTTAGAAATTTACCGTTTAACCTCGCTGCAGTACGCAACCATGGCGAATCATTAAAATTAGGTTCCCTCATGATATAAGCATAATCGTCTAAAATACTGTAAGTATGGCCTTCATTTCCAGTCTTCTTCGTGACGTAGTTGGATAAGGTGGCGTGAAAACGAGCGAGGGATGCGACAGTCACAAGGACATGACTTTTGTCGAGGTACTTTTCAGCAGGATACGATTTATATCCCTCTACACTGAGATCAGGCATCACTAATATATTTTCGGCGTAGATAAGCGCTTTCGGTCGCCATGGATTTGGATCTGAAAAATGAAATAGGATCTTACATAATCACGCGAATATTAGATTACATAATCGAACGCTTTATTATTTTGGCGCAGCGGTAGCGAACTTTTTTTTTTTTTTACTTGGAGAAATGCAGTTACGCACTCGAGCGATGGGACGGGTGCAATGGCGCAAGAGGTGTGTGGACTCGGAGCCGGGCTCCGCTACCCACTAAAACTCCAAGGTCCCATCTAGCGCCATAGCGGGACGTCGCGGGATTCCACAGAAGTATTCCACCGCGACGCCCCGGTGCTTGCCCCGAGGAGCGCACCAGGGGCATACATACTATACATAAATAAAATATATAATACTCCCCGACGCTTACGCGTCCAGGTCTTTCGGCCTCTGTCTGGGGCCGCAACCCACTGCCGCCATAAATAATTACTAATACATACAATACATAAATATAAATATGTGATTTTTTAATGAGGCTGTCATCCTCGCCACCGACCAGGACCAAAAGGCCCCGGCAAACCCAACCAAGGGAACCCTCCGAAACTAACTTTTTAATGAGGTTGTTTCCCTCTACGACCGACCGTCGTTATTTTTTAAAGAGGTTGTCTTCCTCTACCGCCTGACCGGGGCTGAAGGCCCCGGTTGCAAACGCCACCGGTATCGTAGGAGCCGCTCGCAGTCCATTCTGATAAACAGGAAAGTACTGGAGCGACCCATTCGACACCACCCTCCTGGGCGCGGTCTGACCTAAAACGCCCCACGCCCAAACCGTATGACACTGTTAGGTTCACCGGGCAGTCGAAGGTGCCACCTGCACAATCGACTCCCGGCTACTGGGCCTCCCGGCACGACAAGCCCAGGGTACCGCAAAGTTTGACCTCTGCGGTTGGGGGGAGCAGTAGCGAACCTGCCTTAAGCGCCACTGTTCGATTCCCGCTCGGAGCAGACGTTTGTATTGACCTTACCGGCATGTTTCCGGTCCAGCTGTGTTTGTGCTTATCATTGTGTATGTTTCCGGACCCCCGACACAGGATATAACAATCGTTGCGTACAGTAACTTTAATTAGGACAATTTCTTGAAATTCCATCAATAATACGAGAGTGAAAGGGATGATAAAGACAGAAACTATTAAGATTATGTTAAGATTTAAGATTTTGAAAACCTTTTTTCTTTTTATTCTATTACCTAATACTTAAATAGGTTCATGTCTGCTCCTAACGCAAAACGAGTACTTATAATCACAATTAAACGCTGATGAAACCGCAATACACGGCTAGTCAGTGTATAAGTAATTTAAAATAAAAAAATGTAAAACTAAAATAAAATGGAAAATAATATATTTTTTTTCCAGATTAACTCTACTTGTTAAATATTAATGTATTTATTTGGCTTACCTTCCGATCCACCCATTTCTTCAAACAGTTTAAATATTAGAGCTTCTCTTTCATAAAAACTATTCTGTCTTATAAATTCGGCCTTCGGTTGGTTCCTCATCGGCACAGTTTTTATAAACAAATTAATGTTCTTCACTAAATCTTCTTTAACGTGTAATGTCAATCTCAAATGATCCCCAAGGAACCCTGCCAGGCCCTGGGTAGCAGGTTTGAGATCGTAGCTAATGATTTCAGCTCCAGGCTTTGCAGTTTTAGTCAATATGTAATGTAATTGTTTCTCACTTAAAAGACATTCAAGTTTTTTATCATAATTACTAATATTCTCCATTTTTTTGAGGATCCGTCGCTCGTTTGGATAAAACTTCACATTGCACTGGTTATATAGTACAGTAAATTTATTTTGAGATAGTTTTATTTGACTTTGTTTTCTATTCCTTGTATAGGAAATAATATCCAATAGTCTAATTGAATTTGTAAATTAAACCTTATCACGCCAAGTATAAGGCCTAAGTATTAGTTCCTAAAACATTGAACATGCATTTATAAGAGATAAGGCGTTGTATCTATTTCACTGTGTAATATTGATTATGGGCTTACAATAAATTCTATTGTAAATTATTGAATATGTATTGTTGTGTTACTATAGATTCATCGTTATGTAGCTACTAGTAAGTCCACAGAGGAAACAGACATACACAGACAAATGACGGGCAATAAATATTATTCAAACATAATACTATCACTGATGCTTTTATACAAAGTTAGTTAACTAGCATATGGTCTACCTAATGGAAAACACCAACCATAGCCAATGTTCCCTATTATTGGCGTACATACGAGGGCGTACCCAGCAATTGGCCCAAGGGGTTGGCAAAAAATATAATTTCTTTAATAGTTATTAATTAAATAGTTAAAACAAGGTCCTGTTATCAGTTTTCTGGAAGCTAAATGTAAATATAGACAAGCCGATAGATAGATGGTCAGACCGACAGATATATAGACAGACTGATAGATCGATAGACAGAACGATAGATAGATAGAAAGAGCGATAGACAGACAGACCGATAGATAGACAGACCGATAGATAGATAGACAGAACGATAGATAGATAGAAAGAGCGATAGACAGACAGACCGATAGATAGATAGACAGACCGATAGATAGATAGACAGACCGATAGATAGATAGACAGACCGATAGATAGATAGACAGACCGATAGATAGATAGACAGACCGATAGATAGATAGACCGATAGATAGATAGAGAGACCGATAGATAGATAGAGAGACCGATAGATAGATAGAGAGACCGATAGATAGATAGAGAGACCGATAGATAGATAGACAGACCGATAGATAGATAGATAGAGAGACCGATAGATAGATAAAGAGACCGATAGATAGACAGACCGATAGATAGATAGATGACCAATAGATAGACAGACAGACCGATAGATAGATAGACTGACCGATAGATAGAGAGACAGACCAATAGATAGATAGACAGACCGATAGATATAAAGACCGTTAGGTTGTTCGATAGATAGGCATAAAGATAGATAGAGAACCATTCTGATAGTTTTTTTTTCCTGCAAACAATCGTATCCAATTTAGAACTTATCCTTAATAAAAAAAAAATACAATATTAACTGCATTTAACTTTATTATCTAATATATTATATATATATATAATAAAAGCTTTAACTTAACATCGTATAATGAATGACATATATATTTACATATCAGTGTCTAAAGCTTTAAAATGGAAGAACTCTTAATAAGGAAGACATAATTATTGTAATTATTTCATATACAATATATTTTGAGAGGCACTTACTGGCAAGAATTATTCTAGTAAATAACTTGTATATAAAACGACATTTATCAGTCTTAATAATGACGCTTTTTGATATTTTTTTAAATATAAAAAATAACATAAAATATAGACAAAATATCTTCGGAAGACATTATTCACAAATTGTGTAAACACACACAAAAATAACATTAATTACTATAGCTAATAACATACATTTAATATAAGTTTATCAAATTGTCTTCAAAACGGTTTTATAACAATGAAGAATTATATCAACAAATCAATCTGTCGTTAAACGAGCGTCTTAAGTTTTTATTAATGGCATGACACGTGTAATTATTATTTTCAGTCATTAATAAGTTTTCTTTGCATTCTAATTAATAGTAATTGCGTTGACTACACGTCTTTCCGTAATGTACACGAGATATAACATTGCAAATATTTAAACGATAAATGCAGATCTATTCCAGTCTTATTGATATTGTTCATGAGCTTATTTAATGACGTCATTTATTCAGTGAAACAAAGTAATGAACATGTGTGGCGATGTCAACACTGTAACACTTGACGCTACTGAGGTTACGAGGCAGCCACGCCGATGGTGGTGGTCGTGTTTCGATGGTCGGTGGTAGCGGTGGTCACGTGGCGGTCACGCGGCGGTGTCGCGCAGCAGGCGCGCGAGGTGCGCCAGCGCGGTGGGCAGCGCGCGCGGCGCGTGCGGCGGCAGGTAGTGGTGCGCGGCGGCGGTCACGCGGCGGTGTCGCGCAGCAGGCGCGCGAGGTGCGCCAGCGCGGTGGGCAGCGCGCGCGGCGCGTGCGGCGGCAGGTAGTGGTGCGCGGCGGCGGTCACGCGGCGGTGTCGCGCAGCAGGCGCGCGAGGTGCGCCAGCGCGGTGGGCAGCGCGCGCGGCGCGTGCGGCGGCAGGTAGTGGTGCGCGGCGGCGGTCACGCGGCGGTGTCGCGCAGCAGGCGCGCGAGGTGCGCCAGCGCGGTGGGCAGCGCGCGCGGCGCGTGCGGCGGCAGGTAGTGGTGCGCGGCGGCGGTCACGCGGCGGTGTCGCGCAGCAGGCGCGCGAGGTGCGCCAGCGCGGTGGGCAGCGCGCGCGGCGCGTGCGGCGGCAGGTAGTGGTGCGCGGCGGCGGGCGGCGGCGGCACGCGCCACGCCACCACGTGCTCGCGCCCCGTGGTCTGCGACGCGCTCACCGTGAACAGCACGCGCCGCTCCCACGCCGCGCGCAGCGCCGACAGCACCTGACACGACAACCGATACACTCATTGGTCCTTCGAGTCGGATAAGATTGCGAGCTAGTTCCAGTGCAAACAAATACCTGTCGTCCGAGCGGTGTGTCCGGCAACAACGAGTGTCTCGGGAATCCAACGGCATAGTATGGCGCGCCGGGTCGCGGGTGCCGTGCGCCTTGCCGACCTGACTGGAAACTGAGCAACGAGAAGATATTACAATAATCGCCAGAGTAGAGGATGCAAGCTGCACGCGAGGAGGAGGCGGGCACTGACTTGTAGGTGACGAGGATGGAGGCGGCGCGCGGGTGGCCGGGCAGCGCGGCGGGCTGGCGGCGCCACGCCATGGAGCCGGGCGGCTGCTCGCCCGCGCCGCTCGCCGCCGCGCGCGCGCGCCGCCCGTACTCGTGCCCGCACACCAGGCACTCGATGTACGGACTCTCCTGACACACATACACCATACAATATCAATCAACAGAAACAAATATTCAAGCAAACATACAAGCCACTAAACACCATTGGGGTTATACACCTATTGAAGGAATTATAACTCACCCCACTTTCTCTCAACCGATCCAAATGATCCCTCAAGCAGCGCAAGTGCAATACGTGGTGGCACACTGCGAGCGCGACTGCACGCTGCATGTGGGGGTCGTGAGGATCGTGCGGGTCGTGGGTGTCGAGAGGGTCGTGGGGGTCGTGCGGGTCGTGGGGGTCGAGCGGCCGCGCGCAGGCCCAGCACAGCGCGCCCCACTGCGGCCGCGACACTTCCGACACCCAGCGCCATATGCTCTCCTCGTCTTCGACCTCCCCCTCCCCGTCCAGCGCCCCCTCTAGGCTAACGTCGCCGGTGATAGACAGTTGGTGCAATTCGGCACTTAGTTTACAATCTGAAACAGAATTTTTAATTAAATATACTTTACAATTATTAGAATATCTCAAACAAAAATAAATGGTCATATATGTTTGAATTAGCTTCCATTCTTACCAATATTTCTATCAGTGGCAGTGAGCAGATCTTGCCTTGAGTCAGCCGGCTCGAACACATCATCACTGCCAGCACTGCAGTTGAGCAGCTCACCCACAGCGGCTTGCTGCTTAAAACAGGGAAATGATTCATTTCATTCATAATAATAACATATAAATAAAAGAGATGTGGGCGAACCGTTTTGTGAAGGAAGTAAAACTTTTCTATACATTTTAAGCAAAGTTATTTTCAGTGAAAATTATCTCGTTTTAATTTATATTACATAACAACATTTTTTATAAAACATACACAATTTTAAATTTATAAATGGCTAACATTTCCGTTATTTCAATATTGACATTCTATTATCAAAAGAAAAAAAACTAACTATCTATTGTTGAAAATCAGTACCTATATAGTTGTGCTTAAGATTACTGGCAGACGAAGGAGCAGACTTGCAACGAAAGCGTCGCTTCGTCTTTTTGAAGCTTTCGCATGGACTTACCACATACTATAGACAAGCCCTTCCACACAGACAAAATGTCCAAAAACTTGCTGGTACACCTTCATAAATTTAACATCAAAGCAACGAAACGGTATTAGTCATACACTAACTTTATAGTAGGGGAGCCCAAGCGGGGATTTCGGGATTTACTAAAGCGCGTCAGATTAATATACAGGGGATACCTTGTACCCGGTTAAGTACCTCCACAAAACATGAGGCCCATATATAAGGCCGCCCGTAAAGGATACAGGATCAGATTAGTAAAAAAATTGACCATCAGAAATTCTCGAGCGCGTCAGATTAAGGTAGGGTGAGTTAATTACATCCTAAAAGTGTATATTCCACTAATCTGACAATTTGAGAGTGACGTAAAAAAAGGGGAGGGCAAAAAGTTGTAAAAAAAAACGTCATCTCGACATTCTCGAGCGTAGCTAAATTTTTTTTTATTGTGAAGGAAATAATTTAAGAATAATGAAAAATATATAATCTGACGATTTCCGCAAGCCGAAATAACAAAAATTCGTCGATAAAGTTAAATGCGTGCAGTTGCGTGATGCCTACATTTCCTTCTCCGCGTTTCTATTCCTCTCTCACTCTTTCTCTATCTATTACTCTCTCACTCCGTCCCCACTCTGGTTTCTGCTGCCATGACGCCATCACAGCTGATCATAAAGACTCATGGTATACTGTTTACAACGTGTTTGCAACGTTTTGCTATTTAGATATTATTTGTGTGAATTCAAGTTTATAAATATTTAATATGAGTGATATTAATTTGAAATGTGTATTTTGTGGTGAAAGTATGTACCTTACAAAAAACAATTAAATCATTATCAACGACGTTGTGGCGCAGCGGTAGCGAACCTGCCTTAAACGCCACAGGTCGCGGATTCGATTCCCGCTCGCAGCATAATATGTTTGTATTAACCATTCAAGCATATTTTCCGGTCTGGGTGTATTTGTCCTTGTCATTGTGAATGTTTACGGACCCCCGACACAGAATATTACTATCTTAATGGGGGCCGTTGAGTGTACAGCGTTTATTTATTATTTATTATTATTTAAATTTTCGGTAGGAACATTAAAAAAATGTGTAAATATTTTGGAATATCGTCGGAGCAAGCCGGTTATGCGAAAGTCTCGAGGAAACATATGATAACCTCGAATTGTCGATGGAATCATCATTACATGATTTATGTCACGCACAGTGCTATAAATTATTTACTGCGATTAAAATACCGCGAGAATTTTAAGCGCCCAGGAATGGAATTAGCGGGAAGTTGCAGGGATGGCCTTTAAGGTGAACCGTTTTTCTAATTTTTTTGTCAGATCAGGCGAATCCCTCTAGATAATCGTCAGATTATGAGACAGTATGTTTAGAACATAAAAATGAACCACATATATCTTAATCTGACGCGCTTGAGTATTTCAAAATGGCGAATTTTTTTGCACATAATGAAAATGAACGCGAGTTTGGGTCCCATCGAAATCGTCAGATCAGTGAATGAGAGCTTTTTTTTGGTGCACTTAACACTCCCTTAGAAAATCTGACGCGCTCGATAATTTTTTTTTTTTTCATTTTCAACCCTGAAATACAACCACCCGCATCATGCAAACGATCAGATTAACATACGTACATTATTAAAAATACGTAGGGCATTGATGGTATCAATATCTGACGCGCTCGAGGATGTCCATGCAACAGTTTTTTTTACATATTTAAAAATCTATAGCCGCTTCCCCCACCGATGTAAAGGTATATATCATATAACATTTTTTCTTCTTATCATCTAAGCTTTGCATCCCAATAGGTCTCTACAACGCTCGAGTAAATCCCCATTTAGCATCGTGGGCTCCCCTACTATTATTCAACTCTATTGCAAGCTTTTAACAAACTTCGTTTCGTTGAATTGATGTTGAATTAACGAATTGTGTGTGTGTGTGTGTGTGCGTACCTGCAGGCTGTCCTTGCTCTCGTGGCTGAGGTAGGTGGACACGGTGTCCACGCTGTGGCGCCGCGCCGAGCGCGTGCTGGCGCGGTCCGCGTCGCGCTGCTGCTCCGCCGCCGCCGCTACTGCTGCCTTGTTGTTATTGCCTGAGCAAAAATTACTCTTTTATACTGACTGTTGACATTTTCTTTCACTACTTTATTTGGGTTACTTTGGAATCAAGTAAATTATTCCCACGAATTAGTATGGAAATATTATAAGCAAATATAAATATTAAATAATTACTTTTAGAAATAATAAAAAAACCTACTAAATATGTTGAGATTATGTAATATCTGTCTCGCCAGTCCCGGCTTCCTGTCCTTGGGCGAGGCGCTCCGCGCGCCGCCGCGCTCCCGCGCGTCGCGCGCCTCTCTCGGCGTCGGTGCCGATTTCACCGATTGAACGGATTTCGACGATTTCACCGACTGCATTGACTGCACAGATTGAATTGACTGCACCGAGTGTACGCTGGAGCCCGTGTGCTGTTGAGGTATACGTGTTCTTCGACCTAAAATTAAAAAAAAGATAATATTATGTATCTAAAACTATAAAAAATGTATTTGAAATGAAAGGGATTCAAGTAAATGTTTGTCCTAACCGTCCAGACAGGGCCGCTCGGGCGGCGCGGGGGGCGCGGCGGGCGCGGGCGGCGCGGGCGCGGCGGGCGCCGCGGCGGAGCGCGTGAGCGGGTAGGGCGGGTGCGCGGCGCGGCGCAGCAGGCGCAGCGGCGCGGCGCCGCCCCCGCGCGCCGTCATGCTGCCCACGCACAGCACCCAGCCCTCCCACTGCACCGCGTCCATGCGTCGCGCCCACGCCTCCTCCAGGCGACATTGAACCTGGGACATACACGAGCATAGTGAATAAATAAGCAATACTGTACTAACTTTGAGCCGGCCCATTCATGCCACTAAATAAAACTCAGATTTCTGCTAAATTTGTTGATTACAGAGACATGCGTACCTCCATAGGCAATGGATCATATCTGAGCTCCACTGCACGCGGAGGGTCAGCGAGACGGGCCCACTCCCAGCGAACACCACGACCACCCGGAGACTGCACACTGTAGCAAGACCTTCGCACTGCACATTCAGCTACACCTGATAATGAACATTTTAAAATATCTTATTCATGGATGCTTGAAATAGTATTTGTTGTATGTAATTGTTGTATATCATGATTTGTTATTTAGTTATCAGTTGTCAAATTATTATTAATGTACCTACACTTTACTTCGCTTCTATTATAAAAGTGATGTTAAGGTAAGGTAGAAAAATATCTCCTGTCACTAATTGTAATGGTTACTATTAAACGTGATTTCCACAATGAATTGTGTTTAAATATAATAGTGGCGACGGGATAAAGAAATTTTATGTGAAAATTCATATACAAATATGGCACATACACAGTCAATAAAATTCCAATGAGTACCAACCCGGGAATGAAGATTTTCGACACTACATAGACAGGCTAGCCTATTGCTTCATAGCAAACAAATTGTTACGGATGAAGCAAGAAGAGCCAACTTTTTCACTGTTTGTGGCGCACAAGTATATGAGACAGTAGTGGCATTGATTAATCAACATACTTATGAAGTTAATTATGAAACTATCATTACTTTACTTACGAAACATTACACGCCTAAGGCAAATGAAATAACAATGACATACCGTTTTTACAATCGAAATCAGAGACAAGATGAAAAAGCAAGTGATTACAATGCGGAACCTGAAAAATAGGTGCATACTGTAATTTTGACAATCTGGAACGCAATCTTCGAGATCGTTTAGTTTGCGGTATGAGAGACGAAAGATTAAAGTTCGAGTTATTGATACGAAACAAGTTAAATTATCAAGAGGTATTGGACGAAATGATTTCTGTAGAGATTGCACATCATGACGTGAGCATGATGCATTCAAGTCCAGAGTCCTCCAGCAATTTTAACAGTAATAAACCCGCGTCAGGTTCTAGTGAAGAGCCTATGGACGTTGGCGCGGTGCGTGATAACATTTCTTCATACAAATATCGTTTTTGCTATAGATGTGGAGATAAACATAGTGGAGTGTGTCGACATATAAAAACTATATGCAGTTATTGTCATAAAAAGGGACATATTGAAAAAATATGTACACAGAAACGTAATGACCAAAATAAGAAAGTAAATTATGCTACGGATAATGAAATTAGTAATTCTAATGAGTGTCTAAATGGAATTTACTGTTTTTCCGACGATAGTCACTGCCAGCTACACAAAGTCCCACCAATTGAAGTTGATGTTTTCTTGACCGGAGTAAAAATTACTATGCAAATTGATTCAGGTGCTTCATATTCATTAATTAATACAGAAACATATAATCGCTTACCAGAATTTCAAAGAAAGGCATTAAAACCTCTGAAGATACAGTTATCTACATGGACAGACACACCTGTGAAATTACTGGGACAAATGAATTTACAAGTGAAGTATAAGGACTCTGAGAAACATTTAACTGTTATTGTAGCTAAAGGGAGAGGACCTAATTTATTGGGACGCGATTGGTTTCAACCATTAAAGATTTTTATTAATAATGTGAACTCACTGAAAGAATCAGAACTATGTCAAGATTTAATGATAAAGTACAAGACTATATTTGAGCCAGGATTAGGTACTTACCTCGGGGAACCAGTGTCGATAAAATTATCACCAAATGCAGTACCAAGGTTTCTGAAGGCGCGACTGGTACCTTATGCTTTAAAAGAGAGAGTCGAGAAAGAAATTGATAATATGGTTGCAGATGGTGTGCTAAGGCCCATACCATACTCGCAGTGGGCAACTCCAGTGGTCCCCATTATTAAAAAGAATGGTAATATTCGTTTATGTGGTGATTACCGTAGTACCATTAATCAAGCTATAGAATCGGATACTTATCCAATGCCAACTGTTAATGAAATGTTTGCTCTACTTGCAGGGGGAACATGTTTTACAACTTTAGATTTAGACAGAGCTTATACCCAAGTGATCGTCGACGAAAAGTCTGCCAAACTGCTAACTTTAAATACTTGTAAGGGGTTATTTTCAGTGCATCGATTAGCATTTGGAGTAAAAGCAAGTCCTGGAATTTTTCAACGTATACTGACGTCATTGCTCGCGAATATTCCAGGTGTAGCAGTCTTGCTTGATGATATAATTGTAACGGGCAGCCATTATAAAGAAATGCATGAGCGGTTGGATCTGGTACTAAAGCGTATAGAGCATGCGGGATTAAGATTAAATAAAGAAAAATGTAGATTTGCCAAGAACCAGGTTGAGTTTCTAGGATTCGTCATTGATGCAGAGGGTATACATCCAGCCCGTAGTAAGATAGATGCAATAGTGAATACACCACCACCGCAAAATATTCAACAACTGCAAGCATTTTTGGGACTTGTATAACTTTTATGAACGTTTTATCCATCACAAAGCAACTATATTAGAACCACTACATCGTTTGTTAGATAAAAAAAATATTTGGAAATGGACTAACAAGGAACAGGCTGCATTTGATAAAGCTAAAAATCTAATAACATATGATATTACTTTGAGTCATTATGATGCAAATAAAAAACTAATTTTGACATTATTCTGAGGAGTCACTCCTCAGAATATGGTATAGGCGTGGTGCTTGCCCACGTTTTGGAGAAGTGTGGAAAAACCCCATAGCTATGGGTTCAAGAACGTTACACCCACACGAAAGACGGTATTCTCAATTAGACAAAGAGGCTACTGCAATTATTTTTGGAATCAAAAAGTTTCATAACTATCTGATGGGTCGGGAATCACTATTTTATTTTTACGGACCATCAGCCTTTGTTAGGAATATTTAATCCGTCTAAGAAAATACCTGACGTACTATCTCCGCGTTTAGTGCGTTATTGCTTATTACTGTCAGCACATAACTACAATATTATATACAGACCAGGAAAGACAATTGCAAATGCAGATGGTTTGAGTCGCTGGGCACTCCCTGTAACACCTACTTCAGTTGATTTACCTGGTGAAGTTTTACTTATAGCTGAAACACCAGAGGATTTACCCTTTGGTGCCGATGAAATTGCAAAAGAAACATCCAAAGATAAATTACTGCGGCAAGTATTACAATATATTTTGAAAGGATGGCCAGCACGAGTGCAGGATAAAGAAATACATCCCTACTGGTTACATCGTACGGAAATGAGCTTACAAGAAGGATGTATTTTATTTGGAAATAGAGTAGTCTTACCACCCGCTATGAGAGATATAGTACTGAAATTACTGCATCAGACACACAGTGGCATTGTTCACACTAAAGCACTAGCACGTAGCTACTTTTGGTGGCCACATATGGATAAGAGTATTGAATTGGTAATATCTTCTTGTGAACGTTGCCTTGAGAATAGGAATATGCCTCCAAAAACGTCTCACGAGTGGATTTTACCATCCAGACCATGGTCACGTATCCATATAGACTTTGCGGTCCATTCTGTAATGTATAAGCTTCGTACTATTTTGTCTTTTTAATAAAAAGATTAACTTAGTAGGTATTTAAGAATAACTTGTCAATTAGTCTACAAGTTTTGCTACTTAGCTCAATAAACGTGATTCCGTAATTGTTGTGTTATTTATACATATTAGTGGCGACGAGGCTAATTTTGGACAATATGGATCACAAAGCAGTCAAATTTAGTGAATTTAATCCAAAAACAGACATTTGGGACAATTACATAGATAGGTTAAAATTTTGTTTTGAAGCAAATGGTATTGTGTTGGAATGTGCTAAGAGGGCGAATTTCTTCACAGTGTGTGGTGCTGAAGTTTTTGAGACATTTTTAGCATTAATTTCACCCAGAAAAGCTAGTGATTTAACATTCAGTGAAATTGAAATAATATTAACAAAACATTATAGCCCTAAACCAAATGAGATTTCTATGTCATATAAATTCTATACGCGTAATCAAGAGACTAATGAAAGTGCTTCGGAATATATAGCTCAGTTACTAAAAATCAGTTCTTCCTGTAATTTCATAGATTTAGAAACGCATGTTAAGAGACAGGATTGTATGTGGTATGAAAGATAGTCAGTTTGCAATATGAACTTTTAAAAAGGGATAAACTACAGTATCAAGATGTAGTTGATGCATTGTTGTCATCTGAAAATGCTGTAAAAGACTTTAATATGATCCAGTCCTCACATGTTACGTGTCTTGAGAACAACCAGACATCAATTATGCATAAAATGCCATCCACTTCAGAACCTATGGATATTAATGCAGTACAAACAAGGAATACACGCTTATGCTACCGATGTGGTGATCGTCATGGTGGAGAGTGTCGTTTCATCAATGTTACCTGCAGATACTGCAATAAAAAAGGACACATAGAGAAAATATGTATGTTAAAAAGAAGTCAGGCAAAGGAATATAAACTTTACCGAGGAAGATTTAGATACCCGTTTGAATGGAATTTATAATGTTCAAAATGAATATAAAGTACCACCTTATGTGGTGGAATTACTATTATTAGAGGAGTGGTTATAAAATTTCAAGTTGACACTGGGGCAAGTTTTTCAATAATAAATGAATGTACATGGGAACACATAAAATCTCAACGCCTTCATTTGCTTCTGAAGCCTGCTTCACTGAAACTACGCACTTGGACGGATACACCAGTACCATTACTGGGCCAAACGATTTTAAGAGTGCAACATGGGACCATTATACAAAATTTGACAGTCATAATTGCTAAAGGAAATGGCCCTAACCTTTTAGGACGGGACTGGTTCGAACCCCTTGCTATGTCTATTAAAGTTAATTTTATATCTAATAGTAATGTGTCAAATATTCATACAATTTTGAATAAATATGCTGAAGTTTTCAAAGAAGGCCTTGGTACTTATCGAGGTGATCCTGTTTCTATACATTTAAAACCTGAAGCTACTCCTAAGTTTCTCAAAGCTCGTCCTGTACCATACGCAATAAAAGGAAGAGTCGAAAAAGAAATTGATCGTTTAGTAAATGAACAAGTGTTACGTCCTGTTTCATTTTCTGGGTAGGCTACTCCTGTTGTACCAATTATAAAGAAGTCAGGAGAAATTCGTTTGTGCGGCGATTACCGAAGTACGGTTAACCAGGCTACAGAATCGGACACATACCCTATGCCTACTGCTAGTGAAGTCTTCGCAACAGTGGCGGGAGCAAAATTCTTTACAACATTAGACTTAGACCGGGCATACACACAAGTCAAAGTTACAGACAATACGGCTAAATTATTAACATTGAACACTTGTAAAGGATTGTACTCTGTACACCGACTACCGTTTGGAGTCAAAGCATGCCCTGGGATATTTCAAAGGCTAATGACAGCTCTTTTAGCAGGAATACAAGGAGTGGCTGTACTTATAGATGATATAATAATTAGTGGTCGTACTATATTTGAAATGCAAAACAGGCTCGTGAAAGTATTGGAATGTATTAGTAAAGCCGGCCTTCGTCTTAATAAAGATAAATGTAAATTTGCCAAAGAAACGGTCGAATTTTTGGGTTTTCTAATTAATGGTGAGGGTATACATCCTGCGCCAAGTAAAGTAGAAGCTATTAAAATGACACCACCACCAAAAAATAAGCAGGAGTTACAAGGTTTTCTAGGCCTATACAATTTTTACGAAAGATTTATACCGCACAAAGCGTCTACTTTAGAACCACTTCACAGATTACTAGATAATTTACAAACTTGGAAATGGACGGAGAATGAACAAGATGCTTTTAATAAGGCCAAACAGTTACTGACATTTAACACTACATTAGTACACTATGATTTAAATAAACCTCTTGTTTTAACATGTGATAGTTCAGAATACGGCGTAGGAGCAGTGCTTTCACATGTGATGGAAGATGGCAAAGAACGCCCAATTGCGATGAGCTCGAGGACATTACATGTACATGAACGACGTTACTCACAGTTAGATAAAGAAGCAACAGCTATAATGTTTGGTATTCAAAAATTTCACAATTATATTGCGGGACGGTGTTTTACAGTTGTTACTGATCACAAACCTTTGCTTGGTATATTTAATTCAAAAAAGCCAATGCCAGTTATTATTTCTCCACGATTAACAAGAATAGCCATTGCATTGACGTCACATGACTATGATATTGTTTATAGGCCAGGTTCTCAAATAGGAGATGCGGATAGCTTAAGCCGATGGCCACTACCAGTTCCAGAACAGGATGAATTTAAACCATATGAAATTTTACTAATTGCAGAGAAACCAGATGAGTTTCCATATACTGCAATGGAAATAGCAGTAGAAACTGAAAAGGATCATATTCTATCACAAGTTGTTCATTACCTCCATTGTGGTTGGCCTGACAAAGTAATAGATAGTGAATTGCGTTCATACTGGTTACACCGTTCAGAACTTTCGCTACAAGATGGTTGCATATTATTAGGATGTCGTATTATAATACCTAAAGCGCTCCGACGATCAGTATTACGGATTTTCCATAGCACTCATAATGGTGTAGTTAGTACAAAAGCACTTGCTAGGAGCTATATTTGGTGGCCAAGTTTATCTGAAGATATCGCAGAGTTGGTTGCTAACTGTAATAAGTGCCTAGAAAACCGAAACATGCCTGTTAAAACCACTTATCAATGGGTTTCTCCAGTTAGGCCATGGTCAAGATTACACATTGACTTTGCAGGACCATTTTTAAATAAAACATTTCTTGTAGTAGTTGACGCATATTCTAAATGGCCTGAAGTAATACAAGTAAATAACATGAATTCTACCACTGTCATACGTCACTTAAGAATGTTATTTGCTACCCATGGCTTATGTGAATCGCTTGTCTCAGATAATGCTACCCCATTTGTTTCAAATGAAATGAAAGCATTTTTGGAAGCAAATAAAATAAGGCATATTATTAATTACCATACCATCCGGCTACTAATGGATTAGCAGAACGGATGGTTCAAACTGTTAAAGACAAATTGCGTAAAATGGATGATTTATCTTGGGACATTAAAATACTGCACTTATTGTTGGGTTTGCGAGTCACACCATGCAGTACAACTCAATAAGAGTCCAGCAGAGCTCTTAATGAATAGGCGATTGCGCACTGTTATAGATAATCTACATCCTAATACTCTTCTAAATAAGAAAAGTTGAGACACAGTAATTAATTAACGCTCAAAAAAGCTGCAGGCAAAGTAATGTTGGACAAAAGATCATGTTTAGAAATTATAACAACAAAGGCCCTAAATGGTTGCCAGGCAAAATTGTGAATAAAGATGGTCCATCGAGTTATAGAGTGCAAACAGACGATGGAGCCGTGGTTAAGCGACACATTGATCAAATAATTAGAATTGGCAATACACAGAAAGAAGGTGAAATTGTTCAAAATGAAAAAGGGAACGGGATACCAGAAAATGAAGAAATTGGATTAAATGAAACAATTAGTGATACAGTAATAGACACAGAAATAGAAAACGAAGAAATTATTGAGATTCCTAGTTCTGAAAAATGGGAAGAAATTTTAGGAATTCCTAAATCATCCGAAACAACTACATCCGGAGGGAAAATTAAAAATAAGCTCAAAGCTTATTCTAATCATCCTTACACTAGACCAAGTTCTTCTGATAATAACTATATGTATTAAGATTAATGAACTTTATAGTATGATTCAAATTCTTCTTTTTTATTTTGCTGTTAATTGTTTATTCATATCTATTTAGTTTATATTTGGTCTTAGATTAATATTTATTCTTGGGGGGAAGGTATGTAATGTATAAGCTTGGTACTATTTTGTCTTTTTAATAAAAAGATTAACTTAGTGGGTATTTAAGAATAACTTGTCAATTAGTCTACAAGTTTTGCTACTTAGCTCAATAAACGTGATTCCGTAATTGTTGTGTTATTTATACATATTACATTCCAAAATAAAATTTTTCTAATCATAATTGATTCGTTTTCGAAATGGCCCGAAATACATGTAGTCAACAATATGACATCTCGCATTGTTATTAAGCACTTAAGATATATTTTTGCCCAACATGGATTGTGTGAAACTATAGTGTCTGATAATGGAACTCCTTTTGTATCTAAGGAATTTAAAAATTTTTTAGAAGCTAATAAGATAAAGCATGTAACAACAGAAGAAGGAGAGACAGTACTCAGACATATTGATCAGTTAGTAAAGATAAAGAATAAACAAAAAGAGGACTCGGCATCAGATCAAATTCAAACTCATTTGAATGATCAAAATCAAGATAATGATTCAGATCAGACCACAAATGATGATATTGTTGAAATTCCCAGTTGTGAACAGTGGGCTGACATGCTCGGAATTCCAACAGCTTCAACATCAGATTCAGGGAAGATAAGAAAAAGAACTAATTTTCATTCAAAAGTTCCTTACAACAGACCTTAACTCTTATGTTATGATTTGGGACTATAATATTGCATTGTGTATAGTTTGGTTACTAGTAATAATGTTTATTAATTAGATTGATGAGATAATATATCAACCTGGGGGAAAGGTATGTTTTATATCATGATTTGTTATTTAGTTATCAGTTGTCAAATTATTATTAATGTACCTACACTTTACTTCGCTTCTATTATAAAAGTGATGTTAAGGTAAGGTAGAAAAATATCTCCTGTCACTAATTGTAATGGTTACTATTAAACGTGATTTCCACAATGAATTGTGTTTAAATATAATAGTAATGAAATGA
The DNA here is from genome assembly GCA_023373885.1 of Hestina assimilis. Taxonomy (NCBI): domain Eukaryota; kingdom Metazoa; phylum Arthropoda; class Insecta; order Lepidoptera; family Nymphalidae; genus Hestina; species Hestina assimilis. Next base: position 377,729 of record CM041748.1, on the reverse strand, counting down.
CCTAATAATATGGGTACTTAAAACATTCTCTATCTATGATACATACTATCTTAAGAATAGACTAACTTAAACCAAAGATATCAATAATGTATACATAGATTGTGAACACACATTCAATTCAGTTCCTTACAAGTTCCTTGTATGAAAACTAAATTATTTATGTATAATATGATACAGCTGACAAACAAAAATATAAGTAAGAGTCAAAACATCTGAATAACAGAAGAAACAGGTCAAGAAGTTAATTTCTTCAGATCCCACATGTAAAATCAAATTAAAAATAATTAGCAGTCAAGTGCGTTGTGGACCACGCACAGTTGAAACTAAAGGGTTCCGCAGCTTGGTTATAAGGAATCTTAAGGCCTTCAAAAATAATAACAAATTAAAATCTACCACAAAAACAAGTTGGTAATTTCATAGTAATTATTAAAAGTTATATGAAAAACAAAGTTATGGGAAAAACTTATATATCTTTTAAATTTGTAGATCTATCTTCTTCTGATGTCTTACCAGCTCAAATTTTTCCAGAATTTTAAATCCCATACTTCAAAAGTTAGATGGGGGGACACAATTTTTATGACTTTGGGAGCTAATATCTCAACAACTACTGACTAAATGAAAAAAGTCAAAATCAAACCTCTTTATCATTTTGAAAGATTTATCTTAACTCATTAAGATGTACTATATGCTACTAAGATCATACTAAGCTTACCTGGTGTGTCAGAGCTTTGAGTGAGTGTGCGTAGATTAACATAGTGCCCTTTAAGTGCCGGCTCTGCATCAGACAGCACAACCCTTGTTAATTTCTTAGCATAAGCTCTTTCAAGTGTACGTGCAACGCCAGGAGAGTGTGGTAGCCACTGCCCTTCATACTGCCACTCCCAGACCACCACACAATGGACAGACGACATCACACCTATAATATTTCTTAATATGACGTGAATTGGCAATTCTGAGCTTATTTTTAACAGGATATTTCATTAATTTCTTATTTATTCCTAAAAACTTTTTTAAACTAGATAACTGACTTCCTTTTTCCATATTACCTTTTATTTACATTCAGGGTGAATGTAAATAAAAGATTACCTGTTTGTTTACACTGTTAATGACTAATATCGCGCCGATGTTTTGTTAAACATTTGTGTATTATGAAACACTGGATTATAATCTTAATTTTGTAGCAAACGAAGGCGCTTGAGTATGTTTCATAACAACCAGGACGCATCAGTTACGAATTTAAATACACATACCATTTCCAATTAGTTTCAATCAACTACAAGCTCGATCTCCATTATCCACTACTAAATTTACAAGATGTTACACGTAAATTGTAAATAAAACTGTACCAAATTTAATATCTCAACTAATTAATATTAGTATTTATACTTATAAGATTTTTTTAATCGGAAACTAGTTACAAAACTCGTTATAAGTTATGTAAATCATAACTTTTTTTCTTGTGAAAGGAGATAAACCAACAGTTTAAGTCGAATGGAATTTCGATGTCGTTGTCGCTGATAATTGATGCTATTTGACATTTGACATCTAGACAATGACAATATTTATCATAAATATAAAGGATATTATAATAGTTTATGTATCTCATGTACAGAAATTGGTAGAAAATATATGAAGTGGTTCTAAATAAAATGGCGCATGTGTGCAGAAAGAAGTTAGATGAGATATTTACCAATAATATTCGAGGTTTTGGTAGCATACGCATACGATACTGTCATTTAGTTACCAGCCATTTGTTAGGTGGCGCTTCAATTTTAAGGATCCACGTTTTAAGATCCACAATCTATTATCTTCTATACCTATGGTGTTTATAAAAAAGTTAAATAATTTTCACTGACCTCCATAAACAACTGGATTACGGGCTTTTTCATGACGGTTAGCTAACAAGCACACGGTCTACGTGATCAGTCTACTGAAAGATCAACGAGAAAAAATGAGCGATTGCTATTGGTCCTTGCCTAAGGAAAGTCGTAATGACTTCTACTTTTTCTTTCGTTTCACTCTTTACGCTATCTGTCTCGCTCTTTCGGCTCTTTTATTATGAGTAAATATTTATTTTATCTCCAATTCTCCATCTTGTTTTGTTAATTTTTTTGTACAAATTGTGTCCTACTAGTTTGCGATAAAATTACGAAGTTATTATCCTCATTTATTATTTATAGTTTATATATCTCGTCTAATATATATTATTAAACATGCATTGTAAAATAAACAATCATGGCTAGTAGAAAGTGTAAAGAGAAACAAAATGTGTCTGGGCTTGTGACGAAAAGATTTTCAAGAAGTGATTGCAAAGAAAATTTTGATAATTTTCCATATTCATTGAAGAAAAGCTCGGTAAGTTTGTTGTATACAAATTTCGTTATGACCTAACCTATTTTTAAAACAATCATATAACTTTGTTACTGAAAGCAATTAACTAGCTCTATTCATATTTCATTATTATTTAATTACAATAAATAGCACATTATTATGTAACGAAAAATTTACTCATTTTATTATAAGAGAAATTTAAATATTTTAGGGTCCTACGTTATATTATACCTAATACAAAGATGTTACTTTTGCATTAAATTTTTCAGCTAGCATTTGAAATTATTTCCTGAATTCAAAGGTTTATTAATAACTTAAATTTAAAATGAAAGAGTAAATAAAATCCCTTGGTTTATTTTCTACATATTCATCATAATGTCTGGATAACATAATACAGAAATTTGAAATAGTTTTATTATTCTTACAATCATTGTACTGAACTAATGTATTTTAAGACATAAAATACTTAAGAATTTCAATGGTGATAGAAGTTTATTATATTATGGTAGGTGTCAGTTTATATAGCAGATGATTATCTAATAAAACCAACATTTTTTTAGAAAAATGCCGCAACCATACAATATAATGTTATAAAATAATTTTGAGTGTGTACTGTATATTTATTTATTTATGTAATTGTATCAATACATAAATTAACATTTGTTTACAACCAATATAACATTGTACAATTTAATACTAACAATATTTACAAATAATTAAAACTACAAATTTTGTCCACAGCGAATGGTGGCATAAAAGCTAGCTTACAAGCTGCATTACATTAACAGTATATACTTTTGTTTCCAGGTGCAGAGAGTGGGTAAAAGTAACAGGAAAAGAACATTTGGCACACTTACCAACTGAGAGATTACACTAAAATAAGTTTATGAGTGGTAAACATTTTAAGGACTGAATTAAAAAAAAAGAATGCTATACCATCTCTGTTGCTGAAAGAGTAATAATTTCATAAACGTTTCGCTGAGGTATTGCGGTATTCTTGATTAATTAACGAGTGTCCGAGCCCCTCACGAAAACAAAAGAAAGTCAGTTTAACCTGGCCAACGCGCTTAAGCGACGAGTTATAGCAGGTCTTACACTAACATCTACAACGTATATTTTAAAAAAGTAACCATCAAGTTTCTTGTCGCTTCTCGGAAGGGTCGGCCTTCTCAATCGGTGGTAGCGCTTGTCGATTCAATAGGACCTTTTTACAGTTGAAATTTTTTTTTTATATATAAATTGCAGATTTATTAGTGTTTTAGTTAAATAATAGTGATGCCAGTCGGTTAACTGAAATCTAGAAAGAAAAAGCTATATAATACACACACAATTACAGTAAAGACACGCGGCCGCGTGCCGCACACAATGCTCCCATGCACGAAACGGAATTAAGTATGTAATATAGTTCTTAGTTCTTCTAAATTATTAATTCATTATCGTTATTAATGACTTAAATAGAATAAAACAAATAAATAGTATGGAAAAAAGGTTTATAAAAAAAAGTTAATGTACATTATTAAATCACTGTTGCTTATTGGGTGACACCTTATCTTTAAATAAAATTAAACGTTCACACACCTGACAAAAAGAAATATTTTTATTTAATTTTAAATAATTTATTTTTAAAGAACTAAAACATCCGAGAGCGAGGGTACCAATCGGGTTGAGCTTTCCCCACGTTGCTACAGATTCGTGGCCCCCTTCATTCCTCATTCGGTTGAGACCAAAGAGATTAAAAGATATTTACAATAGAGCGGCTATCAGAAGAAATGTCATAGAAAAACTGTGATCCCAAGTCTAAATGACGCTATCTAGCTTTGAATAGCAAACAAAAATAAAATTATAAATTCAGCTATCGCTCGGTAGATGGCCAGTGTATGCTACGATGTTATCAACCATTATTAGACTATCATCGGCTATCGATAATGATTTTTTCATATAGTAAAATATTTTTTAAAAAATTAGGAAAACAATAAAATCCAACCGTTTCAATGTTAATTATTTATTTAATAATTCTTTTACATACAAACGACTAAATATATTAGGTTTAGCCAGTGAAAGTAAACTAGAAGGGATAGAGAAAAAAATACAGCGGACAAAAATTCCGAAAAATTTGATTCCGTCCTTAGGGTGCCTCCTGCGACAAAAACACGACTGAACGACTTTTGTCCACTAGGACATGAGTATTGGATTACGATTTAGTTCACTATGTCCTGTCTATTAGTAGTATACATTTAATGTCTTTGGTTGAGACCCAAAAATGTGTTACTGCGCATGGTTCAACTTATATTGAGAGAGTTATACTGCGCATAGTGCAACTTAAATTGAGGGAGATACACCATAATAATGTAGCATTTATGATTGAAAAATCCGGAAATAGATCTCTTTTTCCTGTGAAGGTTTGCATTTGATTTTAAAATATTTCAATAGCTTCTGTGGACTACACTTCATATTTTTAATTAATTTTCGTTTTGCCGCGTTAGATATCAAACGATTACGAAGAAGACGACAATCGGTACATCTTGGGCTTTGCCTCTGTCGTATATACCTTTCATTATTTCCAATTAAACCACAGCATTTTGCAGAGACACTGAAAACATATAGCATGATGATCATCTTTGCCATTTTGCGACATGAAGATTATTATTTATACCTTGTATATAAATTAGTGTGTTCTACCTGTTATCCTTGATTCCTGTTCCATAGCAGATGGGTTTTCTCCTTAATTCTTGCAAAAGTTTAGAAAGGTCTGCAGGACAAGTTATTGTTACATTCAAGTAAATTTTTTCCTGCTGACGATATGAAACCTATGAACAATAAAATTCAGTGATTCCTTTCACTATCACTATATTTGAAGCCACTGGAGTGCATTAATTATAGGCACGTAAGCAAGCATAAAGTAAGTAAGCATTCGCTAAAAGCTGTTAAAATTGTGTTATCTTTCGTAAGTAAGGGTACATATAGTATTAATAATACCTATTATATATATATTCTTTATAGTCAATAATTATATACTTTGGTAAGGTTATACATTACAATTTTTATGAAATAAACACGTCTGAATTGCCTATATGGAATATGGCGTTGGTCAAAGCAAAATAAAATCGATATCGATGACAATTTATAAATATATTTTTGGATTCATACCATTACTGACATATCTTTTTTTATAAACACACGAATTTTTTCTATGAATTTAAAATGGTCAATGTGCACAAAAGTAACTTGTTCATCATCGCAGACATAATACCAAGCTTGAGGAACATTAACAAAATCCTTTATATCCTTAAAAGACATTGAAGTCTGAAACAAAAAATGTTTCTCTTTTATATGTATAGTATTAGAGCCACGCTCCACTCAGCACAAATGGACCAAATTGACTGGAGAAGTACTATCCTTTCACAGAAAATAAATGTAAAAAAAACAACTGGTTCAGTTTTGTATAATGAGAGGGAGCGCTGGAGGACCAATGTCCTGTCCCGTTTGTTCCTTTCTTTCCTGTCTCTCAGGTGGCAACATGCATGTGATACCTCAATTATTTTGCATGTTAATTCGTTTTGATGACTGCCTACCATTGCCCAATGGATCGAAAACGTAGATTTTAACTAAAGGTTGAGGGTTTAAATCCGGGTTTCCCAGTGATTAATTTGTGTTTCAAAATTATCTCGTGTTTAATGGTGAAGGAAAACATCATGAGGAAACTTGCATCTCGTGGAAGAAATTCTAAGCTACAACTATATGTTGGCGAAAAACTCGTATATAGCATAAAAATTTTGCTAAAACAATGAATTAACAGTTCAGGAACTAAGTAACCTTGGCAGAATACATTACATTGGAAGATATTTGTCCGGCCTCCTTATTCACTTCACTATTGTTTATTGAAGGATGTGGAGAGTCTAATTGCTCTATATCAACTTCATCAGATTCATCCTTCACACAAAAGTCTTGATGTTCACTATCATTAATTACATTTTCCTCTGTCTTTGTAAACAATTCTGATGACGACGACGATGATGATGTTGTTCGTTGATTAGCCGGTGCATCATTCTGGTGCTGGTTGTCTATATCTTCTGAAAACTATGTTTATTCAGTTTTTTATTTTTGTTCTTAATTTTAAATTTTCAAACAACATTATGAAAGAGAACACAATTTTTAAATTTTAAGATTTTCAAGTTATTTTCTATTTGACTATTTAATTTTAACAACTTTACCATAATATCATATCTTCTGGGCTTAGGATTGGTTGGTACAGTGTTTGGTAAAAGTGTTAATCGTCCCATGGGAACAGTTTGAGAAGTTCCGTCTGGAAATTGAGTTGTCACTGATTTCAAAATATCTTCTTCTCTGAAGTGGGCATCACATATAAAACGGTTTTCGAGCAAATCCATTTTTAGAATTGAAGACCATTTTGCTCTAAGTGTAGCATCCTGTAATGAAATGGTTTTTGTTTGATGAAAATGTTTAAATATTAATATTATTAAGAACTTATTTGATAAAATATTGCAAGTGAGTTGTACTGGTGCACCAAGGGTTCAGTGAATCAGAATAATACAGAATAAATATAATTATAAAATCTTATGTATATAGAAAGAAAAGAATTGTGCTCAAAGAAAATAAAAGACATGTAATATGCATGAGGTTGATCCTATTATGGTTGTGGTTTGTTTTTTATTCTACATAGGAAACTTGAAAAAGAAAAAAATCTGTAAACATATGTGTATAATAATTCTATCTTGTAAAATAAATATATACTATGTTAGTGGCTATTCTAAATTAATAAATTTAGCATCATTCATAGAATGTAAAATCTATTAGTAAATGTAACGTCGTTCATTGATTTTTTTGTTTATTATATCTCAAATAATATCATACCTTAGGTATTCTAAATAAGCTAGCTTGTTTTATATTCAGAGACTTTCGGATTTTCCTGTCTTTCGGCAAACCACTTACACATTTTACAATACAACACTTATTTACCATTGTAGTTTTGTACTATTATAGTTATTAATTGTTGATAAAAACACAATTTAGAATATTATGCAAAATTACAAAAGAAAAAGCAATTTAATTCCTGGTCTCAGTTTGAGTCCAAATCTGACCCGTGTAACTGAAGAACAATAGGTTTTATAGGTCCTCGAAATAGTCAATTAGAGTGTGTTCTGTGATCAATAATTCAATATATACTCGCATTGAACATGTTTACGACGTGTTTACCTGATTGAAGATTTCAAATAAAAGGTGTTGCCGTGTTATTATCACAAAAGTAAGTTATTATTGAGTATTGACGCAAATTAATGTTGCCATATTTAGTATGGTTCTACTTTTTTAGTACATTTGTATCTCTCGAACAATGATGTCACGTTCATAGTAACCGATCACTAACCAATGTTTAAAATCTGGTCGTGCTGTCATGTACATATCGATATAATGTATAATGTTGAGAAGTTGCAGTAACGAATAGTATAAAAGCTACGGTAAAAGCAGGAGTTAAAGAAATAGCTATAATTTGAATGATTACGCTTCAAATGTTTTGCCGAGGAAAAGATTATGATTTATTTAAACTGATAGCACATTCGTTGCTAGGTAAGAAAGGCAATTCGATAAAAAAAGAAAATATATTTATTTAATGCAAAGTAAGCATACTTCACTATTACATAAACATAGTTTTCCGTTGGAAATCGCTCATGTCAATAAAAACATGATGTTGTGATTTAAATGTTGGATCATAGTTGCTGTTGTAGTCTTAGAAAAACGAATGTTGTAAGATATGTCTATCGTCTCAAACATTTTAATTAAATTATTTACAGTTCAGAGTCTTGAAAACATCCTCCAGTGCAGCGGTGAATAGTTTAGGAGAAATAACATCTCCCTGCCTTACTCCCCGCTGCAATGGAATAGGTTTCGAACTCCGGACCTGGAGTCGGACTGACATGGTAGCGTTCTCGTACAAACATCTCAGCACTTCGATATAGCGGTAGTCCACTTGGCACCGCTGGAGAGATTGTAGTACAGCCCACGTTTCTATCGAATCAAAGGCTTTCTCGTAGTCCACGAACGCCATACAGAGAGGCAGGTTATACTCCTCAGTCTTCTGTATAACCTGACGGAGTGTATGGATGTGGTCTACGGTACTATAGCCTTTACGGAAACCGGCCTGTTCGGGAGGCTGGAAGTCATCTAGCCTGCGTGCGAGACGATTCGTAATGACTCTTGAAAATAGCTTATAGACATGGCTCAAAAGTGAGATTGGTCGGTAGTTCTTCAGTAAAGTGTAGTCACCCTTTTTGAAAAACAGTACCGCCACACCTCTGCTCCATGCCTTTGGCGTTCTTCCTTCCAGTAAGACGGAGTTGAACAACTTCTGAAGGGCCATCAGGACCGGTTTACCACCCGCCTTCAGGAGTTCGGCTGTAATTCCGTCTTCACCGGGTGCCTTGTTGTTTTTAAGCTGTTTAAGAGCTATTCTAATCTCGTACAGATGATGATGATGGGATGTCTTCGCTACTGCCGGGTTAGTCTAGCTCTTGGATCTTCCGCCAGATCAACTTCGGGTTTGCTAGTTGACGTGTATATGTAGGTGTCCATTGAAGCACTCTATCCCACTCAGAAGCTCAGGTTTGGATAACACAATTCTACCGTCTCCAGTTTTTAATTTGGCGAGCTGGTTCTGCCCAACAGACAAATCTCTTATGAATACTTTAGAGCCCTTATTCCGCTCGATGGTCTCTTCAATACGATTCGTATTGAATTGGCGCAGATCACGGGTAAGGGACTTAGAGATCCGTCTGTTGAGCTGCCGGTATAATATCGCATCCACTGGAGACTGTAGAACCATCCCACTCCTTTCGTCGATGAGTCTCAGAGTGGAGCTAGAGAGCCTTTTGGTTCTGTTACTCCGTTGAGCCTTAAAGAACATAGACCCAGTACTATGGACAGCTTCCACAAACCCGTCGTTGAATTCGTCCAAATCGCCGCCTAGGCAATCGAAACGGTCTTGCAGTTCCAGATGAAAGCTATCGGGGTTTTGGATTGGGGCTGCTGCTGGACGGAGCGTAGACTTCATCAGTCGAGAGCGCTCTAGCTTAACACATATATTCAATGTGCCTCTTACCAGACGGTGATCACTCCCGGTTTTAACCGTATTGATCACAGAGACATCATTGAATATATGCTTCTTCGTCGACATGATGAAGTCTATCTCGTTTTTAGTCGCACCGTCGGGACTAATCCAGGTCCACTTTCTGTGCTCACGCTTCTTGAAGAAGGAGTTCATCATGTAGAGTCCCTCCTTCTCCAAGAAACCGGCCAGTAGATGGCCCCGGTGGTTCCGACTTCCAACTCCAAATTGCCCCACTCTCAGCTCTTCACCATCTCTCTTGCCCAGTTTCGCGTTGAAGTCCCCCATAACAACAGTGAAATAGGTTTTGGAGCTATGCATGGCTTTCGATATATCCTCATACATAGCTTCCACCTCTTCGTCGGAGTGTGCCGACGTCGGCGTGTATACCTGTAAAACCTTCAACGAGTACTTCTTGGATACTCTGAGCACAAGGTACGCAACCCTAGCCGACACACTCTCGATCTTCATCACGTTGTTTACGAGGAACTTGTGGACGATGAACCCGACACCTCCCTGGGACTGTTGGTCGCCCTCCCGGAAATATAGCAAGTTGCCGGACTTCAAGGTTATCGTGTCCTCCCCCTCTCTTCGGACTTCAGATAATCCTATGACATTCCAGTGAAGCTTGCCTAATACTTCCTCCAGTTCAATTATCTTTTCGTCGGTCCGCAGTGTACGCGTGTTATTAGTTGCCAGGGCCAGGAGTCGTCGGTGGTGGTAGCCGGATCTTTGCCGAAGATTCTTAGCACCCCTGACCCCGCTAGTAACTTGGCCGCTACCATAACCAGGGCACCGGGGGTCGCCGGAAACTCGGGGCCGTATTTTATGCGTGTACTGCATGGGGGGTTAATGCCGTAATCGCCACGCATGCGGGTTGGCGATTGCAGTGTCTCCACCGCACTCCAGGGATGCTACTGCCCATCCCCCAGTGGTCTTGGTCGCAGTTTTAGGACATACCCGGGTCCAATCTATTTATAGTATATTTAGTTGAAATTATCCAATTCGACCAGAAACTGGCCATCAAAATCAGCAACTGGCATGGTAATCCTTTAGTAATCAGTCACAATTGAACTTCATTAAAACAACAAAATAAAAGATATGAGAAACAATTAATAAAAGAAATCAACGAGAATATGGCTTTTATAATTACCTGCAATCTTAATAAAAATAATTTTTACGTTGATTATTTTATAAAACAATATTACTTTTAGTAGGTAACTAGCCATAAAACTGGCCACCTATACTAGTTACTTAAAGAACCCCAAAAAGTTTAGTATTATAATGTATATCAACTAAGTCCTCTAAACTTTCAATTTACTTAGATATTTTTCAAAAAAGGCAAAAAAGTAGTTTTGTTATTCAATTTAAATTTCATTTGTTAATCAATATCATTCACTGCAAGGCGAGAACGTAAAGAAAAATTTAATTAATATTTTAAATGATCGTTAACCCTTATCTTTTTGTTAGTATAATCCTTTTGAATGCATACTTTTTCCCGACTGACGATAGAAAACGATTATTTTTGTCGCATATTTTAATTATAGAAACGCAATTGTGAATTATAAATAAAACCTATAGTATAAATAGTATTACAAAATGAAAACAGACTCTGAGTATCCAACTTCTTATTTTTGAGAGTTTTAAGGAGACCTGGCCAGTTATTGAAAGTGCCAGCCAGTTTTAACCTCGATTTACCCTACATACTGATAATTGGACGCAAATAAGCAATACCATGAAAACCCACAAAATTGAAAAAACTGAGTTATATATGCAGAAGTGTATTATATTGGTATAGTTGGTTTGGGTTTTAAGCTTTAAAACTTCTAAAAAGCCATTTTTTAATCATGCAATTTATGTATTATGTTAAACGTTTTGGGTTATATAATATATTATATACGAAATATGCAGTTTGTATACTTATTTTTTGTGAAAATAAGTAAAATAACTTACATAAATCTGAAATTGCCAAAAACTTGACCAATACATAAAAAAAATCACATAAAGCAAGTTATTCAAAATTTTCAAACGCGTTTTTCTCGAAATGACATTCGTATGGGTTAACATGGTATTGCTTATTTGCGTTCAATTAGGACTTTCAATAATGCCTTTATTTATTAGAGTATTATTAATCTGTAATCATTTCACTTTGACAATTTTGATAAATTCCTAGCAAATTGGCAGTATTCTGTGGCAGTGCTAATGAAACTGTAAATGTTATTTTAGTCGCTTTTCGCTTCGAGTTTCTATAATTTTAGAAATAGTATTAGTGTTATAACTTCTAAATAAAGTTAATAGAATTTAAAACAGAAGAAGTAATCGTTATAACACTTAGACATGTCGTATAACAAATGTAAGTATAAATAAATCAAAGTTTGAATTAAGATATCTCCAGTAAATTCGTCTGCCGCCATTATTTTTACCACATTTATACCAGGTGCTTCTATTTTAACTTTGAAGTATATATTAATTAAAAATAAATAAGCTTGAATATAGTATTACATATCGTCGTTGCGCGTGCTATACCGCGGAACAGCAGTTTGTTAATACCGCGTAACTACAAAAGGGGCAAAATTGAAATATCGCGGCTACAGACCCTAATGGCTGATTCGCTTATACTCCTTCTTACACAATTTAATTTAGCCAAAAGGAAACCTCATATTTCAATTAAAACAATACCGCGGAACAGTATTTCTGTTTGAAGTCGCTGGCAAGTCCGCGTATGTATGGGATGGGCGAACAATTTGAAACACGATTAGTGCGTGCTCTTGAAAAAAATTTTTTTATAGCGAATTAAAGCTTTATTATCACTACATTTTTCTTACCGCGAATGCTGCCCAGCTAAGTCTATTCGCCAATTTAGCAATATGGGGTCCCCATTGTAGTTTATAATCTACAGTTATACTATTTTCTCCAAGAAAAACTGTAGACTCTATCATTTCTAGTATTTCTCCATTCCATATTACATTAGACTGAACCTTTCTCACATTAGGCATTCTAAATTTAATACATTTTTTTTGCTATTCAACAGTAAATTATTGACACTGAATCAATGAAGTATCTTAGAAAGAGCATTCTTTACATCGTCATAATTAATACTATGTCTTTTAAGGTTAAAAATAAAAGAAGATTCGTCAGCAAACAATACTATTACTTAAGCTCCTTCCACAAAATATGGTAAATCGTTAATGTAAACAAGAAAGAGAAATGGGCATAGAATGGCGCCCTGTGGGACTCCCATATTTACATTTATACCTTGAGATCTCTTACTGTTTACGTCGATCATCATAATTCTATGTTGCAAGTAGGAAATAAGAAGATCAAACACAGTGTCACGTATACCGTAGTGCTTTAACTTCCTGACCAAATTTCGTGCTGTATGCAGTCAAATACCTTGGATAAATCACAAAAAACAACAAGTGCAACGCATGACTCTTCTCAGGCATCATAAATATTAGAAAGAAGTTTAATACTTGTTTATATTTATTAAAATGCATTAGCATCTGATTTAACATTATTTTCTCAAAAAATTTACTAAGAGTCGGTAACACCGATGTGTGTCTAAAGTTAGATGGGTCTGACATACAGCCAGACTTAAATAACGGTATTACTTTGCTATATTTCATTAAGTCAGGAAATATTCTACACTTGACACAATCATTAAATATAGTAGCAAGATACGGTGCAATAACATCTTTAATTGAGCTTATTACTTTTATAGACATGCCCCATTAATCTGCTGTTTTCTTCATATCACTCGTTTTGAATACATTAATAATGTCCTTGGGGCTCACAAAAATGAAATTGAACTTAGCTTCACATGATTTAACACTATTAATAAGTAGTAATTCAGCAACGGTTGGAGAAGAAATTAATGATTCAGTTGTCAAAGCTGGAATGTCAGCAAAATAGTTCTCAAAAGTACTTTTGGTGTTGAAACATTAAATTATTTTATTATTTTATATTTGACTAAGAAATTAATTAAAACTTAAATGCTCTAATTTTAGAGAATCCAGAAGACAGTCTTGTTTATTTTTGTTAATTAAGCGATGGTTAAGTTTATTTTAAAAATTTAAGTTTATATCTAGTGCAGGTTTTTAATTTTTTATAAGAAGATGCTATTTTTGTCTGTTTTTTGTACAAGAAGTTATATCAATTATTATTATTACTTATTTTATTTCAAGTCCGCATATCTGCTAAAAGTATACTATTTTTAATTTAATTTGCTGGTACAAAACCGCGTAAGTGACTTTACACGAAATCTATACAAGTTCTTAGTAGATTTCCATTAAATTCCTATAAAATAAGTAGCAAAGAAGCTACTATAAAGTTCAGTCGGTGATATAGTTATAAATTACAAAGTTATTAAGTTTTTTCTTCCTCCTGTAAAATTCTAAAAATGAAGATATGCGGTATTTACAAACTGTTGTTCCGTGGTTTTGCATACGACGATATATAAACAGATAACAAGAATGGTTTGTTGGGCTAGATCTTAAACTGATGACTCTAGATCAAATATAATTTAATTTGCTTAGTTGAGTAGTAAGCAATTACATGTAAATTCTATAGCAAACTCATTCTTGGCAAGCCTTATTTAGGAAATTTGTATTAACTTAAAGTGTATATGTTTAATGTTATTAATAGTCTAAAAAGAATTCAAATATCTAAAAAAAATATTCTGGAGAGACATTTTTTGTTCTTTATTAACAATATTAATGTTATATTATAAATTATTTACAACTTTACCGTAAACTTAATATTTATCGCACTAGGCTTATGTTGTAGGTTTTTGTATTTGTATTTAGTACCTGTAACACTTCTATATAATTTTTATTTTCTTTATAATTTTTAATATAATATAATTTTTGTATCCAAACTTTTACAGTTTGGGTACAAAAATTGAAATTTCTTTCTGTCGTGTTAGTTCGAGCATTATATAACAATTTAAATAATATGTGGGCTGAACCTAGTGCTGTCTATATTATAAATTATTATAAAAAGTATATATATATTTCTAAAATTTTATTTTTACTTTTACTCTAGATAATATAAAAAACACAGCCGCTCGTTACAATGTAGCTGGAAATTTTGTGCCTGCGGGAAATGTAAGTGGAATCAATATTGTTTTTAGTTGTTATTATAATTAATATTTTTGTTTAATAATAATAATGGGCAAATGTTATCACAGCAACATGACGAGCCCCTATACCTGCTGCTCTGGCCATCAAGTCACCAGTCACTCACTAACTGCACCAAACAATTATGTCCTAAACTTGATATCGTACTAATTGTTGAGATGATGTTCTATTCTATCAATCAATTTTAGACGATATTAGGTTCCTACCAAGGGCGTTGCTTATAAATAGTAATTGTTGGGTGATTTTTAAGTTAAGCCTATGGCATTTTGGACAAGTTGCGAGACTCTTAGAGGGTGGCTGAAGACTGAGAAATCATTATGGGCACGAATCATTACATTCGTGTACATATAGCGTTCTCTAGACTTAATTATTCAGTGAGCTGCCCCAGATTCCTAACATGAGGGGCCCTTTGGAATTGTAACGAGCTATACATTAACAATATATCAAATACAATGGTACAATTTGAGAGGGTTTCCATCATGTTAGGGATATGGTGGAAAGTGGTTGATGTGCTCTCAAATTCATACTGTGTGAGGTGTATGAATGTGTACAGACAACTAACATATAGTATATATTGGTATGTGTGAGTGTGAGAATGTGGGTGCACACAGCCAACACAGCTTACTGATGCCAGCTGTGGGCGGGAAGTCCACAAGGATTACGAAACAGTGAGCCGTCACCGCAACTCATCAACAGTGTTCAGTTGCATACACCAGTAAGTCTCATATTTTATGATTATCTTTGTTAACGGTATCGAAATACTGCTAAAATACTAAATAAACTAAAGAATAGTATCACATGTTCAGATGACAGCCAATAACTAACTTTGGCAGTAATTATTAAAGCTTTAGTGTATTTACTTTTGTGCTGTGCAGAGGCTTGTTATATGAAGAATCCAGGTAGTGGGTTAGACTAAATAGAAGACCGCATATGTATATTTAATTTATTGGATACATGTTACAATAGTATGAGTACCCAGTACCGACTTAATACAAAATATAATTATTGAATAACAAAGACTTGTGATTTCGTCATCATATCTAAATACAGATCGAATTATAAAGATGACGCGCCGATGGCACAAAGCCTTTTTTTAAAATTGCAATATAATAATATGTACTATAGTTGTTTCATCTTGCGAAGGTGGTTGTTTCACTTAGTAGTGTCTGTCTGCCAGTCGAAATTTGAAGTCGAAGTTTCGCGTCAAAATTTGACAAGGGCGCGTGTCAATACACAACAAAATAAAAGCATAGCTCAGTTACCTTCGTGGGATAGAATAACTATACCAGTCAACTAGGTAAACTTTTATTTAAAAAAAAAATCATGAAACTCACACTAAGGAGTTTGAGTCTTTTATGCAATAATTAATTCTCGATGTCCTGTTTATAATATGAAGTTTTTTAAGGGAAAATATCTTTAAGTATAACAAGTACAATTTTTCAATCAATACTGTTGGAAACACCATAAAATTAATTTGCAGAATTGGGAAATGGTTAGTGTTTTTTTTTTATATAAAGAATATTAGTGATGCCTTAAAAAAGCATTGCTAATATTCTGTATATAAAAAAATATTTATTGCCTCTCCAAATAAGCTCAAAGCCTGCGCTAGGAGTGGGTACGACAATAGCCCAAGGGGTCAGGATCGAACCTGCGATTCTCCCGTTAACGGAGCGAAGTCGGTCCTTCTACCGTTGAGCTATTGGGCGTCGTAGATTTACTTTAGATTATTATTTAACATAATAATAATTTAAAATGTGTTTAAAAAATTAACATAATTGAAATACAGGTACAACAACAACAACAAAAGCAACGTCAGCAATATCAACAACATGATCAGTATCAACAACATGATCAGTATCAACACCATGATCAGTATCAACAACATGATCAGTATCAACAACATGATCAGTATCAACAACAAAACCAGCAGACTACAGAGTCCCCAGAACATACTGCAACAAATAATGTCGAAGTAAGTATATTTTTAATTTGGTTAATTTTCAACTATAATACTATAGTTATTCTTGAGCCCCCGTAAGGCCTGTCCGATTTTTGTGGCCGGGTCTCTGTACTCGGCCCCCCGCTCGGTGACGCTGTCAAGGCTAGTAGGGCCAACAGTAGAACACATTCCAAAACAAGCCTAAATTATTAAATGAATAAAAAACAGGCTGCATTAAAAATACTGAAAAGAAAAAAAATTGGAATGGAAAATAATTAAACTTTAAACATTGATTTCTCGAAAACTAAGCAATATATCGAAAAAATTTATTCTTATTTTTCGTCTTATTTTGTCGAATTCTACAAGGAACCATCATCAGATTTTGACACTATAAGACTTCCAATATTTATTATAGAATATTTTTTTCCCACAGGCAAATAAAATATAAGGTATTTTTCTTCTCACAACTGTGACAAATCTAATGACACCTCATATGTTGAAAACCGTCAAAGGGTCTAGGCTATAGAGCGTCTTATAGAAATAGACATACATACATACGCTCGAAAAACATAACACTCCTTCGGCAGTCGGGTAAAAATAGTTATTACAGTATTCGCTTGGTATTTGAGTAGTAATGTCGCTGACTGGTTGATGTCGGTTATCGTTTACTTTTAATTTTGGTGGTAGGTACTGGTGGTAGGTCTTTTGTTGCAAGAGGCCGGCTAGGTAGGTACCACCGCGGTGTCAAATATTCTGCCGTCAAATAGTAGTGCTTTACTGTGTTGCGGTTTGAAGGGCACTGTACGCTAGTGAAATTCCTGGGCACAGGAGATTCAAGAAGAAAAAAGAATATCTAGAGGTTGGCAACGCGTGAGCGTTGGCAAGTAGTAGTAAAAAAAAGAGGTTGCAAACTTTGGACACTTGATATTTATAAAAGCGTCGACGTCGTGTCAAGTGGACTGTGTTCTGAGAAACAGCGTCAGATGTGGGTTGTTTAGGTAAAGCTGTCGAGTGCTTCCAACTACTAAAGGGCACAGGCAAAATATTGAAAAAATTTAAGAGCCTCGTAAACTATTTTTAGTTTTATACGTGGTGTTGATTTAGACGGTCGAATGCGGATCGTCAGCATTGTAAAAGTATTGTTTACAAATTTATTGTTATTTTTCATATATCCTATTTAATATTATAAATGTGAAAGTTTTTGTTTGGATGTGTGTTACTCAATGACGCAAAAACATCTGAATGGATTTAGATGAAATTTGCCACAAATATAGATTATGACCTGGATACTTTTTATCACGTAATAATCCTTGGTTCTTGTGGGATTATCAAAAACAATACTAAAGGACGTATTCAATTTACATTCGGTATAGTTGTGTCTTTTTACTTACAAATGGTTTTTTTTTCTCTGGAGCTAATCCTAACATAACCGCGGACGAAGTCGCGGGCAGCTGCTACTACATAAATAAATGTAAAAGTGATTTTGTAAATAATTTAATTATATTCGTTTTGTTTTTTCGTTTGTAAGTTTATGAACCGATTTTGATGCTTATGATATGATATTACACAGAATGTGCTTCTGTTTTGGTATCAAATACTTTAGACTAAGGATCTTCTACATTCATGACACAGGCATGTGTTCCGGGTCCCCGATATATTATAATCCCAAATACGCTTTAGTAAGGGGTTCTTCAAGGAAAGGTTGAAAGAGTTTTTAGGGGGTCGGCAACACGCATGCGACACCTCGGGGTTGCATGCGTTCATAGGCTACGGTGACCGCTTACCATCAGGCGGGGCGTACGCTTGTTCGCCACCATCGTGGTATAAAACAATGCAACTTACATAAATGTTAACCTGAGTGGTTGTGCTAGTTCGTGTTTTCGGACCCTCAGGATATAACTCTCCTAATGGAAACCGTTGAGTGTGTAGAATTAGAAACACATTATAATAGTAGGGTCTGTTATATAGCAGACGCCGGATATCGAAATGAAGACGGGGGTAGAAGACGCGTCGGGAGCGGACGGCTCGCCGCACCGGCCGGCGTGGATGAAGTCGAAGCTACAAGGCGGTGAGTGATCTTGACAATCATTTTTACGTATTTCGAGATATATTTATATCTTTTTATGTAGAAGTACCTGGATCACCGAGATTGGCTTGGACTTTTTTTGGAAATTATATATATGTACGAATTAAATAATGTAATATGAATAATATTTTACAACTATGAGGTTGTGTTGCTGTGTCGTTAAAGCAATAATAGTATTTATTATTTGCTAATTAAACACGGATAAAACGACATTTTCTGACAAAGAATTCCAGCTAGATCAGTTTATCGCCCATATACTGAATTTCATAACTATCGTAGGAGTCGTTTCCTAGATTCAAATGATATTGTTACGGGTTGGGGTTCGCGGATTTGGAAACAAACACCTGACGGCTCTAAATAAGACTTTATTGAGATCTAGATTACACAACAGAACTTCACAAATCACAGGTCAATCACAGTCCAAAAGAATAGCCGAGGTCCCTAATTATCGCACTTGTTCACTGGTACCAAACGTAGTTTCTTCGCTTGTTGCTCAGAACTGAATGTATCAGTCGACGCGCCGGGCCTCTTATATAACGTGGAACACGGGTTCGAGAAAGTTCCGTCCGCGGAACGCTATAATACATCTTTCGAGAACAGATCTTTCTAGAACCCACGAGTCGTCAAGGTATATAAGTACACAGAAATAGTAGCTTTTTCTTTTCAACCTTATGACCCGATGGTAAGGTTCTCCGTAACAATATATAGATAAGAATTTCTCGTTTAAAGATATTGGATGTAGTAGTATTGTCCCCCAGTGAAGAAGATCTCGAACAGGGAGCGCCGCCGCCGCCAGAACGAGAACCTGCGGCGGCTGCTGACGCCCAAGAACGCGCTCATGGTGCTCAACGAGATCATGCCGGCCGAGCAGCTCGCCAGCGTGAGTCGCGTACATCTGTCGCTATTAGTGGACGTCTGTGTGGTTACAGTCTGTTTGAGTTGTTGTCCACCTCAAGTCTTGTGAAAAGCTGAAAAACAGCTGGGCCCTGATAAGATCTCTCGGCCTTTCGAGAAATGTCAATTGATGTGGTCCTACAAAATTTAATAATAAGGTACGCGAGGAGGGAAAACATACAAGGAAACCTTAAGTGTCATCTATACACATTAAATGGCGAAATTAATTACTATTTATGTGTCAACTTAACTGATTATTGTGTGTGTGTTTTGATAAGAAAAAAAAAATTGAAAACGATATAATTACCGAATCTGTTCAAAATATTATATAGAATCGATTAAGAAATGGCCTGTATTTACCTTTCACTTGGCTAAATTACTTTGTTTCAGTGTAAATATTAGGATTTATTTTAATATGTAATCATTAGTTTACTTTTCTTAAATAAATCTCTGCTGTATGCACATACTTTTATACGAAATGTCTTTTATGCATTACTCTATTTGGAACAAATATTATGTATCATTGAAATTTTATGTTGTGGTTAGTCGGTGGGAATAGTAAACAGACGCAATAAATAGTAGTTTATCTCTTTGTTTCATAACACTTAAATAAATACCCGGGTAAGTTATAAAACAAATACCTATGTGGTATGCGGTAGTCCGCGTGCGGTAAATGGTCGTTGTTGTGTGCGAGCAGCAGTTCCGCGTGGAGGCGCTGGGCGGCGCGCAGCAGTACCGCGCCACCGCGCACAGCTTCCGCGCCGACCTCACGCTGCACGGCCACTGCTACCAGGGGTTCGGTGAGCGCTGCCTACTCTCCTAGCATTTACTACCTTTTCCTAGCATTTACTACACTTTCCCAGCATTTACTACACTTTCCTAGCATTTACTACACTTTCATGGCATTTACTACACTTTCATAGCATTGCCTACTCTTTCCTAGTATTGCTTACTCTTTCCTAGTATTGTCTCGACTTTTCTAGTATTGATTCCACTTTTTTAGCCCTTTTTAACATAAACTAATAAGATACACGAATTGATTTTAATCAGTTTTTTTTTAAATAATTTTTGAATGCCATTATCATCAAATGTTACGCTTAAAGAACATCCTATAACCTTAAGACTAATCTGTACGTGTTATATTTAAATCTGTGTGTGCGCCCGCCAGGCGAGAACAAGCTGTCGGCGCGCAACGCGGCGGCCGAGCAGGCCATCCGCGACGTCATCCTGCAGCGCATGCGGCGCCTGCTGCTCGACGCGCCGCCCGCGCCCCTCGCGCCCCCGCGCCCCCGCGCCCCACGGTCCCCACGCGCCCCCGCGCCCCCGCGCCCGACGCTCCCTACGACGCAGAAGGTTTGTTATATTTGAAGATCATTGCTGCAGACTTCCTCGCCGGTTCCTCTCCGCAGAATGTGTGTCGACTTTCCTTTTTTTTGGAACGGCGAGGAAATCTGCTGCCAGAGTGTGGAGTTCTATGACAAAATGGGACCGTCACGGGGGCCCACTAAACCTCCTCGGCGGTTGGCCTCCGTGTGTCTGTCGGGTTGCGGGGACTCTCGCGAACGAACTAACGCGACCCGGCGACAGACCGCTCGAGACGAACACTACCACGGATTTAGAGTGGGCTAAACACCGCAACCACTTCTACCAGACATGCTGCTTGATATTGATATATTTAAAAATATTGATTAGACGATCAAAATTATTTTGGCATTACAAAATACCTTCAAACGAAACTAGTGTTATATAATCTGCTTGTCGGACACAGGAGCAGAAAGTCAAGAGGCGGAAGACGAGGAAACCCTGCCCATGATCCAGCTGGCGTCGTTCGCGCTGCACAAGCTGTTCTCCGAGTGGGAGTACGCCGGACATAAAGTTCCACAACTGAAACCTCATAATAATTCTGTGAGTTAATTACTCTATTTATAATGTGGAAGTATTTAATATAATGAAGAATAACATAAGTCTTATACAATTGTCATTATAAATTTGGATTTGTATAAAGCAATAAATATAATGCCACTATAGTGTTGGGAATTTTTTAGTAAACAACTGCATTTTTAAATCTTTCTATTCACTGCTTACCAAGAATACATAAAAACTTTAAAATAGCAAGTTAAGGAAAGGGTACACCTAACATAAAGTAGCATGCACAATATAAATATATTATAAACATTCACAAAAACAAATACACTCAGACTAGAAAACATGTCTATATGGTCAATACAAACATCTGCTCCGAGCGGGAATCGAAACCGCGACCTGTGGCGCTTAAGGTAGTTCCGCTATCGCTGCGCCACAACATCGGCAACAATAAATTAAAAGTAACCAATAGAGGCGATGCTCTTTCCACATTCCTCATTCGACAATGTTGCGAAATTCCATATTATGTGCAGTTGCGAGTCGCCCTTGGCTGGTTATTCAAACGACGCAAGATTTTAGATACATGTGTGCGTGCCCGTGACCGCGGCGCCCCCGTGCAGGTGTCGGAGACGGCGTCGGACGCGGGAGCGGGAGTGGGAGCGGGGGCGGGGGCGGGGGCGGGGCCGGCGGCGCCGCGGCGGGCCGCGAAGGTGAAGCAGCTGCCGGCGGACGCGGCCGCGATGCACCCGTGCATGCTGCTGACGTACATGCGGCCGCAGCTGGAGTACCGCGAGCGGCCGGCGCAGGGCGACCGCCCGCAGAACATGATCTTCACCATGACCGTCGACGTGGACGGCAACACGTATGTCGGGCGAGGTATGCTGGCTTGATTTGATGGCGAACATCTTTTCTCTTTCTCTCCTACAATACGTGACAGTGACCTAGTAAGAAAGAACGGAAGTGTGTAAAGGACATCCAGGGAAGACTGTGCCGATTTACCAATAAGAGCGCGCTACTTGATTTGACCAATGAGAGCGCTTCATTTGATTTGAACAATGAGAGGGCTTCATTTAAGTTGGCCATTGTTAGCGCTTGTCCATTCCATTTTCGTATGCAATACCTCATTGCACTAGTACAACACCCTATTAAATAAAAGTAACTATACAATTTTATTCATAATCAAATAACCAATAAGGACTTTTCGCATTAGTATTGAATTTACGAAAGGGCCCCAGCGAATCAGGACTTTTATCTGTATGGAAGGTCCGGCTGGCTGGTTTAACATAATTTTCTTTTCACAGCGTCCAGTAAGAAGGACGCGCGCAAGGCCGCGGCCAAGGCGGCGTGCGAGGCCGTGCTCGGCGTCACGTTCGACTAGGGCGGGCGCCGGCGCCGGGAGCTGTCCGCCGAGGGATGGAGTTGCAACAATCAATAGAATCGCTTCATTTAGCCGGTCTCAGCACAGCACCTCGACACCGTTGCGGCGTTGTGGGTAGCGAGTCTGCCTTTAGCCTCGACGGTTGCGGGTTCGATTCCCGCTTGGACGGATGTTTTGCATTGATCTCACAAATATCTATTTCGGTCTGGGCGTTTGTCCTTGTGGGTCTCCTCACATGCTGTTATCGTAACATCTGATAGTAATCCCTAACTCTTGTTAAGTAAATGGATCATATCTAATGCCTTCCTGGTTCGCCCTTAGGATTACGAGAGTCAGATATTAAATCCGGACAGTAATAAGCAGACCCCAGGTAATACACCTGTAATACAGGGAATAATACTACACTAGTACAGGTCCTCACGGTTTAGTGGATCGAGGCTATGTATCTGAAGCAATGCTATTGGCTCTTAACAAACACCCCTCCCTGTGTATCTGTAGACTTATTCTAATATGATTTGTCATGATGTCTCTTCCACCATCGATATTATCTTTTAAGAGATTTATACAAAAAGTATGAATGGTTATTCTTTACACATAATAGGTTGGAGTACCTATCCATGTACTTTATATTATATGACCAGGAAATTATGCAATTAGCTAAGATCAAACCTAGGATAAGTTTGATCTAAACAATACTTATCTGTAACAGAGATGAAGTAAATTTTTTTTAGAATATTTAGCTATGGTAAAAGTTCTGTTTGAAGCAATGACTATTTATTAGGGGCCATCTAGAAATGAAAGTCACACGTAATTGATTCTCGACGAAGTGTGACATTGTGTGACAAGTCCTGACGTCACATTTCAAAATCTAATATATACGGAAATAATCTAAACTGGAAATGTTAACGAAGTTTGAAAAAAATTTCTATATTACTATAAACTAATTTGGGAATTGCTATTTTAATTTAAACAACTTCTACATGTAAAGTTGTTAATAGTATGTAGCGTCACACATGTGACAAGGACAAGGTTATAAAAATTAGTGCGATGTCATTTATGGATGGTCCCTATAATTTATTCGTCGTAATGACAATATACAATGATATGTATTTATATATATACAAAGATATGATATGATTTTATTATGCGCATCCTTCATCAGGTATTTCTGATGAAATACTTTCATATCATCTCTAACAATATTTTTTTAGTTTTATAAGAGGTATGAATGACTTCTAAGGAAATTTCAGGAGGAATTCAATTTATGCTTAAATAAGAAAAAAAATTAAATCGTAAAGGGTTATCTTTTGGATATAATTTTTTTGAAACTTTGATTAACGAGATTGTTTCGTGAAAATAGCGTAATAATTATAGTTTATCCAATTACGAAAAAAATGTATGTGGTTTTGTTAAAGAAACTTTAGAAGTAAGAAGATTTTTTTATGGGCAAAAATACATTGTGACCGTAGATAATGATACGGTATATCCTTCTTCATATAAAGTTTAATGTATTACTTACATGTTGTACTGTAAGGTCAACAAAACTTGCACCACGATGGCTCGTATTGTATATGAACAAACGGCGGGTATAGTATGACCATAGACATATAAGAATAGACTACGCTAGTGATTTGACTACCGTGCAAGTGGACGTTACAGTTTGATGAAAAGAGAACGAATGATAATCCTTATCCCTTGTAACTAATAATAATACACTAAATTAAAATAATAATACACTAAATTGCGCGTCTACAGGGCTTAAAATGACAGTGACAGCGCCATCTACGAATTGACTGCGATCTAAATAATACCATCGCATGCGCTACAAAAACCTTGACTTCGATGGATTATTTCTTCTCATTCTTACTTTCGCCTGCACATGAGCCATGTTTTTAGCCACTTAAAAAAAGTAGGAGGTTCTATGTTCGGCTGTATATGTTTTAATGTTTCAAATATATGGGATGAACTATCTACTGGCTGTATATCGGCTGTAAATCGTTCTCTTTTTATCGAGTCGACGCCTACTTCCGGTCTATTGTACGTCTACGAGTATGACGTGCTTTGACATAGATATCTTTATGACAATTGTAATAAAATATTTCTTTTGTTGTTTATTTTTATGAGTCCATAAAGCAATATTTGCCGACGAACGACTGAATAATTTTATAAGTAGCAATTTTTACTATAATTAGTACAATTTACCAGTTCAATGTTTGTTATGGAATAGTATTCATGTTACAGTTTTTTGTTTACTCTCACCATGTTATGATGATCTGAGGTGGAGTAAAACATTTTAATATTGTGGCATTTTATGAGAAATTAAATTTATATAAACAATTTTTTACGTGATATTCGTAAATAATCGATGACGACTAACGTGATTAAATAAACTGGAAATTTTACCAATTTAAAAAATCACACGAATTAACTTCTATCGTTTTTTTTAAGTCAAAATAAAAATAAAAGTAAAAATAAAATTAATAGGAAAAGTGTAAAGAATTACATTTGAGTCAAAACTACATGCCACGCTGGCAGCACTATCGGTAGAACTTAAAAATACATCATCTTTATTTTTAGTACATGACATGACATGTAATGATATCCTGTATCGGGGTTCCAGACATACATGCTTGTATGATCAATACATACATCTGCCCCGAACGGGAATCGAACCCGTGACCTGTGGCGCTTAAGGCAGATTGGCTACCGCTGCGCTCCAACGTCGTCAAAAAAATATATTGCGAAAGATTTAAACTTTTAGTCGACTTTCCCCTGTATTAACCTATTTTAGATTTAGATGGATATTATACTTAGCGCTTTAAATGGTAAAAAATGGACAAAACGACAGAAATTTATTGTGATTTAAATGGGAGCATTTATTTAATTACGTAAAAGTCGCATGTTGTAGAGTAAGATTTATTTCTAATTAAAAGCAGAGCATTTAACTAATAAATTAGCAAACACTTTAGAAAATAACATATAGCTTATGAATTTAATTAGTTATTACGTGTAGTTTATTATTTATGTAAGTCTTAGGAATCAAATCTTGTATTATTTTTAGTTTTTAGTTTTTACGAAAGCTGTATCTAATTAATTGTATGTTCTTCAAAAAGTATTTTCATACCCATTTCTAATATAAATATATGTAGAGACATAGTTGACAGGTAAATAAATTTGTGACTTGAAAATATGTCTTTTATTCGTTAGAGTAGAACACGTGAGCTGTAACTTGTTAGACTTCTCCATACAGTGGAATCCAGATAATGTAACGATGGCTCCACGATCGAAAAATGTTGCTACCTATTACAGAAATAAACAACTTCTGTCTGTTTTAATACTCGAACTACATTATGAAATATTTTAAATTATGCCTTTTTATAGTTCAGGAGTAAGGTAGTAAAAGATTTTTAGTCATTAAAGATTAAAAATTATTAATAAGCGATTAAAGAGAACAGATTTCATCCCCTGACAGCAACAAAATTACGTTTCAAATTGGCGTCAGTGGTTCCACTGTTAGTCGTTCAACTGATAAGTTGGGACACTAATCTCGCTGATGCCAGTATAGCGACATCTACTCGCAGCGCCACGCAACTCGACGTAACGCGATGAATAGATCGTCACCGTCGTAACAAGTATATTCGTTGGGCCGCGGCTCGCGTGCCAATGTCACTCGCCGGGTCTGAGGTGTTGGAGGGACATTTCATACCTCGTTCCTCCACATTAGTGTTGATGGGAAAGCCTCTCTCGAGGTTGAAATTCTATTGAATTCTGAATTCTTAAATAAATGCATAACTTTTTATCAGTATATTGTTAAATACAGGTTTGTTTGTTCTTTGTTTGTAAAATATAATTAATTGGATAATTAATAAGCCTGACAAGCGCATGTTAATCATAAACTTTTGAATGCGCTCGCACCGTAATTATAAGTAAGATACAAATATAATATCTAGTTTTAGTGTTGGAGATTAAAAAACTATTTTCTGTTTACTACATTTTTATTTTAACATTTGAAACTTTTAACTTGAGTAGGCATGTATATCTAGTCCTGTACTACCTACGCAGTTGTTCAGCAAAACAAAAACAACGTACACAAACAAATGAAAACTTAACAGAGATTGAATAAATAATTGTTAAGTATTGTAACATAATTAAAAAATAAAATCCATAAATTGTAAACAAATTCAACTATTTAAAAAATATCAAATTTTGCAATGTAGATAGGTACTTACTTCAAAGAAGTCTGTCTCTTACAATTTAGAAATTTGTTGATTAAATAATTGACATAGAATGTGTCTATCGTTTACATTTCATATTGGCTTTTTTATTACATGACATTTTTCTTTTTACAATATCTTGTAAAAGTTTTGTTATTATATTGAATCTTTACCTAGCTTCGGTAAGATAAAAACCGCAAGCTACCGTTAATAATTCAATTGACTCAATGTCTATGTCATGATTATCAGCAAACGAAAATTGGGAGATTCGTCCGTTACATACTAATTTACTTTAAATGTAAGTCTAATATAAAGATAATCGTAACCTGGTCATTGAAATGTTAGCATTCTTATATATATTAAGTTATATACTAAACAATCAAAAGATATGTATTAAATAAAATGATTTAAAATTAACATTTATAGAAATAAAACAAAAATATCTAATCTAAAATACTTGGCACCTTATTGTACGTTAAATTTAAGGTTAAATGGACGCGAAAATCTCATTGAAAAGAATTATTTTGGAAATACAACGTGTACATATAAGTTTCGACATTATTATTCGCCGACAAGCTTCCATTTGCGATCCAGTGCAACACTCCAATCAAGTTAAAATGTATTTAGAGATCAGTCACGAGAAAGAATAAATGGTATTTTATTATTTCATAACGGTTGGGAAACAAGCATATGGTCCGCCTGATGGTAAGCAGTCACCGCAATCACATTGCAAGTTGCGAACCCGAGGGTTAGTAGGTAAGGGATGAGGAGGGTGGAAAGTGAAAGGGAGGGTGGCAGATTGGGCCTCCGGCGCTCTCACTCGTCGCACGAAATGCAACCGTACTCCGATTTTTTGTGAGAGGGGACTTTCCTGGTCGAACTCTCATTTCACTCTCATTTTCAGGGCTCATTTGTTCTCAGAGCTTTTCACATTTCTTATTTTCTATTGCTTTGTTTCATCTTCATCCATGACATATATCAACAGGTATTTCTCAACCAATTACGTATTTTATCAACTTTTGTCTTTTGTTCTGATACACTTCTACAAACCTTGATTGTCTATTAGCTTAGGCACTAAGTACTAGCTTTAAGGATGGTAGCGTTTTCGACTTAAGTACATTTCTTAATTTGCTGCGCTACTATTTCGCTTCAAATTTGTTATACGAAATAATGTTTTAATAAAGTTCCACAATTGGACCTCAATAATCTACAACTAGGCAAGTTACAGTAACCTGTAACTCCACATGGACAATGGACTCTGAAGTAAGGCAAGATGTGGTGGTTCCTTACCGCCTACTAATAATAAATGTAACTGTCGTTCACCATTCCTCGGAACACTTCTTGCACGTCTCTCACTTAAATCTTGAAGTTCAATATCCCCAGGACCGACACCAGAGTCTGGAGTCAAAGCGGAACCCAGATTTCTTATATCCGGTCCCAAATAGTGAGGATTACTGAAGCCGGAAGATGATGCTCCAGAGAGTCTATTTACTTTTTCTGCGCTCGCGTAGTCTGAGGTGGACATTTCTCCTTCATCTTCCGTGGTAATCGTGGTCTCTGTTACGGGTTCTTTTGTAAATCTAACTGATGAAGATTTTGGCAAGGTAATTTTACTCTTAACGCCATTCTTTTCATGTTTAAGTGAAGCTATCTCACGTTTCATATCTTCTTCTTCTTCGGAGTCAAAGTATACGAGTTTGGTAGCCTCGATTGGTGATAGAACTGGGGTCGGTAGGACCATATCTGCGAAATCCGGTACGGATATTGGTTCCAGGACATATCGCATCGGTATTCGGCTTCGTCCGCTACTCGAGGGCTCTCTCCACCGTCGGCTGGCAGTCTTTCATCCATGATATAAGCAGATCGGGACTTGGACAGTGAAGAACGCTCTGTTCGAACGAGGCTTTCGGTGGAGTCTTGGTCACCCGCTAACACTGTATAAGAGCATCTTGCGGCACGACGGATATGGAAGCTGGATAGTTTGGATATTTCGCGTAGGAAGCCAGTGGAGGGTTCAGTTCGTGTTTGTGATGTTTGCTGGCCGAGAGGCGCGCTTTGCACGCGGCCGTGTGTTCCTCCGACGAGTAGGGCGCGACTGTCCACGCGAGCAGATGGCCATTTCACACTTTGCATTATTCGCTCCCAGGTTTCCGTGGCTGTAAAAGATGGAGTTAAATTGTTTGTAATTAAAAAAAGGCTTTTAACTACTAAATAAGCAATGTGGTCACTGGCCCAAGCTTGTTTATCTTTGGTAATTGGTAAAATGTGTGCTAGTTCACAATTAAATCTTTGCGCTCGTGTCGTACCGAAGTGGAACCTCCAGAGCTCGTTGGTGGCGTGTCCGGCGACCTCCCCGCCGAAGATGTAGAGGTGCGCGCCGGCGCGCAGTCCCGCGTGTCCGCTGCGCGCGCCCGGCCCCGCGCGCGTCGCTCGCACCGCGCTCCACACGCGCGACACTGGGGGCGGAAAGTATTTAATTACCAGATAGATAGATTTTGATTGGATTTTTTTTGTATATTTCTGGAAATTCTCCTTTCCTTCTAGATTTTATCCAGATTTCTGTTGTATTTTTACTGTATACGTATGCTACGCGTGGATTTTAAGACAAAATTTTCGAAATTTAATTTTTAGATTTAATTGATAGAGCTTTTTACCCTAATCCGATATTATTGTAGATTACTCCGAGGTGGAAGCAGGTACAAAAGTATCCCAGCGCATTGGTATCAAATAGGGAATATTTATTTTTTGGGAATACATTTAAGAAAAGTGTATTCCCAAAATTATTAATGAACTTGGCTGATACGGAGCCACGGAAACGCGTGGGCTTGATTATGTTCCATGACTCATCTTCACAACAAGCTTTCTATACCGAAAAGCAAAACAACTTATTAAAAACTATGCTTATATTAATAAATTTCAGCTAATGCAATCATTGTTTAGGTCTGACGAAGTCTAACAATCTGGACATTCGAGAGTTGCGCTAATATTATTAAATCGTGCCCCTACTGGTGTCGTAGTGCCACAGGTCGGCGCAGTCGCGCAGGTCGCACTGGCCGCCGTGCACGTACAGGCGGTTGTCGTGCAGCGCGGCGGCGTGGCGGTGTCGCGCCGGGCCCGGGTTCGCCGTGCGGACCTGGTGCCATGTCTCTGTCTCTAAAACAGATATTTTATGGAATTCCAATTCGTTTGATGACAATAAAAAGAATACCTAACAAATTTTCGTCGTGGATACAAGAAATACTAACCGTAATGGAATGCCCAGAGCTCATTAGTGGTTCCTATTAGGTCTTTATATCCACCGTATATCAGTAGGCAGTCTTTAAGCGCGTGTGCGGAGTGTCCTCGCCGGCCGCGCGGTTCGCACGGCGCCGAGCGCGTGTCTCGGCTCCCCCGTCGTCGAAGTGTCGAACAACCAGACTGACCAGGTAACTTACGCCATGTTTTAATCTAAAACATGAATATGGTGGTATGGTCAGATTGATTTAAATTGTAAATAATAGTAAGACCATGCTTCTCCCAGCACAAATGGGCCAGCTCGACCAAGTACTACCCTCTTGGAGAGAATCGGCGTAAAGTAGCAGAGTACTATTGCGTTTCGATCCCATCCCTTCCTGTTCCTTAAGTTCCGCATTTTATACTTCAATCAATCTTAAAATGTATCATCCGCGTTCATATATTTTTGAGTGGCGGAGACTGCTTAAGACTTTCAGCACGGACGGACCGTATGCTTGCTTGCCAACCGTCAGGAAATAAAAAATACCTAAATTATAGATTAAATTCATATTAGTAAGTAAAAATATACTTACAAAAACAAGTTGATACAGTACTCATAATATAATAGATGAACTGTGGCGGTCACGAAGGTATTCAGGAAAAACAAAGTAAAATAGCTTCAATTTGGATATTTCGCAAAAATATCCTAATGTTTTGAGGGTACTCATAATATTCAGCTTCCGTTTTATAACATTAGTGTCCGTAGACCTAGAGACCTAAATAAAATCCACTTCTGGTCGAGCTCATAGTTTTGTATTAGACATACCTCAGTATCATAAATCCAGAGTGGTGTTTCATTGGAAAGCGCGCCAGCCTCGCCGCCGAACACGTAGAGCTTGGTGCCGTGTGGCGTTGCGCTGTGCTCCTGCAGCGCGGGCGGCGGTTCTCCGCGCGCTTCTAGTCGCTCCCATTTACTTGTGGCTGTGAAAATGAAAGGAATAGACATATACAAATTGAATATCTATAATTCTTACCAAGCCAAATTAATTAATCTAACTTTTCAAGTAGTATGTACTTTTTAGAAATGACATCGTCCATTAGAGAAGAAACTACTAAACGCAATGTTACAGTTCACTTCCGCGGTTAATTGGTCTCTAGGGAACCGTAAACTGTTCTCGACCTAATTAGAGAGTGTCCTAGAGAAACGCTGCCACTACCAAGAGCCCTTGACACCCACGCGGTGCCCGAGGCGATCTGAAGATAACGCTACAGCTCACATTGAATACAGGAGCATGTTTCAGAAAGAGAAAATATTATGAACCGTTCTAGTACCTTTATTTTTTATATGCCCTGTACCTTAGCTAACTAAACTAGTTCTAACTGAACTTACTACTACATAACTAGGTAATTCTGGTACACGATCTTTTAAAAATATTCTATTTCTGAAATATTCCACAGTGTATAGAGACTTATTTCTTTTCATTTTAATAATCTATCTTTAGTGAAGTGTTATCGTAACTCCATTCAAATTATTTTAATTATTATTATTACTTGTTGTAAAATATTGTTGTTGCTCCAAACCACCAGGAAGCGGGTTAGTTTTAACAGGACTAAAAGTACATGAATATGTCATAACTGATTTAACATTTTTTTAATGATTGAATTTTTTGCAAAATACAAAATACAATGTTCAATTGATTCGGTGTTGAAAACAAGATACCAGCTTAGTTGACGAGCATCATCACAAAGATGATTCCGATCAAATCTTTCAAAACTAAGCTGCAAAAGTAATTTAGATTGTGAAGAGACGTAAATGAGAATATGGTAGGAAAAAAGACATTGCACAGACCATGTTATAAAACTAATTCTGGATTAGAAACCATTATAAGGTCAAGAAGGGAAGGGGTACTGCGAAGAAAGTAGGTTTGTTTGGTTAATGTGATTCGTATTGAAGTATAACTTCCGAAAAAAAACAATTGTGCGAAATGACCGACCACGAAAGAAGCTCGGACGGCTAGTGTTAGCAATTAAAGTACGATATTGGCATCTAAAAGTGGTTCAAGATGATAATATATTCGATTGCAGAGTGCTTTTAAATGGTTCCATATTTTAAATGTTGTGATAAGCTAATGAGACATGACTAGTTACATTTTCCGGCTTAGATTAGAATAAACTGCCTAAACTACATTTACGGAAATGAGATTAGCGATGAAAAAAGAATGCTATAAACTGTATAAAAAAATACAATAAATGAATAAACGCAACACATTCAACCAAACCATTAGAATTGATTAGAACATCGAAAAGCTTTTCTAGTTGTAAATACTTAATTTTAATAACGGAGCAGTAATGGAAAATAAAAACTTAGTAGAGTACCTATTACTTAGAATAGAAACTAAAATTCTGAATAATTCTAACATTAGAACTTCATACAGATCGGTATACGAATAACGTTGTTTAGGCGAAATCTGGAAGACTGCTGTTTCGAAAAAAATAATACCTTTTTCAAAAGAAGATTATATAAATATTAAGCCTTCTCACTTAATTATAATTAATTTTAAGCCTTCTCACTGTACACCTCCTCCACCGCTTCTCATGTTCATCTCCTCCATCTAAAGGTTGCCTGGAAGAGATCGCTGACTTAGCGATAAGGCCGCCTTTTGTACATTTTAGAAATTTGTAATTTACTTTTTGTTTATCTTTGTGGTGTGCAAATAAAGTATATTTATTATTATTATTATTATTATTATTATTATAAAATCTGACTTACCTAGACAATATCTCCAAAAATCCCTCAGAGGCACCGATCCACCAGCACCCCTGCCGCCCAGCACGTACACATAGCCCCCCAGTAGAGTGGCAGAGTGCTTGCCGCGCGCGCACGGCGCCGCACGGACCGCGCCGCCACTCTCTACCGTCACCCACATCACCTGCAACAGCATATTTGCCACTTATATGTGGAATCTAATGTAATCTATATACCCATGCAATACCCATTGCGATTTGGGTATTCTTAAAAAGCTTCTTTGTCTTGAAAAGGAAACATTTTATGAAGTGGAACTGCGGATAATAATTAAAAGTGATCACCGGTTAAAACTAATAAATATTTCACGGACTTGTATAAAATTAGTTAGTTTAAATATGGTTAATGAAGGAATATGCCTAATTTAAACTTGTAAAATAAAACAAATCGAGGAAGAAAAGAAAACTGACTGACAATAAATAATAATTCGCCACAACAGAAGTCTGTGCCTTATGTGCCGGTGTTCTACTTAGCACCGACTTATGTTTAATAACTGGTCGCTTTTGTAGTCATTATTTTAACATCAAAGGTTTTACGATAAAAATGTTTTATACCCCCGTCTCGTTTCCCCTCAAGTTTATAGGTAGTTCGCCATATGTATTGTAATGAAACGTTCGTCCCTCAGGGCTCGTTGCCGGCGCTCTGTCTACGCCATAACTACTACTTATTGACAATTCGCATCCCTTCTGTGAGGGTTCCGAGTAGGTGATCGTTTACAGCGTGTAAATATTGGTTGAATGTAATGGAATGATAGATGCACTTTCGTACGATAGACATGTATTGTACAAGTTTTTATATTAATTATGTACGAGTTTAGTACGCACGTCATAAGAACAGTTTTGTTCTCCTTATGTTTTAATTTAACTTCCCGCCTGCCATCACTTCAATCAATTTAACATCTGCCCGCGACTTTGTCCATCCATCCTTTTACGTAAAACTCAGTACAACATTTTGGCTTTAAATATGATATCAGAATAATGTAATTATATACTTTTAATATACAGAAAATTAATAGTAAAATCATGCAATTTCAATGTATGTTTATACCTTTTTACTGCTTTATTTATTTTAACGCGGCACTTTTAATAGAATTTAATTTATTACTTAGAAGTGTCTAATGGCAAAAATACTTTTAAATTTTACCAATAGCAGATAACATTTTATCTCACAAACCGAATTGCTCGTTGGTCGGCTGCCAAATTGCTGCATCTAGAAATTTGCTCTATTTGTAGATAAGTAAGTAATAAATGGGTAAAGATAAATTGTGTCAATGCAATACTAGTAACGATTCAGCAATTTGCAAACGGAAAAGTAACATTTTGTTGTGGTGTGTAGTCACCTAATTCTTCAAGTATAATTTTTCATTCGTTTTTTGCTCGTCACTTCCATGTGTCTAATGTACTATTGACCTGATTTTGATTCATCGTGTTACTCAAATACTCAACACGAGTCTTTATTATATTAACAAACTTATTATATTGGTACTTTTTTGTGAAAGTAGTAAACAATTAATAATTATTTTTAACCTATCGATACGCTCGAATCAAAGATGGGTGGAAATGCACTTAATGCTTAGATTCCTGTGTGATATATTCTGAAGACTAAGAACCTTTTCAATATTAAATTATAAACTATCGCGTTTAATGTTCATATTAACAATTACAATTTATTTTATATACGCCTGGAATTTGATTACTTTGATTTGTTTAATTGGGAGGATGGCTTCAAACTTTCCACGGCTTGGGATCCAGTGATTAGGAAAACAAAACCGAAAAATATAAAATCCTTGGGGTGTATGGACACAGTGTGTGTGGTGTGTCGCGTTCCTTATACAGACAATGCAACAACGAGGGTGGACAGAGAAAATACTTCCACCTCAAAGACGGAATGATTCGCTGGCCAGTCTGCTTGTGACCACGGTCAGACCTGACCGAAACGTCAAGCACCGATAAAAGTAATTTTTACGCGTTAATTCCCGAAAAGTATTAATTAATATGAACCTTTTCACTCTTCACTTCACCGGATGAACAATATAACCGAGTTCCACCAGTGGTGCACCCAAACTGCAAGATATATTGTAATGTTTATGGGATTTTTGTTCACGGTTTTAAATTGCGCAAATGAAATTTTGAAAGGCAAGAGCAAATATTTAGGCATTTAAGCTAAAGGCTTATACAGCTTCTAATTAAGCTACAACTCTTCACCCCTTATCCTTTTATTGGTCGTGTCTAGTTTATCTGACTTAGTGAAAACACGTTTTCCGTTTCCGAACAAATACAATCACACAGGGGTTGGTTTTCGTTTTTGTTTTGGATTAAGGGTGCCGTCAGTGCGTCTGTGGGATCAGTCGGGTACTACTGTAATTTTTATTTCGTACCGATGGATCGTGATGTTGTCAGCAAGTATGAAAACGCTCAACCATTTTGTTCATTAATTCATTGTAGCTCAATGAAACCATTGTATGATTTTTATAACCAAGCAATAAACAAATAATTGATAAAATCAGCGCGCATCGTGTATTGATTATCATCTTTTAAAACATGGTATAATAATATAATTAAATGTATTTCTATACAATTTTATTTCAATTTGCGTCAGTTGATTTTTTATATTATGAAACAGTATCGTTAAAACAAATTTCACACGAGGCTTAGCAAGAAACGGAGCGAAAAAAAGGCCGTCATGTAAGCAGCAAGATGGCCGGAGGCGCTGCGACGTGGAATATTTGCGTTTTTCCGTTTTTCCCTTTTGAATTTTACACAAAAGTAGCATCATCATCATCTTTACCCTTCATTCTGTACAAAGTACCTCGCATTTCCTTGTTTTTAGTAAAATTTTGTTTGAATAATATTTATATTTGAAGCTAGCCTTTGCTTGCGGCTTCGCATGTAGTTAGAAATTATACAATAACTTTCTTATAATTTTTCGGTTCTTTTCATCATATTTTCGGTGTTAAAAGTAGACGTAGAGAACGTTAAAAAATGATTAATAAATAAATAAATAAAATTAATCAAATTTTATTATTCCTTTATGAATAAATATGCCAAAAAAACATCTAGTACAGTCTTTGAGCATTAAGTGAAATATTTTAATCATTTTCTATAGGCCTTCCATGGGCGGTATCAGTCAGCTAGTCTACAAAATCGTTCTCGTCAGGGCATTGATTAATGTTATGGGTTATGTTATGTTATATAATGGTTTTTGGTCACATATTTATTGATAATTGGTTTTATTTTTGACAAGTCCAAATATTTAGCCAAAATAAAAAAATTAACTGTTAGATTGGTAATAGTCACTGTTATTGACAGCGGTTTGACCAAGCCTGTATTTCATTTAGGATGCAGTCAATGGGGGAACCACCCTACAAGCTAGGGGTGGTAGAGGGTGGTGGGTGGCGATTATCTCCCCACTCTCGTCTCGACAGTGGAGAGTTTAATTGAGGGCTCCACCGCCTTTCTACTCACAACATCATAACTGGATATGTATGAAATGTTATATCATGAAAAATTTAAGAGTTTTATGTTTCATAAAAAGTAATGCAAAAATTAATTATCGATAAAAGTACGGGCCACTTGATGTCGTGTAATTTTTTTTATTTGGCTAAACATAATGTTATTACGTTTATGGTTTCTTCAAAAAGGTTATAATTTGAATTTGATTCGGTTATTAATAATAGCAGAAGTGTAATTTTCATTTATGTAGCGGTTAACCATCGAAAAGAGGGCACTCAGCACTAATTCGATAGGTTTCTTTAACGTCTGCGAGAAGGTTTGCACCTTTTACACGGAGTTTTTTATATCATGATGTTTGACAAACAAGCATACGCAAGCATTGGTAAGCAGTTACCGCACCCTATGAACGCTTGCGATACTTGCAGTATCACATGCGCGTTGCCAACCCGAGGAACAGAGGGGGTGCTAGTCTGAGCCTCCGGCAATCTCTTTCTCATCCCAAAAGTACTGTTACTTTACGGAGATTTTTAGCATCTCATTTCGTTAAACCGATAACGATTGTTTCAAGATTTTATACGACAACTTTATGTTGTGTGTAACAAGCTTATATTGTATGAAAACCTACAAGGACCACACCCACATCAAAACATCGTATCGTGTATTGTCAACAAAAACTTTGCTCCGAGAAGGAAACGAACGCGTTGTTTCTAATGTACCGCTTCAATTATTACATCCGACTATTCCAAGAGATACGACTATATAACACAAGTACCTAAGTACTTAAATACTATAATTATCGTAAGAAATATTGTAAATATTAGCACTTTTTAGGGTTCCGTAGCCAAATGGCTAAAACGGAACCCTTATAGTTTCGTCATGTCCGTCTGTCCGTCCGTCCGTCTGTCCGTCCGTATGTCACAGTCATTTTACTCGGAGACCATTGACTCTATCTATACGAAATTTACTAAATAGGTGTATTCTATGAACCGCACAAGGATTTTGTAATAAAATCTTAATATATATAAGAATTAAGGGTAGCAGTCCATACATGTAACTGAGAATTGAAAAAATTAATTCCAAAATATGGCAACGTGTGAGATATCTTTGGATAGGTCTTTTAAAATGATAAGGAGGTTTGATTTTGAGTTTTTTCATTAAGCCAGTAGTTGTTGAGATATTAGCTCCTAAAGTCGTAAAAATCGTGTCCCCCTCTAACTTTTGAACTACGGGATTTAAAATTCTGGAAAAATTTGAGCTTGTAGAATAGCACATGAACTTTCATCCACATTTAGTTTGAAGAAGATAGGTCTATAAATTTAAGAGATATATAAGTTTTTCCCATAACTTTGTTTTTCATATTACTTTTAATAATTACTATGAAATTACCAACTTATTTTTGCGGTCGGTTTTAATTCGTTATTATTTTTAAAACTGTTAAGATTTTTCATAACCTTACCATTACCCATTTACGCCTGTTTTCTCGATTTATCCAAGGCATTTGAACTGGTTAATTACGATATCTTATGGCAGAAATTAAAACTCACTGGCACGCCTGAAGAAATCAACAGGATTTTTAAGTTTTGGTATAAAAATCAGGTTAATGTTGTGCTATGGCCACAGAGCTACTCAAGGTGTGGACTCGGAGCCGAGCTCCCCTATACCCACTATAACTCTAAGGTCCCATCTAGCGCCATAGTGGGACGTCGCGGGGTCGCCGAAGCACAAGATCGCGACGCCCCAGCGCTTGCCCCGAGGGGCCCACTGGTGGCGGCAACTTATTGCCGCCATACATACATAATAATACATACTAATAAATATATACAAATACATACCGCCGCGCGCGAACGCGCCAGGCCTTTCGGCCTCCACCTTAGGCAGGGCGGCATGACCTCATCCAAGTTGTTTAATCTGTATGTAAATGCCCTAATACAGACGCTCAGTAGCACTCGTATCGGATGTCATATTGACGGAGTCTGTCTGAATAACATTAGTTACGCAGACGACATGATTCTGCTGAGTGCATCTGTCTGTTCGTTATAAAAACTGCTAATTCTTTGTGAGAACTATTCCAAACTAGGCTTAGTCATGGCTTAGTCTATAACTGTAAGAAAAGCGAATGCATGGTCATTCAGGCCAGGGGAAAATTGATTCCATCTATTGTACCAGCTATCAAGTTACATGGGGTTCCACTAAATAGAGTTGAATGCTTTAAATATCTTGGGCATATAGTATTCTATGACTTGAAAGACAATGCAGATATTAAGAAGCCCTGCGAGCTTTGTCTGTTAGGGCAAATATGATTGTTTGCAGGTTTGCTCGTTGCTCAATACCAGTCAAAATAACGCTTTTTAGAGCTTACTGCACCAAATTTTACCCTAGTAGCCTGTGCGCAGACTATACGCGGAAACAGTACAATGCCCTGCGTGTACAATATAACAATGCTAATGGGTATGCCTCGTTTTTGTATTGCATCGGGGATGTTTGTGGACTGTTGCGAAAGCGGTGCACATCGTTGTTGCACAGGATTCGTTCCAGCTTAAGTGGCGTCCTGAGAGCATTTGTTAATAGATTCGATTATTTGTATGTGAACCACTGCTGTCACGTGCTGACAAATTAATCCTGTCTTAGGTTAAATAAGTTTTAGAAATTACTAACGAAGAGGCGTAAGATACTTGTATTACTAACAACATATGATCCATTGTTGGTCGAAATAAAATTATTATTATATATATTATTATATAACCATGCTGCGGAACCCTTCAGTTTCAACTGTGCGTGGTCCACAACGCACTTGACTGGTAATTTTATTATGTGACTAAATTGGCAAGCGAGCGAACGAACCACCTGATGGTAAGCGATTGTCGTACTCATTACACTATTGCTTAGCGGTAGAACATCTGACACTGCTTATTGCAATGCTTACCACCAGTAAATAAATATATTACATACAATGGAAAACCCACTTCTTTCCATTGATCGGACATATGTAGTTCTACGTGTATCCTATCGCGGAGCAAATTAAGTAGATACATATGGAATTATATTAGGTATAATACTTATAAATTTAACCGCCCATTCCATAAAAAACGGTGGCTCTTATTTCCAACTAGTTCAAATCCTGTTAATCCTTTTAGAGTACTCGTGTCCGAAATTTTCGTACTACTTGAAATTACATCGTATAAAATTTCTTAGATACAAGTTAATATTAATGTATATAGGTAGAAGTAATTTCAAATATAAAGGTTTTGTAAAGATTCATTCAAAGTGTGTTTAATTCGAAAACAATCTGTTGCATCGCTCTCATAAGTCATAATATCCATTGCGAGCTCACTCACAAGTTCTTTGTCTGCGATCGCATTCAGTGCTGTATGTGCACGTATCTCTTAACAGCTGACATCTGAACTAGTTTTCCATTCATCTCTTTGCAAGCGCTTTCTTGCTGAGATATTTTTTGTGGTAGGAGTTTTTAATGAGTAGTTTCTTTTTTGTTAAAAGACGTGAAAAGAAATATGCCATAACATATAGAAACGAAAATGATGCTAAAATAAAAATCTATATTTTTTATTGTTAACAATTTAACTCCTGAACAGTCATAATTAAAATATACAGCTTATCAAAACGTCTGTTTATTTAGCGATGCGTCTTGCGATGTTGTCACCAATGTCGTTGTAGCGACAACTACTCGCTACATAACATAACAGCGACACAAGACGCTATCTTAAGATTTCTGTTAAGATAAGGATAAATCTAATTTCCCAACATCATACCTTAAATATAATGAAAGTAAGTACTAGAGACTAACTAAGGAAGTACTACAATCTGAAAACTGTTGCGTTTCCTGCGATGAGTGAGAGCGCCGGGGGCCCATTCTTCCAATCTCTCTGTCTCTGTTCCCTTCCTTTTTTCCTTTTCCCTCTATCCGTTGAGGTTTATTTAAGTAAATGCTAAGTATTCAAAAGATTTAAAATCACCAATCTACACGAGGGTCTAGTCTGGGAAGGGATGTGACGAGGGTGATGAATCGGATTTAAGCATCGATTGTACTTAGCACCCTGCCATCTATTTGCCAACGACAGACCGTTAATTTTATTATTTAGGTTAGTTTCTTACATTCAAGCTTGAAAAAACTATTAAAATTGCATCTTTAAATTGAAGACATTTTAAGTTACTTAATTAAGATGTGATGTGTTTTGAAGCCTCAATAGCTCAACGGTAGAAGGGCCGACTTCGCTCCGTTAACACGAGAGTCGCAGGTTCGATCCTGACCCCTTGGGCTATTGTCGTACCCACTCCTAGCGCAAGCTTCGAGCTTATTTGGAGGGGCAATAGGAATATTAGTAATGCCATTAAAAAGCATTGCTAGTATTCTTTAAAAAAAAAAAAAAAAAAATGGTACGCAGAAAATATTCAACCGATGAATTTGCAGGAGACGACCTTTTCAGACTAGAAAGAAAGACGATTGTGTCAGTTAACCGAGCCGATAGATTGCTGATAGCAATCAAGGTGTAACAGGAACAATACAATTGTTCAAGTTTTTATTTTAGAATTTATGTATTCCCTGAGTTTTACTGGGAATTACAAAGCCCAAACTTGCGCACACATACAGTCATACATATATCAGGTACGCTCATGAAAAATAGGGTAGGTTTGATCGACTCGTCAGAGTGGCTCGTATTTTTCATTGACACGTAAATTATTTATAGAAAAAAAAACCTTCGTTACCTTTATCCATATTACTTGGTCCTTCGACTTTAAATTTTCTTTCTACCATAGTGTAATGATACTTGGACTCTCATACGACATAAGAACAGTCTCCTAATATTACTACTATACTATTATGTACGAGATCTATGTACGTCTTTGTATATAC
The DNA here is from genome assembly GCA_023373885.1 of Hestina assimilis. Classification (NCBI taxonomy): domain Eukaryota; kingdom Metazoa; phylum Arthropoda; class Insecta; order Lepidoptera; family Nymphalidae; genus Hestina; species Hestina assimilis. The sequence continues at coordinate 336,431 of CM041748.1, read as the reverse complement.
ATCGTTGTATAATAATTAGTACACAGTCGTGAATCAATATTCTTCAGTTTTTTTAAACCATTTTTTGTAAGAAACTAAAAACATTCATGAATTTATAGTACATAGAGCTTTCATTGCCATTAGTTTTGGGTTAAGGATCCGTTAAATATTACTAACTTTTACGATCATAAACCGTATCCATTTGGAATAGAGTATGTTTCGAAGTGTGGTGGTGTTTCGAATCTAAGAAAGAGGGTTGAACGACCCTCCCCTGCTAGTTCAGTGTTACGTAACTGTCGGGTCGACAACTCCGCAAATAGTCAAAGCTCTCACTACAAATTAACACCTGCAACTTTGCACTTGAATGAGCATCCATTTTGGTTGGTTATGAAAGTACCTTTGGCAATGTAACAAAATATTATGGAGTCTATATAACATTAAGACATTTTTTGAGAGTAGCTATAGCCCAATAATTTTATAAGATTTGGCAAAGATGCTGGCCACAATCTTAGCCGCTTGAGATTTATGAGTGTCTTATCTAATTTCTTGTGAACGATCACAGCTTATATATATATATAATATATTTGGCCTACCAAACTATTTAGTTTAATGAGTGCTTTCAACAACACGAAACGAAACCATTGCAATCTAATCAGAAATCTAGTTACAGGCTGGAATAATACAACTAAATTAATATTACTCTTGCAATAAAAGTATTCGGCCGAGCGTGTTTGAGTAAAAATCTTAATATTCTTAAATTTATTCTTAAATGAACTACTTTTTAGACTATCGATCCTTATTCTTCATTTCATTATTTATTAATTTGGGCAGAGTACTAACACCCACAAGTGGACGAGACAAAACAAAAAGTCCTCGTGGTTCAAATATAATTTCACCTAAACTCTTAGATAGTTAGGTTGATCCAAAAATGCTGTAGCTTGTATGTCTATGATGGTGACGGATTCAGTGGCCTTCGTGAGTTTTACTGTCCTACATTCATCCTGTCGACTTATCAAAAGTTTTCTTAGTAAAAAAACACTTTTTCTACAAGTTAGTTGAAATAAATATAGTAGTAATGGCCAGATCTAATTCGAAATTAAAAAATTGCGTTTGTCACATTGGGTGATATTAAGTGACAATAATTTTAAGAATTAAAAGAAGAAAAAGAAGAAAGATTGGACTGATCCTTGATAAGATAATTTCGGCTATAACTATGAAACACTTTAACGGGACTTTGTCAATTAATAATAATTAAAGGGCCTCTTCTTCCTAGCGTTATTCCCGGTACTGTACAAGAATTTACCCAGGATCTGCTTATTACTCCTATCCGGATTTGACAGGTTAGTAGTTTTTACACAGATTGCCATCTGACCTCCGTAACCCTAAGGGCAAATCAGTAACTCATTGGATAAGAGCAATTTACTTATCAAGAGTTAACAATTATTATCAGATGTTATGTGATAACAACCGGAACCGACAGCTTAACGTGCTCTCCGAAGCACGGTGGGGAGACCCACAAGGACAGTATCAATGCAAACATCTGCCCGAGCGGGAATAGAACCTGCAACCCTCGAGGCCATAGGCAGACTCGCTACCCACAGCACCACAACGGTGTCCAATAATAATAATTAAAGGTACTTAAGGAATTTGAAGTTTAAATGTAAACAGAAGAACCTGGACGTAAAAATAGAAACTGCAAATAGACGAAACAATTTTGAAACAGTAAATCGGATCAATTCACCTGTTTGGGTGTAGGGTGCTGTGGGGATGATGTAATTATCCAACTTGACGTCTGGATCTCTGAGTGTGGACTGAAACATGCAGACCTTTATTTGCGTACAAGCTGCTTACCACAATGGTGTGCGAAGGCAAAACGATTATAATGTTTAAAAATTAGGGACTCCAATGAAATGGGGAAACAACTACATATTATATCCATTAATTAATGTTGCCTAAATGATGAAACTTTTTTTATTATATTTTTTACTGATATTATTTTGATTGTTACATTTTAACATAGCTTATCTTAATAAATACATCCTTGAATACAGATAGCTTGTTTTTGAACTACTACTGACGCATTATAGATAGTATAATAAACTTTTTGATATTATTATTTTTTTCATCTTTATTTAAAGAGCTTATCGGTGACTATGTTGCTCTATTAATTAAACAAATGAACCAAATGATCTTACATGTAAGCATTAGTTTGTTAATTTATACAGTGACTTAGCACTATCAGATTTTATCTTTTATGGCATTTGCTGTTAGTGCAAATGTTATTGAAAGTAAAATATAGCCATTAGCTTTGCAGAGTATATATATTTCGACCAGATGCTAAGGGTGTGGGGTGCATAACGCAATATGTCTGCCGCCACCTCACCCACGTTTTGCGACAGCCGATACAGATGAAATTGCACCTGCCGTGGGGGGCGGGTAGAGGAATATGGAAAATTAATAAGCGCGATTTATTTCCTTTCAATATTGTGCTTTGAAGTTTGCGTACCGCAATAATTTTATTGATACATTTTTTTCAATCTCAGTAGGTACTATTCTCAAACATTGTAACGCTGCCTACTCCGTTTTATCTGTAAGTTTTTAAAGGTATATAAAATGTTCACCAAAATGTAGTAGCCTTCTTGTAACGTCATTATTCAATTTTAATAATTGTTTAATATATCCTTTTACGGGCCGCAAACTTTAAATATTAATGCTTAACATTTAGGGTACATGAATATGAAGATGTTTTAAAAGTTCTGAAATTTTTATACAATAAATGAATTACTTATACCTAATCATTAATTATGTGTTAATGTACGATGCTTATATTATTAGCTGAATTAAAATTAAAATATGCAACGGTTTTTTCGGAAAATAGGGATCTTAATTTTCATTGTTTAGAAAATTAAATTGAATGTTAAATATTTTTTTTTAAACGAAACTACGATGCATCGTGTTATTCGTAATAATTCGTTTAAATATTTTTCTCTCTGTCTGTCTGCACATTTAATATCTGCATTACGCTAAAGTTACTGACCGTATTAATAAGTCCACTGATATATTTTATAAATATTTAGGATAATTTTTATTTCCAAAAGAAAGAATTTATAAAAAAAATATGTTATCGTAAAAATGTAAAAAATATTAAGGAAAAAAAATGAAGCAGGATACAAAAGGAAGTTTCACTATACATAAAGAAATATCTTCATTTGGCAAGTCTGCTGCCCTGAACAAAATCAAAACAGGTTCCTTTATCGCATCTGTCCATTATTTTGTTTGCCAACCATGTCATGACATAAAAATATATTTGTAAATATATCTATAACACTGCGTTCTGTAAAGTTTTTTAATTAACCTCTTACTTAAAATAAAAAATATGTATTAATACTTTACAACAGTACGCATTGTACTTGTTATATTCTCCCTTCGTTGTATTTTATAGTCAGTCATGCGTGACTGACATGTTTTATTCTCCCCTACGTTGTACCATTTTTACGTAAATATGACTTTTGAACAGATAAACTAAAATATTGATTTCGGTGTTGTATTTTCTTTAATATTTCTTTATAATATATATAATTGCGTGGGCTTATATACTATGTTACAAGTAAAACTAAACATAATTTTATACTCGAATAATTTCTTTGTTTGCTTTGTTATTTTGTTTGCGATAATGTATAAAACAGGATATCCGGTTTTAAAATTCTATTATTGTTACGAAGGTCGTATTTGGGGAAGGTATTAACCAAATGTTATAATTTATTTATTTATTATTCTATCTAAAACTGTTCATAGATGTATATACCATATAATGATTTCTAAACTCATTAATGGATAGAACGTGTTACAGCTGCTGCTCTTGCTGCTTTCAACATGAATCGAGAGGAGTAGTACTACCACTTTACGGAATGAGACGTGTAATAGTATGTTTTGTTCAAAGTGTGAGAGCGTGGGAGGCCCAAACTCCCAATACCTTCTTTTTATACATCCTCTCTTACGTCAAGGCTACAGCAATTGCTTTCCATCAAGCAGGCATTGGGCTCGTTTTTCACCTCAATGACATGACAAAAAATATAGAATGACTTTTATTTTATATAGTAATGACAAAAAATGATAAGATGGATACTGTCGTTAGAGTAATACTCTTAATTTACGTGTGATTAATTGATAGACGAGTCCCACGTTGGGCGCCAAATTATTTCCTCTATTTATTACATTGGCTAATCCAATCAGTGAATTCAGGAGACGGCCCTGGGGCTCGATCAATGATACATATCTCCCGATAAGGGGTAATGAATTAACGTTACACATTCTTAATGGATCGGGAATATATTGACAAGCTAAAAGTTATTATAAAACGTTATTAATCTAGACATTATTATCTTTAATAAAAGCTCTAAATTTCTCCTAAAATTTTTAAAAATAAAATTCGTATATAATTATATAAGCAGTTCATTTTATATTAACTAAAATAATATGTTCTACATAAAATGCTCAATATATTTATTAAAAATATTTTTATGCGGAGATTCGGTAAGGATTTCATACACAGCTTATTCTTTAAAAAAAAGATGTTCTCGTAGGTAAACTTTTATAATAATATGTTATATACTTAATATTTTCTGTTATGTAATAACGTCTTCATAAATCAGGAAGCGTACACTACCCTATTGGCAATACAAGTACCATTGCTACTGGTACATAAACAATGTACTTACCAGTTTATCAGCATCGCGGATACACGAACCAAATCCATCTGATATTTATGAAACTTTGAATAACTATTTAGATTAACTGTGTCGTTTTAATTTTTTTTCCATTTAACATTTATATTTTTGTTGTGTAAAAATTGTACATTAATTTAAACAATGCGATTTATTTTTTTGATTTTTTGAAATACGTGCTCTCATCATAGCGGCTCCTAACGTACTGAACCGAGCCACGGCCCACGACTTGGCCACAAGCCGCAAGGTGTTCCATCGGATTCGTTCGAAAATATTAACGTTGTAAGCTCCCAAATGCTCCTTACTTTCTATTTGATCTTTCTATGGTCTAAAATGGTGAAATATAATTCCTTTGTCATGTAACTTTGACACATGGTGTATCAAATAAGTAGGTATATAAAAGTACAACATTTTAGTCTGACAGTAGGTTAAGGAATATTAAAATATTAACTAAAATCTTTGTTCGATTTTGGTACGTTTGGTAGTATTCTTAATTTTTTTGATAAAATATCAATATATTATTAGGTATAAATCAATTTTCATAATACGATTTAAGAATAGCGTGCGGATTATAATAAAATTATATGTATAACAATTGCCTAGCGTAATGTTTTAAGGTCGTCGGGTTCAATGAACAGTCATGTCAATAATTCTATGTTATAAAATTGACACAGAATGAAGAATCTATAAAGGTCCAACATTTGACAGTAATGAGTAAGACTTATGTAAGTCAATTTATATGATATTTATTAGTGTGGTTTCAAAAGTAATATTAGATTCAAATGTTTGTTAAAATATAATGAATATTCTCTGTGAGAATTAGTTATAGCATCACCTCGGAAGGGATCTAAATTGAATAGAATTCTATGCAGTTCATTCATTTTCAAATTATTTGTTTCAGTTTGTAAAACATTAAAATAAATAGAACAAAGGCCGGCCACAATTTCTGGACGCAAATGGATCGATAGAGCAGAAAGCGGGGAAAGCGCGGGAAGCCCATACGCCATATTGGGAATTCGTTGCCATAGCAACGCTAGTGTCTGAACTCGCTAACTCGCTTGCTGCTTTACAACTCTTTGTTTACCTACAAATTAAAATACTACCCATACAATAAAAATCTTTTTAGTTTATGTTCTTTTAAAATATTAATGATAAATCAATAATTTATTTGAAAAAAGTAAATAAAAACCAGAATTTATTCTTGATCCCCCAATCGTCTTCCCACTTAAATCGAAGTTGATTGGATCCTGGTTGGTATACATAATAATTAAAATTTCAAATAACATTTCAGAATTATGTAAAATATTATTGAATTTTGGATACTATTTTATTCCAACATGGGTTGTTAGAACAAGTAGGTACTTACATTGATGAGTAGGTATATTGCTTCAATAAATAAAAAATAAGCGAGCCCACAGCGCCAAGTATGCTTCTGAGTAAATAACTCTCAGTACTGCAGACAGAGAGTTTTATAATTTTAAAATAAAATAAATTCTTTAACCACCCTACGTCTGCCTCCCCGGGGTGTTATCCCCCTGCGAGTATAGACCGAAACTATAACAAGGTTATGAAAGGTTTCAGGAGAGTTAAAAGCGTATTAATTAAACTATTACATAATGGTCAGGGCTGTATATTATAGAAATCCGTAAAATACAACACTCTAAACAATTCTTATGATATGAAAGACTGCGTTGCGTGTTCTAAAAATTAAGGATAAATTTCTTTTCTAATGTTACTGCAATACTTAAGTAGAGCGCACGAAACATGCCACATTATAATTTTTTACAAATAATATTCTAAAATATCTTGGTGCCTATGTACTTATTGTCTTAGTGAAATTGAAATAAATAAATAAATGTTGCACACTCAACGGCCGCAATTAGGATAGTTATATCTTGTATCGAGGGTCCGGAAAAATACACAATGATAAGGACAAACACACCCAGACAGAAAACATGCCTGTATGGTCAATACAAAGATCTGCTCTGAGCTGGAATCGAACTTGCGACTACTCACTGCGGCATAGCGTCGTCAAATGTTGCAAATTTTACTATGTTCCTGTAAGATGTGTATAGAAATAAAAAAAATCCCCAACTCATAAGATCACCTAATATGTTATTGTACACGACCTCATTATGCTCCACCTTGTTAGTCCTCACAACACGTAGACTGGTGACACTCAGTGCGTAATTACGATGCTAGTGAGGGGCTGGCTGGCGGTTTGGGGATCAAGTGATTTATTGCATAATGAGCAGTAGGCAAGGACTATAATGCGACAAATATTTTAAATAACTACGTGTTGTTTCAACTTATAAAAATAACAAGAATAGGTTTTTAAAAAGCTTAACTCTTAATTTTTATGTATAATGAATTTCAAATGTTGTGAAAATTTCTTTTCTATTTAAAAATAAACACTACACACTAAACGGTAAATATTAGTGTATAAATATTAGTTGTGTATATCCTGTGTCAGGGGTCTGGTAGCATACACAAGGATACGCACCCAGACCGGAACACATGCTGGTATGGTAAATAAGGCAGGTTCGCTACCGCTGTAAATATTATTTTTGTCAGCATCATTTTACGTGTTTATTAATCCTTTATTGATATCAGTATAGTTAAAGGGATCACATCGCTTAGCAGAGCAGCATACATGTGCGTAGGATTTGGCCCAGAGGAGGGCAAAATATTAATTTAGAACCTAGAGGAGCCGTTATGTATTTTCTCTCCAATAGCTATTGATTAAAATGATTAAATTTTTCAATTTCTGTATTATTATCTAAATAATAGTATTTAACAAGATGCAGAGTGGGCAGATTCTAGTATTCTTATAATCACGAACTCTGAAAATAGAGTCATGAGGCTTGTCTTGATTCCGTAACCTTTCACTGTGAATGTTCAGACACGCAACTGGTCGTTCTTTTTAAATACTTATTGCTGGGCAAATATAAAAGCTCTCTTTCGATATACGACATTACTAAGAAAAAGCTGATCATCCATGAATTATTCAATACAGCTAGCTTTTATAAAACGTATATTTTGTGCATAGTATTTACAGGAAGAAAAACAATATTTCTTCACTTCATTCATTGACATTTAGTTTTATGAGAATTTTGTTATTAGGATATCATTACTTTACATATCAAAGGCAGGGTGGCAGGGGCATGGGTCTTCATTGAATCATTAGGTATACATATTCTCTCGAACGTTTTCGAGCGTTACAGGATTCATTTTCAAAACAGACTTTGTAGTATAGCATGTTATGGATTCGAGTCTAAGTGCTTGTGAAAGTAATCAAAGCATATTGAGTGGTTAAAATAAACTAGGTCGAAGGGTTGAGGGCGTTCTACATTGATGTAAGATTAACTTGGATATTTTTTTAAGAATATAATATATTTTTAATTACTTTATATTTTTAATAATCGGTCTTTAAACTGTATCGTTAATAAGTACGTATCTCGAGAGTAAATTTGACAAAAACTTATCCCGTCCGGTGACGCTGTCAAGGCCGTCAGGGCCAACAACAATACACAATCCGAAAAAAAATTACAAAAATTAATCTTTTGCCTTATTCTGGCAAATACACAAACTTTCGTGCGAATGGAGCAAACTAATAACAAAAATATAATCACAATATAAAAAATTTCATTTTTAAATTGTATTATTTAAGCTTAATGGTATGTTTTTAATGGCATTGTTCGTTACCTTAATCTAAAGCTCTTTGATCTAAAGCAGTGAGCTGTGAATGAATTGTTGAATGAATCAATCAGAAATCTACATTATGAACACGATTCAGTTGTATTCCGACAGAGGTAGCGGTCAAAATTGAAAAGATTTTATCATATAAATAGAAAATTTTAAATATAGTGGAAATAATAATATATGAGTTACACCTGCGTGGCAAAAAATGTAAGTAAAGCAATTATTTACGTGAGATTTTGATGATTTATAGTTTAATTATTGAGAAACAAAGAATAATCAATTATCAGCTTATTAGAAAATTATAATATTTATTTGTTACGGGTAACAGGTATTACACTTTACTTTGCGTGGTTATATGCATAGGTATATAGGCACTTGCCTTATAAATACTCATAGAAAATGGAATAAATAATCCATAAAAGGACAACAAAGTAATAAACATGGTTTTATATATTTCAGATTTTTTAATTTACTTCTAGATTAATAAAGATTCCAAAACTATTGATTGTATCCTAATTATTTTAATTTTTTATGCGTAATGCGACAAATACTTACCATGGATTATCTATCCTTCATGGTTTCGGCTGTCATCTGTCAGACTGTCACCTACTTCACAAATTTTCAATTGTCAATTTGTCAAATGACAGTCGCCTACTTAAGGAAGAAGTGTCAGAAAAACTTCGCAGTATTTTTATAAATTTTGTTTGTAAATTCACAAAAACAATTGTTTTTATTAAAATCCGAACACTCCGTCCACCGTGCAAACTTTATTCCGTCCGAGCACATCATATAAGACGTACAAAGCTATGAGGTAAGATGTAAATGTGTTTTTCTTTTGTGCCAGTTAGAAAACAAGTTGGGCGTAGGACGTTTGGTTTTAGACTGGTGTAACAGGCAAATATTGTCTTAATGTTGCAGATAATCAGTGTTCATGAGCGTCGTTCGCTCAAATTTGTACCACCGAGAATTTATAGGAACTCACCATGACGCGTCCCGGACCTCCTAGTGAAAACCTACCGACCGTAAGTAAATAATATATACGAATAATACTATTCTAACTTCTAATGAAATAATAAATAATGACATACAATTCACTGGATTTTATTTCTATGAAAACAATTCTACAGCTACAGTGTAAAAGTTTTCTTTTAAAGAATTGAAAAAGTAGTCTATATTTCTAATTCATTAAGAAAGTTTATATAATGATTTTTAAAAATTAATAAAAATTTATATAATGATTTTAGTTATTCAGAAAATAAAAATCATTCAATAGAATTTTTTTTTAATAATTTGGTGATTATTTGAGTAAATTAATTGATGTCAAAATTTGTGGACAAGATAATAATCAAGTTTTGAAAGTACTTATCATTTTGCTGTATGTAAATACTTTCATAACGGAATAGAGTTTGTTATAAGCATAATTAAAAGCTGTCTGTTATGTAGTGGTGCTGTTATTTTTCAGAGTTGATTTGCATAGAGCCATGGTGTCAATATTCAAAGATTGCGACAGTGTATGTGTCAGACTATATTGTGTAGTGCCTATTTATGTGAAACTTTTATTTCTAGTGTAAATGTTAGTGTTTTGAATGCTTGTGTATTGTACCTTTATTTATGTGGGCATACCTTGGTACTACCTACTTTTAAAGAGTTTTGTTTTATAGTTTCAGTTTTCTTTTTATAGTTATTCTATCTCATGAAGTCAGGTGAGCTTTGCTTGTAGTTGTGATTGGTAAACACTCTCCTGTAAAATTTTGGTATTAAACTATATCAGTAGCCTGAACGCCGGTTGTTGCCAAGATACACATACAACTAACACTGACCCACCTTTGTGAGATAGACTAACTATACATGTATTTAAGAAATTATATGGAGAATTTTATTGGAAATTTCAATCAAATCTATTATTGCACTAGTTAACAGACAAAATAGTTTCAGTTCTGTCACCATTTGCCAACCATCACCAGATGATCTAAACTATTTTATTTACTGGAAGTACTAATTAATATAATATTAAAAAGTTTAAGACTTTAATGTAACAGATGGTTGTTGTATAGATTTATAGTGTATTTCTCTTTATTACTATTACTTTTAACTTTTGACTATTAACTACAGGGTATGCCCACATGAAGAATAAGCAATGAATGTTATTGCCAGATTAAAAAATGCTATCCAACAAACCCTTGAACAGTTCCTAAACCCTTGAACGTTTTCCTAAATATTGTCAAAGCAATAAAATTATTGATGGTATGAATTTATGTTGTTGAATCAAAATCTCTTTGCTGAATGGATGGATTTACTTATTTAATAAATTTATTTAAAAATGCAGGCAAAGTTTCTACCATCAATACTTATACTGTAGCCAAAGATTTCAATAATGTTAATGTTGTAAAAATTAATGTTAGTGTAGTCAGACTCGTCTTATAAATAAAGTTTACATGATTCCATCAGTGCTGTGGTTTTTAGAACCATAGTTTGCCTGTTGTGGCGTACTGGTAGCGAGCCTGCTATAAGGCTTGACGGTCGCAGGTCTGATTCCCGCTCGGAGCAGAGCTTTTTTATAAAAATCTTTCAACCATGCCTCCGAGAGTATGTTAAGTCGTTGGTCCCTATTGTTATCATAACATCTGATTAGAATCATTAGCTCTTGATAGGTAATTTGCTCTTCAATGAGTGACTGGTTTTTCTTGGCCCTTTGGGTTGCGGAGGTCGGATGGCAATCACTTTGTGAAATATAGTGTAAAAACTGTCATTAGTAATTTCTTGTTAAAAGCGTTTCTAATATTCTTTTTTTTTACATTTGTAAATAAAAAACAGCGACCAACCTTTAGTGTAAAACCACTCTCGTGAATGATTAACAAATCCACAATAAGTATATTAATTTCCGTAAATTGTGTTCATTTCAGGTGAAATTAGTTGTGGTAGGCGATGGTGGTGTGGGTAAAAGTGCAATCACCATTCAATTCTTCCAGAAGCTCTTTGTTACGGATTATGATCCTACAATTGAAGATTCATACATTCAACATACTGAGGTTGACGGACAATGGTGCATTCTGGATGGTGCGTATGTAGCTTATATTTGAAATATAACTTTAATTTTTTTGGAACGAAGTTCCTTAACGCGGCTTGCGGGTAGTGCGATTTATTAGAAATCGTCGCGTAACGAAATGGCCTATGCGTGTGTGTATCGAGCCTACTACTAGCAAATGAGCACACGAGTAAGTACGTGCGCAACCCGGATTCGCAAGTCTCTCTTTCTCTGTTTTTTTATCCTATTTAAATATAGAGATTACATTTCGTGTTACATTCAGAGTTGAAGAGAAAACGTAAGCAACTTTGTTCCTGACGGTAGTCCACCGACCGCACAATTTTTTTTTACTAAGTTGGCAAGCAAGCATGCGAAACACATAATGGAAAGCGGTTGTCGAGGCCTATGAGCGCTTACAACACCATACATTTGTAGATGTCACTCACGTGTTGCAAACGAGGGATATCTAAAATCTCTTTTGCCCAGTAATTTCACTACCTAATGTGTTTTAAGCCGTAACACAGTAATACTGCATTACAATAGTATATAATATATATACGTGACACTGCAGCGGTACCTACCTAGCCGGCCTCCTGCAATAAAAGACCTACCACCAGTTACTTTTAAATTTACAGTTTCAGCTGTGCCACTATTTCTAATCTCATTAATAATCTGAAAAGGTAAATAAATCTAACCCATAAATAATTCAGTAATAACAATTTGTTAACAGTGTTGGACACGGCGGGCCAGGAGGAGTTCAGTGCGATGCGCGAGCAGTACATGCGCAAGGGCGACGGCTTCCTGCTCGTGTATTCGGTGACGGACAAGCAGAGCTTCGAGAACATTCGACACTTCCATACACAGATATTAAGGGTTAAGGATCGGTGAGGAAATAGTTACCGACTTTTGTTGCAAACGGGTTTTGCCTTTTAATTGTCTTGAAATACAACTAATATCCATCCATCCGTTGCGATGTTGTAACACATTTTGAGGCCGAGTGACGTCACACGGACCGATTGACTTGATTGAATAGGTGCTTTGCCCATTCACTGCAAATTGCGCAACGGACGTAAAAACATAGACAAAGTCACTTTTTAATTATCTATTTTGTTTATTGTATAAAAAACACATTCAGGGCTGGGCTTGGATGAAATAAAAAAATAGTAGTCGTACCAAGTAATAGTAATGTTTACAATAATTAGCAAAAACAACAATATTCTACACAATGAAATTAATAACAACAAAAAATATAACCTCATCCGCGAAAACTTAAAACAGTTAAGCAAATTATTACAATAGATAGCTGTTCGACGATTTTTTTTTCTTTTTGTCATCGGGTTTATTTATTCCTCCACAAATAGATTTTAACACAGACGCTCAGACTTGTCGTTCTGGAAGGCCACCTTGGGGAAAAATGGTTAAAGTCATATTTTTAATATATGAATGCAAATAAGCAATACCATGTTAACCCGCAAAATTGAAAAAACTGAGTTATATATGCAGAAGTGTTGGTAAACGGCTGAAGAACATTTTTCTTTAATATTTGTGGGGTTTTAAGCCTTAAAACCTCTAAAAAGCCTTTTTAATCATGCAATTTATGTATTATGTTAAACGTTCTGCCATATACTATATACAAAATATGCAGTTTGTATACTTATTTTTTGTGAAAATAAGTATAAATAACTTACATAAATCTGAAATTGCCAAAAACTTGACCAATACATAAAAAAATATGATTTTTTTAAAGCAAGTTAACTCAGTAATCTCTTCAACTGCGTCGTGAGATTGCCGCCCTAGGCGCCTTCTACCGAATGTATCACGGCGAGTGTTCAGAGGAATTATTCTCCATCATTCCTCCCTCCCCTTTCCTTACAAGAACTACGTGTGCCGGTCTCCGATGTCACCGTCTAACTGTGGCATCAATTCCTTTGCGAACAAAGAAGTTTGCCAATTCTTTTCTTTGTCGTACTTCCAAAAAGTGGACTTTATTTCCACTGCCTACTGCCATCTGCCCTACTTTCTAAAAAAAAAAAGTTGTTTAAAACTTTCAAACGGGTTTTTCTCGAAATAACTTTCGTGTGGGTTGACATGGTATTGCTTATTTGCGTCCATATATGGATAAGCAACGCCGTTGTTTACAACACATTGCGCCACAAATCCAAAATCGACGACCACGACCAATGTCAAGAGTTTAGCGACAAAGAAGATTTCGTTAAGATGTGAATCAGTTACAATAAAGACGTGAACAACTACAGTGGTCTTCTGATTGACCACGCCAGTTTGGTCATTACTTCGTCATTGTTTTTCGTCTAAAAAATGTTAGCTCCATGTTGGATTTCTTAGCCGTATATATCTGAATTCGTCTCGGTCACGTCGCTCGCTCGCCGGCAGGGAGACGTACCCGATGCTGGTGGCCGCCAACAAGGTGGACCTCGTGCACCTGCGCGCCGTGAGCGAGGACGCGGGCCGCGAGCTGGCGCGCGCGCTCGCCGCGCCCTACATCGAGACCAGCGCCAAGGAGCCGCCGCTCAACGTGGACGCGGCCTTCCACGAGGTGCGCCCGCCGGGGACCGTCCCCGCGACAGTAACAGTGTCCGTAGGTACCTCCTGGCGCCCACATCGAGACCAGCGCCAAGGAGCCGCCGCTCAACGTGGACGCGGCCTTCCACGAGGTGCGCCCGCCGGGGACCGTCCCCGCGACAGTAACAGTGTCCGTAGGTACCTCCTGGCGCCCACATCGAGACCAGCGCCAAGGAGCCGCCGCTCAACGTGGACGCGGCCTTCCACGAGGTGCGCCCGCCGGGGACCGTCCCCGCGACAGTAACAGTGTCCGTAGGTACCTCCTGGCGCCCACATCGAGACCAGCGCCAAGGAGCCGCCGCTCAACGTGGACGCGGCCTTCCACGAGGTGGCCGCCGGGGACCGTCCCCGCGACAGTAACAGTGTCCGTAGGTACCTCCTGGCGCCCACATCGAGACCAGCGCCAAGGAGCCGCCGCTCAACGTGGACGCGGCCTTCCACGAGGTGCGCCCGCCGGGGACCGTCCCCGCGACAGTAACAGTGTCCGTAGGTACCTCCTGGCGCCCACATCGAGACCAGCGCCAAGGAGCCGCCGCTCAACGTGGACGCGGCCTTCCACGAGGTGCGCCCGCCGGGGACCGTCCCCGCGACAGTAACAGTGTCCGTAGGTACCTCCTGGCGCCCACATCGAGACCAGCGCCAAGGAGCCGCCGCTCAACGTGGACGCGGCCTTCCACGAGGTGCGCCCGCCGGGGACCGTCCCCGCGACAGTAACAGTGTCCGTAGGTACCTTCTGGCGCCCACATCGAGACCAGCGCCAAGGAGCCGCCTTCTGCTGCGCTAGAGGCCAAATCTCCTCTGTTACTTGTAGGAGGGATCCTATCCCTTAGGTTGGCAGCGCGCATGTCATACTTCAAGTGTCGCGCGCGATCATAGGTTGCGATGAATGATTACCATCAGGTGAACCGTGTTTACCGACTAAGTCGCACAAAAATAAAAAAAGAGTAACTTCCCTCGAGAAGTAGATTCCTAGATGATTGAATTTTGATAGGGACGTTGCACTGTACATTCGGCTGATGAAATGAATGTTCTCCCGCAGCTCGTGCGCATCATCCGCAACCACCCCCAGCAGGAAGAGAAGCAGAGACGTCGCAGGAAATTCTTCGGGAAATGTATTGTACTGTGAACTTTAGCAAAACCAAACTGTTGTTCTATAAAGGCTGACTAACCAAAGAACTAATCTGAACACAGATAACACAAATATTTACGTTTAGACTTTATGTTGTCGCTTAATGAAAATGTATTTTTGTTCATTAGTAGGAGAAATTATAAAAATTGTTTTTAATATGTATTCGGAATTGTATTCGAATCCGGAAATTCAAGTTAGCGCGTCACTAAGTTTAAGGGAAGAAGATAGACAGTTTTATCTATAATTGCAATATGCACAATTTTGCCTTTATTTCTATAATACTATTGTATTATTAATTTTATATTTATAACTCATACTCAATCATATCGCACCTTTGGGATGAAAACGACGTAACTCAAAAAGCAATTTTTTGGGAATCGACAAAATAAGTTTTAAAATATTGACATCTGCGCAATCTTCCGTAAATTGTCTTGTTTATTTACGTCAGTTATTTCCGCTCGAGTATGGCTATGTTTGGACTACAGTTACATTGAGCATTTCGTTTTAAGTTATTAGAAAGCTTAGGCCTGAATAACATATACAGCATCGAACAGCATTATCACTATAGAAAATGGATATTTTGTATGAAAGTGTGTGCTGAAAGCTAAAAGTGTTCTGAAATATGCATACGCGTGCTTACGGGTGCTGACGGATGCTTAAGCATACGATGCTCATAGGTGTGTCCAAAACCATCCAGCTAAATGCTGGTCGATGCTGATAAATGTATTTCAGGCTTTAATTGACGTCAACAGTCGAAATTAATTGCCTTACTATTGACGTCTCGAACCGCGAACCGGTCGGTACACTATTCATTAACATGCGCATAAGTTTTTTCGATATGATCTTTATTACGTCACCTTTGAAAACAAGAAATAAAAAATAAAATATGAAATTTGGACATAATTAAGGCGGACTGCCTTATGTCCAAATTTCATATTAATTATTGACTCAAAAAATTTACCAAAATTTTAGCCTTCTATAGCAAAAATTTGTATCAAGATTGGTTATAAATTTGTAGCTTGTTACCAAAAATTCGTCTGTAGATATCTTTCTTTTTTTCTTTTATGTTATAAGTTAGCAAACAAGCATACGGCCCACCTGATGGTAAGTGGCTGCCGCAGCCTATGAGCGCTTGCAGCACCATCAGTAGGTGCCCCTCACGCGTTGCCAACCTCGAGATATTAAATCTCCTCTGCCCAGTAATGTCACTGGCGTACAGTGCCCTTCAAACCGGAACACAGTAATGCCTAAGCACTACTATTTGTCGGCAGAATATTTGACATTGCAGTGGTACCTACCTAGCCGGCCTCTTGCAATAAAAGACACCACCAGTGTGACTGATTGCACTGTTGGAATAATCTCTGCTGTGACAGAGATTGTCCCAATAGCGGGCGATGGGGTCATCGCATCCCGACGCCGATGACTCCTTTCTTTTTTTATATCACTATATTTCTGTCTCATTAATAATATTTATTATAGATGTCTTTGTGTCTAGTCATGTTTCTAATTTTACAAGGTTAAATTGAAACAAGGTACAATGGCTTAGGTGAGGGAATTTTTAATGCTGTTGTTATTTTTTTTTATTTTTTTTTTTATGTTAGAAGTTTGCAAACAAGCATACGGCCCACCTGATGGTAAGTGGCTGCCGCAGCCTATGAGCGCTTGCAGCACCATTAGTAGGTGCCACTCACGCGTTGCCAACCTCGAGATGTTAGTTCTTAAATCTCGTTCGCCCAGTAATTTCACTACCGTACAATGCCCTTCAAACCGGAACACAGTAGTGCCTAAACACTACTATTTGGCGGCAGAATATTGGACACTGCGGTGGTACCTACCTAGCCGGCCTCTTGCAACAAAAGACCTACCACCAGTGTGACTGATTGCACTGGTGGAATAATCTCTGTTGTGACAGAGGTTATCCCAACAGCGGGCGATGGGGTCGTCACATCCCGACGCCTTAAAATGTATCCCGACGCCTTAATGGTAATAAAGTTTTGATACAAACAATATAAATTCTGCTTTTGAAACTGATTATATCAAAAATCTTAATCTGCGTAAATCACGTTGCAAACGATTAAGATCCGTTTTTTTTTGGAAAAATAAGACACGCCATGATGGTAATAAAGTTTTGATAAAAACAATATAAATTCTGCTTTTGAAACTAATTATCTCAAAAATCTTAATCTGCGTAAATCACGTTGCAAACGATTAATATGCTTTTTTTTTGTTTTAAAGCACTAATTGCTATAAGCATAATGAGTGTAAACGATTTCATTAAAATGTTTTAACAAAAAAGTAACTTTTTATAAAACATCAGCGTCTTTCCTTAGTTCTAGAATTACCCTTTACAGATAAAAAGAAACACTTTCTTCAATAATTACAGCTCAAAGTCGCGATTATATCGCGGTTGTATCGCGTTAAAAAAGAGTTTTGGAGCATTAAAATCTAAAAAAAAAACTACAATCGTAAAGTTTTTATGGTATATTTTACAGACTATAAAATTTTATTATTGTGTTATTCTAATATTTTTACCTCTTCAAAACGTAATTTTTTTCTAAACATCACTAAACTCGACACGCAAGCTCAAAAAAGGAACACGTTTTGTCCTCTTCATCAACAATCATTAGTAGGGCTGTACAATTAAGCCGGCCAAGCCGTTTACCAGCTAGTGAGCTAAACCGGCTATGAGCGGCTCTTAATTAAATTCAGATTAACAACTATTACAAAACGTATCACAGGATAACAATTTATTCTAATTCTTTTAAAAATTAACCAGAATAAGACAATTAGCCTTTGAGCTGGTTGATCGCTAGCCTATTAGCTAAGCTAAGCCAGGTTAGCCGGCTAGTTAGCTAAGATAATAGAGCTAGCCGGCTAAATTAGCTAACCTGATCAGCTAGTTAGCTTTTTTTTTGGTATCGGGGAGGAAATGACTACTAGATACCGCCGGGTCTTGGGGAGGAGAACCGGGTTATGTGGGGGTTCCATGACAAGGCGGAAACGTCATGGGGACCCACTAAAACCTCCTCGGTGGCCTATCTCAGTGTGTTTGTCGGGTTACGGGAACTCTCGCAGAACATACCAACGCGACCTGTCAATCACGGTGCTTCGATTGGTAGCGGAGCTTAGTCCCGGGGAGTCGAGATTTCAAAGCCCCCCAGCGCTTCCCACGCAAGCGTACGGCAGTCGGGACCACACCGGCTGTCTTCCTCTTCAGGGCCGCCCATCACGGACGCTCAGGCACCCCACTCTGCACGTCCACGGCCCGAGGTCATGTCCCACTTATACAGCCCCGGGCGCAGTGGCTGGCGGGACAGAACGGCTTGCGGCATCAGGTGGTCGACGCCGCCGCCTTCTTTGTCGACCAGGATCGGCCCTCTCTCCATTTCTCTCAGGCGCCTCCTTCTGGACTATAACGGTTTCACAGAAGGTCTCAGATGGTCTCACAGCTAATTTAGCTTATTTTTTTTTTCGCCGGCTTGGCCGGCTTAATTGTACAGCCATTAGGGCATTAGCAATTTTTATAATTCGTAGACGTAAAACCGATGGTTTTTATTAGATATGTTATACCTCTAGAATGGTCACAATTTTGTACTAATCATAAACTTCGGAAATGGAGAACCTTATTATTATATCATAAACATTGTTAGATAATCCACAATGTGCGATCGGATACCATTTGACCATTAGCTGTAAGTGATTCCAAAGATTAAGTGAGAGGTGAGAGGTTCGTCGTTACGTCGCAAGACGATAAGATTTTATATTTATTATAGGCTATATTATAATATATAATAAAGTTGTTTTTTAAGTTTGTTTTTTATTATTTTATGATAAAATTCTATGTTATTGGTTCACACTAGTCATAGTAGAGGTAAAATAACAGAAGCCCAATTCGGCTCTTTAAAAATGTTGCTAGCAGACCAAATCCGTTGAACATTTCTAATCATTACAAGTATTATTAGCAATGCACTGGAGGTATTCTGACTTTATTAGGTGTAAAACTACGTAAGTGGTAAAAGATTAATGAATACATTAATTACTAGCCTTTTCCCGCGGATAGGTGAACGAAGTTTTTAATAAGGCATGAAATAATAGGCATGATATACATATATGGTTCCCGATATAAACTGACATCCCCTATTAATTAAAGCACTTGATTTTTTTTTTCGGGACATAAATTCTTCAAAATTCAGTTCAGCAGGTAAGACGTGAAAAGGTTACAGACAAGGTTACTTAATATAATTTAAATAGTGTTTAAATTATGTAAGTATGTATATCAAAGGCGAGTACCACTGTAAGGCGAATGGGCAAACATTGTATTTAACGCATAAACCCCATAGTTATGGCCTCTGTTTTAATGTTAAATAAATGTGAATTTAATGTCGTAGACTTAAGGTAGATTTTAGTGTGACTTATTGTATAAAACATTAGTAAATGTATATTCATCGCGTTGACAATTTAAATATAAGGAAATTCTCATGTAGCGGTGTTTGTTATAAAACTCCTCCAAAACGGCTCGACCGATTTCTATGAAATTTTGCGTGCATATCGGGTAGGTCTGAGAATCGGTCAATATATATTTTTCATACCCCTAAATGTTGATCGTGGTCTACCCCAAATTTAATTTTTTTTTGTTTTTTGGACGTAATACGTACAACCCCTAATTTTAACTCTTCTACCATTAACACCTTTTTTTAAATGGCGATATTAGTAATTCAATAATTTTCACCGGTGTCACTTCTGTTCAAAACTAGAGGCAGTTAGGGGCCGCTGCTATCGGGTCCTGCATTTTTTCCGGGGCAGGACAACGTCTGCCGGGCCCGCTAGTACAATAAAGAATTGCATCAAAGATTTTAAAAATTAAAATAGTGACATCACTTATAAGCTATGACAAATGTGGTTCACACAATCCGTGATGTAAGTGTTTGTGAGTTTCAGGACCGCTACATGTAAAGTAAATTTATGTAAAACGTTTTTGGTACTAGTGTTTAATTCGTTTTTAGGGATTCGTACCCTTCGTTCCAAGTGTAGTTATTAAATTATGATTGTTTATGTTAAGTACCTATTCTCCAACCTACCGTTCTACGTCATATGAATATAGATTACAGAATTTCACCCCTAATTTAACATTTGCGTATCGCAACAATATAAATTCTAAAAACTTCATGTTCTGACTCCGTTTAGAGGAGAGGGGGTAGGGGAGGTGGTTAAGCAGCGTTGTTGGAAAGTGTTTTCTATGTGTTTTGTCCTTGAAGTGTTGAAAATAATTTTAAGAATTATTTTTAGTTTGATATGACCAATCACAATCACACATATTCTGTAGTAATTTGAACCTATTGCATATTACTATATAAATATCTGAATAAAATACAGGTTTGCCTGTATTTTATTAAATTATTGGCTTAAAATCCGAAATAATTTTATCTTCATAGAAGATTCTGAGAATGTGAAATTAAACTACCTATAAGTGGCAATGAGGATCATTTCGAGGTCGACAATCAAAACGAACACTATATTGTTATGCTAAGCTTCCTCATTAATTTATTTTTTATATCATCCATTCCTCCTTTGGTATTTTATAACAGATTTTCGTTAGCCAATATTTACCGCACGTGTGACGCCACATGGACGCGCTGTGCCCATTCACTACAAGCACCTGGGTTATTATTTATGTTGTGAAATTAATTTAAAATAATGTCATAAGTATTCTATTATTCCGATATGTTTGAAAATTTCAGTAAGAACACACGACACACTGTTTTTCAGAGCTCGACTGGTCCTTGTGACGCAAACGCAAACGCGCCGAATTTCCGAACAATTTTTGACGTAGAATAAAAATTTTAGCACAATATGCTATGGATTTCTTAGCTCTATAAATCTGCATTATCAAGTAATTTCGTTACGGATCCTTGCGGATTGTAAATCATAAAGATGCCAAAATTATATGAGTTCCATTGTTCTTTATTACATTGATAAAGTTTATAGTATCTGTAAAATTTTCATTAAAAGAAAGAAAATAAACATAAAATATTGCTAAATGTATATTTTTCTTTAAACTCAACTGTTCTTTGTTTCAGCATTTTGTGTATTCTTTTGCTAACTATACAAATATATAATATATTGAAATAATTGAAAATTAAAATTAATGCAGCAATTACATATTTTTTGCCACTATTACTAACACAATTCACAATTAAAAATATAAAGATAATTTTAATTATTACTGACTTCATGTTTTAAAGAGTGTAAAATGTATTCAGGTTTTTGTTTGTTGCTTTGGTATAGGTTAAACTTGTATTAAATAGCTTAAGGAATATGTAATAAAAACAAAAAGGAATTGAAATAATAATAATAAGTGTTTCATGTAAATTATGTAATTCAAACTATTTGTGTATTCTAAAAGTAACAAAAGATCGTTTCGTACAGGCAGCGTTCAAATTCCTAATAAGCATAAAGATTCCGTTAGAAATGAGGGCGTAACATCGCGTAATGTTGCATCCACAGCGTAGGTAGTCAAGTTTTGTTGAGCAACATAATCCCATACATTAGGTTATATTCTTTAACATTGGCGACGACTTGTTGCTGCCGTGTGGATGCGCCATTACTCATTAAAACATTGATATATTTTTCAATAATTGAAGATTTATAAGGAGAGAATTGGATAAGCAAAGATGAGTTTGAAGACATTAAGGGTTAAGTGGTCTCTATAACAATCTGCGCCCATACTCGTCTATGACATTCAAGTTACAATCACAATTCAAAATGCTTCCTGTACGAGAGAAGTCTAGCTCGAACCGTATATAATCGAGCGCACGTCTGCCGCTCTACCGTGGTTAATTTGAATAAATGAATTTGTTATGTTATTTTTGTATCTTTTTTACCCAATATGCAGTCAATTCATGTAACTGAAGGTTGGAGAAATCATTCAGCGCGTATGGCAACGTGTGAGTCTTCGGAGAGGCCTTTAAAAATAAGAAGGAGGTTTGATTTTGACTGTTTTATTAAATCTGTAGTTGTTGAGATATTTATTAGCGTCTAAAGTTAAAATAAAAAAATAATTGTTTTAAGGTGTGAAGGATATAAGTAAATCTAGAATTATTTTGCGAACTGTAAAAATACTTCTAGATATTTTGAGAAACACGTGTATCACGTGACTATAGACCTCAGTATCTGGTATAAATTTCACCTATGTGAAGTTGGCAACCGAGTATGCAATAAAAAAATTTATGTTCACCATTCGATTGTACCACGTTTGTACCGGATTGTACCACTTTTAAAATCGTTTGTACCTCAAAGGTGTAAAAGTTATGGGGGTCCGAAATTATAGTAGAAAACGAATTTTCGATTTCAGGATTTTTGATGATGGCATCTAAAAGAGTATCGTTTGTACCGGATTGTACCACCAGCAGAAATAAAAAAAGTTAAGGAACACATTTGCCCGTTACTTATATTCATAACTTATGAAAATTGAAAAATTCGAATAAAAAATTAAAGAAAAGCGTTTCGATTAATATCATTGAGGTGTAAACGAGAGAGCTATGGGTACAAACGATACGAAGATAGTCCTATAAGGTACAAACGATAAGACCTAGGTTTTGTTTAGCAAATTGATG
The DNA here is from genome assembly GCA_023373885.1 of Hestina assimilis. Taxonomy (NCBI): domain Eukaryota; kingdom Metazoa; phylum Arthropoda; class Insecta; order Lepidoptera; family Nymphalidae; genus Hestina; species Hestina assimilis. Next base: position 313,679 of record CM041748.1, on the reverse strand, counting down.
GCTAATTTGAAAAAATTTGATTAGCCGAAAAAAATGCTTTCCAAATCTTATTCCGTTGGTTTCTTTAGGGTAAACACAAGATATCTAAGGGTACAAACGATACGAACCAAGTCCTAAGAGGTACAAACAATAGAACATAGATTTAGCCTAGCACATTGAAGCCTGAATTGAAAGAATTTCATTAGCTGAAAAAAATGTTTACCAAATCTAATTCCCTTCGTTTCTTTACGGTATACACAAGATATCTAAGGGTACAAACGATAGGAACCAAGTCCTGAGAGGTACAAACGATAGAACCTAGATTTAGCCTAGCACATTGAAGCCTAAATTGAAAGAATTTGATTAGCTGAAAAAATGTTTACCAAATCTTATTCCCTTCGTTTCTTTACCGTAAACACAAGATATCTATGGGTACAAACGATAAGAACCAAGTCCTAAGAGGTACAAACGATAGAACCTAGATTTAGCCTAGCACATTGACGGCTAAATTGAAAGAATTTGATTAGCTAAAAAAATGCTTAGTAAATGATATTCCGTTCGTTTTTTACGGTATATACAAGATATTTAAGGGTACAAACGATAAGAACCAAGTCCTAAGAGGTACAAACGATAGAACCTAGATTTAGCCTAGCACATTGAAGCCTAAATTGATAGAATTTGATTGGCTGAAAAAATGCTTAGTAAATGATATTCCGTTCGTTTTTTACGGTATACACAAGATATCTATGGGTACAAACGATAAGAACCAAGTCCTAAGAGGTACAAACGATAGAACCTAGATTTAGCTTAGCACATTGACGGCTAAATTGAAAGAATTTGATTAGCTAAAAAAATGCTTAGTAAATGATATTCCGTTCGTTTTTTTACGGTATAAACAAGATATCTATGGGTACAAACGATATGAACCAAGTCCTAAGAGGTACAAACGATAGAACCTAGATTTAGCCTAGCACATTGAAGCCTAAATTGATAGAATTTGATTGGCTAAAAAAATGCTTAGTAAATGATATTCCGTTCGTTTTTTACGGTATATACAAGATATCTAAGGGTACAAACGATAGGAACCAAGTCCTAAGAGGTACAAACGATAGAACCTAGATTTAGCCTAGCACATTGAAGCCTAAATTGATAGAATTTGATTGGCTGAAAAAATGCTTAGTAAATGATATTCCGTTCGTTTTTTACGGTATACACAAGATATCTAAGGGTACAAACGATGCAAGCTTAGTCCTAAGAGGTACAAACGATAGAACCTAGATTTAGCCTAGCACATTGACGGCTAAATTGAAAGATTTTGATTGGCTAAAAAGAATGCTACGTTAATGTTATTCCGTTGGTTGCTTTGCGTTAAACACAAGATATCTAAGGGTACAAACGATGCGAACTTAGTCCTAAGAGGTACAAACGATAGAACCTAGATTTAGCCTAGCACATTGAAGCCTAAATTGATAGAATTTGATTGGCTGAAAAAATGCTTAGTAAATGATATTCCGTTCGTTTTTTACGGTATACACAAGATATCTATGGGTACAAACGATAGGAACCAAGTTCTAAGAGGTAAAAACGATAGAACCTAGATTTAGCCTATCATATTGAAGCCTGAATTGAAAGAATTTGATTGGCTAAAAAGAATGCTACGTTAATGTTATTCCGTTGGTTTCTTTGCGTTAAACACAAGATATCTAAGGGTACAAACGATAGGAACCTAGTCTTAAGAGGTACAAACGATAGAACCTAGATTTAGCCTAGCACATTGACGGCTAAATTGAAAGAATTTGATTAGCTAAAAAAATGCTTAGTAAATAATATTCCGTTCGTTTTTTTACGGTATATACAAGATATCTAAGGGTACAAACGATAGGAACCTAGTCTTAAGAGGTACAAACGATAGAACCTAGATTTAGCCTAGCACATTGACGGCTAAATTGAAAGAATTTGATTAGCTAAAAAAATGCTTAGTAAATAATATTCCGTTCGTTTTTTTACGGTATATACAAGATATCTAAGGGTACAAACGATAGGAACCAAGTCCTAAGAGGTACAAACGATAGAACCTAGATTTAGCCTAGCACATTGAAGCCTAAATTGATAGAATTTGATTGGCTGAAAAAATGCTTAGTAAATGATATTCCGGTCGTTTTTTTACGGTATACACAAGATATCTATGGGTACAAACGATAGGAACCAAGTTCTAAGAGGTACAAACGATAGAACCTAGATTTAGCCTATCATATTGAAGCCTGAATTGAAAGAATTTGATTGGCTAAAAAGAATGCTACGATAATGTTATTCCGTTGGTTTCTTTGCGTTAAACACAAGATATCTAAGGGTACAAACGATAGAAACCTAGTCCTAAGAGGTACAAACGATAGAACCTAGATTTAGCCTAGCACATTGAAGCCTAAATTGATAGAATTTGATTGGCTGAAAAAATGCTTAGTAAATGATATTCCGTTCGTTTTTTACGGTATACACAAGATATCTAAGGGTACAAACGATGCAAGCTTAGTCTAAGAGGTACAAACGATAGAACCTAGATTTAGCCTAGCACATTGACGGCTAAATTGAAAGATTTTGATTGGCTAAAAAGAATGCTACGTTAATGTTATTCCGTTGGTTGCTTTGCGTTAAACACAAGATATCTAAGGGTACAAACGATGCAAACTTAGTCCTAAGGGGTACAAAAGACAAAACCTAGATTTAGCCTAGCACATTGACGGCTAAATTGAAAGATTCGTTTGTACCTCTTAGGACTTGGTTCCTATCGTTTGTACCCTTAGATATCTTGTATATACCGTAAAAAACGAACGGAATATCATTTACTAAGCATTTTTTCAGCCAATCAAATTCTATCAATTTAGGCTTCAATGTGCTAGGCTAAATCTAGGTTCTATCGTTTGTACCTCTTAGAACTTGGTTCCTATCGTTTGTACCCATAGATATCTTGTTTATACCGTAAAAACGAACGCAATATCATTTACTAAGCATTTTTTCAGCCAATCAAATTCTATCAATTTAGGCTTCAATGTGCTAGGCTAAATCTAGGTTCTATTGTATGTACCTCTTAGGACTTGGTTCCTATCGTTTGTACCCTTAGATATCTTGTATATACCGTAAAAAACGAACGGAATATCATTTACTAAGCATTTTTTTAGCCAATCAAATTCTATCAATTTAGGCTTCAATGTGCTAGGCTAAATCTAGGTTCTATCGTTTGTACCTCTTAGGACTAAGTTCGCATCGTTTGTACCCTTAGATATCTTGTGTTTAACGCAAAGCAACCAACGGAATAACATTAACGTAGCATTCTTTTTAGCCAATCAAAATCTTTCAATTTAGCCGTCAATGTGCTAGGCTAAATCTAGGTTCTATCGTTTGTACCTCTTAGGACTAAGCTTGCATCGTTTGTACCCTTAGATATCTTGTGTATACCGTAAAAAACGAACGGAATATCATTTACTAAGCATTTTTTCAGCCAATCAAATTCTATCAATTTAGGCTTCAATGTGCTAGGCTAAATCTAGGTTCTATCGTTTGTACCTCTTAGGACTTGGTTCCTATCGTTTGTACCCTTAGATATCTTGTATATACCGTAAAAAACGAACGGAATATCATTTACTAAGCATTTTTTTAGCCAATCAAATTCTATCAATTTAGGCTTCAATGTGCTAGGCTAAATCTAGGTTCTATCGTTTGTACCTCTTAGGACTTGGTTCCTATCGTTTGTACCCATAGATATCTTGTTTATACCGTAAAAAAACGAACGGAATATCATTTACTAAGCATTTTTTTAGCCAATCAAATTCTATCAATTTAGGCTTCAATGTGCTAGGCTAAATCTAGGTTCTATCGTTTGTACCTCTTAGGACTTGGTTCCTATCGTTTGTACCCACCCATAGATATCTTGTTTATACCGTAAAAAAACGAACGGAATATCATTTACTAAGCATTTTTTTAGCTAATCAAATTCTTTCAATTTAGCCGTCAATGTGCTAGGCTAAATCTAGGTTCTATCGTTTGTACCTCTTAGGACTAAGTTCGCATCGTTTGTACCCTTAGATATCTTGTGTATACCGTAAAAAACGAACGGAATATCATTTACTAAGCATTTTTTCAGCCAATCAAATTCTATCAATTTAGGCTTCAATGAGCTAGGCTAAATCTAGGTTCTATCGTTTGTACCTCTTAGGACTTGGTTCCTATCGTTTGTACCCTTAGATATCTTGTATATACCGTAAAAAACGAACGGAATATCATTTACTAAGCATTTTTTTAGCCAATCAAATTCTATCAATTTAGGCTTCAATGTGCTAGGCTAAATCTAGGTTCTATCGTTTGTACCTCTTAGGACTTGGTTCCTATCGTTTGTACCCTTAGATATCTTGTATATACCGTAAAAAACGAACGGAATATCATTTACTAAGCATTTTTTTAGCCAATCAAATTCTATCAATTTAGGCTTCAATGTGCTAGGCTAAATCTAGGTTCTATCGTTTGTACCTCTTAGGACTTGGTTCCTATCGTTTGTACCCATAGATATCTTGTTTATACCGTAAAAAAACGAACGGAATATCATTTACTAAGCATTTTTTTAGCCAATCAAATTCTATCAATTTAGGCTTCAATGTGCTAGGCTAAATCTAGGTTCTATCGTTTGTACCTCTTAGGACTTGGTTCCTATCGTTTGTACCCATAGATATCTTGTTTATACCGTAAAAAAACGAACGGAATATCATTTACTAAGCATTTTTTTAGCTAATCAAATTCTTTCAATTTAGCCGTCAATGTGCTAGGCTAAATCTAGGTTCTATCGTTTGTACCTCTTAGGACTAAGTTCGCATCATTTGTACCCTTAGATATCTTGTGTATACCGTAAAAAACGAACGGAATATCATTTACTAAGCATTTTTTCAGCCAATCAAATTCTATCAATTTAGGCTTCAATGTGCTAGGCTAAATCTAGGTTCTATCGTTTGTACCTCTTAGGACTTGGTTCTTATCGTTTGTACCCTTAAATATCTTGTATATACCGTAAAAAACGAACGGAATATCATTTACTAAGCATTTTTTTAGCTAATCAAATTCTTTCAATTTAGCCGTCAATGTGCTAGGCTAAATCTAGGTTCTATCGTTTGTACCTCTTAGGACTTGGTTCGTATCGTTTGTACCCATAGATATCTTGTGTTTACGGTAAAGAAACGAAGGGAATAAGATTTGGTAAACATTTTTTCAGCTAATCAAATTCTTTCAATTTAGGCTTCAATGTGCTAGGCTAAATCTAGGTTCTATCGTTTGTACCTCTCAGGACTTGGTTCCTATCGTTTGTACCCTTAGATATCTTGTGTATACCGTAAAGAAACGAAGGGAATTAGATTTGGTAAACATTTTTTTCAGCTAATGAAATTCTTTCAATTCAGGCTTCAATGTGCTAGGCTAAATCTAGGTTCTATCGTTTGTACCTCTCAGGACTTGGTTCCTATCGTTTGTACCTATAGATATCTTGTGTTTACCGTAAAAAAACGAAGGGAATTAGATTTGGTAAACATTTTTTTCAGCTAATGAAATTCTTTCAATTCAGGCTTCAATGTGCTAGGCTAAATCTAGGTTCTATCGTTTGTACCTCTTAGGACTTGGTTCCTATCGTTTGTACCCATAGATATCTTGTTTATACCGTAAAAAAACGAACGGAATATCATTTACTAAGCATTTTTTTAGCTAATCAAATTCTTTCAATTTAGCCGTCAATGTGCTAGGCTAAATCTAGGTTCTATCGTTTGTACCTCTTAGGACTAAGTTCGCATCATTTGTACCCTTAGATATCTTGTGTATACCGTATAAAAACGAACGGAATATCATTTACTAAGCATTTTTTTCAGCCAATCAAATTCTATCAATTTAGGCTTCAATGTGCTAGGCTAAATCTAGGTTCTATCGTTTGTACCTCTTAGGACTTGGTTCTTATCGTTTGTACCCTTAAATATCTTGTATATACCGTAAAAAACGAACGGAATATCATTTACTAAGCATTTTTTTAGCTAATCAAATTCTTTCAATTTAGCCGTCAATGTGCTAGGCTAAATCTAGGTTCTATCGTTTGTACCTCTTAGGACTTGGTTCGTATCGTTTGTACCCATAGATATCTTGTGTTTACGGTAAAGAAACGAAGGGAATAAGATTTGGTAAACATTTTTTCAGCTAATCAAATTCTTTCAATTTAGGCTTCAATGTGCTAGGCTAAATCTAGGTTCTATCGTTTGTACCTCTCAGGACTTGGTTCCTATCGTTTGTACCCTTAGATATCTTGTGTATACCGTAAAGAAACGAAGGGAATTAGATTTGGTAAACATTTTTTTCAGCTAATGAAATTCTTTCAATTCAGGCTTCAATGTGCTAGGCTAAATCTAGGTTCTATCGTTTGTACCTCTCAGGACTTGGTTCCTATCGTTTGTACCTATAGATATCTTGTGTTTACCGTAAAAAAACGAAGGGAATTAGATTTGGTAAACATTTTTTTCAGCTAATGAAATTCTTTCAATTCAGGCTTCAATGTGCTAGGCTAAATCTAGGTTCTATTGTTTGTACCTCTTAGGATTTGGTTCGTATCGTTTGTACCCTTAGATATCTTGTGTTTACCCTAAAGAAACCAACGGAATAAGATTTGGAAAGCATTTTTTTCGGCTAATCAAATTTTTTCAAATTAGCCATCAATTTGCTAAACAAAACCTAGGTCTTATCGTTTGTACCTTATAGGACTATCTTCGTATCGTTTGTACCCATAGCTCTCTCGTTTACACCTCAATGATATTAATCGAAACGCTTTTCTTTAATTTTTTATTCGAATTTTTCAATTTTCATAAGTTATGAATATAAGTAACGGGCAAATGTGTTCCTTAACTTTTTTTTTATTTCTGCTGGTGGTACAATCCGGTACAAACGATACTCTTTTAGATGCCATCATCAAAAATCCTGAAATCGAAAATTCGTTTTCTACTATAATTTCGGACCCCATAACTTTTACACCTTTGAGGTACAAACGATTTTAAAAGTGGTACAATCCGGTACAAACGTGGTACAATCGAATGGTGAACATAAATTTTTTTATTGCATACTCGGTTGCCAACTTCACATAGGTATAAATTTCAACTTGTTAAGTCCACCCGTTCCTGAGAAAATTGGGGGTGGCACATACAGACAGATGGACAAGAGAGTGATCTTATAAGGGTTCCTTTTTTATGAGATACGGAACCTTAAAAAAATAAAAATTATGCCATACTAGTGAACAAAATGGTTATTAATATTTGTATATAGACTTTAATTGCTTCGGAGACACGTTAAGCTGTAGGTTCCGGTTGTTATCATAACATTTGATAATAATCGTAAACTTTTGATAAGTAAATTGCTCTTATCCAATGAGTTACTGGTTCGCCCTTAGGGTTGCGGAGGTCCGATGGCAATCGCTCCGTGTAAAAACTAGTAACCAGTCAAATTCGGATAAGAATAATTAGCAGACCCTGGGTACATAAAATACCGGGAAAATGTTAGGAAGAAGAAGAAGACGTGTATCACGTGATTGGCATCATACTTTTATAACTTGGATGTTAAATCGTAAAAACATAATTTTTGATCATAATCATAAAAAGTATGATGAGAATTTGTTATTTAATTAAATTGAAGGATCTTTTAATTGATTTCATAAAAGAGTAGGTTACTAATTTACTTAATAATACATAATAATTACCACTAATTATAACATTTTTACTTAATAATTAAAATATAATGTCTCAACAGATATTATGTAATAAAAAATAGTATGAGATTGTTCAAACAAGGGTTGGCAGCACGCACGCTTCCCCTGTTGCAAGCGTCCACATCAGGCGAGTTGTCGTCGTTATGCTATAAAACTCAAATTAACGATTAAGGCTTATCGCTGTTGTACGTAAAGTAATACGTGGACTTTAAAGTTTTCGATACATTGTTCACACTTCGCCTAAGTCTGATAAATGTAATGTGTGTGGTTTTTGTCGAACCCGGACGAGAGAACAATAAAAAATTTTCGTAAAATGAACATTTTTTCACGTTAATTATGTTATTTTTGTACTTATTAACATTGACGTAATGTCATTAAACTGACGGTGGCTCTACAACGCAGTGTGCTTTGAGCGCACAATATAAGGATTAGTCGGAAGTACTACATTTAGTTGTGGACTGATAGCTGAAAAGCTTTTGACTTCATAACGTACCTATGTATATAAGTAATTTAATGTAAAGTAAGAGAATATAATATATTATATTTTAAGTGCCTGCGCAATAATGGAATTGTTAAAAAGGTAATTTTATTTCGCATTTTACTTTTTCCTTGCATCCGGATAGCATATTAAAAAGGAATAATTTCCTGAGCATGTGAAAACCGATGATTTAAGGAACATCATCGTCCTTTCTTTGTTTTAAAGCAAGATTTAAGTGTCTACTAATTTCAAATAGTAATCTTTTTACATGATAAGAAGTTAGATTTTTTAAAAGGAATTTTCTACATCTTTTTAAAACATGGATTTCACGAAACAAATGATAGAGTTTAATTGAATAAATATTTTCAATTCGTTTTCAAATATCTTATAACATTACTGATTTTAGCGACCAATTTAATTTCATAATTAGATATATAAATCAGTTTGCAAGAGTCCGTAGATAGTAGGCTAAATTGAAGTCGAAAATAAGATCCCATAAAAACATAAAATGTAAAAAAATTGCCAGTCTCGTAAAGCAGTTCTTCTACTACAAAAAGTGGTGAGATCTCATGTATAACTACGCCTGAAACTTGCCAGTTGTACGGCAACTTATTCTACTCATACAAATACTTTTAGATTCGTAAAACTGCCAAGTTTCAGGCGTAGTTATACATGAGATCTCACCACTTTTTGTAGTAGAAGAACTGCTTTACGAGACTGGCAATTTTTTACATTTTATGTTTTTTATGGGATCTCATATCTTTTTGTAGAAAGTCCTACTTTTTCTACCCACTTCTTGAATGTAATCGTATATTATCTAGGTACCCACCTACACCTATTATTCCATTATATTATGTGTATACTATACAGGTACACTGATTGATTATCTGTAAATGTAACTTTGTAATTTTATACATTTATATAGGATTACAAAGTTATTTATGCAGTTGGTGTATCTAGAAAACTGAACCGAAATTATAAAATATTTTAGTTTTTCCTTGATTTATACACTAAACACTAATTATACTCTAAATTTTTAGCTTCCATGTCTGCTAGAAGTGCCTTAGAGTTTTGATGACGGTCAGCCAGTGCGTAACAAAATTATGAAATTTTGACTAGTTATAATTCTTAAACTGCTTATTCGAATTGAATGGAATTTGAAATATACCGTGTTTATACAATGGTTGTTTAGTTACTGAACATTTAAGCTTTCAGTTTTATCCACAACGAAGTTATAGGGGGTCGCAAATTATTTAAATACCTATCTAACTGCAAATGTAACTGCTAACGTAACTTTGTAATCCTATACATTTATATGGGATTACAAAGTTATTTATGCAGTTGGTGTACCTAGTAAACTAGACCAAAATTACAAAATATTTTAATTTTTCCTTTACTTATACACTAAAAACTAATTATATTCTAAATTTGAAGCTTCCATGTCTCCTAGAAGTGCCTTAGAGTTTTGATGACGGTCAGCCAATGCATAACAAAATTAAGAAATTTTTGACTAGTTATAATTCTTAAACTACTTTTTCAAATTGAATGAAATTTGATATACACCGTGTTTATACAATGCCTAATTGTTTACTGAAAAGTCAGGCTTTTAGTTTTAGCAACAACGAAGTTATCAGAGGTTGAAAATTATGTAAGTACGTATCTGACTGCAAATGTAACTTTGTAATCCTATACATTTATATGAGATTACAAAGTTATTTATACAGTTGGTGTATCTAGTAAACTGGAGCGAAATTACAAAATATTTTAATTTTTCCTTTACTTATACACTAAACACTAATTATATTCTAAACTTGAAGCTTCCATGTCTGCTAGAAGTGCCTTAGAGTTTTGATGATCGGTCAGTCAGTGAGTGACAAAATTAAGAAATTTGACTAGTTATAATTCTAAAACTACTGGTTCAAATTGAATGAAATTTGAAATATACCGTGTCTATATAAAGCCTGCTCGGTTACTAATTCAGGCTTATAGCTTTATCCACAAAGAAGTTATAGAGCGTCGAAAATGGCCTGAAGTGCTTCGAGAAAAGGATAGTACGGCCGTGCCGCTTTTTGCTCGACTTGGCGGGGGCACTGCCGTGCCCCCAGAAATATTTGACAGCATGACGCTAAAATAATAATCAAGTTTAAAACAAATCTGGTAATTAATATAACAAGAGATACAGGCTACAGTTCGATTTATGTGAACTATGTAATTTCACGTTGATGGAGTTTTTCTTTTTATTAATTAAGTTATTTATTTATTTGCAACATACATACACGCAACTCTGGGCGTGGCAAAAATACATTAATTAATTATTATTTAAAATGGTATTCCTTATAACTATGAATTTACTCATAATGTTGCATTTTTATTTTATAGGGTAATCTTGAAGAAGTATTTTGAGAAAAGGTTCATGAAGAGCCCGCGCCAGGCGCCGCGCCGTGAACTCGGCCTGAAGACTGGCACTGAGCTGTGCCTCTATGTTACTGGTTTTGGTATGTATTTTACTTATATTGACATAATACCACTTATCTCTTAAATATCATATTTTGTATTGATTGCCTTCTTAATAACAGCTATTTTTAATTCCATAATAAATAACAATAAGCCTTTTATTGCCAGAGGCCCGGTTATGCTAGTGAAATTACTGAGCAAAGGAGATTTAGGAACCAGTATTATGAGGTCCACAACCATAAACAAATGGTGGATCGTATGCAATTTTTATACAGGCAAATATATATATTTCGAAAATTCTAAAACACTAAACACAAAGTGATTTAAAAAAATGCTATACACTCAACCCTCATTAGGATTCTTACAATTCTCATCCGCAAGGCACGCGATAAAGCAGTTCATTTTGGGAAGATTGTATGCGATGTTGGGCAGGCGGAGTAAACTGTCCCTTAGAAATAAGGTGACATTATACAAAGCTTGTATACGTCCCATACTGACCTACGCGAGCCCTGTTTTTCGCATGTCCACGCCAGAAGAATTAATCAATTACAAATAATTCAGAACCGTTTCTTACGCATGGCCTCGGGCTGTCCGTGGTACGTTCGCAACGTAGATCTCCATAGAGACTTTGAAATCGATTCGATCCCCAAACATTTGAAGCGCTTATCGCAAAACTATTTCCATCAAACTACTTTCCATCCAAATCCTTTGATTAGACATGCTTGTATCTACACAGACCGATGTAACCAACCGACAAAAGTAAGGCGTCCTAAGCACGTCCTGCAAGACCCTGACGATAGGATTACATTAGAAAATGCCACTTACACAGCACAGACACGCATACAACACCGTCCTCGCCAGCGAGGACGAGGTCCTTTGTTTCGCACGTCGCGTCGCGCTCACACCGTCGGGTGAGTCTATCGTATAGAATGCGCTCGGAGCGCTGCCTCCATCTCCGATGACGTCCTTAGCCGTGGTTCGGTTTCGCAGGAGGCACCTTAAGGACGGAATCAAATTTGAGCCCCCGTGAGGGCTGCCCCTTTATCACGGCTGAGTCTCTGTACTCGGCCCCCCAGTGACGCTGTCAAGGCCAGTAGGGCCAACAGCAATACACATTCAGAAAAAAATATTCTTACATCCTGTGTCGGGTAGGATTGTCGTATCCCGTACTATCCAAACCGAAACATACGGCTGTATGGCGAATCGTCCGCCCCGAGTGTAAATCGAGGGTAAGTTCACTACAACTGCGCCAGAACGTTTGAATTTATAAACTATATTATGTTGTTTTGAAGACTTGTTTTCGGGAGTGAAAAATTTTAAAACAAACTGATGATGATGAACTGAAAAATGGATGTTCCATTATTGTGATTATCTTCGCTTACGCTTGGAAAATTTTATGAATAATTATTTTCGATCATTACTAACGAGGCCTTTATGGTGTGTGGCGTTCTTCAAAATTAATACCCTCCGTGTGGCGTGCGGCGGAACTCTCTCCGGTGTGTTTTTGCCAGTTTTAAAGTAAATATAATTAGCTAGGGTCACTATATTTTTGATCATTTTTGGGAAACCAAAGTATTCATTTAATTATTATTATAAGCATGTAACTTTAATGTTATTATAAGCATGTAATGATTATAAAGACTTATTTACGGCTATCTGGTTCATTGTGCCAGATCCAGCTTGCAGAGTACCAATTATTTATTTGTGTGAGACATTTCTGACATAACATCATATAAATGACAATTCCTATAATGAAATTCTGCTAATAGGACGCAGGGACTCAAACCTATTTAAAAATGTTTTATTTTACTACATAAATATACTTGTGGAATAATCTCGTCCACATTCTTAATGGCACAGGCAGCAGCATCTTAGGCCCCGTGCGAAAGCGCATGCCCGGTGCGAGCATTCTTTTGTTTACGCATGACATTCGATATATATACGCTTAAGAGTTTTTGCATATTTTCCTGCTTTATTTTCTTCTCCTCTTCGTAAATTAATGTGCCTTCTTGTGCTATATTCTTTATGCTTGTATGCTAATATACTGTAAAGCTATTGTGTGATTATCTGTATACTTCTGATAAAAATGTGGACTCGAATATAAACATTATAACAGTAAGTGACTTTTATTTATAGTGATAGTGTTATTCATCCCACATATTGGTGACCCCGACGAGGAAAATTCATATTCATACAACGTATACAAGCGATAAAGCCGTTAAAAATCGGAACATTTTATAATCATTGACAAGATCGCACAAAAGCAAATGAAGAGCGCTAAAATGTCACAAAGCGACACAACTGCAGAATTGTGCAAAGTTGGTGTAAAAGTACCCGAATTTTGGCCTGATCGTCCAGATGTTTGGTTCGCCCAATTAGAAGCGCAATTTATAGTCGCAAACATAACAGCTGATACGACTGGATTTTATTACGTCATATCACAGCTGGGTAATCAATATGCAGCGGAAGTATTAGATCTTATTAAATGCCCGCCTAAAGATAATAAATACGAAACTTTAAAGTCGGAACTAATAAAGCGTTTATCAGCAAGCCAGGAAAAGAAAGTGCAACAACTGCTGATGCACGAAGAGCTCGGTGACCGTAAGCCATCGCAATTTTTACGTCATCTTCAAAGCTTGGCAGGATCAGCGATATCTGACGAATTTATGCGCACGCTATGGTCAAGCCGACTTCCACAGCACGTTCAAACAGTAATTGCTACTCAGACTGACTCACCACTTACAAAAACTGCAGACTTGGCAGACAAGGTTCATGAAATTGCACACAATACACCGCAAGTTGCTAGTACCAGCATGGCTTATCGAGATTCCACTAGTCCACCAATTTTAGAAGCCATGATGAAGAGCATGGCGAATTTGACACGACAAGTTGCTGCACTTACTTCGAACATCTCGAGATCACGTTCACGAACACGATCTTTCAGTCCTCGCAGAAGCCTATCCAGACAGCGTTCGTCTTCTCGTCCACGTATTTGCTGGTACCATAAAAGATTTGGCACAAAATCAAATAAGTGTACGAGCCCATGTAGTTTTGGCGCGGTAAACTCCGAGGACAGCCGTCAGTAGCGGCCAGCGCCTGTCCTACCTCCTCTGGCCGCCTCTTCGTAACAGACCGCAAGACGAAAATACAGTTCCTCGTAGATACGGGATCGGACCTGTGCGTCTTCCCACGCTCCGCGGCTAAGGATAAACGAAACAAGAGTGGGTATAGTCTCTTTGCAGCAAATGGTTCAGAAATATCAACATACGGTTTCGCACATTTATCTCTCGATCTCGGTCTGCGTCGAGATTTCTCATGGAGATTTGTAATAGCTGATGTTACTAAAGCCATCATAGGTATAGACTTCCTTTCTCACTATAACATTTTAGTTGATTGTAGACACCATAAACTTATAGACAACACAACTTCATTAGTCACTGACGCTGTTCCTGTAAAGCCTAATGAAAGCGTTTCGTCTATCAAAACTAGCTGCTACAGTGACAATAAATATCAAGCTATATTAAAAATGTATCCTAATATTATAAGACCTGCTGGTAACCCTAGAGATTGTATGCACAATACAGTTCATTATATAAAAACTACTCCTGGTCCTCCAATTTCTAGCAGACCCCGCCGCCTACCACCTGATAAGTTACAGATCGCCAAACAGGAGTTTAACGAGATGATCAAGAATGGTACAGCACGCCCATCCGATAGCCCTTGGTCGTCAGCTCTTCACCTGGCACCAAAAAAGGACAACGGATGGCGACCATGCGGGGATTATCGAGCTCTCAATGCAAGAACAGTACCAGATAAGTACCCCATAAAACACATACACGATTTTAATCTAAACCTTTTTGGTTGTACAATTTTCTCCAAACTTGACCTTGTTAAAGCATATAACCAAATACCAGTCTATGAAAGTGATATATGCAAAACAGCCATAGTAACACCATTTGGCTTATACGAATTCCCAATGATGACATTCGGACTCAGAAATGCGGCACAAACCTTTCAAAGATTTATTGACGAAGTCATCAGGGGCTTAGATTTCTGTTACGGTTATCTAGACGATATTCTTATTTTCTCTCGCAACCCAGAAGAGCATGAACGTCACCTTCATGAAGTTTTCAGAAGACTTAACCAGTATGGAGTGCTGCTGAACATTTCAAAATGCGTCCTTGGCGCATCCCATGTAACCTTTCTTGGCTACGCTGTGTCCGCAGACGGAATCCGACCTCTTGACGAGAGAATAGAGGTAATCAAGAATTTTCCCGTGCCGAAAACTATCAAAGAGCTGCGGAGATTTCTCGGTATGTACAACTTCTACCACCGTTTTATACCTCACTCTGCAGAGTTGCAAGCTCCGTTGAACGAGATGCTTAAAGGATCCAGTAAAGGTTCTCAGCCAATATTGTTCGACGAGACACAGCATCAGGCATTCGATAATTGTAAGAACGGTCTAGCGAAAGCAGCTTTGTTAGCGCATCCAGACTCCAATGCCAAACTAGCCTTAGTAACCGATGCGTCGAGTACCGCTATTGGTGGAGTATTACAGCAGATGCGTGGTAATTTTTGGGAGCCTTTGGCATTCTTCTCTCGTAAGCTATCACCTACGCAAATCAAGTACAGTCCTTACGATAGAGAACTTTTGGCCATCTACAAATCTATTCAATATTTCCGTCACATGCTAGAAGCTAGAATATTTACAATCTTTACAGACCATCGCCCGCTAACACACGCTTTCCAGACCAACCGCGATAAATGTTCTCCCAGACAATTTAGATACCTGGATTATATCTCACAGTTTTCCACGGATATCCGTCACATTTCCGGTAAGGATAACATGGTGGCTGACACTCTCTCCAGGATTAACGATATCTCAGCAGGAGTAAATTTTGAAGCTTTAGCGAAAGAGCAGCAGTCTGACCCGGAATTAAAAACTTTATTAACTGACGGAAGCTCTCTAAATTTAAAAGAGATCCGTATGCCCGGTTCTAAAATAAAAATATTTTGCGATGTAAGTACTCCATTACCTAGACCTTATATTGTGAAATCAATGAGACAGAAAGCTTTTGAATCAATTCATGCACTCAGTCATCCCAGTGCTAACGCAACCATTAAGTTGGTAACGCAGCGTTTTGTTTGGCCCGGAATCAAAAAAGACTGTCGCGAATGGAGCCGAGCGTGCCTTTCCTGTCAAAAAGCAAAAGTGACAAGGCATGTTTCATCACCATTATGCTCATTTGCCTTACCTACTGCCAGGTTTCTTCACATACATATAGATCTTATTGGCCCCTTGCCTTACTCTAACGGATACAAGTATTGCCTCACAGCCATTGATAGATTTTCGCGATGGCCTGAAGCAATACCACTCACTGATATAACAGCAGAATCCACGGCTAAAGCCCTTCTAACAGGATGGATCTCGAGGTTTGGTTGTCCACTAAGTATAACCACGGACCGGGGTAGACAATTTGAGTCCAGCCTATTCAAGTCACTCGCCTTACTGACGGGATCTCAGCACAAAATGACCACCGCTTATCATCCTAGCGCTAACGGAATAATTGAGCGACTTCATAGACAGCTTAAAGCAGCGATTATGTGCCACACAAATCAATACTGGACTGAATATCTACCTCTTGTATTATTAGGTATACGCAGTGCATATAAGGAAGACCTTAAATCATCTGCTGCTGAATTGCTTTACGGTGAACCTCTCCGTTTACCTGGTCAATTTTTTGAAGACAATAACCGTAGCAGCGTAACGGATATATCCGATTACATCTCGAGATTAAGGTCATTCGCCGCTCAAATTAGTCCCGTACCTGCAGCTCACCACACTCCAAAAAATATTTTATTTTCAAGGATTTAGAAACCGCAAACCAAGTATTTTTACGTCATGACGCTTTACGTACAAGCTTGCAACCTCCTTACACTGG
This sequence comes from Hestina assimilis, assembly GCA_023373885.1. Taxonomy (NCBI): domain Eukaryota; kingdom Metazoa; phylum Arthropoda; class Insecta; order Lepidoptera; family Nymphalidae; genus Hestina; species Hestina assimilis. Next base: position 297,058 of record CM041748.1, on the reverse strand, counting down.
ACCGTACCAAGTTATTAAGAGAGGACAAAAGACTTTTCAGATATTAGTTAAAAATAAGAAGATAACTGTATCTATTGATCGCCTCAAGCCAGCTTACACTATTAAGTCAGACAGCAATATAGTAAACGACGAGCAACCTACTATAAAAACTACACGGTCAGGTAGAAGAGTTCACTTTCCACAATACTATCGCCCGTAGTAACGGTCTCAGCGGGGGAGTGATGTGGAATAATCTCGTCCACATTCTTAATGGCACAGGCAGCAGCATCTTAGGCCCCGTGCGAAAGCGCATGCCCGGTGCGAGCATTCTTTTGTTTACGCATGACATTCGATATATATACGCTTAAGAGTTTTTGCATATTTTCCTGCTTTATTTTCTTCTCCTCTTCGTAAATTAATGTGCCTTCTTGTGCTATATTCTTTATGCTTGTATGCTAATATACTGTAAAGCTATTGTGTGATTATCTGTATACTTCTGATAAAAATGTGGACTCGAATATAAACATTATAACAGTAAGTGACTTTTATTTATAGTGATAGTGTTATTCATCCCACATACTCTTTCAAGGAAGCAGCCCGAAAATATAAGGTAATTAATACTGAACTATTTATAATACTGTAAAATGTATTTTTTTAAATATTAAAGTCTAAATGATTTCGGTTAAATACAGTAACGAGACTTTCCTGATTTTGTAAAATTCATAGTAACCTTGGTGTTTCTCGGCTTTAACCCCGTCCTCAGATTTCAGCCAATTTTACGATAAACACTGTAATTATGTAAATATTGTATTGTAGAGCCTTTGAACGTTATCTTTGAAACATTTAGCTTTTGAAATTAATTTTGTTCTAAAGAAATGAAAATTTTTGTTTGTAATCGAACGAATGGAACTCTTTGTATGATCATAGATAGTCCGTTTACTAAGTATTTAAAGAGCTCAATCTGTTCGGGGTTATACTCTCTTTGTGAGAGAGATCTCTTACTCAGGAATTTTTCGTGGAGGAGCAGTACTGTTGCCATTGTTCAGTGGAATTAACTCATGCTTGTATCCTTTCAATATACTTTGAATAACCACTTCATTCAATACCAGCTGCATTGCACGTTTGCTTGCTACCATGCTAATAAATATAACCACGCCTGTGGTTTTATCAGTATTAATTTTGAATCAAACTAAGCTAAGGATAGACTGGAGCCTTTATGAATTTCATTCAAGTATTATGAACATTATGAGCAAGGATACCATTATGAACAACTTATTGTAACCAACAATGCTTTTAATCCCTTTACTAGATAATACAATAAATTGCACAGCACTGTAACTACTACGTCGGATTTCAACCATTCGTCGTTTTATAACGACAATAATTTTCTGTATATTGAAATATTGAAGTAACCATCAACGCGACGCTCCGTTAGAATAAACTCTTTTCAAATGTTGTCTTTGTAATCCAATGTATTAATTAGGTTCTTCTATACTTTGTCTTGCGCCAACATATATAAAAAGGGTAGAGTTGATAGTGACTCTTATGAATATTGTTAGGAACATTTATAAAAAATGATTTTAGTAACTTTACCGGTGACGCAAGATACGCTTAAAAGACGGTTACCGACCCTAAATTACATAAAATCATAATTCATAATCTTCCTTCGGGGGCAGTCTGATACAAAAGTGATTTTTTTATGGCAGATAAACACATATTTTAGACTTAAAACTTAAAATTATTCGTGTAAATAAAGCGAAGTAAACGTGACTCGCTCGACTTCAATTAAATTAGTTATTCGGCCGTAATGAGGTTGGATTTAACCCAATGTTTTGTCCGTCATACTTAACGTGGTTTATGCGGAAGCGTAAAATCGCTTAGTTAATAAAATTCTAAGTTGAAAAACTAAACATTAATTTTATATAACAAAGTTTTGAACTGAAAAATTCTGGAAAAGATATTGATTGCGAAACACCTATTGCACATATCCTTTTACCACTGGAATTCTATTCATCTTAATTGAAATTCTAGTAAACATTGCAAAATTACCTATACAATAAATTGTTGTTTTAATTATTTTTTAAGCTATTGCATAGCATTTATCGCGGGCTTTGAGCTCCGCTCGCGTGGACTACAGGATTATTGTTTAGCTTTTAATAAGGAATCATAATTCTTTTTCTATAATAAAAGTAGTAACTAATTACTTCTTAACAATATATACGTATTACGTTCTATATTTGGACTTAAACTGTTTAATCTCTAAGGGACACAACGCAGTGATCACGGGTATTTCGCTCATATATTTTGAGGTTTTCCTATTTGTCTCCGAAGTCCTTGCCAGTAAACAGAGAATCATCTTTGATTCGCAGCCGCAGAAGTTATAGCCTATTTTATACGTACGATGACGAAACGAAGCTTTGAGAAAACTTTGAGGTGGACCCCTTATCACGAAGGGTGGGCTGATTCAATTACCATAATAATGTTTTACGCCGAGTCGTCGCAGGTGTTGAGGATAACTCCATTTGATGTAATTCCGGGATATCAAAGCCGAATATCATAATCGCGGGCGAATATCATAATACTTGAAAGATTTTTAATATACAGACACGGAACGCTTGTTTTAATTTTGACTTATGTATTAATAACTAATACATAAATATTTTCATAGGCGTTGCTTAAACGTCAGATATTTGTAGCTTCGCATGATCATAATAATTATGTAAACATAATGATGTTAGTTAAATTTGCAAGGCTTGTAGTTTTTACCGACAGTAAATTTACAATAATTGTTAAATGTACAAGCAGCGCCAAAAAACAATAGAAAAATTGTTCTAGTAATCTCTAGGCTCGGGCTGAGGGGTTTGTTTTATTTTTAACTATCTAGCTAGTGTACCTACCGATTTTTCTTTATGGCCCGGAACCATTCTTTTTCTAAAATAAAAGTAACCTAAGTTACTCCTTACAACATTATTAAGGTATCTGCCCGTGAAAGTTCCGCTATAATTGGTCCAGCCGTTTCATGGATTAACCGGAACAAACAGACAAAAAGACAAAAATTGTGAAAGTTTACATTGTGTATGTTTACATTTCATTTTCTTGTCAAACCTTAAAATAGTCTTTATCTGAAAACATGTTTTTTAATTTATATAGATACTAAAATAAGCATGAATTGTTTGGTTACATTTAATATAAGCTTATGATGGTGGCAACAATAAAAAAATATTTTTATGTTTATAGTGGTGGCGGTCGTGGTGATCATGTTGACGAGCGGTCATTTCCTTGCTTTGGGAGGCGAGTGGAATTTTCGTCCGGGAAGCTCATACTATGGAGATGATATTGCAGGTAATATAATTATAGTTCAGTTAAGGCTCAACATTAAAAGGCATTCACTGTCGTCAAAGGAAATTAGTAAGGTAAGGTAAGTAGACAATATTGGGTGCCGGCCGATTGCGTGGTGTCCACCACAGAGGAGAATGAAGGGTTCCGCAGCTTCATGAGGATGAATCTTCAGGATTTTAAATAATCCCATATTAACCAATTAAAATCGATTGCAAAACGAAGTTGGCAATTATTAAAAAATTAATCATTAATCAGTTAAGTGCGTTGTGGACTACGCACAATTGAAAGGGTTCCGCAATTTGATGATGAAGAATCTTAAGAGCTTTAAAATTATAATATGAAAAAAAATATGGGAACAACTTATATATCTCTAAAATTTGTGGACCTATCTTCTTCAAACCAAATACCTCAAATTTTTCTAGAATTTTAAATCCCATAGTTTAAAAGTTAGAGGGGGAGACACAATTTTTATGACTTTAGGAGCTTATATCTGAACAACTACTGACTTAGGTAATGAAAACAGGTATAATCAGACCTCGTTATCATTTTGAAAGACCTATCCAAAGATATCTCACACGTTGCCATACGTAGAATCTATTTTCTATCAACCCTCAGTTACGTGTATGGACTGCTACCCTTAATTTTTATATATTTTAAGATTTCATTATGAAATCGTCGGTTCATAGAATACATCTATTTACTAAATTTCGTATAGATAGAGCCAACAGTTTCCTAGTAAAATGACTGTTAAATACGGACGGAAGGACAGATGGACAGACGAACCGACAGACAGGCGGACGGACGGACACACGGACATGATGAATAATGGTTCCGGTTTTGTCATTTGGCTACGGAACCCTAAAAAATAATATGCAAAAATAAAGCTATGGGAAAATTCTTTAAAGTTACGGAACGTGTCCTCAAAATAATTTCGTTCAAACTGTTTTTGACATCCTGCTACCCCAATATTTTTCAGAATTTCACTACAGAAATCTGTAGCAGTTCATGGAATACACATATTTACAAAATTATAAGAGGCTTTGACATTTGGCTACTAAAAATTAATTACTATTTATAATTACTATAAACCATTATATAATGCACTTTCATATACAAAATAATTTTGCTAACTAAGGAAGGAATGTATATCACACACAGTATATGATATTTTCACTCTTCCAAGGCACAAGAAGTTATTGTTGCGGTCATTAAGATCTTGTGATTTTCCTAAATATAGCTTGAAAATCCTTTATATACAAAACTGTGTTTACAATGTATAGACGGCGATAAATTTGACTACATCGTGGTTGGTTCTGGAGCGGCCGGGAGCGCTGTGGCGGCGCGCCTCGCTCTTGCGGGACAGCGCGTGCTACTCGTCGAAGCCGGCGATGATCCCCACCTGTCCACTAAGGTACTTGTATAATAAACAGTTCCTTACTGAACAAATACATATATGAATATATAAGTAAATACTTTACAGCCAGTCTAAATTAAGTGCAAAAGTTATTTCGTTTTGTAATACGGGTCGTATTATTTTTACTATACAAGGCACGATAAGTGAGAAATTGATCGATGACGTTGTGGCGCAGCGGTAGCGAACCTGCCTTAAGCGCTACAGGTCACGGGATCGATTCCCGCTCGGGGCAGAGGTTTGTATTGATTATACAGGCATGTGTTCCGGTCTGGGTGTGTTTGTACTTGTCCTTATGCATGTTTTCGGAACCCCCGATATGGGATATCAATATCCTAATGGGGACCGTTGAGTGTGTAGAAAATATCATTTAAAAAATTAAAATTAGTACTAGAGTAATTATTGCAAAAAAAAATCAGACTATAAAAATATGAATTAAGTTTCTTTTTTCAGATACCAGGACTTACTTTCACGCTGACAGGATCATCTATGGACTGGTATTACGACACATTGCCAAACAATATATCTTGTCTTGGCTCCAAAGGACATCGCTGCCGCTTTAATCGAGGCCGCTGTCTCGGTGGGTCAACCAGCATCAACTACATGATGTACTCTCGTGGAAACAGGCGGGATTATGATTTCAACATTACTGGATGGACCTGGGAGGACCTCAAACCCTATTTCCTAAGATATGAAGGTCTGAAAGACCTACACCGTCTACCTAAATCCTCTAGGAAATATCACAACACCTCTGGATTAGTACCAATCGGCTTCTTTGGAGACTCTGGAAATCCGTGGAGCGAAAGAGCTATAGAAGGATTAACATCTTTGAACTTTCCCTATAATCCAGACGTAAATGGAAAGTCTCAAATCGGTGTCACCAAAGTCCTCGGTTTCACTGCAGGAGGTGAGCGAGTGATTTCTACAAAAGCGTATCTGGAACAAAAAAATGTTAAAAGATACTTGAAAGTAGCGAAGAATACACGATGCACAAAAGTTATTATCGATGAAAATAATATAGCGCGAGGAGTGGTTGTAACAAGAGGAGTAAATGAAACGATAAAACTATTTGCAAAACATGAAGTTGTATTAAGCGCAGGGTCTATCGGGACCCCTCAATTGCTAATGCTTTCAGGTATAGGACCAAAGGAGCATTTAATGGAATTGGGAATTCCAGTAAAAGCAGATTTGCCCGTTGGCGACGGAATGTCAGACCATGTAATGTCTTTGATTATCATTAAAGTTGACCATAATAACAAATCTCTTTCTCTTCCTCTTGCTCTAGGGTCGAAAGGCCTTGAAACACTACAATGGTTGACTACTCGTAGCGGCCCAATGGCGTCCATCGGATTAACTGACATTACCGCTTTCGCTAATACATTATGTTATAACTACACTTTGAGACGTTTAGTAAATGATCGACCAGAATGTCAAGTACCGAGCATGCAATTTATTTACGTTTACATAAATAAGGGTATTGCTGGTTTAGCTAGAAAATTTTATGAATATGTAATTCCACATACTGATGATATTTGGGATCAGATATCAACTTTTAATGAAGAAAGTGCTTACATTACGATATCACCCGTCGTTCTACAGCCTAAATCTCGAGGATGGATTCGTCTAGCCAGTTCAGATCCACTAGTTCCACCCGCTATTACTCCAAACTATTTCGCTGATGGTCAAGATGTTGAAGAGATAATTCGATCGATACGAATAATCGAGCAGATGGTCGAAACGCCTGTATACAAGAAATATAACGCCTCTATGCTGCATTTGCATTTGCCTGGTTGTCCTGCTGCGGATAAGGATGGTTACTGGGAATGTTATGCGAGACAGATGACTTTTTCAGTACAGCATGCAGTGGGCACCGCGCCATTAGGACCTGTATTGGATGAGCGGTTACGAGTGAAAGGCGTGAGGAATCTTCGTGTTGGTGACGCTTCAGTACTGCCCCATCTGCCGAGGGGCAACACCGCTGCAGCAGTTATTGCGATAGGTGAAAGATTATCTGATTTTTTAATACAAGACAAGAGGTTGGAATGACAATGACAACTCAAATGAGACATGAAATAAGAGACGTTATAACTCGCATACTTTATAAATGGGAGATCATTGCCAGGTAGGGTAAAATTACAGGAAAAATAGGTCGTTATAAAATATTTTGCTTAGATCGTAGTCGCGGAAATAATGGAAGGTTATTAAGTTTAACGTATAGGTTTAGCTTTTGTCCTAATTGTTTATCAAGAGCTTGATGATGAAGAACCGAGGACTGTAAATGATAACGAATTAAAATCGGCCGCAAAACTAATTTTATAGTAATTATTAAAAATAATATGAAAGAACAAATTTTCAAAGTCATAAGAACTTTAAAGTTCTTTTAATATTCTTCTACATTTTGTTAATCCCATACATCAAACATTAGAGGGTAGACAATTATGATTTACCTCAAGTATGACCAAAGAGGGCACTCGTTGCCATAAGCTGACTTTTTTCAATATTCATACATGTATGGACTGCTACCCTTACATATTTATTACTCACTAAAAATAGACGGACAGACAAAGACGAAAATTCCAGTTTTTGCAATTGAACAAACGGACAGACTAATGAATTCCGTTTTTATTTTCAAAGTGTGTAGAATTCATCTCACGGTGTTTTATAGTTGCTTGCTGCTGTGGTGGCATTATTTAGGTCGCTTGTGTAGACTGTAAACATGTTCACAAACAAGATAAATGTTGGAATGAAACGGCTATTCCTGTAATGAAGTAAACTTCATTTTAATATTAGCACATGGTATAGACTAAGGTAGACAACCAAAAATAAAACATTTATTACAAAATGATGCTATTTTATTTTATTAACTACCATTACTATCGGAAGCATGTGCTACAACATCTTGAATGTCCAGGTTCAATATCCCAGTCCCATTCTGACTCCTACTTTAGAATATGTGCCATTAATTATTTATAAGCTTAAACTACTGTACAGGTGGCGCTAGTTTCATTTTTTCTCAATTTGAATATAATATGGGATACTAATAATTTATATAATTTATTTGACGACGATGTGGCGCAGCGGTAGCGAACCTGCCTTAAACGCCACAGGTCGCGGGTTCGATTCCCGCTCGGAGCATAATATGTTTGTATTGTCCATGCAAGCATATTTTCCGGTCTTGGTGTATTTGTCCTTGTCATTGTGAATGTTTCCGGACCCCGACACAGGATATTACTATCCTAATGGGGGCCGTTGAGTGTGCAGCGTTTATTTATTTATTTATTTATTTATAATATATCGAAGTGCAATCTATTTTTCATAAATTCTTCCTTTTTCTATCCGCTTCTTTGAAGCCCGTCATCATTGCTTTCAGCTCCACTTACTTTATTCCGTCCATCCGTCCGTCGGTCGGATACTGACGAGACCTTCACTGGCAGATAGCTTGTTCAAGCTATAAGGAGTAAGATCAGTTACTTATATTTTAGAAAAATAATTATTAATTCTATAACAAAAGTCACTACAACTAACAACACTCACCATAAACAAGTAATAACAATAGGTTTTCCCTAAATCGTATAACTCTTAATTTTTGGCATTTCAATAAAATGTTTACTGTAATGTTATAAAAATCTTATTAAACACGATGAAATAAAATGGTCGGCAATTTTATCAACCAGTAATTGTGCATATTATAGAATAAATGTAAAAATGTATCCAAAAGCCTCACACATGAAACATGAAATACTTTCAAATATATCTCACCAAAACATTAACTAAAAATCCGAGGCTAGGGAGGGGAGAATTACATAAATTCCGTGAGAGTAAACTTGAACGGTACAGAGCTTGTTGCTAAAAATTCGTGACGCTGTAATTGCGTATTTGAAATAAAATAAAATACCTTTAACATCGCTTTTTTTAAATTTAAACCGATATTATTTTTGAGGTAGAGCAATTTGCATCATGTATCTATCCAAGCTCTTACACACGCAATCCAGTTGTTTTTGTAAAATTATTCACTTGTTGACTAGACTTTTAGAAAAGTGAACTGTAAGTAAATCGAATTTAACGAAGAAAATATATAAAAAAATACTATGAATATATTGTTCACGGAACATTGAGCTCGAATTATTTATTCATTGGTCCATGTTTCATACAAGATATTTCTAAAGTACTTATATACATAATATGTATATCTGAAGAATTTTTGTACATAGAATATTCGTATAAAAATTTCAATTATTTATAGTTGAAGTTGGTGATTATAAGCAACTAAAATTGAAGATGATCATGAAGCATAATCAACATTACCGGCCATCTGACGCAGTTGTAGCAAACTTGCGTTAAGCACTAGTGGCCGCTGATTCGATTCTCCCCCAGAGCAGATGTGATGTGTTGTATTGATGTAATGTGTTGGGGTCCTGATGGTTCTATCCTAATGAAGTGCCCACAGCCTATAATCGCTTGCATCAACTGAAGAATGGCGTGTGAGCTACAGAGCTTAGGGTCAATGAAATGAAATGGGAGTAACCTCTGCAGTAGTATGCCATGCTTCTCCCAGCACAAATAGGCCCCCTTGACCGGGTAAATACTACCCTCTCAAAAACTATCGGCATAAGTAAAAGAGTACTGTTGCGTTTCGTGCGAAGAGTGGAGGCGCCGGAGGCCTAATCTCCCACCCCCTCATCTCCCTTTCTTTTCCCTCCTTATACATTCCGTCCTATTCCTTGAATTGGCAACGAGCATGTGATAGTTCAAGTATCTCTAGCTTCCCCGATCGACCCCGGCCCATTCACATCAAAAACGGTTAAGGTTCTATACAATAAATAAATAAAGAAACACTGCCATTATCATGGAAATGTTTCCTTGAAATATTTATTTGAATTTCAGCAAAGTAAATAAAATTTTTGGTATAAAAATTGTGTGTACATCAGAAGAGCAACATTTTTAGTATTGATTTTGACGATACCCGTTTAAAAAGCGCTAACGAACGAACAAGAAAGTGGCAAGCGATTAATCTCCTACATAGTTTAGGTGACAGCCCCTCCACCGCCCTTGGCCTACTTTGTATTTTATGTATAGTAGGAGTTTTACGTATTCCAGAATTTCTAAACTCTTATTAATTATGTCTTACAAATCACATTTTATATAATATTTAATAATGGGAAAATTTTATAAGCTGTCCGCCTTTTGGATGACTATTTTATTTATTTATTTTGGTATTATTTAATTTTTTTTTATATAAGACTGTTTATATATTGAGGAAGTTAAGATCTTCGTCGAGTTATCGTTCCCAACTAATGCAGTGTGGGGATTAGATTATTATTTAACAAGAAATATAAATTTTATTTAAACATTGTAAAGCAGGTTTACAATAATTTTTAAAATAATATCCCTGTCAGGAATTTTAATATACCAACAAGTCAACTCTCTAGTTAAATTTAACAAGTAGCGTGGATCGCGATTCGCATACAAATTACTTTTACTGTTCCTACGATCTCGGTAAGCTATGCGTGTTTTAACTTTGACATCGTGCGTCTTTTTGTATTTAAGATGGGGCAAACACACAGGAGGCTCCCTCGATGTTAAGAGATTACCGCCGTCCATGAACATCTGCAACACCAGAGGGCATGCAGGTGCTATGCCGACTTATGAGGAAGGAATACGCTCTTCTCTTGAAAGTCCTCAAGTCGTATTGGTTGGGAAAGACCGCCGAGCGGCCGGAAGTACCACCGATTTTCACCTTTATCGAAAAAAATACAACGGTACTGAGCGAAGAAATTCTTAACTTACTTCTTTACCGTCCATCCTCTTATCCTTCATCTTGCCGTAATTGTTTTTATCAGGCAGTCCGTAAAATTGTTTTGCACCTTTGTGGTATAAAATAATGCAATTTCACGACGATATTATGTGGGCTTAGTAATTCCCCAGTCAACCTGGCTGACATGAATGATCATGCTAAAATAGAAGGTATTTATTACATAAATTTTACAATTTTTAATTTATAACTAATTTATGTGTAAATAACCTTTATAAGGTTAGTATATTTGATATCATAAAGTCATGCCATGGCTGGTTTCGATGTATAATCACATTACACATTACATCAACTCGAGGGAGTTAAATTAATTTAATCTTACTTGTCGGGTAAACAAACAAGCGTCAAGCGTAATAATTAGTGTGTTTATAAGTCATGTCACGTTCTTGTTAAAACAGTGTATCAGTCTCCTCGTTTTGTTACGAATCTTTGTTAATTATTGCAATTTATAAACCAGTCATCCCAACTGAGATAGCACATTTTTATTTCATGACGGTTGGCAAACAAGCATACGGTCCAATTGATGGTAAGCTGCCACCGCAACCTATGAACTCTTGCAACACTTGAAGTATCACATGCGCGTTGCCAAACCAAAGAACAAGAAGAGAGGGATAAGAAGGGAAAACGGAAGGGAACGGAAAGGTTGGGAGAAGGGCTTTCGGCGCTCTCACTTATCGCACGAAACGCAACATTACCTACTGGTTCTGTTACATTACGCCGATTTTCTATAAGAGTACTTCCTCGTTCGAGCCGGCCTATTTGTGCCGGGAGGAGCTTTGCTCTGCTACCGTAAAAAGAATATGGAATTTTGTACTGCAATTAAGCTTTAACCTAAAGTGTAACGTGTTGAATATAGCTTATACATTTCTTTAATGTTATTTTATGTAAGAACTTAATGTTGAAACCTATCTATTTAACATGTTTCTTAAGTTTTGGACCAATAATTCAGCAGGTATCCAGATACCCCGTGTCAAAACGCTACTGTAAAGTACAATTTGAGACCTCGCTGCGGTTGGCCAATCAAGTTACAAAGTCTCGAGTCATTGTTGTTTATCTTAAATGCTTACATTTCACTTGAACACGATGTATTGGAACCTTAAGTTCGTTATCCGACTGCTCAAGGGGACTGTAACCTTCGATATTCCGTAATATATTGAGAGCACTCACTGAACTGAAAGCATGTTTGCCATTTTACGTTCCGAAGTGTGTTTTCACTTAAGAGTATTGAACATTTTCAGTGGATAGCTTAAGCGGCTTGTTCAAAATTTTCCAATTCTTCTGGGAAGGATAACAGTACAGTGAAAATAAATTATTTTAATTTTTTTAGCTGCAATTTATATGAGGATTGGCCTTCCTATTAAATAAATCCTTCATTGTTACAACATTTGTAAGATGTTTGTAAGACCGAACTCGCAATCTGTCCCAAGCTTGGAATTAATCCGAGAGGACATTAATTTGTCGAGTATTTGATGAGGAAACTAACTGGTTGTAACATCCCGAGATGCCCTGCAGCTGATTTCATTGATGTGTCTCTATTTTCGGCTACACGAGTTAAGTTAAATAATAAAATTTGGGACACTTTTATAAATAAACGATAAATTCTAGACGATACCCTTTATAAGAGGTAATAAAACAGAGACTTAGGGCCTGCATCCATTGGTGGCATGGTATAAATTTGAAACTGCGCAATGCAACGCACGTAACGCAATAGTAGTGCTACTTTACGCCGAATATCTGTAAGAGGTGGAGCCGACCCATTTGTGCTGACAAGGTCAGGCCTCTACTACTACTAAAACTACTACTAATAAAATCGGAAATTCACCGATTATTTTATTCAATATGCATAATCACTGTTAAATACGTGAATAAATACAACATCTGCTCGGTACTATGGCTAGCGTGTTTGTAACCAGACCAATAAACTGCGGCGAGACGTGACGGTGTGTTTCAAACGGGGCTTAGTGAAACCAATCTCGCATACGCTATAATATCTCTAGCGTCATAATAATTACTATCACTAATTAATGTCATTTTGTAATCGTCGTTTATTTATGCCTTCATTTCTTTTCATATATCACCCTATGCTACCCTCGTCAGTCTTTGCTACCTTACGCAACCACATTTCAATCCTCGGCATCCCTCGTTATCCCTTGGTACCCCACTATTTGGTACGCCTTGCCACTCCAAGGCAAAAAAACCGAACAACGCGAAATAACGCTTTTCTGACACCACTTTTCTGGCAACGCTTTTCGATACTGTTTTATTGTCGGCTCAGTCTTCTAAACCAACCCGCAATAAGGAACTTCTAAAATATTATATAAAATATATAAATTAAGAGACGCAAAGACGGGGGTCAAACGTTAGGGCCACACACATTTTTTTAAAATAAAATAACACTACACACTAAACGGCTCCTAATAGGATAGCTATATTCTCTTTCGTGGGTCTGGAAACACACACAATGACAAGGACAATTACTCTCAGTCCGGAAAGCATGCCTGCATGGTTAATACAAACATCTGCTCAGAACGGGACTCGATATGTGCGTTATCCTTTGAGATTAAGGGAAAGAGGTGAGGATGTGCCGGCGGTCCTATTTACCGAATGAAATGTAAAGTAGCTATAATGCTTTGCTCTTCATGACTACCCCGTTGTGGGAAACAAGCAAGTAGAGTCGTTATCGCGCGTATTATATACCGTAAGGTCAGCAACGTCGAGATGTTCATAATTGTATTAATGAATGGATGGGCGACATCGTAATTGAATTTCTTGCGCCGAAGTTACGAAGGGTTTTCTATGTAATTAAATACTAAGGGGTATACATACAAAGCTTTTATCAACATAAACGGTATATGAGGATCCCGCGAATCATGATAAAAATCATTATAAAAAGTGCGTGAGAAAAAATTGCACCTTTTTTTAATGGAAGGTAGCAGGGGTTTCGACCCCAAAAACTTGGATTTAACCCTCCCCCACATGATACCAATGAAACAATTGCGTTCTCTGAACTGAACTGAACTGCGCGACTAAATAGACTAATACTTACTGAACACGGATATACAGGCATTTGCCACTCAGTAAGATATATTTTGTGATTATTATGAAATAAGAAAACCACAGAAATAAATAAAAACCCACAGAGTCTATTACAAAAATACAAATAGGTATTAATATCAACAAGACGGCGCACCGCTCGCGCTCTCGGAGGACATAACTCGGAGTCATCGCTACAATATTCATAAACAATCTTACAGGAAGATGTGACATACATTTAATATTAAGATGCAGATATAGCAGAGAGTAGATGGATGTTTTTGTATATATAAGAATTAAGAAGTTCAAAAGTTTATTATTTAAATATAGCATGTTAAATTGGTTCATTGTGGCAGGAATGATAAATCATATAATTATGAAAATTCCATAATTAACATTTGTCATAGGTATAATTGTGACTATTTTAAGGGCAGGGAATGGCAGATCAAAGAAATCTCGACATACTTCTTACTACTCACACAAATACAGGATTGAACGGAAAAATATAAACTCAAAAATATCCATTAATGGCTTAAATTCACACAAAATCTCTTAACTTTTAGGCAGTTAATCATGAAATAGGTTATAGATGTATTTTATCTATATTTAATATGAGATTTAAATAAAACAATAACTGCACGAACAATGGACAGATAGTTTATTTACACGAACACTGAGATTACAAGAGGAAAGCGGAAATGCAACAGAGAAAGCATAGAAGTAACAATTAAGAAATTAAGAAATTAAAGTGAAATATATAAAAGCGTAAAATTTAAATTAGCACGGATAATAGCAATAAGTACGTAATGTGAATGCAATTGTAAGCCGACAGCAGAATGCGAATCTAACTACCTGGCGCACGCGCCGCAAGCCGCAGAGACCCAAGGGGTAACCGCGCGGCGGAGCGGCAGGGAAGTGCGATAACGAAGTCTTCAATTAACTATATATAAAACGAGTCGTATTTATTTTGTTTATAAATTATTTTTAATTAATTTTTAAGTTTTTTAATGTATATAAATATTTTATGTAAGACACGCTACAGCACTCCCCTACCGAGATCGTTACTACGATCGATAGTATTCTGGAAAGCGAACTACTCTTCCACTGCGCGTTCTTCTTTCCGGAACTTTTGAACCATCTTCCTCGATCTTGATTTGACTGCCTGGATCACGCATCAAGTAAGCTGGTTTTAATCGGTCGATGCTGACGGAGACATGCTGTCCAGCAATATCTATTTTATAATGTTTAGCATGTCTCTCAATGACCTTATATGGACCAGCATAAGGTGGTTCTAGCGGTCTTCGGACGTGATCCTGCCGCAAGAATACATGAGTCGACTTATCGAGGTCATATGGTAAATAAAAAGTGGTTGCTTTATGCCATGATGTTGGTCTTGGGGTTAGCTTAGCCATATTGTGTCGAAGCCTTGTAGCGAAGTTGGTTATATCTTCTGCCTTGTGGTCGTCTATGGGTGTGAAGAATTGACCTGGTAAGCGAAGGGGCTCTCCGTAAACCAGCTCAGCCACGGATGTTTGCAGGTCTTGCTTCCACGCGCTTCGAATTCCGAGCAGGACTAAAGGCAGCGCTTCAGTCCAAGAAGATGTTGGATGGCACATGATGGCAGCTTTCAACTGGCGGTGAAAACGCTCCACCAGCCCATTGGAAGCAGGATGGTACGCTGTCGTCTTGAAATGTTGAGCACCAATCAGTGTTGCGATGGCTTTGAAGAGATGTGATTCAAATTGTCGCCCTCTGTCGGTTGTGATTTTGAGCGGGCAGCCAAATCTGGCTATCCAGCCAGACACTAAGGCTGCTGCACAGGATTCAGCGGTAATGTCTTTCAGCGGGAATGCCTCAGGCCATCGTGTGAACCTGTCAACGACGGTGAGGCAATATCTGAAATCAGATGAAAGTTTTAAGGGGCCTATTAGGTCAATGTGAATGTGGGAGAATCTGGAAGATGGGGTAGGGATTTGGGAAAGTGGAGCTAGGGTATGACGGTAAACTTTGCTACGCTGGCAAAGTAAGCATTCTCTAGCCCACTCTCTACAGTCTCTGCGTATCCCTGGCCAGACAAATCTCTGTGTCACCAGTCGCACTGTAGCTGTTCTACCTGGATGACTGAGACTGTGTAGCATGTCAAAGATTTGACGTCGAAAAGTTGTTGTGACGAACGGTCGTGGTGATGTCATCGAGGTGTCACAATAGAGCTTGCAGTCTGAGTCTGGAATTGATACCTTTTGCAGTTTCAATGATGAACCGTTCTTCAGCAGGTTTTGCAGCTCAGGATCTGTGTCTTGAGATTGTGCAAGTGCCTGATAATTTACTACTGTACCAATATCTGCTACTCGAGACAATGTATCGGCGACGACATTAGTGCGACCAGGAATGAACTGAATTGTGGTTGTAAATTGGGAAATAAAATCCAGATATCTAAATTGACGAGGTGAACATTTTTCTCTATTTCTGGTAAAAGCGAAAGTAAGAGGCTTATGATCCGTATGGATGACAAAATTTCTGGCTTCTACCATGTGTCTAAAATATTTAATGGCTTCGTAAATAGCTAGAAGTTCGCGGTCATAAGGACTGTATTTCTGTTGTGATGGACTGAGTTTGTGGGAGAAAAAACCGAGAGGTTGCCATGCTCCATCTCTATTTTGCTGTAATACAGCGCCTATGCCTACGTCTGAAGCGTCGGTCGCTATAGCTAATTCTGCAGCGGGTATTGGATGAGCTAAGAGAGTAGCTTCTGACAAATTGTTTTTACATTGTTGAAAGGCCTGTAGCATCTCTGGTGTCATCTCAATTTGTCGTGCTCCCTTCATCTTCGGTCCTGTGAGCGCCGTATCCAGAGGTGCTTGGATTTGAGCTGCATTTGGTATAAAGCGGCGATAAAAATTAAGCATACCTAAAAATCTGCGAAGCTCTTTAGCGGTTCTAGGTGTGGCATACTCCTGGATGACCTGTACTTTAGAATCTAAAGGTTTGGTACCTTGTGCAGAAACTAAATATCCCAGGAACTTAACTTCCGGCTGTCCAAAAACACACTTAGAGGTGTTGATGAGGACACCATATTCCCTGAGGCGGTTCAGGAGTTGCTTCAGATGAATTTTGTGCTGCTCTTCTGTTGGAGAAAAAATTAAAATATCATCAAGATATCCATAACAGAATCCATTTAAGTCACGCAGAACCTCATCTATGAACCTTTGAAAGGTTTGTGCAGCGTTTCGAAGCCCAAAAGTCATAAATGGGAATTCGAACAGGCCGAATGGAGTTGTTATGGCCGTTTTTGAAATATCGTCTTCGTGAACTGGAATCTGATTGTACGCTTTAATCAAATCAATTGTTGAAAATATGGTGCATCCAGACAATTGATATGAGAAATCTTGAATATGTCGGATAGGATACCTGTCCGGAATGGTGCGTGCATTGAGTGCCCTGTAGTCACCACAGGGTCTCCATCCGTCGTCCTTCTTTTTGACCAAGTGTAACGCTGATGACCATGAGCTACTAGATCTACGAGCAGTACCATGAGCTAGCATGTCGTCAAATTCCTTTTTAGCAGCCTTGAGACGTACTGGGTCTAAGCGACGTGGCTTACAGGTAACAGGAGGTCCAGGGGCGGTATTAATATAATGTACCGTATTATGTTTAGGAAAAACATTCATACCTGCTGGTCTTGTTACCTCTGGGAACTCACGAAGTAGCTGATGATACTTAGACTCTCCCGAAATAACCTTAACAGAGGCTAACGTCTCAGGAATCTTGACGTGCGATGTGGAAATTGAGAGTGTAGTAGTTCCATCAACAAGGCGGTGATGTCTGCAGTCTACAAGTAAATTGTAAAAATTAAAAATCGATACCAATAATAGGTTTCGAGACATCGGCTATGGTAAATTTCCATGTGAAAGCACGGCGTAGTCCTAGATCGAGCTGAAGTTGGACAGGTCCATAGGTATGAATAACAGTACCATTTGCAGCTGAAAGTTCATACTTCGTTTTGGTACACGGCACCTTCATTGCCGCTCGTGGAAAGACGCACAAATCAGATCCAGTATCTACAAGAAAAATCATTTTAGAAACACGATCAGTTACAAATAAGCGGCCAGAATATGAAGGGCAATCGGTTGCCGCTAATTCCGACTGCCTGGGTAGTTTTCCGAAGTGTCGAACTGACAAGGCGGTACGCATTTCCTAGCGCGTTTCCCATGTGTGAAGTGATACCAGCAGTGCGGATGGTTGGGTGGTGGCTGTCGGTGTTGTGAGCGACTACGGGATTTGCGATTGTACCTACTATACGTGCGCGAGCGCGAGCGCGAGCGTGCGCGGTGTACGTGCGCTGTAAGTTCCGCTACACGTTGAGTAAGTTTCTCAATCTGCTTGGCCATTGCATCAAAAGTCGGGGTGGTAGAGGAAGAAGTTACAGCATTGCATGATACTTGAGGCGTTGAAGGTGCTATCTCATAAACCTTATCCGCGAGGTCAGCTAATTTAGAGAGAGGCAAATCCGGCTGTGAAGCTATTACAGTTTGGATATTTTGCGGTAAACGACTTGTCCAAATCGTACTTAAAAAATCTTTTGGCACAGACGGACCCGCAAGATCGCACAAGTATCGCAAAAATTGTGACGGTCGTCTGTCTCCAAGTTCCTCATGCATTAAAAGTTGCTTTACCTTTTTTTCCTGGGATGCAGACAAACGACGAATAAGTTCCGTTTTTAATTTTTCGTACTTATTGTTTTCCGGAGGACAAGTAATAATATCTTTTACCTCAATTGCGTATTGGTTATCCAGTTGTGCTGCTACGTAGTAGAATTTTGTTGCATCGCTTGTAATATTTGATAATAAAAATTGACCTTCAATCTGGGCAAACCATAAGCCGGGTTCTTCAGGCCAAAATGGAGGTATTCTTACGCCAACTCTGCACAAACTCGACGTGGCCACGTTTTCACTATTGGTTGCGTCATGAAATGGTTCCATCTTGACAAGCGTGTTTTTATCGGAGTCACCAATTATATAGATGTATTTTATCTATATTTAATATGAGATTTAAATAAAACAATAACTGCACGAACAATGGACAGATAGTTTATTTACACGAACACTGAGATTACAAGAGGAAAGCGGAAATGCAACAGAGAAAGCATAGAAGTAACAATTAAGAAATTAAGAAATTAAAGTGAAATATATAAAAGCGTAAAATTTAAATTAGCACGGATAATAGCAATAAGTACGTAATGTGAATGCAATTGTAAGCCGACAGCAGAATGCGAATCTAACTACCTGGCGCACGCGCCGCAAGCCGCAGAGACCCAAGGGGTAACCGCGCGGCGGAGCGGCAGGGAAGTGCGATAACGAAGTCTTCAATTAACTATATATAAAACGAGTCGTATTTATTTTGTTTATAAATTATTTTTAATTAATTTTTAAGTTTTTTAATGTATATAAATATTTTATGTAAGACACGCTACAAGGTACAACTAGCAGATAGTCACAGGCGCCCACATCGTCGATGTGGTAATTTTTTTTTTACGTTAAAATTTGGCAAACAAGCATACGGCCCACCTGATGGCAAGTGGTTGCCGAAGCCTATGAGCGCTTGCAGCACCATTAGTAGGTGCCACTCATGCGTCGCCTACCTCGAGATATTGGTTCATAAATCTCCTCTGCCCAGTAATTTCACTAGCGTACAGTGCCCTTCAAACCGGAACACAGTAATGCCTAAGCACTACTATTTGGCGGCAGAATATTTGACACTGCGGTGGTACCTACCTACCCGGCCTCTTGCAACAAAAGACCTACCACCAGTATGACTGATTGCACTGGTGGAATAATCTCTGCTGTGACAGAGGTTATTCCAACAGCGGGCGATGGGGTTGTCACATCCCGACGCCGGTAATGATGAATGCATAATAATGGTACGATGAATGTTGACATTTATACTACATTCTAGGACATTTTGTACTTTTTATTCTTTTGTATCGCGATGGGAAACTCAGAAAAGCGTCTCACGAAGGTTTAACGGCTTACTTGACAACATCACAATACAGACTAATAAATCTTACGAAAAGGAAATTTATAAAACACAAAACTTCTTTTGTAAACCGTGATATATTATGTTTCAACTGAAACAAAAGCTCTAATAATATTAGATATTATTTTTAATCTTTGTATCATATTTGAGTATCAATAATATTGATGTTTGATTATATATCCGATTAAAAGTACAAATTCACTTATCATAATCATAATTTATTTGCATAAAATGTAGTCTTACAGATTATATACTATGACGCGTTTAAAGCTAAAAATAGACATGTACGAATGTTACGAAGTTCCTGTATTCTATTCTAATTGTGTTGCCAAATAGTTTCTACGATATATTCTGAAGGAAGGAAGCAATAACGTAGTGTCGTATGCTAATCAACCAATTTGAAGTGTGAGTCGCATGATAGAGGCGGGATATAGGATATCTTACATAGCTTAGAAATCTAAAACCAAGACGGAGTAGTAGTCTCCTTAAATATGGAAAACACGAGGAATTTCCTACAATGACCGATTCCAAAAAACGTGACGACCGTGGCGGATACCTGCAAGGATTTTACAAGTATCTGTTTCGTTGGACGTTGTCCGTGAGGATATCTCTATGGTGCCCCGGAGAGCCAAGTTTTCAGTTTCGATAATTGTCCCTTAAAATCATCTCTCCCCTCGACAATATGATTCCAACAGGCCAACCATCAAATGATAATAATTAAAATCTAGTTACGATCTGGACAAAGTAATAGCAAAATAAAACAATAAAATCACACATTATCCAAATTGAACTCGAGTGAAGCTCGGAGTGACCGTCTTTATCTTGAATAATTTATCATCAAGAATCTTTGATTTTAGTTTTCACCTCAGCGTCGCGTCGCTTCGGCCTGTACAAACTATAGACAAATCGATATGGCCTCATACATATTAAAACGATTCTAATATTGAATTCTGATTTAGCTTTCTCTGGGACTCATTCTAATATAGCTTGTGTTCAGATTTTTTTCTCGGCAGATATAAGGATATAAGAGTAATAAAATAAGTCTCTCTAATTGAATCACGGCGCTCCGTTGTCAGGATTTATTAGTCTTGCTCTGGGCAACGTTTTACGATTCTGCGAACTAAAAGCCTCCCTACATTAAGAACATTTACTGTCACATTAACAAAGTAGGAGTGTGCTTATCCTAATTATCGCTTTGTCTTTATCTCGCTTTCAAGGTCACCGTCCATTAGAACGACAACAACATTATAAATTAGTAGTATTTGATAGTATGCTGTCTTCGTAGTCGGAAATATATACAGTGGCGGATTTACCAGTAGGCTTGAGCATAGGGCGGCAGATTTTTGGGGCGGCAAATTCGGAGACCAAAGATTTCTGCATGACGGTTTTCTGATGTTTTACAGGTAGAAATCTGCAACAAATTTTCCAATGGCGTTCCCCTCTCACTTGTCATTGGCTTGTACTCACTTATGATCGGCCACTGACTTGTATTCACTTGTGATCGGCCTTTTGTTGGATTGTAAAATAATCTAAGACATGACAATTGAAGAAACTAGGGTTGCAAAAACCTTGCAGACTTTACCTTGATCATTTGTAAATCCGTCACTGAATATATAATTAGGTTTTCGAAGAAGTCAATACAAAAACATTTTATATCTGAATGTATATTGTAGTGACAGTGTCGAGGGCAGTAAATCCAATAGCGTTATTGCTCTTGACAGCGTCACTGCTTGGGGCGAAATAATTAGTGTCGAAATGCGATTTTATATCGTTACAATTATCACTGTTTCTGCATGCTGATTTTCATAAAAACAATCAAAATTTTGAAAAGATGGTTTTAAATGATCACAGTTACAAACCTTTTTATTTCAGATGAGCAAAAAATACAGATCATCTTATCAGGCAGATGGAAAACACTTTCAGTAGAACACACAGTGTTCACAACACAAAATACACACAGTAACAGTACAGAGAACAGAGAGCAGTTCCAAGTTACACTAGCTAGTATTGCCTCAAATTGTTTAATATTGTAGGTATGCTACTAAAAATGGCTTTTTGTAATGTTAGTTCTTTTATGAGGTATTGTTTAATTGATATTAGTGAAGTTTTATTAGATATTTTGACTTCAGATCTATAGATTTACTTTATATTTTATCATAATAATATCCTGAAATATAATATTATGAAGCATAATAAGGCGAGTACAATAAAGTTAGCACGAAAATATAAACAAAACTTCATTAATTATAACGAGCGTAAATATTTACGTCCACGAATAACGCGGTACTATGTTAGCCTCAATTTTTGTTGACTTGTTTGCGCGAGGCGATAATAATTAAAATAATATAATGACATAGATTTATTATAGTCCATACCAACAAAATGCGCCGGTGCTACTTCATAAATTCAACACAATCGAATATATATATATTTGATATAAAAATATTTTTTAGTAGAGCACAAATGGGGCGGCTCGACCGAGGAAGTGCTATCCTCTCACAGAAAATCGGCGTAAAGTAACAGTACCATTAGGTACTGTTGCGTTTGGTGCGATTAGTGAGAGCGCTGGAGGCTCAATCTCCCAGCCTCTCTGCTCCCTTCCTTTTTCCTTCTTATTTCTTCCCTCATAATCCTTGGGTTGGCCCGCCGCTTGTGATATTTCAAGTATGGCAAGCGTTCATAGGTTGCCGTGACTGCAGACCATCAGGGGGACCGTATGCTTGTTTGACAACCATCATAAAAAAATCCTAATCGAATATTTCAATAAAAGACAATTCCAATATTAAGTCAAAAAATCTTAGTCCAATATTAAATTTAGAAACGGGCATCCAATAATTTCACTAGTTGTTTATCGTATCGTAATTAGGACCACCTCACTGACCTCCCAAGGCGCTTATAACTAGATGATATAAATAACATGAAAGCTTTATTCAGTATGCGTTTGATACTGATTCCTTATTTCAATTATCTCTAATTTAATAAAGTGAGCAATTATGTTATTTTAGGTATCTACATAAATCGAAATACATTTTAGGATTTAAAAATCGTAACAGATTTTATACCTACATATTTCTGTAAATAGATAATTTGTTACAACTAAATTGATCAGTAATTATTTAAGATACTCAATAAGATATGAAATATTGAAGCCTCAATAGCTCAACGGTAAAGAGCCGACTTTGCTCCGTTAACGCGAGAGTCGAGGGTTCGATCCTGACCCCATTGGGCTATTGTCGTACCCACTCCTAGCGCAAGCTTCGAGCTTATTTGGAGGGCAATAGGAATATTAGTAATGCCTTGAAAAAGCATTGCTAATATTCTTAAAAAAATACATAACAATAAATTAGGCTTTAAAACGAAGCTGGCCCTATTATTTGTTTGGCCACCTTTGAAAAAGCATCTTGGTAGTACGAATTGACCTAAATATATTACTACAAAGTGTGCAGAGCCCTCATCTCCAACTGACTGAGCCGATTGTTACCGTCTCGTCGTCAACACTTCACGAGACGAGTGGGGAGACAACGGGAGAGATAATTGAATGTAGCGTGATGAGAGGATACGACTTACTTTAATTGATGTTTTGAGATACAAGCAATTATTCTGTTTTTGTTAGTTAATAGCTCTCCATTTATGTCCATTCACAATTATTTATATACTTGAGATTATTTACGCCTATTACGGTATCATATAATAAGCAATAAGTGAGGTTTACAATTTGAAAAAAAAATACAACAAGAACTGGTTTCCAGCTAGTAAATAATATTATTTTTTACAATCTACTGAAGGATCTGTAGGGGTTTATACAACTGTAACGTTATTAAACTGTTTGGGGATAATTACTCTTTATCAAAATATATGGAACCTATAACCATTACCCTTGTATCAGACATTTCATTGTGTGTCATGTCCAATTAAGTTTTTATCGGTGTTTTACGTCTGGCCTGAATGTGTTAGAACGGCGAGGGCACTAAGTTCTAGATCTACAATATTAGTTCCAAATTCTATTCATCCGTATCCAAAGGATATTAACTGTTCTATGAAAGGCAGTCTGTCCGGCCTGTATCTCAAGAATTACTATAGACTAGCAACGTCCGCGGCTTCGTTCGCCTTAGTGTAGCTGTTATGCTGGAACACCATCTAAAAGTTCTATTTTTAAGCTATTGCATAGCTTTTATCGCAGGCTTTGAGCGCAAGAACGAATCAAGAAAAATTATAGCAAATACCTCAATAAATGTATTGGCAAATGATCTTTAAATAATACGCTATTTAAGACTAATGTTCAATTTTCAAAAAATATATAACCTTCATACATAATCCTTATATATGCAGAGGGTTTTCGTCCTTTTATTCTAAGAGAATTAAGGGGATTATTCTATAAAGTTAAAGTTCCATACAAAATGTATCTATTGATGATGAACTTACGTTCCAAATTCAAATATTTTCAATTACTTACGAAGTTTCTTACTTTATTTCAATGAAATTTAGAAATATAGATGAAATTGTATCTTATTGGCTTGAAATTAATGTTCGATTTCATTTACTTATTAAAAACAGATAAGATTTTATGTAATGCATAAGGTGATAAAAAATGCTATGCAATAGCTTTACCGCGGCAGTCCCCAAGTGCCACAGGTTTTTTTTTGACATACAATATATGTACATCTATACCGTGTTCCAAGCTGATACAATGTGGATTTGTTTATTTATAATCCCGCGGGAACCTTATAAAAAGTCTGCATGCCTATGTGTTAATTCTGGTACTAAGCTATCTGTATGCCAAATTTCACACAAATCCGGTCAGCTATCTTTGCGTGATCGAGTAAAAACATCCAAACATTTAAACTTTTTTACTTCACTTACGTGATATTTTTAACACTTCCGAATTGAATTAATGATTACAAATTAATTATTACATTACATTATTCACATGGAAAACCGAATAACTTATTTATGTATTTCATGTAATAAGGTAGTAGTAGTACGTACATAGTGTTTTAGCATGTGAAGGGTGGCTAATTTTAAAAGTGTTACTAAGCTAGCAGTTCCGGTAAGCAAACAGTTCATTCTGATATATAAATATTAATTAACCCTTAAAATAGGGTTAACGATTCGGTGGAGATTAGAATACAACTCACATACTAAAAAGCCTGAAGTGGTTTTATATCTTTATTACCTCTTCTATTATTATTAATTTAGTTATTATTAATAATGGTAATAATATCAATTCCAGCAAACTATTAGGCCTAGGTTATAAGATCTCACAATTTATAATTTTCATTCACAATTCACAATTCCAAACTCTCTTTTGGTGCCTCTGACTTTTTGGCGCGGATCGCTTTCTGCCAAAAGTCCCGACTGCGTCCGGAAACGCGTATCTAAAATTATACAATTAAAATCCGAACGCCACAAGCCTTTCCCCATTAACGTCGCTCACGTCTCATGATGAACTGAAGTAGATTATTATTATTTTATGAACTAAAATTAGCTAAAATAATAATATTTTTTGAATGGTGAATTCTTAAGAAACAAATTTAAAATCCAAAATGAAATGTGTATGAGTAAGTAGGAAGACGTGTTAGAGTGAGAAAGAGTAAATAAGGTGTTATAATATAGACTAAGATTTTAACACATACATTTACTGATATAAAATCTTTGTTTAATTCACACTATTCTACTAAGATATAAATAATGTTAACAAATCTGGTAGTCGTGCCAAACACGTTTTTAATATAGTTAGGTACACAAAGGTTTTAATGAGACATAGAGATAATAATTTTAGTTTGGATAAGTCTTTGAGAATGTTCACGCATAGGAGAGAAAGTTAAACTCCCGAACACCGTTGTTACTATCAACATCAATTATCTTTGAGGATATAAAGTGTGATGTCCCTTCAACATAAAGGTTGAATTCTCCGACCAGGTCGCGGTTTATGATTAGCATTGAAAAGTTATTTATATATTGTGAATCGAGGAATTGTGGCGTTGCGGTCTGTAGATGTCACTACAAATAAAGCTTGCTATGCTTTATTTATCAATAGAATGGTCAATATGGTTGCGTTCTGTATTGGCAATCGCACCTTTATAGCATTTAGCGTTAAAATTACTTTACTAAATTCAAGTCCCCTTTAACCTTTGTGATTTAAGTTTTCTTATCTAAAACCGATCAAGTCGTAAAGTAACTTTATGTGAAGCTGATATAAAACGAGAGCTAGACAAAGCCCCACTACAATACACCGCGATACACTTTATGACACGCATAAAAACATTTTATTTATGTCTAAGCTTAAGCCACTTTTATAGATATAAATTTTCGAATTGAACACTTTTTGTGTCAAATAGATTAAACGTTTATTTATAATATTTTTGGTTCAACATTTGAAATGATTACTGTTGTATGGAATTCCTTTTGGATAGCTTTTTAATTGCGAACTTATCGAAAAAACGGTAGTTAAATTGAAACTGCTTTGGGTGCAGAAACACAAAAAATGTATGCAGAGGTCGCGGGGAAGAACGTTCATGAACATGAAAAATTTTGTTTTACATGACGCTTGGAAAACAAGCATACGGTCCGCCTGATGGTAAGTCACCGCAACCTATGAACGATGGTGATACTTCATACTTCGCATGCGCGTTGCCAACCCAAGGGATAGGACGGAAGAGTTAAGAAGGAAAAAAGAAAGTGAGCATAGAGGTTAGGAGATTAGGCTCTTAGTAATCGCACGAAAGGCAACCATACTCTGTTACTTTACGCCTATTTATTTACATTTTTTTCCATCTTTTGTTTTTTTAGACTGAATAATAGTTTTCTTTCATTTAGAAAGAAAGTAAAAACAATAAGTCTTAGATTGTAAGTCTTTCTTTTTGTCTTTTAAAGAACTCGCAGATAATATCGAATGTTGTTTGCCTTAATATAGTTATACATTTAGATCGTTTATAATTTTTGCAAATAGCTTAACATTGTAACATTGTAATAACTGCTGGTGAACTTTTTTTAAATAAATAAATAGTTTAAGCTATTTAAAAATATGTATTAATATTGAGGTGGAAAGCTAATGGCTGTAATACAAGGTTTTTCGAAATACTTACCATTGCTACCAGTGATTCACAAAGAAATTTTTGACCAATAAAATTTATTATTTTTATTATTATAATGTAGGTATTTACATACATAATATCGGTTCACAAAAAAGTTCTGCCATTTGGAAATTGATTAGAAAGGATTCTTAAATGTAATACATTTCAATTTCAATGGAGTATTGTTATTATACATATATATATATACTTTATACGAATTTAAAGTAATCTCCCTCGTCAAAGCAATCATATCCTATGTTGTAATCCTAAAACCTGCCAGATTGAAGGGCGGTGGATCGGGAGGGTGGCGGTAAATGTTGATGGAGGTTGCAGGGAGGCGTGTTCAACAGGTGGCGTGCGAGCGACTGTGGCTTTACACGGTTTTGATTAGATGATTGCATATAAATGTGTTTATTTGCATTGTTAATAATGTAACTTAATTGCTTTTTAACATCAAATGTTTTATGTCAGATCAGTGTAGTATTTTTTTAATACTACACTAATCTGAATATGCTAATGAAGGCCTTTCTTATTAGTTTATTCTTGACGAATGATTTGAAGATTTTCTGTTAAAAATCTAATGAAACATTAGTGGTAGTAAACGGTATTAAACAATATCCTTAAATACATAACTACATCAAACTTTAAGGACTAAACAACTACATAGATTAAAATAGTAAAATCATTAGGATATATTATATCCGGAATATAGGCTCCGGAAACAAACAAAGTGACGAGGAAAAACACACCCAGACCGGAAAACACGCCTGTATGGCCAAAAACAAACATATGCTCCGAGCGGGAATGGAACCCACGATTATTTTTTACGGGTATGGTAATTGATATCTACCATATTAAAAATAAATGAGTGAAATTAGAAGTCACCAAGTTAATTTTCAGAAAAAAATCTCTATAATTGACGGACGGACAAACCCGGCAGTGATCTACTAATTTTTATCTAAAAATACGGTACCTTAAAACTTGGGAACAATGTTAAATTATAATGCTTTTTGCTAGAGTTGGTATCTTTAGTCTGAATATTCACAATAACCACAATTGTGAATATTTGGTTAGGACATACACGTGTAGACCCTCGTTCGGGTTCGAAAGTTTCTGGGTATACTCACGGCTATTTAGGTCGTTAGTGTCAGTATAAATTATTATTAGGTACATTTTAAGTCGCTTATTGTTAATAAGTAATAATATATAAATATAATAATAATCTCCAAATTTCCTTGGCTAAATTATTATGTTTCTCTTTAAATTCAATATTTTTTGGGATATAAAATATTCAAAGGATTCAATCTTCAATGTATGAGATAAAGTTTACCAAAGCGTTGTTGTGCTGTTGGCTGTGGGATTATTTAGAAAAAAGTACTTGAGATTTAGATAAAATTCTATTTGAGCCGTGCATCTACTTTTAATCGTTAAATTTTTTTTGATAAAAATAGTGATGCGATTAGAAATCTTATTTGATATTCGCTTTCTTGAATAGTTGAATATAACTCAACATATTTGTAGTGTGTATGCCTCCCACCAACTATTGTATTAGTATTACAGTCATAATAAAGACGTCAAAGAAACAACTCGTCTCCTCATTGCTCACGTTCCCTACATATTATGTTTATCAACATTGATACACTATAAGAGAATAAGCTATTGGTGTCTTCTGGACTGGATTTATCATAACGTAATATACATATTTGAGCCCTAAATTTATCGTATTGTTCGATATCTTCTATATAATTATTATGAATGTGATAAAGAAATTCGTGTTTTTTTTTATAAAAATGGTGGCAAGAGGCTCACGACATGCTAAACGATCGCCCATGAACATCTGTAACACCATAGGGCACGCAGGTTCGTTGCCGACCTTTAAGAATAGGCTCTTCTCTTAAAATTTCCAGGGTTGCTTGGTTCCACGGAGTGTTTGTGCGCGGAAGAAAATTTCTTAAAAAATAAATAAATATAAGTGTGTGATGGTATACCATCACAACTTATAAGTTGCGTAACCTGCTTACGTTGAATATAAATACCAATTAAGGAAACCTCCCGGGACTGTGTCTGCTCCGTGTGGTGCCCTTACTGAAATAAGCTGACACAGGGTCGCGTATAATTGGATTGTTCGCCAGTAAAGGTATTGGGAATTGCTTTATCTTATAAAGTGTACTTTTAAAATTATCGATGCTTAGATATATGAAACACATATAAAACTTTGTTTAAGTAAGTTAAATTGATAATAATATAATATGAATTCATATTTTTCAATATCGTTCTTATGTGGAGATCCTTCGCACGTAAAAACTTACGAATATACCATATAAGGACACACAGACATAAAGACACGTCAAAATTATAACATCCCGTTTTGAGTCGTGGTTTATAAAGTCAAATCAGATCCGTATTGAACTCTACTAAAAGTAATTAAGCTCCAATGACATAGATATTTCCGGTTGTAATTAATTTTAACATCTTATCAAAACCTTATTTTATTTGGATATCATGACAAACAAACCTGTTTGTTATTCGAATAAGAGATACAAAAAAGGCTTACAAAAGGCTTTAATAAACAATCCAAGGAAAATTTTCAGGTCAGCGATTTTTTTATTATTAAGAAAACTCCCCATTGTTGGATAAGGAAACATAAATATATACAATATCTTAAAAGCATGATTTACATACTAAAGATTTTTCCGAGATCATTTTGTTTTGAATTGTAGCCTGAGAATGAATAAATACAATCTTAATGTTAGCGTCCGCCATTAAATTATAAGCAACGACGAAGATAAAAGGTGGAAAATTTAATATTAAATGTCATAATTAAAAATGGAACAATTACTTTGTTTTGTAAACACTAAAATTAATAGAAAATTTATAGGCTTCGCTCGCAGATTGCGGTCCCGACAAATCTTCGACTTCTTAATTAAAACAGCTTGGATTTAGAAATTTGGTCGAATATTATCGGTTTCTAGTTAGCAACTCCTGAACATCAGATCATCACTAAATTGAAATCCAATATGGTATTATGGCGGATAGAAATTGGTTTGTTGACGATATCACATCTATATGTATGCTACATTAAAAAAACCTAATTGAGAAAGTCGATTCTGAAATTAGTTGGACAGCAAGAATGGTTTGACATAAAAACCGAGTATAGCAATCAACGAGGTTTAACCAAAATTTACAACAGAGGCGGTAGCGCGGTGTAAACAAGGTTTTGAAAAGAGGGCTCTTCAGCATGTGAGTTGTTTTACAAATTCTGATTTTTTTCTCTTAACTCATGTTTAAAATCTAGTAATTAATGAAAGCTTTGTTTTTTAATTATACATCTGCAATATAAACTAAACGAAATCCTATTAAGATATTCTTAGCGATAAATGAAACATTACTTAGATCTGTTTATGAGAATGGAAATAGAAATGAGATGTTTGTTTAGATAATTCGAATGATAAATGAACTCACGCATTCAGCACATATACAAAAATATTGGCCCATAAAAACGATAAATGTTAGATTATACGTTTTTCGGTATGTGTATTGTTTTTGTCCCTGCTTGGCTTGATCGGGCGTTGACGTTGTCGGGCGAGAGGCCAAGTTTGCATGGAACCCTTGCGGGAGAGAAAAAGAAAGATGATACCGTAAACAAGAAGAGTAAATTAATATTCGGTGGCTAGGTTGTGGCACTCTTTGTTGATTTTGTATATAAGTACAGTCTTTAACAGATGATCTAAAAAGTAACCCAGCAAATCTAAATAACAGCAGTAATCAAAACGTAGAAATCTCAGGAAAAATGGAACAAAGTTTAAACTTAAAAATTGAATCGAGATTTTTTTAAACAATTAAAATCTATTGCAAATTCAATACGTTATAATTATATGAAAATTAAATAAATAATATTAAAACATTTCACTTTTTTATATTTATATGCAGCAAGCGTGACAAAGGTGTGACCTTTGCTAGAGGA
The DNA here is from genome assembly GCA_023373885.1 of Hestina assimilis. NCBI lineage: Eukaryota > Metazoa > Arthropoda > Insecta > Lepidoptera > Nymphalidae > Hestina > Hestina assimilis. Next base: position 266,414 of record CM041748.1, on the reverse strand, counting down.
ATGTGAAGGAAAAAATTTAGACCCGATGGTTATATGGTATAGTTGGGAAAATTCAAAAATTCGGATCAGAGATAAAAAATCAAAAGGGTTGGTTTGGGACGTGACAAAGGTTGTGCTCTATAAAATGCATTCATTGTTCTTTGCTTTATCGCTTCATCAGATTTTTCCAAATTTTGGATTGCAGATCAAATGTGCAGATATCGTCGTGTGGTATACCTATATAGCGATTTTTTTAAACATAATGCATCAGAGTAAACTACAATTAATAGGAACACCTTTTTTTTATCAAAGGGGCAAACAGGCAGGACAGCTCACCTGATATAAAGGATCACAGCCTCCCATGACCATCTGCAGCACCAGGAGGCTGCTAGTGCGTTGACAACCTATTAGAAAACAACAAGCTGTTCTCTTGAAGGTTCCCAAGTCTTATCGTCTTGGAATATGGAATATGGAAAGATATAAAAGCTTTTGGTAATGATTATTAAATTGTATAGAACAGGCTTAGCAGTGGTCCTGTCAGACGTGTTTTGTAATGTCTAACAACGGAACAAAGAGTAATAGCTAGTTAGCTGGGATCATTACTATTCAAATTATATTATCAAACTTTTACTGGGGGTGTTTGTAGTCATTTTTCATATTTCAAAAATATATTCATGACATTAAATTTTTAATAGCCAACAAAAAACTAACTTTAATATTAAGGTTCATTTGCTTCATAAATACTTGATTGATTGTCTGTTTGTTTAATGGCCTTTAATTCATATTTTTTATGTCACGATGGTTGGCAAACAAGCACACGGTCCGCCTAATAGTAAGCAGTGACCGCAACGTATGAACGCTTGTGATGCTTGAAGTATCACATGCGTTGACAACCCAAGGAACAAGAAGGAAGGGGGTGAGAAGGGAAAAAAGGGAGGGAATAGAGGGGCTGGAGATTGGGCCTACTGATACTGTTACTAGACGCCGATTTTCCGTGAGAGGATTGTACTTCCCCGGACGAGTCAGCCCATTTGTGCTGGGTGGCTCTACTACCGTTACCACTATTATATTTCATATCACGACAACCTGCGGAAATGAGATAGCTAAGAAGAAATATTATCCCGAAAAATTATAGCGAAGAAAAACTATTCATTTCCCCGAAAATATATAAGGCGTCAGCGTAAATAAATTTATTTCAGGATTTTGTTTTATTTTACTTACAAAATAATAAAATTAAAACTTATAAGCTTACCAACAAACGAGTAGATAAAAGGTGTAATTTCTTAAATTACAGCTATAATTACCTACAAGTATTGGTTGTGTTGTATCCGTACTCCTTCGTACCGTTTGATAAGACAGATACCTCCTACCTTCTCTCTTGTTCTTTTTTTTTTATTAATTTTAAGTTGAGGGTCAAGTATAAGGAACTTCGTTCCGACCAATGATGTTCCAATAATAATCCGGCTAATCACTCTTTTATTCGAGCAGACTTCTATGAGGACTTCCAAAAGATGTTTCGAAGTTATTGTTGTTCGAAATTGTTATTAAACACCAGAGAGAGTGCGGATGATGTCTATTTATTTAACTTGTAGTCTATTTAATTAATTAATTAAGCAACTGAAACCACACTATGTATAATCAATCGTTAAGTATAAAAATATGTTTTTATATAGATATTAAAGTAAAACTGGAAAGTATTCATGTCTCAATTATGAATAATGATAATTCTTAAATCTTAAATAGCATAAAAAGGTTTTATTGTACTTAGTATGCACCTAGTCTAACAGTAAGTCGTAAGTCTATATCCAATCTCAATCAGTCATTAAACGCACTCCAAACAATTCAGACGTTGTTGTAGTGTAAAACAATACTCATATTTCTCATTTTTTTCTTTTGTATTCCTCAAAACTCTCCACGAAGTTCATATAAAATTTTTCTCATCATTCAAATAAAATATCTAATGATATTACCTACTTACCAATATAAATAAGTACTGGATTACAGGCTCAGTTATTTATTATTATCAAAAATGTAAGGGAAAATGGAAATATTTTGTTCAACTTATAAAGTATAAGAGTCCACCTCTATAATTACGAGTATTAAACCTCTACCTGAGTTCTGAGACGACCCGGCGAAACAAACTCATGGAAATCGGGTAATTAGGTATTAGTTGTATACACTTGTAAAATAGCCGGATTGCCTAAGTAGACTAGCTTTCGTTTCATTTGGTCAAATTGTAACAACCACATCCAAAGAAAATGATCGGTATGGTTATTTAGCTGTTAACTAATTAGTTAACTTGCATTTGATAGATGTTTTATTGTGATTGGATTGTCTTTTTATAGACGTAATGAAAGTCTGTCTGTCACTCTGTTTGAATTTGTTCAGTGCGTCTATATGTAATGATACTTGGATTTATAGTAGCTGTTAAGGAGGAGTGTTTTGTTCAATCTTATGTAAAAACTTTACAATTATATATATAATTCAATTCAATTCTTAGTTTAATGGCTTCCAGTTGTGCGAATTTAGCACAGATCACTTCGCCATATTGCGAGGCAGGCCAAATGGATGGAATTTAGTTTTAATCCTTAACCTAAAACCAATTGACAAAATATAATTATGTACAATTACCTAATTTAAAAAATCCTATAAAACTAAAGTTAATTCAAAGGAGACACAAAAATATGGCATGAGAATTAAATATAAAACCACGCCTGTGGTTTTAAGAGTATTCATTTTGCATTCAACTAAGCTTTGGATAGCTTGGAGCCTTTATGAATTTCATCCAAGTAGGTTAACATTATGAACAACTTATTGTAATCAACAATGCTTTTAATCCATTTAAACAAATATATTCTAGCTCAATCCAGTTCCAGTATAGGTGTTGTGTTTTTGTGATTTTTCAGACCCTGACACAGGATATCACTATCCTATTGAGGGCCGTTAAATATGTAGCGTGAAAATTCATTCCTTATTAATGTTAAATACGATCGATCATAATATAACGGATGAAGAACGTTAATAATCCATTACGAGTACAAGGTTACCGCGGCGTGAAAGCGGCTTGTGAAGGTCTCCTCCTCTGATCGATTACAAATTTTTGTGGGAGAGGTGTGATTGTGAGAGGGTGGCTCGGGGTGACATGCCGCTCCTTGAACACTGTAATTGCTCGGTGAAGCAATTAGAGGTAAGTACTGGTCTATTTGAAATTGCGCTACGTATTAAATGTAATTTAATTTAATTTCTTTGAGCATTGCTATTTCGACCACAAGCCGGGTCGATCAGAGAAATACTACCCTCACACAAAACTACGTGGGCTAAACTATCTTTCAGTGGTATAAGTATTCTTTGTGTGACTCTAAACAGTAAAGAAAATGCAAAACTTTCTTTACTGTTTGTAGCCCCCTCTGAGCCTTGCTTATGAAAACGAATGTGGACCTTCCGTTTGGTTTTGTCGGCCAGTCGGTAAATCATCCTTTAAAATTACCGTCTTCATTTCATTCTTTATCTTTTTCCAGTTTATAGTTTTTAAATTTTTGAAAGTAATTAAAGATTCTAAATAAAATGATCGTTTTCTAGCTAGGGCGCCCGTGGATTAGGAGTCCGACGCAACTACACGTGTACTACAGTACAATGCACTTTCAAGAAACGATATATATTCCTATTCCCCCTCCAAATAAGCTTGTGACTTTCTCTAGGAATGGGACGACAACAGCCCAAGGGGGTCAAGATCGAACCTGCAGTTCTCGCATTAACGGAGTCTGGCCTTCTACCGTTGAGCTATTGAGGCTTCGTATTGCTTTTCTTTTTATGCGTCGAAGGCATAAACTCTCACCCCTATCGATCCCCTCCTACACTATTTATTAAATGTGAATGTATCGTGAAGCCACTAATTTTGCTGTGAGCTTAGCTTGTGGTAACTTATGGTGACAGGCGGTAGTCAGTATGATTATGACCTTCTTAGCGATGAAAGATAATGCGCTATACATATTTTGATCACTAAATAATATCCACATATAGGTACTAGTATTGCATGTGTAAATTTACACTTACATATAATTCAACAAGACTTCCCTCCCCGAGGACTGTTATTCAGGGTTGTGCTCGCTTTAATATTCTATTAATATGCTTCATAGCAACGGATCTGACAAACATTTAATATTCTCTAAAGTCGAGTTTATAAAGGCGGATAACCTATTTTTGACGCGTATGTGTTTTATATAAGCAAGGCCTTTATGTCGTTGTTTTGTTTTAAACAAAGGTCAATAGTATTATATAAATATTACTGTGATTACAAAGCTTTTAGTCAAATAAATAAGGTTTCCCATTCCGCCAGTTGCGACACGCTAAGAGAGCATATTTCATTATATTACAAATAATCCCTGATACCTACAGGGGTTTTTCGTGGAGCTGTTTTCCTGATAAATTTTTATTTTGAAAACAAAGCAGGGAATTATATAATTTATTACAGAAACTATAAATATATTCTCTTAGTATTTTACTAAATACTGGACATATTTATTATCTCTATTAGTTTTGTATATCGTAAGCTCTCCTATTGTTGTGCAGCAAAAAAACATATAATGATAGAGCATACAATAATACAACACACTAATGTAGGCATGTAGCACTGTAAATAATGAATATTAAGTTAACACAATCTGTAAAAGTTCTTAATTTTTCTTCGCAAGGTCTACTGTACTACTGTAACTCATTGAAATTAGTACTTAAAATGAAATTTACTTAAAGAAAACCTTTTTGTTTCTAAAAGAGTGACGCTCAGTGAAGATATAACGAAAGTACCGAATAATGATTAGACTTAAATAGGCACATAACGTTATAATTCTCCTTCGAAGAAAGACCTTCTAGTGTCACTGTTGTTCGTAACAACGCCTGGCGTCTGGAAGAGCTAGCCTACTGATGTTTCCAGCAGCCCATTTTAATGCGGCCCCCAGAGGAGATAAAGTTTGGTGAAAACAAAAATAAGTCTACAAATACCCTTGCTTCCTTCCAGCTTCATCCTCATTGTCCGACCCGAATTTCTCTACAATGTTTATTTTATTTAATGAAAGCTATTTTTATATAAGAACAATAGTATGTAGTTTGTATTCAATTTAATATATAACAAGGTACATAGCTTTGTACTTACTGACATACTTTGAAACTATAAGTTACGGAACTTAGATTAGCTTACCTGAGGTGGAGTAGCTGGATAACTAAATAGACTCTGAGAATGGGTTGGCAACTAAGCATACCACTACAAGAACAATTTATACATCATTAAATGGTATGGTTCCTCAAAAATATTAATATATAATAGCATACCAAAATATTAAATCCCATAAAACCATAAAATGTAAAAAAAAGTTTCAGTCAGTTGTAAGTGAGATCTCACAATTTTTTGTAGCAGTAGAACTGCGTTACGAGACATAGGCCTTTGTTGATTCTTTTACATTTTGTCTTTTTATGAGATCTCTTACCTTTTGTAGGTCATCATCCTTTTTCCTTTTTTATTTTTTCTCACCTTAATAGGCTAAATGCTAACTATATTCTAAATGAAGTTTGTGAGGCTCATAAATTTTGATGATGTATGGCTGAGTGACAAAATGAGGGGCAATCGAACCCGCGATCTGTGGCGCTTAAGGCGGGTTCGCTACCGCTGGGCCCCAACGTTGTCAAACTTTCATTCACTATTTATTGAGTATTTATTTAGTATATTAGACTGAATAATAATAATTAGTCTGGACTCCATATGTGATCGTAATTCGAATCTTGTAGTTCGTTTTTGTAATGTATGAGGGTACTATTTTTATGATAACTAGAAGGTAGATCTGTTTTTCCTCTGTCTGGCGATTATACGGTGTAACAAATGGACGTGTTTTATTGTGCTCCCATATTACATAAATATATTGCATAATTACTTCTGGAAGATTCTAAATATTTAACAGTTTTATGTTTATCCCACGGGGACTAAACTATTTTTCGGGATAAAAGTATCCTATGTTTAATCCAGGCAATAATCTATATCTGTGCGAAATATCTTTCAAATCATCTGTTTTTGATTGATTGAATAGCAAACATACAAACATAGAAAGATTCACATTTATTATATAACTGGCTGTGCCCGCGGCTCTGCTCGCGCGATGTGCCATTATTTCTTTATTGCACGGAACCCTATTTCTTTTTCTAAAATAAAAGTAGTCTAAGTTACACCTTATTACGTCAGCTACCTGCCAATAAAAGTCCCGTCAAAATCGGTCCAGCCATTTCAGAGATTAGTCGGAACAGACAGAGACAAAAATTGTAAAAAATGTTATTTTGGTATATGTACCGTATATATATTCATATACATGTAGTAAGGAACGGTTATTTCAATATTAAAGACACTCCAATTTTACTATATGTATAGAATATAGATATTAGTAGTAGGATATAAAATACTCTCATATCAATATGCGAATCGATGACATCGTTGTATGAAAAGGTTCCACGATGCCCCGCGATAGTCCTTATAATAGGCATAAAACGTTTAGCGTATCCTCGGATTTACGAGGGTATTTGAATATAAAAGTGCTATAATAATATTTTAGCACACCGTACAAATATTATTATAAAGTATGTAATGTTTGCTGTATATTTTTACATCCGTATACAATTTTATTTCCTATTTTAAAGCCGAATAACGATTGTTCTCTTTATTATGGAATATTATTTAGTGTTCCTAAAAGAAATATAAGTTATTACGTATAATTAGTTTCAGTTTCCTTTCATTTTATAAATGAATTGTAATTTTTTCACCAAATCAATAATATCTATATTTTACTGTGTAGATTGGACGGCTGGGGGTTGCCGCCCATGATATAATATGAGGCATAAGGGAAAATAGGCTATCAAAACTTTTGATCAAAACAATACTGTAAATATAATGTCTTTAACCTTATGATGATAAAAATCCATTATGTGCAACAACATATTATGTCGTCTAACAATATCAAATGAAGTAAAATACTTTTATTTAGCAAAGGAAGCTCGCATCTATTAACTTGTTATGCCGTATGACCGTTTCTAAATCTAAACCTATCAATTTATTACTAAAATAGCAAATGTGATAAATTCTAAAATACTACAATTTTTTATTATTTTAACGAACTAAACAAATTGATATCAAAAACTAAAAGCAAATTAAAAGAAGTAACAACTACACAATCCAAAGATAAATAATGAAAATTCACTCAATAACCCGGTGCAGTGTTCATGTTTCCAATTTAAATTAAATCTCGAAACCGTTTCAGTAAATCGAATAAAGCTGGATGTATCAGAGTCTCGGTAGACTCGTTATTCGTTGATTCGTTCTTTGGTCGTGTAATATCAACCCTATTTGCACAGTGGAATGTTCTTATTAATTCACCACGTTCAAGCGGGTTTTTCGTATTAATAAAAATAAAAGCCAACCAACAGCAAGAGGTACAGGCTGACTGTGATCGTCTACATTATAAAATTCTACCAAAGGTGGCAAACAGCCTGCTTTCTTACGCAGCTTAAGTTCAATAGCGACATTCGAAAGGGCGAGTGAGACGAATAGGCAAGGGACATGAGCATGACATGCTAGTTCGGACTGCTGGCGTTCACTCACCTAGTGCTGGCCTCGGTCAAGCTAGCCATTCATTCAATAGTTATAAATATATTATTAGGTATTATACATAATGATTATATAATTTAAGATTATAATATAAAGATGTAATATTAAGATTTGTTTGATTAAGGTAATTTAAATAAAATATTAATGTAATTCATTACAGTCAGAATCAAATATTCGGATTTCATTCTGTAACATCTTGACGATATTAATTCCGATCGTCAATAATTCATGGTTTGGTGAGAAAACTAATTAAATGGAAAAGCAATTAGTATAAGAGGTTTAATTCTGTATTCAGTTTAATATCACGAATACGACATCTTGGAACTTTAGTTGTTCTAAAATATTCTTAGAGATTAAAATTGGAATAAAACTAGTTCTCAAATCGTGCTATTCTTGTATTAATTTTAAGATCTTATTCAATAATATTTAGATATCAACGTTATCGTCTAATTGAGATGAGCCTATGAACATCTACAACACCAGGGGCATGCAAGTGGTTTGCAGACCTTCAACAAAGATATAGGCAGGTTGTATCGGTTCGGAAAGACCGCCGGCGGAAGTTGGTTCCACAGCGTGGTTATGCGAGGAAGAAAATGACTTTTAAAACGCGCAATTGTGAATAATCACCAAAAATATTAATGTACTTTGAAAGTACCCCATTGACAGTTTATTCTACGGGATTTAAGCCGTAACGTAACTTATAAATATCGACTTTATACAAAGCCCTTCATTATTCAGTCACACTGGTGTCAAATATTCCACCGCCAAATTGTAGTCCTTAGGCATTGCTGTGTTCCGGTTTGAAAGGCACTCTAAGCTAGTGAAATTAGTGGGCGGAGCACCAATATCTCGAGGTTAGCAACACGTGAGTGGCACCTACTATTTGTGCTGCAAGTGCTCATAGGCTACGGCAACTACTTACCATCAGGTGGGCTGTATGCTTGTTTGCCAACTTGTAACATAAAAAAATATCAATTTCTCATGCATGGCTTTAGATCGTCTCAGGTACGTATTACACAATAGATTCGATGAATTAATATAAAATAGTTAATATAAATTATTAATATAAAATTGTAATGTCTTACATTACAGTATATGAAAAGAGCAGGTCTTTTTGTATTTAAACACAAACTTTCATCAGGAGCGAGCAAATATAAAATTCTTTTAGTAAAGGTCGTGAGATTCAATAGTTTACGTGTTCAATTCCCAGCAGTGAGGATTTCCAGATTGAATTCCAATACGACGGACCATTGCAGAACTTTCCAACTGTAATAGGAATGATAAAGTATTCAATGCAAGCACTATAAATTCAAAGTAAGTTTTTACTTTAGGTATAGATATGTAAATAACTAAATATATTTAGTTTAACATTTACAGTGTGTTGAATGTTTTCCTGTCTTGACCGATGAATAGACATCTCCGATCGTACATGGGGGCGAGACGCTCAAAGCCGAGTGCATCCGTAAACGATCAGTAGGTTAAGCAACTTTAGGCGCGGTCAGCCACTAGATTGGTGGTCGCATAGTCGTATTTCAACCGAGCGTCTCCGTGCTTCGGAGGGCACGTAAAAAGTCGGTCCCGGGCGTTGACAATTACACAACAGTCGATAAGTCAAGTCCTCTGACTTGGCCTCCGGGCGACCTGAACAACTCTGACACCAGGTTGGCCACTCACCACTCGATAAGAAATAAAGATACATGGGGGTCAATTTCCCCTTGATCGTGTGCGAATACAAACATTTTGCACGTGTAGTGACTTATTAGCTCTTATACACATATTCTTTGGCAGCGTTGTGGCGTTGTGGGTAGCGAGTCTGCGTTTAGTGTTGACGGTTGCGGGTTCGATTCCCGCTCGGGCAGATGATTGTTAAAAATATTAGTTTCGGTCTGGACGTTTGTCTTTGTGTGTCTCCCCACTCGGAGAGCACGTTAAGCTATCTGTACTAGTTCGCCCTTAGGGTTGCGGAGGTCAGATGGCAATCACTCTGTGTAAAAACTAGTAACCGGTAAAATCCGTATAAGAGTAATAAGCAGATCCTCGGTAAATAAAATACCGGGAATAAGTATTTTTCCCGGTATCAAAGAAGAAGAGTGAGTTAATAGCTCTTATATTTTGAGGAGATATCTCGGAAGTCTGTGATAAGATGATCAAAAACACAATCATACAAATTTTGAAAGTGATCACCCCGGCAGCAAACACTATATCACAAAAAAATGTTCACGAAATTTGTTCACTGATTTTGACAACCATCTTTGACAATCGACAAGAGGTATGCCCGTTTGACTAAATTGTATTATCACATCATAAAATATAAATATACTAGCGGCCCGCTCCGGCTTCTCACGGGTATAAAATATATAGCCTATGTCATTCACTGAAAAAATGATTAAAATCGATACAGTAGTTTTGATTTATTCATTATTGCCCGTGGCCCGCACGCGTTAAATTAAATTATTTACGATATCACATTAGAAACCTAAAAATAACAGTTTTTTTTCCTCCACTATTTAATGGATGTTATTATATGTACATATAAACCTTTTTCTTCAATCACTCTATCTATTCAAAAACCGCATCAAAATCCGTTGCGTAGTTTTAAAGATTTAAGCATACATAGGGACAGAGAAAGCGACTTTGTTTTATACTATGTAGTGAAGCGGCAATTTAGCAAAATAGCCAATACTAAAGACTTGTCTACAACGTAGTTTAGTAACAATGAATTTGGGCATCCAAACTTACAATTTATTTTGATAAAGAGACTGTAGTTGAGTAACGCTACGCAACGTAGCAGTATCTTCTGATATAAATACAAGCTAAAAGCCGCGCAGTAAACAATGCTTTAATACTAACATAAAAGCAGGTACGGTGTTTCTGTGGAGTCAAGTTAAGCCTCGATGTGTTTTACTTTACAACTACGGCTCCAGAACAATACACATAGTTTTGTACACCTATTCCAGAAGACATAGTAGCGTATAATGAGACTTCATGGCGATATTCGGTGCAAAATGGAATAGGTACAATTGTTAACGTGTCTATATAAATGGTATGTCAATTTTAAAAATTCAAATTGTAAAAATACGAAATGATCAACACGACTCTATTAACTTTTTACTTGTACAAAATATTGGCAAAAAAAATTATTCTTCAACGGGTTCCGTCTCATGCAAATATATTAAGTAATATAATGGCAGGTAAGTTTGCTAAGGAAGGCGCATCTGAGGGAGTGTAAGTGTTATAATCAAACCTTTTTTATAGTGAGTGTTTATTTTTAGTTCGGAATAAATGACATGATCTCTGGAGAGAATTTTTTGATAAGCGTTCTAAAGAAAAAGGCATATGCTACAAGACTCTGCAATCCAAACCATTAATAGCTCCTTGGATTGAGTCAACTACCCTAAACAGGAACGATACTGTAATCGCTTCCTGCCTTCGCTCCGGACATATTCCACTGAACAAATTCGCTTATTTAATGGGTAAATTATTGTCACCGAACTGCATGGATTGTGGGGTCCCAGAAGACGTTTACCATGTTTTAGTGGAGTGTCTTCGGAATGAGTCGCAGAGACTTAATTTATTTGAAACAAACAACATTATTTTAAGAACTGGTGATGTTAATGTAATACATGCTAACTCATCTTGTCAATTAGCAAAAATACAAAAAGTACAAACTATTTAAGCTAGTTATAAATGCTAGAACTTTAACTATTTAGATTTAATAGAATATTATTTTGTTACAGCCGTATGGAGCGATGTAGTCGCATTTGTGACAAAGCCCCTTAAATAAAGAATTTAAAAAAATGTAATTTCAATAAATTTTATTTTTAAATTCCATCTTGGATTTTATTTCACAGTTAAATTGTAATATTCGTGAATTATAATTTCAATACTTATTGATATGACATATTTAATATGGCGCTGCAATTAATAAATATTAATAATCTTTATTAAATATCTATGAATAAAAATATACTTAAATATTTACAATGCTCCAATGTTACAAAATATGTTTTGCAACAGTGACTTTAATGTCTTTTGTTTTACACTCCCACATAGTTCACTTCAATAAAAATGTCGTCGCATCAGAGCTGCAGTCATCAATATACTCAATTAAAAACCTTTTACTAACTACTGCAAACCTCCGTTTCCATTACCTGTCTTCAGCAGACTGCAATGTAATGGATTCTGTTGGGCAAGAGTTATTAGCGAAGTTGCCCTGAAAGCATTTAAAGGCTTTTAGTGTTTGAACTATCAAAGGAAATTTAATATGTTTTTTTTCTTATCAAATGTTTAAAGCAACTGTAATAATTCGAGAAAATTAAAAACGATATAAAAAAGTCTATCATATATAAAGAACTGAATGTTTTGAATAAAATTTTTTGACAGAAACTTGGCAAAAAAGGCTATTCTTCAATAAATAAAACCAAATGCGTCTTTATAGCTTCCTTCCAAACATCCGTATGGATATGTTTGAATTTGAAAATTGTGAATATTTAACACAAAACGAAATACATAGCGAAAAAGCTGCCACTATCATTTTTCCCGCGGCTTAAATTAATTAGAGTTTTACCATTAACTAAAACTATATAGATCTCAAATTTATATTTTGGTTGAAGAATTAAAACTGTGTAGATTAGGTGTTCCCTGAAAATTGATATTTTCTGACTACTAAAATTTATGAAAGGTAAAAGATCAGTTTTTCTAGTTACAAGAGAGCATGTTCATACTTCAGACATCGTAAAAACGTGGGTTCCGGCTGTTCTGAGAGCCCTGCAATATGTTCGACTAGAATAACTGTGATTCGACAAGAAAATAATCTTTTGTTTATGACATTAGTGGAAAAACTTAAAGAAAAAATGTTAATTGGATATTTGTCATTTTTTAAATATAAATATGGTTTAGTAACAAGAAATATTACAACATGTTTACAATTCAATACTAACTACATATATTTACAAATAATTACAAATGGTGGCAAGAATGCTAGCTGCATTTCCCCGCTGAATCGCAACCCTATTCTTTGGGCGAGAAATGGACATCAGAAAGTGGAGGCAATGGGACGGGATATCTTCTAGAACTTGTTTATCACTAATGCTCCATGGTTTCTACCGCAAACGGCATAGAGATGTAATTTGGAAAACGTGACGGATACTTACGCCGCTTACAAAATTCAGCTTATTCCGCAGCGGCTCCTGCCAGTAACACCATTTCCCTGCGACAGAACAAATGTATCAACACAATATTGTCGTTTGTATTAATTCCACTAGCTATTATTTTAAATATTTGGATTTTTTTATAGAATTCTTCATAAGTATAAAAAAAAAATAAATGATGTAATATAGAATAATAGAAACGGGTCTTTATGAGCTAGCTAATAGAATGTACCGATAAACTCATTTTGCTCCACCACTCATGCTAAATGGGGTACTAAAGAATGAATTTAAGTGGAAAAGAGGAAGCGAACCGTTGAAACTTCATCTCCTAACGAGATTCGGGCGAGACTTAATTATCTCGTAACTAGATTATCGGCACTCGTGCGGCTCGCGCTGGACACCTGAGCTTCGCACGAGGCACATGGTAATGATATTGAACAATATATCTCATCAATTTTGTTTTTCATTAATTATTAAAAAATAAATAAAATAGATTAGACTTCAACTGTTTGAGGCATATAAGTATACGAAAACAATTTAGATTAAAATAGAAATATTGGGTGTTTTATTTTAATAATATAAGTCTTTATAGAACTAAATTAATAAAAACTAAAGATCCGTCACGTTAATAATTTACTTAACGTTAACAAAATTCACAAAAGAAGCTGAAATAAAGAAAACGGAAAGAAATAAATTCTGTTAGAGTTCACTCGGGCAGTGAACCCCGTTATTGGTTAAATTTTACAACTTAATAAAAATGGGGACGCTTTTATCAAATACTTTGTTTTTAATTTTGATTCACATATTGTTTAAATATTATTTTAATATATTGACATAATATTTTCTATCCTGCTAATATAATAAATGAAAGTTTGTATGTTTGTTATTCAATCAAACAAAAACGGCTGAACGAATTTGGATACAATTTGTCATAAATATAGATTTTAACTGGATTAACTATGTGTTAATCCAGGTATATTTTTTATTCCGGAAACATATTAAGTTTCCGCAGGAATAACAAAAAAGAACTACAGGACTTGAGCTTCGATACAGTATATCTACATGTCTGTTACCTTTATGTGCCAAACTCCCTGAATCGATTTTGGTGTATTTTAATATATAAATACACCAAAAGCCGTGGGCCGACGCTTGTATGGCATAAAAAGTAAAATTATAGTCTTCACAACTGATTCTTGGATCGAAACATATATATTTAAAATGCTTGTTCAATTTTTTATTATATTTAAGATCACAATTTCAAAGCTGATACTGTTTCATATTACAAAAGTAATAATAAGTTGCACTATCGATGTAGCTCCGGTTCCTCCGTCTGTCACATAAATGGGGTGATTAATTTCCTATCGGCAATCGGAGAAAGGAACGTTTTTCAAGACTTATCGTCTCTCAGAACGAATACCGGTTTCATTTTATATTACGGAAAAAGAGCTTCAAGAATCCATACCAATGTTATCGTTTTCTTCTCAAAGTTTATGAATTGCTTTTAAAATAAAAGAGATTAAATCTTGTATATCAAATTGGAAATAATCTCGTTTTACCTGTACATTTGTACATCCTTTTCTCTGGTGGTAGGTCTTTTGTAGCAAGAGGCCGGCTAGGCCAAATAGTAGTGCTTAGGCATTACAATGGTCCGGTTTGAAGAGCACTGTAGGCTAGTGAAATTACTGGGCAACGGAGATTTAAGAAACAATATCTCGAGGTTGGCCACGCGTGAGTGGCACCGACTAATGTTGTTCCAAGCGCTCATAGGCATAAAAATGTGATTCTTAACGTGTGATTCTTTGTAAGTATAGTAATATGTTGTCGGGGGTGTGAAACAGAAAGAAACACACCCTACAATAAATGTCTATGTCTCAAGAAAAAATAATCTCGAGGGTTCTGGTACTTTATTTCTTTATTTATAGAGAGTATTACTTCACGCTAAAGATACCAAGACCAAAGACTCTTTTAACGAAAGTAGTAGTAGTATAGTATGTTCTTTTTTAATGTGAATAATGTGGCAAACAAGCATACAACCCACCAGATGGTAAGCCTTTTAGGAGCCGAAGCACGGTATATGCTTTGTGGTAGAGTATCTGACAGTGCGGTGGTACCTATCGAGCCGGTCTCTTCCAATGAAAGGTCTACCACAAACCAACCAACCAACGTTTTAAGTAGTTGTATTTATTAATTAATTGAATAGATATAGTTTTATGTTCAGACAGATATAAAATGTTGACAACCGTAGACAGAGAGAATTTTCGGAGGTTAATACATCATTTAATTATATCCCGTTGCTACAGATACAAATACATTTCCATTTCTTGACTTCTAAAGGAAAACCTTTTACATAAAATAAACCTGTCTGTTCATTGAAACGTAGACCAGCCTGAAGAATTCACTCAATAAAGATGTTTTTGTAAGAGATGGTTTTAGTTGGAAAAATATGAGGAAAAACCGACGTAAAGTAGCCGTATCTTTTGTTATTTAGTTCGTGTTTGCGAAATATTGATGATCTGTCTCTGTATAGGCAAAACATTTACAGTTAATACTTAGTCATGTTTCGGGAGTCTCTTTAAAATGAAAATAATTGAAATTTAATTTATAAACTTAAATTAATATAAAAACTTAATTAAATTGATAAACCAGTGACAGAATTGGATGCCAGAAATGTAATGATGAATTTATTTAATAAAATGATACATTTCGAATTTTATTGGGTAATCCATTTCAATGAAGGCTCGTGGGAGCTCCAGTTCACGGAAACTTCTTAGTGTGCAGAAATAGTGTACCGCGTAAAGTAACTACTTTTTTTAGTAACAGTAGCTTATTTATATAAATGTGTATTAAAAACACAAAAATATTATCGCCCCTATAGACTGTGAAACCAACAAACCAATGTGCTGCAAACTGCTTTCATTAAAAGCCAATAATGACAAAATTTCAGACCACTATTAGTAAGAAAAATGAATGTGTATGTTTGTCTTCTATGCGTTTCAATATTATTGTTCTAATTTTTTTATGTTACTAAGTTGGCAAGCAAGCATACGGCCCACCTGGTGGTAAACGGTTGCCGTAGCCTGTATGCACTTGCAAACCATTTGTAGGTGTAACTCACGCGTTGTTAACCTCGCGATATTAGTTCTTAAATCTCCTTTGCTCAGTATTTTACTAGCCCACAGTACCTTCCCAACCGAAACTCAGAAATACCAAATACTTTGCGGTGGAATATTTGACACCGCGGAGATGATGCCAGCAACAAAAGACCTACCACCAGTGTGACTGATTGCACTGGTGGAATAATCTCAGCTGTGACAAGTTTTGGGAATTGGAATTTTGAAACAATATGTTGACATTTTGAAACATCGTTCTGTCTAAACTGGTGAAGGTGCCTGCCCTAAAAATAAAATTAATTCAACACTTTTCTTTACGTAGCATTGCAATTCTTTCCGGGTAGTGTTAGTAGAAGCGCACTGCGCTCATATTATTTTTATTCTGTTACATTATATTATGTGCTCTTATATACTACATATTATACTAAATCACTTGGACGCACAGAGAGGGTTATAGGACTTAGCCTGATCTACCGTAAATCCAACCCGCTTTAGATTTCTTTATGTAATATATTGTTGGAATAATGATAATGCTCGTCGATTGAATGTATAAGGCCCTTTTTTTTGTTAACGGGAAAGAAATTTGATATCAGATTTGGGGCGGTAATCTGCTGCTTTCTTAGGGAGGAGAACCGGGTTATGTGGGGTTCCTTGACAAGGTGGCAACATCAGGGGGACCCACTAAAACCTCATCAATGACCTCAATGCGTTTGTTGGGTTAAAGGATGTCTCGTAGAACAAACCAACGTGACCTGACAAGCACTGGGCTCCGCTGGTGTCTAGCAAAGCTCGGTCTCGGGGTAAGCCTCCCAGCGCTTCCCACCCAAGCAATATCCATTTGTATATAGATTTTGATGCGAATTTTAGTGTTTGAGGTGTACTTTCTTGTGGTCTGTGTGATGTGGTATTATGTGGTCGTTTTTGAGAACTTAAAAAAGTTTACATATAACTCGGACCGTTGTTTTTTAAACTTATAAAAATTTTAAATAAAATGTTAAAGTGGTAAATAAAATGTTTTATACGTTATATTATACACAAAACATGAGAGATGACTACAAAAATATGTAATTTATTAAATTGTGAAAGTTGATTATGGTAACGTTTGGTTTAAATGTTTTAATAATATTATACCTTAAGGTTTATTGTGTGTAGTTGACATGGAATTTTATCAACTGACTGCACAAAGGGACTGTGTGATCTCCGATAATAATGTTCAATACCCTTATTGTCTGCAGCCACTGATGTGAAAATACGTTCAGAGCCTCATAATATCAATTATATTATTATATGACCAATCAGCCAGCCGTAGGCAGATATTGGTCTTTCTTATTTACGACCATGACTCTCCAAATATAAAAAATGAAAATTTTACAGCTATCTGATCTTATATTTTATATAGTCATATTAAAATACAAATAACTCCATAATACCTTGGCACTATGTAAATAATACGACGTATAAGTATAACATAACTATAGAAATCTTTATAACAAAATATTAGAAGTCGCATATCCGCGTGACCTTGTCGCTGCAATTGAGACTTATGAGCCACGAGCGATCCGAGCACGCGTTAGTGTTTTTATTCACTTTGCTTACTATTGCTGTATTAATTATTCAATATCCGGAGTGGTGCAAGCCCACGTAGCCATGTAATGTGAAACTTACGATATCGTGGTAGTAGTAGTGACATTGGTGACAGCTTGGGTGGGAGAAATTTAGCGGTAAGACGGCGACACGTGTTTCTCAAGTAATAAGCGAAGTTTGATATTTGTAATTTTCGAGTATATTATTTATAATATTTCTGTGAGTATGATGGATACGAAACTTTAATATGTATTGTTAGAGATCAAGTTTGCGGTGTTTCGAAAACAGCATGAATATGAAACTATATATAAAGCACCGTGCGATGAGTTCTACGCTCTTTTATCGTTTGTAAGTCTTGTGCTGAGCGGACATAGTGTTGATTTATCATCTGCTGTGTCGAGTAGTGTTAATGTTATGTGTTAATTGTATCCTGCCATCGTTTGAAAAAAGTCTTATCTCTTCCGATTCCCTAAAATATGTACTTTTGTTTTTTGTTGTGTTTTAACTTTATTGTTTTATATTTAATACACTGTTTTTAATCTTTATAATACGAATAAAGTTATATAAATAGAAATTAAGCTTAATTTGTACAACCCAAAGTATATTAACTTAGTCATTGAAGTTTTAGAATCGATTCAGTACCTTTACAGATGATAAAAAGAGAAAACCATTTCATAGATAATATAAAGATAGAACGAATATAAAGCATGCTAGTAGCTGCAGCTATTGGAGAAGCTAGTTTTGAATTGCAAATCCTAGTTTACGACGCGGCTATGTAGACATGCAGTAGGGAAATGGGAACGATCGATGCAAGTGTCTAGCATATAAATTTTATATATTATTTTTATTTATAAATTTTGAGACGCTCATAGCCGAGTGCACCCTCTGATCGGTAAGCGATCGGTAGGTTAAGCAACTTTAGGCGCGGTGAGTCACTAGATAAGTGATCTCAAAGTGGGATTTCAATCAGTCTCCGTGCTTCGATGGGCACGTAAACAGTCGGTCCCGGCTGTTGATAATTTGACAACAGTTGATAAGTCAAGTCAGAGGCCTACGGGCGACCTGAACAACTCTGACACTAGGTTGACCACTAACCACTCGATAAGAAGAAGATTTATAAATTATCTTATATTCGATTTTTTCCTATCAAAATGATGATGAATGTAATGAATGATTTATCACCAATATCTACATCCAGAGTAATGAAGAAACGAAGAATCGACCCAATCGGCAAAGACCTAACAAAATATAAAATAATACCAGTCAAGTGCGTTGTGGACCTCGCACAGTTGAATCTAAAGGGTTCCGCAGCATGGTTATATAATAATATATATAATAATAACTTTATTTCGACCAACAATGGATCATATGTTGTTAGTAATACAAGTATCTTACGCCTATTTGTTAGTAATTTCTAAAACTTATTTAACCTAAGACAGGATTAATTTGTCAGCACGTGAATCCGATAGCAGTGGTTTACATACAAACAACTTCTATTAACAAATGCTCTCAGGACGCCACTTGAGCTGGAAAGAATCCTGCTTAACAACGATGTGCACCGCTTTCGCATAATGGTATAAAAACAGTCCACATACGCCTCGGCAAACATCCCCGATGCACTACAAAAACTAGGCATACCCATTAGCATCCTGAAAGCATTGTTATATTGTACACGCAGGGCGTTGTACTGCTTCCGCGTATAGTCTGCCCACAGGCTGCTAGGGTAAAATGTGGTGCAGTAAGCTCTGAAAAGCGTTATTTTGACTGGCATTGAGCAACGAGCAAACCTGCGAACAATCATATTTGCCCTAACAGAACAAAGCCCTACGTTCTCTCTCAATATCTGCATTGTCTTTCAAGTCATAGAATACTACACGGCCAAGATATTTAAAGCATTCAACTCTCTTTAGTGGAACCCCGTGTAACTTGATAGCAGGTACGATAGATGGAATCGATTTTCCCCTGGCCTGAAAGACCATGCATTCGCTTTTCTTACAGTTATAGACTAAGCCATGACGTTTAAAATAGTTCTCACAAAGACTTAGCAGTTTTGCTAATCCACAGACAGATGCACTCAGCAGAGCCACGTCGTTTGCGTAACTAATGTTATTAAGACAGACTCTGTCAATATGACATCCGACACGAGTGCTACTGAGTGTCAGTATTAGGGCATTCACATACAGATTAAACAACTTGGGTGAGGTCAGGCCACCCTGCCTCACCCCACATTCCAACCTGTAAGACCTTGAGTAGCTCTCTGACCATCGCACAACAGTAACCTGATTTTTATACCAAAACTTAAAAATCCTGTTGATCTCTTCAGGCATGCCAGTGAGTTTTAATTTCTGCCATAAGATATCGTAATTAACCAGGTCAAATGCCTTGGATAAATCGAGAAAACAGGCGTAAATGGGTGATGGTAAGATTATGAAGAATCTTAACGGTTTTCAAAATAATAACGAATTAAAACCGACCGCAAAAATAAGTTGGTAATTTCATAGTAATTATTAAAAGTAATATGAAAAACAAAGTTATGGGAAAAACGTATATATCTCGTAAATTTATAGACCTATCTTCTTCAAACTAAATGTGGATGAAAGTTCATGTGGTATTCTACAAGCTCAAATTTTTCCAGAATTTTAAATCCCATAGTTCAAAAGTTAGAGGGGGACACGATTTTTACGACTTTAGGAGCTAATATCTCAACAACTACTGGCTTAATGAAAAACTCAAAATCAAACCTCGTTATCATTTTAAAAGAACTATCCAAAAATATCTCACACGTTGCCATACGTTGAAATTTTTTTTCAATCGTCAGTTACATGTATGGACTGCTACCCTTAATTCATATATATATTAAGATTTTATTACAAAATCCTTGTGCGGTTCATGGGATACACCTAATTAGTAAATTTCGTATAGATAGAGTCAATGGTCTCCGAGTAAAATGACTGTGACATACGGACGGACAGACGGACGGACGGACAGACGGACATGACGAAACTATAAGGGTTCCGTTTTAGCCATTTGGCTACGGAACCCTAAAAACACCAACCAAATTGGGGACATCTTCCTAAAAAATTAAATTATAATTAAAAGCTTCAAAAGCTCCGCGGTTAAAGGGCCGAACTCCGCTTCGTTAACGCGATACCTACCCCCTTGGGCTATTGTCGTACCCACTTCTAGCACAAGCTACGAGCTATTTTTAATCCACATTAATGATCTGTTTGCAGTGCTAGAAAGTAACTATCTAGCTTATGCTGACGATGTTAAAATTTATAAACAAATATCTGAAAGATCAGACTGTTTTGTACTTCAAGGAGATCTTGATCGAATTCAAATCTGGTGCTGCCATAATCTCATGAGTCTTAACACGGGAAAGTGTCATACCATCACTTTTACGAAAAACAGATACCCTATTGTTTTTGATTATAGCATCAATGGTACAACTGTTTGTAAAGTCAACGTAATTCGGGATTTGGGTGTGTACTTTGATTCATCCTTATCATTTAAATCCCACTATGACCACATTACCAGTAATGCTAACAGAATGTTAGGCTTCATTATTCGAACTGCACAACCATTTAAGAACACAAATTCATGGTTAATTTTATATAATTCCTTAGTAAGAACTATCTTAGAATATTGTTCTTCTATATGGTCACCAATATATCACTGTCATATAGACAGGATTGAATCAATTCAACGACGATTTCTAAGAGTACTGAGCAGTAGACAAGGCCTTCGACGCAAGATACCTAACTATACTGACAGACTTTGTAAATATAATTTAAAAACTTTGGAAGATCGCCGAACTGTAGCTGATTTGTGTTTGCTCTACAAGATAGTTAATGGTAATTTCGACTGTCAGATGATTGAGAATTTATCCTTCAAAATTCCGAAGAGATCTGTACGTAGATTTCAATTGTTCAATATCCCCACTGCAAGCAATAGAGTTTCACAAAACAATCCAATATATAGAATGTGTAAAACCTATAACGAATTAGATTCTTGCTTTGATATATTTAAGGATAACTATAAGTCTTTTAGATTGTCATTACAAAAGCTATAATAATTTTTGTAATTTTTTTTATTTTTAAATTTTCTTTCTTAATTTATTTTAATTTTGAATTATATACATACCTTAGATTATAAGTAAGTTTCACTGTATTGATAATTTTACTTTTTTAGAATATTTATAATTTTACTTTTTATATATATTATTTCTTATAATATAACATACCTAGTATTGTTATTGCTTTTTGTCACCTTTAATGATTGTTATTTTTTAATTAATTTTAAACTTTTTTACATAGAATCAATTATTGAATGCATGTATTTGTTTTTCTTGTGTTACTTTTGAAATTTGTTTTTTATTTATTTTTAATTTCTTATCATAATTTTGTCACTAGTTATGTTCGTTTATTTAACTTAATGTATAAGTGCTGTGTACAGTTGTAATTGGAATACAGATTTAGCGTGTTTTGATATTTTCCAATTTATACTTAATAGTTTTGATCTGTTATCTGTAACTGGACCAAATAAAGTAAAATAAAATAAAATAAAATAAAACACTTGGAATTTATTCTTAAGGTCACTGAATAGTAAGAGGTATCTTTATTCGCAGAGGCAAGTTTATTACCCCCTGTGACGCGACATCTACATCAAGAGGAGGCGACAAATGGGGTTATTTGCAGCGTATTACCGCAGCGGAGTCTGGCTCTGGGCCGTTGTGATAAAGAACACTTGCATTTTTATATTCCACTTTATAGCTCGCAGTTTTCGGTTACGACTGTGATTTATGAAATGCTTACATTATTTCTAGTTCTAAACCAACTTGAAAAAGGAAGAGAATCTATATTAGTTACGTATCTCTCGGTTTTTGGGACGGCTTTATAAGTTAGTTCACCGTTTATGACTCAAAGTTGTTTCTCCATTGTTGGATGGGAATACCACACGCATGGTACGCTACTAGTAATATTTATTTTAAAATACTATCAAAACCAAAATTTTTATTCAAGTAGATTTTTAAAAAGTACTTTGAATCGTCAAACGCTACCGACGGTTCGGAAGTTTGATTTTCCGAGTAGGACCGACAAGAAACACGATAGTTACTGCTTTCAAATATTTGAAGTTTACAATTGCATTGTTTGTTAAATTTCTAAATTTGGTCCCTGAAAGAGTATACAAATATTAATTAAATTACTTGCTATGTATTAACTTATCAAACCTATCGTGAGGCATTATATAAATGAACTAATTTTATACGCTAAAACTCACTGTCAATCGGTTTAGAAACCCACTAGTTTCGGAGGACCTTCATCAGGGTGAGCGGGTTACGTTTGCGGTCGCGACCCGTCTCGCACTTAGTGCGTAAAAGTAATTGATTTCTTACTATACTTATTTCTCTATATCCTTTTATATTTTACATTGTACAATAAATTTTTAAATGTCCAAAACTTATTTGTATTCAAAGAAGCAACCAGCGACAACGTTCGTGCGAAAAGGAAATGAGGCTATAGAAAAGTTTTATTTTATCTAACCTCTTTTAAATCTAAACTTTCCAGAAGAAGCTCGGCAAGGATGCCTCGACGAGGACAGAAACTTTGACAGGAAAATAGTCAATGTTAAAGTTCCTTTAAGTAAATTATGCGGGTAAAACTGAATTCTGTTTTTTTTCGGAATGTGTATTGCTGTTGGCCCTACTAGTACGTCTAAAAGGGACAGCCCTTACATGGGCTCAAATTTGATTCCGTCCTTAGGTGGGTATTAGGTATGTTTAGTGTTAAATATTATGTTTGATGTATTTAATCAAAAAAATCTTTAAGCCACATGGTACTGAGTATGTTTATATACATATTATACTTTATATTAGAATATAATATAAAATCTGTTGTTTATCCTAAAGAAATTAATTGAGATTACATTGTGGTAGAATTTTTTACCTATCGTATAATATGCCATAATAACAGCTTTTCATTAAATGCATTTGAAAGTATATACGGTACTTAGAGTATCGTGAATAAAGAAAACTCGGTACACAACGCGAGAGGAGCTGGGGGCGGAGCTAGTTTATTCCAAAATATTGAAACAAATATTTATAGTTTCTTTCGTATGGATTTTAAACTTTAATTTTAGTTAGTATTTAGTTGTTTAAGAATGTTTCAAACAGTACGAAACTTATACTTAGTTTTGAACACGAGGTATTTCACATGAAACTATAAAGTTAAGCAGAAGTTGTATTCACAGCTGTGAAGTCTTGCTGACAAAAACTTATATTTGCTTGTGAATTATTTTCTAGTTAAATTGACTGGAACATCTCAGCTTGAAAAGTTCGTAAACTTTCTTCTTCGTAAAGTAGTTTGTATAGTTTGTATATTAATCAAATAGTTCTTGCAACCTTTGCTAAATGATTATGTTACAATATACATTTTTTTAATTATTAGGATAAATTAGACTGCTGGTGTCTTTCCGAGTCGATATTTCCGGGGAACTTAAAGAGCTTTAAAGGTCGGCAACGCACCTTTGAGTCACCTGGCGTTCCGGATGTTCATGGTCGGCGGTGATCACTTAACATCAGGTGAACCTCCTGCCTTTTTATACTTTCTTACATTAAATATATATACTTTATTCCCTTGTTGATTTGAGGTTTCGTAAATCAGGTCAGATGCTCAAACTAACAATTATTGTTCTACGTGTTACGCAAAGCCAACCTTCATAAACCGCCGCCTTAGCATAGGCCTAGGAACTCTGTCCACCGCACCAACGGGACGAAATGCAAGCGCAGCATCGACGTTACGGCATTAACATAAATAAGAGATGCAAGCGCAGCATCAACGCGACTCCATTGACATCAATCGAAGATGACCTCCGTAAGAGAGGAAGGCGGTGCGAGCATTACTTGATCTAACATCGATCGTTAGTCACCTAGGATAATTATCTATAATTTTACCGTGTAGTTTTAAATTAATAAATTACTTTAAGTAATTTTGTTGTCTTTGATCCTCTGGCTGCACTCAACGTAATTTACGTCAGCTACAAATCACACAGTAAAAAAATACAACAAACACTAAAATATTAAGATATTCCTTGTCACAAGAGATCGCTAGTGATAAATAGATAATTTCCTTCATGCCGTTTGTGTTTTTAACTGAACTTTTATTAAAAGCAAATGTATGCAGATGTTACTAGAGAAAAACGAGCTAAAGTCAAGAGGCGAGAGGAGAGAAATTTTTTAAATTGATGCAATATCAACATGAATTGAACGGGGATTTCGAAAGCCATAAATGTCGCTCACGTTACAGGAAACTAACCGCGTTGTGGGTTAATCCTCACATATTGCATGAGACTTCAAGTAATTGCTACTTCACTTCAGCAAGAGTGAAATATTCGAGCGAAAGTGTTCTCGGTGCATAGTGTAATATACAGTTTTATTACAATGTCACTGTAAGTTCAAAATGCAATACTTCATTCAAATCTGTTTACCGAAATTTTTTAAGCGACATTAATTAAAGGTAAAAAACGAACCCTTATAAGATCACTCTTTTGTCCGCCTGTCCGTCTGTGATTCACCACCATTTTTCCCTATTAGGTGTATAAAATCAAGGTTCTGAGTCAGCACGATAAATAGATATGGCCAAATTTAAATTTTCACGAAACCTATACGTAAAAAAATATTATATTATAGATTATAATAATTTTTAACTTTTATTTTTCGGAATTTTCCCTTTACTTGCTATTAATTAGGTTACAATTCTAGGTCAATCGGTAGTACCCTATAGTTTTAGGTCGAAAATCTATACGGTAGTTCCCTTTGATCTAGTTATAGATAATGGTCTTTTTTAATTTTACCAATGTGCATAGTAAAGACACATATGTACATATTATTAGCTTAATCTTTGAACCTAATGTAATTCTATACTGCTTTCCATTGTTGAACAAGGTACGTCTAACATTGAAGCGGGATATTTTATAATTAAACGACCATCATTACAGTCTGTCGTGACATAACTTCAGACTTGAAACTTGTTCTCTGATGGAACAGTTTACTTTAATATATAAAATTTAAGTTGGTTAATACTTTACCGTAATCATTATATTATTTTTTTTTAATTATCAAAATCTAATTTCTTAAAGTTTCCTATAATTTTTTTTTAAATTATTTCATTTACTTTTTCGTCAATTTAAAAATATTAATTGAAAATCTAACGGTTATTTACTAATTAATATAACTACAACCAGTTTCCTCAATAAACTCTGTGCTTTTTAACTTTTAAGTTATTGTGCTTCAAAAAGGAAGTCTACACACACACACACACACCCACACATCATATAAGTACGGTAACATAGGTTGGAACAAAAAATGTACATTTTTTATTTAAATTTTTTTAC
The DNA here is from genome assembly GCA_023373885.1 of Hestina assimilis. Taxonomy (NCBI): domain Eukaryota; kingdom Metazoa; phylum Arthropoda; class Insecta; order Lepidoptera; family Nymphalidae; genus Hestina; species Hestina assimilis. Next base: position 240,561 of record CM041748.1, on the reverse strand, counting down.
ATAGCACAATTCGCATTAAATTCATTAAAAAAATATTCCTGGTAGTCAGACTTCCTCTAACGGACAATTTTACGGATTTAAGGTTGGTTATACAAGTTTGGAACGACGATGATTGTGCTATCTGTTTATTACATCAGGCCAAATCTGCTTGTTAATTTTTATTTTTCGTAATACTTTTGTCTAGATTGTGTTCCTTATACACTATGTAGATGATAGGTTTTTTGGAGTTTATTGCTTACGAATCTATTTTCGTAGAAGCTATAGAATCTTTACGAAAAGTAAAATGTATTCAAGGGTAAAACAAAAAGCTTTACTAAAGTGATTAACTTGAAAGTTTTTTTATTTGTTTATTACTATTGTTATTATTTAACTTTTGTAAAAACTTTATCGCCTAAACTCACGTTCTATCGGTTTAGGTACCGACTATTTCTGGACCCATCGTAGGTAGGCTGATGAAGGCATCAGGGTGAGTGAGTTACGTTTGCGGTCGCCACCCGTCTCGCACTCAGTGCGTAAATTTTATATCAAGTCTCACGATAGTTTTAATGTTTTAATTCATTTTTCTTTTCCCTATTTTTATGTCTGTATGTTTTTTCACATGTGACGGCGGCAGCGTCGGTGTAAGAAAGAGACGGCGGTATCATGCGCTAGCTGCAAGTGCACCAGGCGTGATTTCCCCACGCGACACAACACGTGACTTGACACTATAAAAGCCAGTACGTCGGTTTATCGGCACGCCTTCCCGATGACGTCCCAAGCCTAGGCTCGACCTCGCAGGAGGGGCCCTTGGGACGGATTCAACTTGTGCCCCGCGTGGCAGTCCATCTTTTACCGGCCGAGGTCTCCAGACCCGGCCCCCACCGGTGACGCTGTCAAGGCCACTAGGGCCAACAGCAATGGACACTCCGAAAAAAAAAAAAAAAAAAAATTATCGGCACGATTCCCGATGACGTCCCAAGCCTAGGCTCAACCTCGCAGCAGGGGACACCCTTGGGACGGATGCAACTTGAGCTCCGCGCGGGCTGTCCATCCTTTACCGGCTGAGGTCAAACCGGTGACGCTGTCAAGGCAACTAGGGCCAAGAGCAATAGACACTCCGTAAAAAAAGTATCAGCTCGCATTTTCTATAGATGCGTCGTGGTACACAGACCGCGGTCTCAGCGAACTGTCACTGCTGCGCTCACTGCCATTAGTCGGTATTGACACTAATTGTTAGTCTGGATGATATAATCTTAGATTATTAAGATTATTCTTAGCCTTGTCGTCATTGTAAATTATATTATTCAACCACTGTAATAGTGTGACAATTATTATAGTTTATAATTGATTAAAATCTATATATCATTCTGTTCTTGAAGCATTCTCACATCTGATGTCCTTATTTATGCGACACACTCATGTTTGTGTGTCTATTTTGCCTTCATTTATTTTATTTTTTATATATATTTTACTCTATTTGCTGATTGCATACTCAAAGACATACATAAGGTTAAGGGTAAACTCCGATCATGCGTCAGAGCTGACACAAACACGCTTTTTTATGAGTTAATAATAATAATTGAAAATCTAGTGAATATAATGTTACGTATGTAAAACAATTCCACAATTTGAATGTTAACCTATAAAAAGTTTCTTTATTTGTCGAAACATACGTATCAGAATTTATACAACGCAAAGTATTTTACACAATAAATGTAAAAGTAGTAGTAAATAGTTTCAATGAGAAAAGCAATAAATTTTATGCACTAAATTTAAATGAAAAGGAGAGAAAGTGTTTTTACTTAGCGAGCTCACAGCTACTACGATACAGAGAGATTTGAATAGATAATGAAACTGTTTTCTAGTCGTCTCAAAGGGACGCTGCTCAAACTTCCATCGCCCGGGGCGAACATTTTAGTACATTCACTCCAGTAGTTCCATTTTGACGTGAACTGGCTATGTTAAAATTAAAACTGAGATATATAAGTTAGTTTCAAAACAAATAGTCAATAATTTGCGTTTCACGCCGCCTTCATAATGCTCTCATTATAATGATGTATCTGTGTCATAATTTCAGTAAAACCGTCCGGGTTCCGTACACAAAGGGTAAATCGGGACCCTATTACTAAGACTACCCTGTCCGTCTGTTTGTTTGTCAGCCTGTCTGTATTTCATGAACCGTGTACAGTTGAACAGTTGAAATGTATTTTTGTTGCCGCTATAACAATAAATACTAAACAGAATAAAATAATAATTTATGGGTGCCCCATACAAGAAACGTGATTTTTTGACGTTTTTATAAATAATGGTACGGAACCCTTAATGATCGTAGATGTTTCATATTTCTTTATAAAAGATTTAATCTATACATTATTTTCTTGAAAGCAATTCGTATACTTTTCCAAGAATTGATAATGGTGTTGGTGTGGATTCTTAAAGCACTTTTTCTCTAATATAAAGGAAAACGGTTTTCGTTCTTAGAAACAATATTCTTGAGATACGTTCTTTTCATCTCCGATTATTAATAAGAAATTAATTGCCCCATTGATGTCACAGTAAGGCTGCATTTCCCCCGGAGCTGTGCGGCGATGCGTAGTAATGGGTGTGTTTGTTAAGAATCAATAGAATCGCTTCATTTACCTAGCCTCGCTTTACTTGTGAGCTTTGATATAATAAATGTATTAATTTTTAATATCGTTTTAGTTTTTAAAAGTTTTGCATTTTTGCGATTTGTTTCGAATTATTTTGTTGTCCATTTTATTTGAATTTTATGCAAAAGATTACATCGAAATTTAAAATCAGTTACCATTTTTGCTGGAGGTAGGCCTTTTATTTCGCGAAAAGCAGTATACTGTATTTCGGTTTGAAGGGCACTGTTGCTAGTGAAATTAATGGGCAAAGAAGATTTAAGAACTAATATCACGAGATTGGCAACGCATGAGTACATCTACAAATGTGTGGTGTTGCAAGCGCTCATAGGCTACGGCAGCCACTTACCATAGGGTGGGTCCTATGATAAAAAAATAGTTTTAAAACTTTCTCTACAATGTGTTAATTTTTAAATAAATAGCAAAAAATTGGATATTGTTTAGTATATTACAATGTGCCTCGTGCGAAGCTCAGGTGTCTTGCGCAAGCTGCACGAGAGCCGATAATCTGGTTACAGCATAATTAAGCCTGGCCCGAATCTCGTTAGGCGATGAAGTTTCAACGCTTCGCTTTCCACTCAAACGGATTACATTCCAATGGGGGAAAAAAACAGTTAAACAGTACTCTTTTAAATAGGCGGCTATGAAAAATAAAACTGCAATATTATTCAATATTATGGCGTTAAAATTTTTGTTAATTTAGTCTCAAAATTTTCAATTCTAATTTCAAAACTATTCAAGTAGGTAGGAAGCTACAAATAAGAAATATTTACTTTTTAACTTTTCTACATAATATATGTGTTTACTTATATTGTGTCTAAAAACTTGTCTGCTTGTTGGTGCGTCACACACACGCACAAAAAATTTTGAACAATGAACAGCAGTTGCTGTGTGTGTGTGTGTTCAAAAAATTTTATCACACACACACACAGCAACTGCTGTTCATTGTTCAAAATTTTTACGCTCTACGAAATATATAGTTGCTGTAGATTTTTGAAATATGTGGTCAGCCATCGGCTGAATATTAAATTTGTTGGTTTCTTCAGTTATAATTCTCTGGTTTCATAAATTATAATTTCTAATTATCTAATCAACAGTCTTTTAAACCTTAAATTATCTATACCAATATTATAAAGGTGAAGTATAAAGTTTGTTTGTTTGAACGTGCTAATCTGAACACATTTTAAAAACTCTTTCTGCATTGAGTAGCACGTTTTTGAGAAAACCTATAGACTATACAACATCACGATACGATACTTAGAAGGCGAAGAATAAAAAAGAAAGTGAAAGGGCGGGTTGGCGGTATTTATTTTAATTTTTATCGTGTAAAAATAATGTACGTAAAAAATGTGATATCAGATCGTAACTCCGACATAAGCGACTTCCTAAAAGAAATTGATCGAAAAGCTCTTCATTAATTTTCTGAGAAACAAACCATTTCCCATGTCATTATTATTCTGATGCGTTCGGCGTTTATTAAGAAGATTGAGTGCGAAAGTAAAACAGAGTATCGTTTATGCCTTTAATTTAGAAATCGTAAATGAAAACTCAGCTTCATTGAAACGATAATGCCAGTTTTAACTCTTTCTGTCTGTTTGTTCCGTTTTCACGCTTGAGCCGCTGAAACATTTGATAAATTTTGCTGAGATAAAACATTTAGATTCTTGGAAATGTTGGTATTTTCTCAGCCCAATAAATATTTTTGAAGTAAATATTGTAAGCTTTAATTTTTTATGGGAACAACATTTCTCTACGAGTGATAGGTATTGAGATACAAGCGAAAATCTATGAAAACCCCCCCTGCCTCAAGCTCATCTAGCTAATATAAGCTCGTTTTTTGTTTTTCTTAAAACTGAAATACCAAAGAAAGATATATACTTTCAAAACTCCGGCTTTCTCTTGCATTGCCAACCTAAGCGGTGCTGTTTTTATTAATCAATTTCATCGTTTCGTTTCGTAGTAGAGCCTAATCAAACTAATAGAATACAACTATTTTCGTATATAAACAACGTTGAATCCGGGTTTCTGCACGTGTAGCAGCGGAAGCGATTTACTCAATATATTGTTTCTCTTCATGTACCGACACGGGAAATATAAATTTTTACGTTTGGTTTGAAGCGTAATTCCATAGCAGACGTCACTAGATAGTATAGAATGCTTTTTGTATGTCATTTGACTTCGAAAAGGGATTCGTATATAAGCGGTGTTTTTATCATAACAATATATTTGCTTACTGAAAACTGATTTTATTTATTATTTTGTAGAATAAATATGTTTTATAAATTTCGTGATTATCTAATTGCATTCTAGAGATATGAAAACTACTTAAAGTCTTATAATTTTGCGGATTTGAGAAGCAGCGATCACTATATTCTCAACTCATTTTTGAACTACAGTATTGGATACTAATGAAAACATAGAAATGATTGTTTTTAAAATTGCAAAAAATAGTTTCAAATATTGGTGTACAAAAATTGACATTAATCAAATAAGTTTTTTGTTAAGCTATGTTTACAAAAGGTTCATATTTCTCATAGTCGTTATGTGTCGGGAATATTCGGGGCACGTAACAAAAATCTAACAAATTACATTCTATGCTGTGTTCTGAAAATACTCGTCGCTATTTGCTGAAAAGAGATAATGTCGGGAAAGGCTCACAGGACTGCTAATACATGAAGACGTTAAGGCACAAACTATTTTAAAAGATATATACCTTATGTAGGTTAACTTCATATATATTACCTGACATAGCTTATCTTCAGATATCTAGAAAGTTTTAAATACTATTTGTTTTAAATTCCAGAAATTTTATTAGATATATAAATATATAAAAATTTATTTAACAAAAAAAATTATTTAACATAACAAGCATATAACTTATTTGTTGAAAATCCGATTCTACCACCGGCTCCAAATTTAGACCTCTATTTGAGAAGAGCCGGCAAAGCAAACTCAGGGGGTTATATCTTTTGTTTATGTGTTTTCTTTAAATTTCAAAGTAGATAAGTATGTTTAAGAGCAGAATCTTTTACCATCTTGTGAAATCAGTTAAAAATAAAATGGTAGTACACCTGTTCGGGTGCGTGTTCTAATTATAGAGACTTTCCTTCACTTATTGCATACGCACACACCACATCCAGGTGCGTAACTACCGTAAACTGTTTTGAATAGACGATACTATCATAACAAACACTTCGCCATCTGGAACCTGTATAGAAATAAGCGACCGTCGCTTTAAACTTCTGATTATTGTTACAAATGTTATTGTTATTGCTTTAGGAAATTTTTAAGACTACTTTTACACACACACACACGTTATTGTTTTTTTTAAATAATATTAGCAATGTTTTTTTGAAAATCATTAATAATGCTGATATTGATACCCACCAAATGAGCTCGCTACGAATAGGTACGACAATGGCCCAAAAGGATCAGGATCGAACCCGCAACTGTTGTGTTAGTGAGAGCTACACGTCTACGATCGGACCAATTGAACAATAGCAGGCGGCATGGTAGACCCTCTGCCACGTCGAACACAATCGTATCATTTTTTTTACTTGGGGAAATGCAGCACTCGAGCGCCAGGACAGGTGCAATGGTGCAAGAGGTGTGGGACTCGGCGCCTGGCGCCCTACCCACAGAATCAACAAGGTCCCATCTAGCACCATAGTGTGACGTCGCGGGATCGCTGGCGCATTCAACAGCGACGCCCCGGCGCCTGCCGCTAACGCGGCCCACCGACCAGGACCCTGAGGCCATGGCAAACTTCAAAGTGCCTTAGGGCACCCTCCTCCGAGACTAACTTCTTAATGAGATTGTTCCCCACTAATACCGACCGTCGTTATTTTTTTACAAGGTTGCCTTCCTCGCTACCGACCGGGACCAAAAGGCCCCGTCAAACCCAACCAAGAGAGCCCTTCTTTTTTTTTACTTGGAGAAATGCAGTTACGCACTCGAGCGCTGGGACGGGTGCAATGGCGCAGGAGGTGTGTGGACTCGGAGCCGAGCTCCTCTACCCACTAAAACTCCAAAGTCCCATCTAGCGTCATAGTGGGACGTCGCGGGGTCGCCGAAGCACACAACCGCGACGTCCCGGCGCTTGCCCCGAGGGCCCACCGGTGGCGGCAACTTACTGCCGCCATACATACATAATAATACATACTAATACATATATACCAATACATACCTCCGCGCGGCAGTCCTTTCGGCCTCCACCTTGGGCGGCACCATACTGCCGCCATATATACATACTCATATATACATACTCATACATACTATACATAAATAATACTCCACGGCGCTTTCGCGTCCCACCGACCGGGACCAGAAGGCCCCGGCAAACCCAACCAAGGGCGCCCTGGGTCCTAGGGCTCCCCCGCCGAGACTAACTTTTTCATGAGGTTGTTTCCCTCTACGACTGACCGCCGTTATTTTTTAAAGAGGTTTTCTTCCTCTACCGCCTGACCGGGGCTGAAGGCCCCGGTTAAGCACACCACCGGTGTCGCAGGAGTCGCTCGCAGTCCATTCTGATAATCAGAAAAGTACCGGAGCGACCCATACGACACCACCCTCCTGGGCGCGGTCTGACGTAAAACGCCCCACGCCCGAACCGTCTGACCCTGTTAGCTTCACCGGGCAGTCGAAGGTGCCACCTGCACAATCGACTCCCGGCTACTGAGCCTCCCCGGCACGACAAGCCCAGGGTACCGCAAAGTTTGACCTCTGCGGTTGGGGGGGAACCAAGAGAGCCCTGGGTCAACACAATCGTACATCCTTCTCCCGAATTAACTCACGGCGTATTAAAAATTCAAACTTCTTACAAGGTAACAACCATTTAACGTAAAGAAGTTTGAATTTTTAGGCAGTATACCTACTAATTAAACATACAGATTGTACATTAAAGTGTTAAGTGCTGGGGTTCGAAGATTTGGATTTAAACACCTGATGGCTCTAAGCGAGACCTTAATGAGATCTTTAAGGTTACAAAACAGAACTTCCAAAGCACAGGTCAATCGTAGTCCAGAAGGTTAGCCGAGGTCACTAGATTTCACACTTGATCCCCTGTATCGCTTGTAGCTTCTTCGCTCGTCGCTCAGAACTGAATTGATTCAGTCGACTAGCCGTCCGCATATACAGCGCAGAAGACGGGCTCGAGAAAGTTTCATCCACGGAATGGTATACAGTATTTTTCGAGAATACAAATTTCTATTTCATTTCTCATGTTCCTGGCAATAAGATTCTTCTTCTATTGCGTTGCATGACTTCTATTGATATAAAAGCGACTAATTAACAGCGAAACAACAACAACCAGGTTATGAATGACAAAGACTTCCTGAAATAATGTTTTTAAAAAAGCAAGTAGAAGTAAAGCAGCTATTATTGTCCTCAACGAGTAGAAGCTGCGGGAAACTGAACAATTACCGTTAATGAGTTCATTACGGAGGCGACCGCGGCCGCCGTGCGGAGACGTATATTCCATTCCACGAACATTTCCCTTTATTTTGTTGTTTACTTCATGTTTTCGTCAAAATTAATTTCTTAATTCCAAACTGGCGGTAGACACTGTTTAAAAGTACTTTCAGTTAAAAGTCTGATGAAATGAGTTTTTGGAACGCAGTTTTAAGTTTCTGTGTGTGTGTGTGCGTGTGTGTATCGACCCTTCCGCAAGCAAATGAACACACGAGCAAGTGAGTGCGCAGGCGGGTGCACTGCTCTCTCACTCTCGCTCTCTCTGTCCCTGTCTCTTTTCACCATATATAAACTGTTGAAATATACAGATTTCATTTCGAGTTACACTCGGAGTGACGGGGAACCTCCGATCGCACGCTATTTTTTTTTAATTTTTTCGAGTTATCTACGATTGCTTTGTGTTTTTAACTTTCCTTGACATATACTCGTAGGTCTTTTCATCTTCACTTTAAAATATTTAAATAACAATATAAACAAACCCTACGCGTTCAACAGCCTCCATTATAATAGTGATATCCTGTGTCGTGGGTCTGGAAATATACACAACGACAAGGACAAACAAACCCAGATCGGAGCACCTGCCTGTATAGTCAATACAAACAACTGCACCGAGCGGGGTCGAACTCGCGACCCGAGGCGTTTAATGCAGGTTTGCTCCCGCTGCGCCACTTCTACTTCCAAGAAGTAATACCAGTACTATTGCCCAGGGTCGCTCATTATTCTTATCTAGATTTGACGGGCCACTAGTTTTTACACAAAGTGATTGCCGTCTAACCTCCTTAACCGTAAGGGCGAACCAGTAACTCATTGGATAAGACGAAATTACCTATCAAAAGTTAGCGATTATTATCATCTGATAACAACCGGGACCGATAACTGAACGTGCTCTCCGAGGCACGGTGGGACGACCCACTGCTGCGGTACCACGGCCTCACATATTTCTTGTAAAATTAAATAATTATTTTTTTGAAATTGAAAGACGGGAAATTATTTTTACTCTCTTAAGACTTCTAATTACCAGTCTATTTAACGTGAATGTCAACATCGTAAGCCATTTTGAATTTTTGACATTTATATAACTTCTAAATTGCTGACCTAATTACATTTTTTCGTTCATATTTCAAACTAAAACTCAAAATATTCTTTATTCAAATAGGCTTTTAAGCACTTTTGAATCGTCAAATATACAGTCTATTATATCCGCCTAAGTGAAGCTACCGCCGATTCGGAAGGTAGATTCTGATTTCATTTGTAAATTCATGTTTAAAATTATATAAATGACTGAATTGTTCGTACTTCTGTCTCTAAATAAGATTCTACAAAACGATTGTCCATTTTCACAACAGAATGATAATGATGCACAGCTTTTATGTTTTTTTGTTAATTTAAATAAGTAACTAGTGATTTGCATGCATGCACAACGTATTCGTCCATGCTTTAAAATAAAATAAAAACATTTACTTTAACTGTTCCCACTGGAATTTTCTGCGCGGAACCGATGATAAAACAACATTAATCAGGAGCAAAAGCTTTGTGATCCGCAGACCGAGCCGAATTATATTTTTTAATGGCCACTAAAAGCGTTTAAAATTGCTGAGAATATAAACATTTTATTTTTCGCTGCTGCATTCTAGCATTTTATAAGAGCATTTCACTTTAGCAGCTACTACTGTATTCACAAGCATTCATTTCATTCCTCATGATAGTTGTGTAGTTTTTGTCTGTATAATAAACACAAAAACCCAGAATGAAACCAAAATCCCTATTTGATAGTTATATTACATGGACATAGACTAAAATAAACGCAACACACTGAATGGCCTCCTTTAGGATAGTTATATCCCGTGTCGGGGGTCCGGAAATATACAAAAAGATAAGGATATATAGGACACCCAGACCGGAACACGTGCCTGTATGGTCAATACAAACTGCTCCGAACGGGAATCGAACCCGCGACTTGTGGCGCTTAAGGCAGGTTCACTACTGCTGCGCCACAATGTCGTCAATAAAATGGTATATAATGTATAGATCTAATACATTATAAGCTGAATATTGTATTCTTTTTTGTTCTTGACGTATCTGAATAAACCATACAACTTCGAGGTGAAAGAAATTTTCATCTTGGGTCGCACTGAAGTTTCGCCTCGCTGAATTTTCAGTTACTGTGATTGGGTCGAAGAATTTCGTCAAATATGCATTTTATTAAAAGTCGCGGATATTAAATATTTCTTTACCTTTAGCGAGACTGAATGGAAGTTAAAATGTTTCCTCTGAAATTAAAATGTAATATTTTATTTCCCATGGCTATACGAATTTGAAAAAAGTTATGTCAAAAGATAAAATTAGTAGAAAGTATCCAATTGTTGCCTTTCGTTCGATTTATGGAAGCTCCGGAGCCTTGGAGCGCTGTACCTAATCAGTCCCCTCCTTCCTTTGGGTAGGCATTGCATTGCTACTTGTATTTACCAGCATGTGTAGGCTAGTGCGACCGCTTACCTTCATTGTAGTCATACTCTTTATTACCAGTTTTGTGGTGTAAAAAATCATTGTAGCAATAAAAAATATGCTCGTAGTATACTGGATTTATGTAAGTCTAATCCTCACGACATTTATACGGCTTTTAATGCAAGCTGTTCCATCAAAAACGGCTCTGTTTATATTACTTTTGTTTTTAATATTATGGATCAGTCGAGCTGCTAAAATCGTTGTATGAAGAAACAAAATTTATCAAAAATTACGGTATCTATCCGAGAGTGGTTTAATCCGCGTCCTGACTTTCTTTTGTGTCTCGGGCGCTTACACTATGTAGCTGACAAGTTAGTTCGCCGCCCTGAACAAAGAGACTGTGCAACCTCCGATAATCTCTAATATCTGTATTGAGAGCAGCGACTGAAAGAAAATAGCTTTGATAATATTTTTTCGTGACACTTATGATATTTTTCGCTTCGTATTTATTACGTTAGTTTAATTTATATAAAACCACGCCTGTAGTTTTATCAGTATTCATTTTGAATCAAACTAAGCTAAGGATAGTCTTTATTCAATTTCATCCAAGTGGGTTAACATTATGAACAACTTATTATAACCAACAATGCTTTTAATCCCTTTACTAGATAACACAATAAATTGCAGCGCGCTGTAACCACTACGTCGGATTGCAACGATTCGTCCTTTTATATGCGGTACGACAATAATTTTCTGCATAATGAAATATAGAAGTAATCATCAATGAGAGATTTCCAAATATGGTCTTTCTTACCTAACGTATTAAACAGGTTCTATACTTCGTCATCCGCCAACATATACATTATAACTAAATTGATTGGATAGCTAGCTGTTCATTTTTTCATTCAAATTTTCCTTTTTTTTTTTAAATTAAATAAAATAAACAATTCAGTCTGAAATTATTACCATAATTGGCGACCGTCATGGTGTGCTGGTAGCGAGCCTGCTTTAAGGCTCGGCGTTCAAGGATTCGATTCCCGTTTTGAGCAGATGTTTGTTATATAATATCTGTTTCGGTTTGGGCGTTTGTCCTTGTGGGTTTCCGACCGTGCCGCGGAGAGCACGTTAAGCTGTCGGTCCCAGTTTTTATCATATAATAATCGTTAACTCAGGATAGCTAATTTGATCTTATCCAAAGAATTACAGCTTCGGCTTTTGGGTGGCGGAGGTCAGATGGCAATCGCTATGTATAAAAACTAGTGACCTGTTAAATCTGGATTAGGGTAATTAGTAGATCCTGGGCAATATTAGCATATCCTTTATAATCCTTTCGGAATTAATGCTAGGAAGGAGAAGAAGAAGAAGTTACGTCATAGATGCAGTGAACATAACATAAAGTAGATAGCTGGATGAGTTTCCAATCAGAACTATAATCTCAATTCAATCAGCTGGAAGCGTCAACAATGTTTCAGAACCGAACACGAGGTAAAACCAATCGTAGAACTCATCCCAGTTATTACAATTGGAAAACTTCAATAACGATTTTTCAATAACTTTGCAAAGATAAAATCTACGTCAGAACTTAGAAACTTCCACAACTGTTTGTCGCTATATCCGTCTTTTAATAAAACGAAGTTATATAGCTTTTAAGAAAAACCTTTTTTATAATTAATATGCAATATATAAAATAATTAAATAGCTCTATGTATTTTAGGTAACATATACGTATGTATATTTATTTAAAGAAAAAGAAAATAACAATTATATTTATTTGTAAATTGTACGCAGAAGAGGTAGCTCCGGCTATGAAACGCAAAATATTTTAGGTCAAACCTTTTGAACCGAATTCTTTAAATATTTGTAATTTTTTCCTTATCTCCCTGAAATGCCCTAAGCGACGAGAGCATGACAAAGTCATTAAACTAAAAATTAATTAAAAAAATGAGGGCTCTTTATTTTATAAACATACATTTATTTATTTAAAATTAAAAGTAAGGTATTGTTCTAATTGTGTAGTTAGCGGCTAACCTGAGATTAGTTCAGATGGCTTAGTTTTTTTTTTAAAGAATATTAGCAGTACTTTTTCAAGGCATTACGAAATACTACCACTATATTCTGCCCTCCAAATAAACTCGAAGCTTGCGCTAGGAGCGGGTACGACAATAGCCCAAGGGGTCAGTATCGAACCCGTGACTCTCGCGTTAACGGAGCGGAGTTAGCCCTTCTACCGTTGATGTACTAAGGCGTCAGTATTAACATATCGAATATAATGAGATTAAGAACAGCCCAGTCTGTGTCCTCCAAAGCATGGAGACGTCCATTTAAACTACTGCTATGCAGTCACCCATCTACGGACTGATTATGTCCTAAGTTGCTTAGTCCCTGATCGTTTATGGATCGTTGTAAGTTATTTTGCAATCGTCACCTATGGGTTTTGTGGAGGCTGCATACACAAATATAAAAATGGCGCAAACGCACGTGCATGCCTCTGATGGTGGAGATGTTCAAGGACGACGGTAATCACTTAATATCAGATGAGCCCCTTGCCCGTTTGCCTCCTCTGACAAAAAAAAATTACAGTTGTATTATCTCTTTATATTTTGCTTCTTAGCAATTATCATTTCATTAATGACGTTAATTGCACAGTACATCAGTGGGTCTTAAAGAATTAGTACTACGATATACATTATTCTGAAGCCACATACATTGCCTGCTTTAATCATATTAATTTTTATGAATGAGCTCAGCGTGCGTAGTTGTATCGCTGTAAATAGAATAATTACCAATCTTAAATTCGCTTGAGTGAGGAAATGTAAACGTTAAAATGTGTTCGGTATGCGTACTTGTGACGTCTGTTCGATACAGCACTCTGTATTACTTCTTTCATTTTATCTTAGCGCTGCTAAAATTACAGTCTAGGGAAATGTGTTTGTAATTATTAAAATAAATGTATTTTTTTGAGATTAATTGATTTCAATGCATTCACGCAGGTAGAACGACAGACCAACAGTACAATATATATAAATTTAAATGCAGAGATTACGAGTAATTTGCCTTTATATTTTTCGGAGTCTCGCTCTCTGCCTTCGATACAAATACAAATAACATCTCCCATCATATTCAAGTTCATGCCAATTATTACGAGACGTTATTAAAATCAAACTCACCAATAAATAAACAACTGAAACAGCTTCTGAGTTTTTGTTTGAAATAAATTCTTAAATTCATTTATGAGAGTTGAATCAAATTGAAACGTCCCGGAGGGGCTGTTATTGTAACTGAACTGAGTGGATGATAACGTTGTGAGATTACTCGTTATTACACGGTGAATTTGTTTTTATTACATTCAAAACGAGGAAATTAGATGACACACGATTGTACTGCATAGATTGATGAACGAATTGAGTAGAGTAAATCTCTCAATGACTCGAGGCTTTAAGTCGTATTACCGAGTGTTTTTTGAATATATTATGACGGTTGGCAAGCAAGTATACCGCTCAACCTATGAGTGTGCGCAATACTTGAAGTATCACATGCGCGTTGCCAACTCAGGGAACAGGAAGGGAAAAAGGAAGAATACAGAGGTCTTACTCATTGCACAAAACGCAACAGTATATTCTGTTACTTTACGCCGAGATTCTGAGAAAGGGTAGTACTTCCATGACCGAGCCGGTCTTTTTTCTTTTTTTTTACAATTTTAGCAATGCATTTTACAAGGCATTACTTCTTATTGACCCACCAAATAAGCTTGAAGCTTGTGTTAGGAATGGGTACGACAATAGCCTAAGGGGGTCAGGATCGAACCCTCGACTCTCGCGTAAACGGAGTGAAGTCGGACCTTCTACCGTTGAGCTATTGAGGCTTCAATTAATTCCTTAATTTCTTCGTGACAATATTTCGATATAAACTTTTTTGGTCTGGCTGGCTGAATTGGAACGAAAATAGTATTGAGCTCTGATAAGTAATTAATTATACAATCGTAATGAGAGCTAGAGCCAAAAGAATTATTGAGCACCATGCTCTAAAAAACAACAATATTGTAGCTAGGAACACAATACAAATGTCTCAGAGTTTTTTCTGTCGGAGTCTGTGGCGCGTATTTATCTCAGGTCATGTCTCGTTACTGTCACATTTCGTCTGACAAGGGAAATCGACAATGCGGAATTTTATCATCCTTTTCTACCTTCCTATTTATACTAGTTACTTGTTAATGTTACAAAAATGCTAGTATTTCGTTATTATTGTACTAGAAATTAAAATATGAGGACGAACTTATTCTATATTCAATGGAAATTTGAATACAATCATTTTTGCATATAAACTATCTACCTATTATTATATTGTAATATTTTAAATTTATGTCGATGTTTTTAAAACTTCCCTCACTAGTTACTTTACTTTTACCAATGTAGATTTGTTCTGTTCACTTATGGCAATAATTATATTCAAATAACTATTATTAATGTATTTATTATCAATTAATCATAAGCTGTAACAGAACGAAACTAAGGAACAATATATTTGCAATACAATAAATCGGTGATAATGAAAACATTTATTTTTTCAAGCGGCAAATAACATATTAAATACGTAACATGAGATCATTCCAAGTTAATTTTAATTACAAGTTGGATGTAAATTGTTTTTTCAGTGTTCCTAAATCTCTTTTGTCTAGTAATTTTATTAGCCTACTACTAGTGCGGTAGTATATTTCACATTGCGGTGGTACCTACCTCTTGCAGTAAAAGTCCTACAACCATTAAACCATTTTTTGTCTAAAATATTAATTTATATATATATCAACTTCACTTTCTCGTTATTCTAACTCAACAATGGAATCGATTGTTATTCCGTCGATCGCTTCGATTCGAGCAACCGATAGCTATTCATCTGACCATTATGCTCGGCTCTATTGAATAAAACGCTTATAGAATAATACACTACATTTCTCCTTTTCAAACGATGTAGCTGTACGATATTGTTATTATTTCTGGGATATATAATCCTAATAATTTTTTTTTACATACAACTATAAAATATTATAGTTATTAGGGTTCCGTAACCAAAGGTGCCGACCTTCCATCCGTACGTCAGTGGACTGCGTCTCATGCACCGAAAGCTGGAATTTTTGTCAGAATGTGTGTCTGTTGCCGCTACAAAAAACAAATGCAAAAATAAAGGGGTTTTTCAAACAAAAAAATAATATTTTTGTTGTTTTGTCTTATTTCGTGAACTGTAATAGATAAATAACTGGAGTTTTCATAGATTGTATATTTCTTAGGTAACAAATTTAATTTCAAAATTTCCTGTCCCCACAAAAGACTTTTAATATCTTTTTTTTTCACCAATGTATTATTAACATAGTAATTCAAGGTGACCATATGACATGGCTACAGACTATAAGGATAATGGAAACTGGTATTTGTGCCTGACTTTCTCGAACCCTCCGAAACGCGGCGGTTGGTATTATATTACTATATCATCAATCTAAGTCTAAATACGTCTAAAGCTATTTAATCCGCCAATCGATTATCGTTAAGTTTGCTTGAATATTGTATCTGGCTATGAGTTCCAATTATGATTATATCTCCTTCCTAGCATGATTACCCATGGTCTGCTTATACTCTTATCCTCAAGTTTTCAATCTGATAACGATTATTATCAGATGTTATGTTAACAACCGGGACCGACAGCTACGAAACATGTATGATTATAATTATTAAACATAATTCATTTATTTTTTAATTTGATATAATTTATTTACAACCAATACTACATCATATAGTTGGCAAACAAGCATACGGCCCACTTGATGGTAAGTGGTTGCCGCAGCCCATGAGCGCTTGCAGCACCATTAGTAGGTGCCACTCGCGCGTTGCCACCCTCGAGATATTGGTTCTTAAATTTCGTCTGCCCAGTAATTTCACTAGCGTACAGTGCCCTTCAAACCGGAACACAGTAATGCCTAAGCACTACTATTTGGCGGCAGAATATTTGACACTGCGGTAGTACCTACCTAGCCGGCCTCTTGCAACAAAAGACCTACCACCAGTGTGACTGATTGCACTTGTGGAATAATCTCTGCTGTGACAGAGATTATCCCAACAGCGGGCGATGGGGTCGTCACGTCCCGACGCCGGAAAAATTATTAATTATTATTAATCCAAGGCGACTGGTGGCAAGAATGCTAGCTGCATTTTCTCGCTGAATTAATTTTAATTAATAATTTGTTTTAATGTAATTAATTTAATTTAATAAGGTACTAATCATAAAGCTGTATTAAGTACTTATATAATGGATTTTTGTTATCTGAATGAAGATATTAAAACTTTATCAATTTGAAAACTTGCCAAGGACATACCATTCTAAACAAGTTCGAACTAAGTGGCTGTGAGATATTTGTCTGCAATTTTGTGGATATGTTTTAACGAAGAAATGTTTACATAGTTAGGAGGTCTGCGAAAGATGTTTGCTGTTTCTTCCACAGATTTTATTGCTTAATCACAAGAACTTTGTGAGCACATTTTCTTCTTTCCTATAGATTTTATCTTTATTTTTATAAAGTGATGCTAAGTTAGAATTTATTTAGTATTTTTGAATTTTATATACATTTAAACATAATTCCATCAAAATATAAATTGTAAAAAGTCCAAGTCTCGCAACATTCCTCTACTGCAAATAGGTGCGAGATCTCATGTATAACCACGACAGAAACTGGCAATTGCACGACACTATGGTATTTGAATTAACATTAAGTATATGTCGCCGTACAACTGAACAACGCCCCAATAGCTCTTTATGTAGTTTATTTGCACAAAATGTAATAATATAGGGCTAACTTTTAGTTATATATTTCAGCGTTCATTTATATTAATGTACACATTTTAACATCTAAAAAGAAAAATTGAAAATATTTAATTGCATTATTATACATTACAGGATATCAGGGTATACATACGTAAAACGTGCTTCGTACAGAAAATTTAAATTTTTTTTCATGAGTGAAAATTAATGCCTTCAAGAGTTTGTTACTAAAGTCGTCGTTTTCTGGCACCGCAGCGCGTCAGCTCCGTCGCGAGCGGTAGTAAGCGATCGCTTGAGGAGCGTGGAGCGCGCTTCGTCTGCTCTACATCTTATACAAATCGCGTCTGTAGTGGACATAATAGTGTCTTGACTAACTTTTCACGTGAAGTGCTTATTTTGATAATATAAAATAATTATAAAGGTTTGTAAAGTTTTATAATTGAAGTATATTGTAAGACCTAAGAATTCCAAATTTTTTTTTTTAATTTTTCAAACTAATGTTGTTTAAATTAGTTAGACCTTCATTGTTCTGTTGGTTTTAATTTTCATTTTGTTGGTTGCAAGTTTTCTTTGATGTTGTTTATTCAAAGGGTAAGACATTAATTTGCTTTTAATTATTATAAAAAGAGGTTTTCTTTTCTTGAAACGTGTTTAGATATTTTTATTTTTATTCCTATTTCCATGTTGTTTTGGAGTAGTACGTCACGAGGACGAATAAAATTAAAAAAAACTTTATACAGGAAATGAAAAACTATTTTTTTTAATTCTATCCATCAATTAATATATTTTATAGTCGTTAGCTCGAGTTGCTTAATAAAATTGTTTCCACCAAGTAGTAGAACTACCTTCACGGCTCTGACGCGTAGGGTGGTTTTAGACTAGCGTTTTCCTAGCGTGTCGTCGTTTCGGCATACGCTCTCACACGCGCACCTCATTTCGCGGTTCAAAAAGCCTAACGCGCGTACGCTTATTTCGGCATTTACGCTCGAAAGTACTACGGTTCAGTAGCATCATTATAATGCTGTACATTACGTGCTTATTTATAGCTTGTAACCGTTTATGAGTGCATAAACTCTCTTAAGAGTTGCGCTTGTGATAAAGGCGCGTATCATCACATCTGCACGCGCTACGAAAATCGAGCTAATACGCTTGTAAATAACGCTTGCTATGAACGTACTCTCATAATAAACGTACGTAACATTTGTATAAGGCAGTATTTAGGCCGCCTTACACAACGGCCCTTCATCATAATCAAACATGGCTAAATGGCTCTTTTTTCAAACCTTATGAAAATTTTACATTTCGCTTTGATTTCAAAAATAGTAATCTCAATCTGATCATGAGCTCCAGAGATATAGAACGATTTAAACAAGAGCTGATTTAATGAATATTATTATTAATTAATTTATAGTTATAATAATTAAATTATCGCTACATATTACAAATAGTTTTTGTTGATTAAATTGTATATTGATTTTCTAATCTTTTAATTTTTTTTCATGGTGTAATATATAATATCAGTTAAGTCCTTTTATTTTGATATCAATATTTTGGGGTTGATAAAACAATTTAATGCAAAATTTTATAGTGGTTCTTTTTTATGGTCATATTAAGGTGTTTTAAAATACGTGTAATCTGTCGCTGGTGGTGGTGGCCATTTTGGTTATATAATGATGTACATAATATACGTTCATTAAAATTAAGGCTGTGTACCAAAATTTTTTAATAGAATCACTTACATTCACAGTGTTTTCTCTCAATAGGAAACAAAAGCAAATGTTTTTATTCAACATAAAAAGCATATGTTATTCGTTGAAAGTCAGATTCTACCACCAACAGCACCCGAAACAAACTGCCTGTTTATGTATCCGTTTTCTTGATTTACATCCATTTCATCATGATATTATAAGGTATTTGCTTAAAACGCAATCGAATATCAGATGGTATGGCATTTAAAAGTACTTTCCTTAACACGGGCTACGTTCTAGGCATTATTTATAAGATTCGATGTAGAAATATCTACTTACTTGCGGAGTTTTGTGTGAACAATACGTTATAGTTTTAAGATACAGAGTATCGAATAAGATTTTTTGTGTTTTATCAACATCCAAGGGATGTTACAAACATCCTTTATCTCCAATAAGGAAAGAAACGCCATTACTTTTACTAAGAACACTTTTATCTCAGTTGTTACATTTCTCGCTCCCCTTTGCCGGATCAACTCTTAACCTTTTTACTTCCCAAGTTTATGATAATAAAATGAAAATAAAATATAAATAATGAATACAAATGATAAAATCAACTCGAAACTCGAATAAAAATGTTCTTTTATTTGTAGCAGATATTTTTAATGTTTTTTTTTTATCAAAATGAATGTATCATTTTTGAAGATTTTACCAATATTTTTTCAGGACTCGATACTCGTTTGTGGTACATGTTTCCGGTGGTCTGATCTGATATTCTTCTCAGGATTATTTTCGGTATTTAGCCAAGAACTACTTATACTCTTATACTGATTTGAAGGGTTACTAGTTTTTAAACAAAGCAATTACCATCTGACCTCTGCAGCCCAAAGGGTAAGCCAGTAACTCATTGGTTAAGAGAAAATTATCTATCAAGAGTTAACGATTTTTATCAGATGTTATGATAACAATCGAGACTGACAGCTTAACATGCTCTCCGAGACACGGTTAGGTGACCCACCTGAACAAACGTCCAGACTAAAACATTTATTTGTAAGAAGCATCTCCACCGATGAGGAAGCGAACCAGCGATTGGCGAGGCTCAAAAAATTCCCGCTACGCCACAAGTACGCCACAACGTAATCAGTTGTCGAAAGTGGTCAGATCTGGTCAACGTAGTGAATTACAATCAGGATCATATCATGCTTATGTATAGCGTTTTGTCAAATAAAACAACAACAACACATACAACCTCCCTCTACAAGGTGCAGGTAGACAGGCTTCTTATGAGTAGGCTCGCTCCACGGTAGACCTCATCTATGCCTCCGCGCTCGGTTGAGGTCAAGAGTTTACCCATTATTTCAAAAATCAAAAACTCAACAACGTCGAGTTAATTAACTGAAAAGAGAAAAACAAGCTCTATATAATTGAATACAACTTGGATGTTGTTAAGCCTCGCTAGAGGGGCACAGACAAAAATCACAAAACATATTTTGAAAGGCTTTTATTCCAAACTACCACGAATATAATGGTTATTAGATTGTCCTCGCCTGTAAAATTTTATACCTATTTTATAATAGCTACCGTTATATAGACATGTAAACTTTGACCAGTTTCGTCTACGAAAAAGCTCATGTCGTCACGCTAATGGTGAAGAAATACTTTATCGCTGAGCCTGCGGCTCCGCTCACGTGGTCTACCTATTTTTCTTTATTGCACGTAACCCTAATTCTTTTTCTAAAATAAAAGTAGCCCAAGTTACTCTTTATAACATCAGCTATCTGCCAGTTAATGTCTCGTTAAAATCAGTCCCACCGTTTCGGAGATAAACTGGAACAAACAGACAGACAAAATTTTTAAAAATGATTTTTTTTGTTCATAATTTCGTAGTGAAAACCTGTTAATTAGGGATTACAGACACTTCAATTTTGCAGTTTTGTCTGCATGCCCTCAGGTGTTGCAGATGTTCATGGGCGGCGGTGATCGCTCAACATTCGTTGAGCCGCCTGCTCGTTTGTCCCCTCTTACATAAGCAAAAAATAAATATTTGTATAGATATAGGTTTTACGGTAATATTTTTTTTATAAGGTAATAATTTTCAAGCTAAAATAGTTAAAATAATAATAGATACGCTAAACGGGAAAAAATATTCTTTTTTTTTTCAAATTATACAGTGACCCGAAACGCGAAGCACCCTTAGAAAGTCACTCCCTGCCTACTCGTTCATATAAATAAGTATTCTCTTAAATTATAATACAAAATATATATTTTTGCTTTACAGTTCTAAATTAGGTGGTGTTCATTATTCACACACACACACTCAAATATCCAAAAACTACATCAATTTGTCTGCATTTTAAAAACTAAATTCTGATTTGAATAGGGCTTACAATAAAAATGAAATGCCGGTTTTTACCCGACTGCCGGAGGGTAATGTTTTTCAAGCGTATGTATGTATGTATGTATGTATGTATGTATGTATGTATGTATGTATGTATGTATGTATGTATGTCTATTTCTTTGTGACGCTCTACAGGCTAAACCCTTGGACGTATATCGACTTATAGGGTATCATTAGATTCGTCTCAGTTGTGAGAGTGACATAGGCTACATTATTTTAACATGGGTTCCGCAGAAGCAAAGATATTCAAAGCGGAATATCACAGTTCGCTCAGAGCTAAAATCTGATGATGTTTCCTTGTAGAACTAAACAAAATAAGACGAAAAGTAAAAATAAAATTTTTTGATATATTGCTTAGTTTTTGAGATATCGATGATTGAAATTTGATTTTTTTTGCGAGTGTTCGCCAAATCCAATCCAAAGGTTTTTCTTTCTTTTGAATACTGAATTAAAGCATTTCCTATAAATAAAAAATAATTATGAATATGAATATTACGAAATAATTATATAAATAGGTAGATTAATAAAATAATTAAACTACTAAAGCGCAAAACTGTTATATAAAATGCTATTCAATGTATTGAATAATTAAGTACACAAATTTTGTTAGTAAAATATAGGAATAAGCACAATATATTATAATAAAAGTATTTTTATTTATTCATATAAATTTTAAGTGTCTGTAAATTTCAGATTTTGATAAAACAGATGTTGGTCGAGACTAAAAATAAGTGATGAAATATAATATATTTATAATTTTTGTAAATGTCTGCCTGTTTGTCGGCTCTCTGCACTCAATATCCTCACACGCATCGCTGCAAAACTGCAATTTTTTAAATTAAAAGTTAGTAAGGAAATGATAAACCATATTTTCGAGGGACATTTAGTTTTGTTTCGTAAAAATGGGTTGACTCCATCTAAAGTAATTGCAATTTTGATAACAACGTGAGCCAAGTATGAGAGAAGAGTAGGAAAATAATTAAGTCTATTCACGCAAAAACTGCTGATCGAATTTGGATTAAATTTAGCACACAGTTAGCTTTTTGAAAGTTAGTTATTAAGTTAAAACATGCTACAGAACCTTTTAATTGAAATTCATTAAAATAGTGTCTTATGAAATATTATTAACTTACAAATGGTTCATTTGTCTCTGGAGCCAATTCTAAAATCAACGCGGATGAAGTCGCGGGCAGATGCTAGCTTGAAATAAGTTATAAGCTTGTGCGATAGAACCAAAAATATAATCTAGATTCGAGTTAGACCTGCATGGTGCATAGAACTAAGTTACGTTACTAATAACTGGCATCTGCCCCGGATTTCGCTCGCGTTAAATTTGGAGAAACAAAGTCCTTCTTTTCATAAAATTTTAGTTAGCTATTTAGAAGCTAGCTTCTGCCCACGGCTTCGCTAGCGTTAAATTTGGACAAACAAAGAACCTTCTTTTACATATAAAGTTTTACACCTTCAGGGTAGAATATAAGGAATTGTTAAAACACGTGCTTTTTCAATGTTAATAGTTCCCGAAAAAACAAACTAGAAGCATGTAAGCTTCTAGTTTCAAAAATGATACTTCCAAGCAAACTTTTAACCCCTTGAATTTCAAAAAATACATTATTAGTGCTAGTTTACGTTTTAAATACAACACCAATAAAAAAAAAAAACTATTTTTAGGTCGAAGAGCTTAGGCTTGGCGTTTATAATTAATTCAGGTCTTCTCTTTTTATATACACATATAGATCTTCTCCTTTATATATAGTATACATATGTATAGACCGAAGTATCAAATAGGCATTACTGTGTTCCGGTTTGAGGGACACTGTAGGCTAGTGAAATTACTGGGCAAAGAATATTCAAGAACCAATATCTCGAGGTTGGCAACGCGTGAGTGGTACCTACTAATGGTGTTGCGCGCGCTCATAGTCTACGACAACCGCTTACCATCAGGTGGGCCGTATGCTTGCTTGCCAACTTCTAACATGAAAAAAATATAGATACTTAATCAATTATTAATTATATAACTAAAAAGCTTAAAATAAAATAAATTATTAAATTAAACAAAAAACCCAACTGCATTAACAATAATTCCTAAAAAGCTAAAAATAAGCTCTATAATGCCTACTATAATATAAATATTACTTTAATGTTTGTAAAGGTACTGCAGACGGGGACAAGCATTGACATAAAACTTAATAATTATAATTGTCCGTAATTTAAGCATTTCCCTCTAAACTCCATCATCCATTTACAAATAGGTTGATCGGCTTGTCCCCGTCTGCAGTACCTTTACAAACATTAAAGTAATATTTATATTATAGTAGGCATTATAGAGCTTATTTTTAGCTTTTTAGGAATTATTGTTAATGCAGTTGGGTTTTTGTTTAATTTAATAATTTATTTTATTTGGTATTGTAATATCTGTGACAAAAAATACTTATGTTACAGTAGATCCGATGACATCTTAGTCTATAAAGAGTATTATCAATCCTTATCCATAAAAAGGAGTTAATCATCACATCCGGAGCTACCACTAATTACTATAATATTGTGAAGACCGAAAGCCTGTAATCTGTACAGTATTGTGCCTCATCCAGCAAACAGCCGTGGAATTTCAATCTATAGTTATTGAGTCAGCGTGCCTCCAGGGTGAGAAGCAACATTCTGTAGACACTTTATAGATTGGTTTATATTGTATTGGTAGGGATATAATTATATATTACAAATCTCTTCTTAATTAAGTTAGAAACAGAAATAGAACACACAAGTGATCTCAAAGTACTTAACACGTAAATATTAATATTTTTTATTTAAATTTAATAAGTGTCCAGTAGTAAACACTACTATAGAGTCAAAAAAAATATCTTTCTTCAAATATAAATGGGACCAGAAGGGAATTTGGAAAAATCTTTTTTTTGTTTAGAAGGCAATGAACACTTCTAATAAAAAGAATCTTCTAAAGAAACAATTTTCCAAATCGGCTCATAAATCACGGAGTTCTGAGGTAACAAACATAAAAAATACAATTCCGAATTAAAAGTCTTCTCCTTTTTTCATGGTTCAATGAAGATTGTTTTGGTAATTATATGAAAGCAATATATGTATTAATAATAATACTTCTAAAATATTCGCCCTCGCTGTAACATCTTTTCGAGGATACAGAATATACGAAGTAATTTTCTTTCCCGGATTTAATAAATTAACATGCCGAGTGAATACCGAAATTAATATACCGGTGTCGGGATGTGACGACCCCATCGCCCATTGTTGGGATAACCTCTGTCATAGTAGAGATTATTCCACCAGTGCAATTAGTCACACTGGTGGTAAGTCTTTTGTTGCAAGAGGCCGGCTAGGTAGGTTAGGTTAGTGTGTGGCTACGGCAATCACTTACCATCAGGTGGGCCGTATGCTTGTTTGCCAACTAATAACATAAAAAAGAAGGTTATAAAATGAAATAAAGATGTCAGTTAAAAAAAATATTATGACAACCTAAACGAATTTATTTTGGCTGATTTATTACCAAACACTGTATTCTTTGCGAGGGATCGTAATGAACAAAAATCTACAAGATTTTTACAAGCATTTCATTAGGACATTCCATTAAATCTGGATATTTGAATGGAAATTTCAGGATTGATTGCTATTCTTAGAAATAAATTACGTTACTGCTATTTTTAAAAGCTTTTATTTAACCTTGGATATACCTATATCATAGGATATATATTAAGTGCAAATCTTGCAAGCCTAATTTGACCTATTTTTATTACATAGATACTTTTATTATGTACCTATTTGATTATGTAGATAAACAAGAATAAAATTTAGAAACTTGATCTTGACGTAAGAAAATCGGAAAAAAGCATGCATTTTATAAATACATCCATATGGGTAAATCTCGCGACAAGCTTTTATATTTTAGTAATAAATTGATGGGCTGATAAAATTTAATTTTTTTTTTCTTTTTAAAGCATTTAAATAAAAGCTTATTTTTAAAAATGTTTTTTAACTTTTATTTAAACTTAAAAATATGTAGAACATATTTACAATTAAATCCTAACCATAGTTACAAGTAATTAAAACCTTACAAACCACGTCAACGGGGAGTGGTGGCAAGAATTTTAGCTTTTTTGGGCGAAAAATTTCACCTCCTGTCGCTTGGCGAGGCACTGAGTCGGGGTGTGATATCTTTTAGAAATTGTTTTGCACTAACGGCCCGAGTGCTTTTACTGCAAACGGCATAAAGATGTAATTTGCAATCGTTGACGAATACTTACGTCACATTGTCTCCTTGACATGAGGCAGGGCCAAAGTGTCAACGCAAGTGGCTTCCCACAAAAAGGCCTCTAACTCTCATGAGATGTGTATTGTATGTTATATTATATTATTTTTTAGCGTGTAAAGTTCGGCGTGTTTTAATATTTTTTCAGTTTTTATTTCCATGTTTTTTATTGGATATTGAATTAAACTATTATAAATAATTGAAATCAATAAAATTGTAAAATCAATAAAATTGTACGGAATACAACAAAGGCATTCTAGTTAAATCTTCCAGAGCGGAATGCCGGCGGTGGGAAAGCCGGACAAAGGCAATGTAAATATAGAAAATAATGAATATTTAGGTCTGAGAGCACGGGCAAGGGGCACAGGAAACAGATTACTTATTCATTGGCTGATGTTTTATGTTCCGGGAAATGAATACGAAATTATCTATAGGCTATATTATATATTGTCTTTATTATCTTTTCTTTGAAATTATTGTGGGTAAATATTTTGCTTTACTTTTTTGGAATGTTTAGATATTTTAATTAAAAAAAAAATGAAGAGTAGAAAAGCCTTTTGTTAGTTATTCAAAAACACACACAAATACACACTCATACTAAAACAAGCACAGAAACCCAGACTAAAACAAACATATTACTGTACCACAATTGTTGCAAACAGCGTACGGCCGTCTGCTGAAAAACAGTTACCTGTGCCTGATAAAACAAGAGACCGTTCAATATACAGCAAGTTGAGGGATTGGAAGGTGGGGAAGAGAAAGCAGAAAAGTAGGAGCACATAGGGGTGATATTTCGTGCTGAAGTCATTGACCTACTATAAACTAGCTTATTATACAGCAAAAATGTCCAAGATTTGCTGGTGCTCCTTCATAAATTTCTACGAATGCAAGAAAACGAAGTAAGCCAGACGCTAACTTCATTCGAATATATTGCAAGCTTGTGACTAACTTCGTTTCGTTGCGACAATGCGAACTTACAAAGGAGTACCAGTGAATCTTTCGAAATGTTGTTAGTATGAAAGGGCCAGGCCATATATAATAAGTCAATGTCTGATCATCTTTTTAACTACTCTAAGTGTCGCATGCGCGTTGTTACCCCAAGTCTTTATAACGGCTGATTCATCGACAATTAGAATATTGTACTCGTACGTTGTGTGTTTATCTTTGAAATAAAATTGTAAGCCAACATAACTTTTAAAGTGAACAATTACTAAGCCACAACAGAAAATTTAAAAAAAAACTGAGATTGGAATCACTACGAAGCAGATAAGTTATTCAATATTAATTAATTCACGTTTCACCTCGTACGTGAACTTATATCTATTTCAAAAAGCCGCCACCCCCGAGGACTTACTTACATGGATTTATGCTCGCTTCACTACAATATTCATATGCTGCGAGTATCTTTGCAACAGCTCTGAGTATACATTTCATATAATACAATGTAAAACAGAATAAATGAGTGGTTGTTAAAACCATTCAAAATTGTATAGTTTTATTCCTTAAATATAGTTTTTATATTATCTTATTTCATTAAAATGTGAAGATAAAACTTTGAACTCCATTTTTACAATATTCCGCCTGCGTAGGAGAGTGAGCTTTTGCACACTTAAGGCGACAAACGCCCGCAACTCGCGCGCCTCCTATGTTGGCACGCGCGTCTTTGAAATTTGTTGCATATAGTTTAAGTCTTATGACATATTGATAAATCTCAAATTGTACTTATATATACCAGTATTATTCTAAGTGAAGTAACAGTTGCTCTCCAGCCTCCTAAATTGAAGTACGTGCGGTGATTGATCGTTTTCAATTGTCTCGAAAACATTTTCGATTTACTCACATTGGTTCTAGATCAATTCGCTTTTAAGGCGAAAAGATCTATGATATTCACCTACCTGGAAATCTCTATACACTTTATGAGCTTCAGTGCGTACAAACCTATTTAATACTCAGACACACTGCTTTGCCACAGCAATCAGTCACACTGGTGGTAGGTCTTTTTGTTGCAAGAGGCCGGCTAGGTAGGTACCACCGCAGTGTCAAATATTCTGCCGCCAAATAGTAGTGCTTAGGCATTACTGTGTTCCTGTTTGAAGAGCACTGTACGCTAGTGAAATTACTGGGCGCACGAGGTTTAAGAATCAATATCTCGAGGTTGGCAAAGCGTGAGGGACTACTAGTGGTGCTGCAAGCGCTCGTAGGCTACGGCAACCACTTACCACCAGGTGGACCGTATGCTTGTTTGCCAACTTCTAACATAAAAAAATCCTTAAATATCGATTACCTCACGAAATTAGCGCGTTCAAACATAATTAACTCTTCATATATGATTTTAACATAGGTTAGGGATCTGCGAAATATTATTTTATAATTATAAGAAAATTGAAATTTCACATAATATTGTTACGGGCTGGGGTTCACAGATTTGGAAGAAAACACCTGATGGCTCTAAATGAGATTTTAATGAAATCTTCTAGATCACACAGCAGAACTTGACAAATCACAGGTCAATCGTAGTCCAAAAGAATAACGGAGGTCACTAATAATAGCACTTGTTCATTTGTATCGGTTGTAGTTTCTTTACTCGTTGCTCAGAATCTTTCGAGAACACATCTTTCTAGAACCTACGCGAACGAAGCAAATAGACAGAAAAGATAGCAAGCGATTTTGAACCTTATACCCCGGTGATATGGTTCACCGTAACAATATTATGGTAATCATATGAATTTAAAAATCTCAATTATTGACCTTCGCCTACGTTATTGTAGTCACTGATAATCCAATGGGAATGTAACATTTTTCCGGTATAAAAAGTATCCTATGTGGTAACAATTAATCTCGCCCATCTGTGTGTCAAAATTTCACGTAAATCCGTTTTTGTGTGAAAGAGTAATAAACATCAACCCATCCAAACATTCTTCTATTCTCAAAAATTGTCACGTTTAAGATATTGTAGAATTATTTTGATTTTGATCCTTCTTATATATTTCGATATTATGTATCGTGCTATTTGATAATATTGCACGCAGATTGTCATTCGATGACAATATTGAAACAATGATATCGTTTGAAAATAAAAGAAATCTGGAAAATCTTTTAAAAATAAATTTGTTAAACAATCAGAGTGCATCTAATTTCAGTAACCATCCTTTGGTTACAGGCTTCATTTATTTAATTAAGAAATAAGAATTTATCGTAATGTTCAAAATAATATTTTAATTAACGTTATAATTAATAGGCCGAACGAAGATAAATAGGTGTAGTGTTACATTTCGCTATAATAATTTTCAATATAACAATTTTGTTAGCAGTCGGTAGTTTTGGGAAATTATTTTAGTACCTAATTGCTCATGGGCGTCACGATTTCTGCCTCTCGATGCTTTTATAGAAACTGCTGAAGTCATGAAATAAGATGTAACTATAATTATTTCGGTTACGTTTCTAGTTCGCTTGAACCTTTATTAAATATAAGAAGAAGCTTTTATTATTTATAAACTATAATTGAAAAGGTAAAAATAATCTATGATGGAAAACGCATTATAGGCGTTCTTATGCATCATTCTCTGTAAAGCCTATTTACCTCTTTCTTGTGGACATTTGTCATCCACGTGTTAAGTAGTCTTTCTTTACCCCTCTTTTAAAAGCCATTTTATCGCGACATGGTCGTAGTATATGATCGTACGATCTCTTTCACTTTGTCAGCAATTTTTACCTTCTCTGTATGTCTATACTTGGCCGTTACCTAGCAACTTGTCGGTACTTATATTTTGTTACGATCGGTAGCGTAAACTGTTAGAAGGAAACAAATAAAACATATTTTTTTATTTTATTATATTTGGTACATTTTATTATTTTTTCAATACATTCATGATTGTATTCTTTTCTATTGTATTTAATTTATTTGGTTATATGGCTTACGAATTTTGCTCCCACAATTACCAAAGGAAAGCTCGGTCCACCCCAGGGTCGGACTGAGTAAAGATTGGTAAAAATTAAATATATATTTTATTTGTAGTCTTATAAATATTTTATATTATTCCATTGTCGTTTCTTCCTCGTCAATGTAAAACAAACAAAACAACGAAATAAGTGTCTTTCTTAAGAAATACGATCAAAAAACATAGGAAACCCACAAACTGTTTTCCATTCAAATATTTGACATTTATTTCTATATGTGTATTCGTGACGTGAGCAGATGTGTACACTACACTGTGTACAGGAATAGATGTTCACTTTACATTAGTAGTTTTAGCCTAACTAAACAGTTTCAATGCATATTGAGAGTTCGTTAGTTATAACTAATACCAAAATATCAATCAAATTTATAGCGTAATTAATGCTCGGTTATACTATTCGATTTGGAATTTATGGTTATTGTAAATAGGTTTGGGGATATATTTGATCAAAATTTAAGCGCTAAGAAGGTTAGCGTTGTAAATTTTATAGCCTGAAAGTTGCCAGCGCAAGACTTAACTCAGAATAACAATGAACTAAATTTATAATAATATGTATAGCAATAGACTCGCGTAGACCACGCTATTTATTCAAATTTGTAGCATGAAATAAAATTTCTAAGCAGATTATCATGGTCAAAATAGAATTAAAACATGACCTATCCATCCATCACCATCTTCTTCTTCCTAGCATTATTGCCGGTGTTTACCCAGGGTCTGCCTATACCTTTATTCTGATTTGACGGATTACTATTCATCCACACACACTGGAACCCATAAAGTCGCGAACAGTGCGGTTCCAAAGGAATTTCCTTCCGCGAACCCTCCGGCTGTGGAATGAGCTCTCTGCTGAGGTTTTCCCAACACGCTACAGTATGGGTTTCTGCAAGGGAAGGTTGAAAAAGTTTTTAAGAGATCGGCAACACGCATGCGATACCTCTAGGGTTGCAGGCGTCCATAGGCTACAGTGACCGCTTACCATCAGGCGGACCGTACGCTTGTTTGCCACCATCGTGGTATAAAAAAAAAACTAGCTTTTACACAGAGTGCGTGCCATCTGACCTCGTCATCTCAAATGACGAACCAGCAACGGATTGGATAAGATCAAATTACCTATCAAGACTTAATGATTATTATGATCAAATGTTACGATAACAACCAAGGCCGACAGCTTAACGTGCTCTCCGAGGGACGATGGGGAGCCCCACACGGACGAAACACACATTTATTTATAACAAACATCTGCTCCGAGCGGGAATCGAACCAACGGCTGTCGAGGCTCAAATCAGGGTCGCTACCAGCACAGCGGTCGTCTACCACTAAGTGATCACCCATTTAGTGAGTTACCGTATCTAAAGCTGCTTAACCCACCGATCGCTTACCGATCAGTGAGATATTCATTATGTCAACATAAAATTTATTGAGTCAATGCAAGTAATTTTTTTCGTATATAAAAAAATTAAAACATGGCAGATATCGGTTAACATCATAACAAAAAAAGATCAGACGTATCGATAATCTTTTCAAAGTCGGCTGGAAATAAAAACAGTTACAAAGAGCCGTTAGCAAGGCTGCCATTTTAAATCTGCATATTGTATTCACGAAAGTCAAAAGAGAATCTTAATCGCTTAAAGGAGCGCTCAGTGTGAGTCGACGGCTCAGCTTTACATTTTAAATGTACCAACCCATTCAAAAGACGAATAAAATAAAGAATATTTTTCAAGCTATGATTAATTTCACAACAGTCTGAACCATTGCTTGTTTAAGCACTTTATTTTATTGCGTGGATACCGTTTTTATTTTTATGTCGTATAAGTCAGCGCTTTTATTTAAGTAAATTGTGAATTAAAGCGTTTGTTTTACGTTTATTCATACACACGCAATATTAATGTTACTATAAAAAAGCCACTATGTCGTAGCGTGATGCTAAAGATCTTTAATTACCATGAAAAAGATTATACTGAGTTAACATTAAAAGATTTTTTCCTCCTCCTATTGGTCGTAGCGTGACGTCAGATAGCCTATAGCCTTCCTCGATAAATGGATATTCAACACAAAAGGAACTTTTAAATTTAAATAAAATGAGATTAGCGCGTTCAGTCAAACTCTTTACCTTTATAATATTGGTATACTCATAGATATGTCAGGGGCTCGGTGGCACATAAAAAGTAAAGTGTAAACCTAGATTAAAAAAATATCTGTTTGCCTACCGAAATATCAGTCTCGAGTTGGAACTACACCCACGACTGTTGACTTTTTACACAGATTTGCTGTCACATCGGGGCGGTCGTAGGCGATGAAGGAAAATTTATATCTTTTATTTTTCTCTTACCTCTATAAGGTTTATTGCCTCTTTCCGAGTGATGCTACAGCTCCGTCACCTGCCGAGACGAGACGACGAATGGGGCAATTTGCAAAACATTACTTCTACTTCTGATAAGAATTGGGTGGGTTAAGATAAAAATTCTTTGTATTTGTATACTTATGTGAGTTTATTGAATGAAGTTGTGACTTTAATTGGTAAATTGTAGACTTATAATTATTCTTTTTCTCATCTTAACATTGAGAAGCAAAATTGCAAGTTCTTTTTTCCTGCAGCCCAGTTCCATAAGGTACTCCTACTCCTGGAACCCATTTATTATAAAGGTTTCTTACAAAATATTGAAGAAAAGGTCGTTTTACGGCTTCAGTGATTGATCTCTTTTTTAACAAAATTTGACCTCAAATCTATCGAAAGTTATTTGAACTAAATATGCATTATCTTGAGGTATTATTAAGCTAAATTTAAATTTTGAAATAATAACGAGCCATAACCTAGATATGAGTTTAAGAGTTTAAAATATTAAAACTCGTCGTGATAAAAATATTAGACGTACATATTCGTAGTAAAAAGGTTAGGAATAAAACGCTTCATGTGTGATCAATTTTTCGGTACAAGAAAAAATGTAAAGTAGTAGTTTTTCAACAGTTCGCCTGGAGCATGGTGCTGCGTTAGAAGCGTACCTAGAGACGGCTAGAAAACAGTTTTAATTAAATATTCTTTTCATCTTTCTGAATACGACCAGTAGTAACCTCGCTGAAACAATACATTTTCTCTAGTTTTCCATTTAAATTTATTACATGAATCTTTTCGTTTCTCCCGTTATAACCACTTTAAGTTTATGATTTTTTTTATGTACATACGTACGTACCTTTCGTACGTACCATATCAACGAAGATTTGAAAGTTATTTAAATATTCACATAATTCTAAATACTATTTGTTTAACTTAATTAAATTTTATCGGCTAAAACTCACTTTCAATCAGACCTTTGGATCCAATCGGATCGGAGTTTCGGACCTTTCGAGGTACTTCATCAGGGTGAGTGCGTAACGTTTGTTGAAATGTTTCTTTATCGCGTATTGTATAAAATTTTTGGTTAAGGTAACCTCATGCATAATATAAATATAGTTACAGCAAAATAAGGAGGAAAATTTAGAGGGCTATAAAACAGTAGGAAGGTAGGTCATAGCATCGTGAGAAGGAGACCTATGTAATGTTAAGAATTATTTGATATTTTTCTTTGTTTTAATGAGATAATCAATTATTTTATTGTAAGATTCAGAAAAGTTCCTCAAGATACGACTAATTATTATTAAATTAGTCCCAATGGACAGCAATTTGTAAAGTGTTTTACGAGAAAATCTTTTCATTCTAATGTCTTAGAACGACCGAGTAATGTCTTAAAATATGTTTTACGACTAAGTTGGTTTGTTTCTTGTATTCATTAAATTTCGTAAATTAGTTGAAGAGTTTAAAAATCTTCTTAAATACAACTCATTTCGTTACTCTTTCTCTACTCTACTACTATCGTGTCCTAAATGATACTATGACTATGACGATGATCCTATATGATAGATAATATTATATGTATATCGAGTCCTACATGCAAAGATTTCAGGTACTCGTTACTACAAGTAGTCCAAATCTGCGGTGCTATATATACCTCACTTGACTCGCTTTTGCAAATGGCAATTCTTCAAAAACAAACAAACCAACAAACTCTTCCGGTTTATAATATGGGTTTATATGGCAAAGATTACAAAGTTCTCGGTAACTTTGTGGTTTGTGTAAGTTAGCGCTCACATATTTACATTAGGACTTCCGGAGGGAAATTAGGAACTTGACGCGGCTCTGATTACTCGATATTTATTATTCCCAACGGCGCGTGCCCTTTGTTTACTCACCTTGAGTAGCACGTGGTACTAATTCAGAGAGATCGAAAATCCCTTACAAACTTTAAGTACTACGTAATCCCATCGAATATAGTGCTATCGTAGATAAAGATGTTTTTACTCTCTCTACGTTGTTAATAATTCATTCAATTCAATTCTTATGTTAATGGCTTTCAGGTGTGCCTACTGAGCACAGATTACTTCGCCAATGTCACATACAATGGAGAAGAAAGTTAATAATATTATCATGGGTAAGATGTCAATGTCACTGAAGAAGATAGAAAGATAGAGAGTTACAGAAGGTAACCATAGATTAACTACAGATAAAATGTGTGAGACTCAGGAGAGAGAGAGAGAGAGAGAGTTTTAAAGGCGTCGGGATGTGACGACCCCATCGCCCGCTGTTGGGATAACCTCTGTCACAACAGAGATTATTCCACCAGTGCAATCAGTCACACTGGTGGTAGGTCTTTTGTTGCAAGAGGCCGGCTAGGTAGGTACCACCGCAGTGTCCAATATTCTGCCGCCAAATAGTAGTGTTTAGGCACTACTGTGTTCCGGTTTGAAGGGCATTGTACGCTAGTGAAATTACTGGGCGAACGAGATTTAAGAACTAATATCTCGATGTTGGCAACGCGCGAGTGGCACCTACTAATGGTGATGCAAGCGCTCATAGGCTGCGGCAGCCACTTACCATCAGGTGGGCCGTATGCTTGTTTGCCAACTTCTAACATAAAAAAAAAAAAAAAAAAAAGACTCGCCGCTGTTCCTTCGTAATTTCACTAATTTAGGGTTATGTGTATGCTTTATATTTGTTATTAATATTAACAATTAAACGCTGTGAATCAGTAAATATAACAGGATTTTGTTATTTCACGACGAATTAAAAATCACAAAAAAATCATCTTTTTACTAAATTAGTCCACGGATACGAGTCGTGATTGACGGAAATTAGTTACCTTAAAAGTCGATATTCGGGTCGCTTCTTTACAGAAGCACTCATAGATGGTTTTAAAGCAATATATGTGTCCTTCGATATTGAGTTCGCATCTAAAAAGGAGCGTATCAAAAATGATGAGACTTTCAATTATTATTAAGCTCCTCGTATAATAAGTTCGTAGCTTGCGTTAAGAGTGGGTACAACAATAGCCCAAGATTGTCAAGATCGAACCTGCAATTATCGCGACGATGACGATGGCCATTTTGTATCATGGCATAATTATTTATTTACACGTCATGATCATATACAATCTGAATCGTTTTACTGCATGAATAGAATTGGATTGATTTGGTCGTCATTCGAGCTGCAATTAAAGTTCACGGTAGGCCCCCAGTTTTATAGTATATATTTTAGCCTAAAAGTAATTTATAAGCCACTTACATAATTGTATATGTCTGTTATTATAAAGACAATTACGTCAACGTAAAAAGAATAACCGACGCGCAATTATTTTAATTATAATCCTTGGTTAAAAAACCGGAGGTGCTATATTATACATCCTGCATTAATTACATAATGTAATGAACTCGTTACACCAAACAAGCTTTCATTTAAAATGCGGGAATGAAGGTGCGGTTGGATGATATCCCATTACAAATTTAATTTCGTTTAAAAAATTAAATTTCTGATGCACGTTAATCTAATTAATGTCGCTGTTATCATGTATTTCTACAATTTTCAATAATAAAGTTATATTAATTTAAAAATTAAATTATTTCACGGTTTTTCTTTTATCGACTAGGTAATTTGATTAATTCTTAAAGAATATTCATGCCTATTTTACTCTTAAAAATGGTGGCTGGTAAGAAACCCCAACATGCCTCAAATCAAAATTTTAAGGCGTCGGGATGCGACGACCCCATCGCCCGCTGTTGGGATAACCTCTGTCACAGCAGAGATTATTCCACCAGTGCAGTCAGTCACACTGGTGGTAGGTCTTTTGTTGCAAGAGGCCGGCTAGGTAGGTACCACCGCAGTGTCAAATATTCTGCCGCCAAATAGTAGTGCTTAGTCATTACTGTGTTCCGGTTTGAAGGGCACTGTACGCTAGTGAAATTACTGGGCGAACGAGATTTAAGAACTAATATCTCGAGGTTGGCAACGCGTGAGTGGCACCTACTAATGGTGCTGCAAGCGCTCATAGGCTACGGCAACCACTTACCATCAGGTGGGCCGTATGCTTGTTTGCCAACTTTTAACATAAAAAAAAAAAAAAATCGACATTTAATTCAAAATAGTCACCTTCTATACAGAGATTAAGCTTGATGTATTTTTTCATAAATTTGAGTTTTGGCGAAGGTTCGATAACTAATAAAACAATACTAGTTCCAAATAAACAAAGGTGAGAATTCTTGAAACAGGCGTTTTCCGGCGTCGGGATGTGATGACCCCATCGCCCGCTGTTGGGATAACCTCTGTCACAGCAGAGATTATTCCACCAGTGCAATCAGTCACACTGGTGGTAGGTCTTTTGTTGCAAGAGGCCGACTAGGTAGGTACCACCGCAGTGTCAAATATTCTGCCGCCAAATAGTGGTGTTTAGGCATAGAGCACTGTACGCTAGTGAAATTACTGGGCGGACGAGATTTAAGAACTAATATCTCGAGGTTGGCAACGCGTGAGAGGCACCTACTAATGGTGCTGCAAGCGCTCATAGGCTGCGGCAACCACTTACCATCAGGTGGGCCGTATGCTTGTTTGTCAACTTCGAACAAAAAAAAAACAGAGTGCATTCTTAGCCATCCAAAATAACAGTAAGCGTCGGAGGACCAAACCCCCGCTCTTTCTGTTCCCTTTCCTTTATCATTTCTCATCCCTCATGTGAGGGAGGGAGGTGATTCGGCAACGCGCATGAGATACTTCATGTACCGCAAGCTCTCATAGGTTGCGGTACATGAATGGTGATTGCTAATCATCAGGCGGACCCTATGCTTGTTTGCCAATCGTAATGACATAAAGAAATCCACATTACTGAGTAACTCGAAGCCGATAAATATAATTTTACTTTCCTTGTGGACTGAAACAGGAAATATAAATTCGGAATGAAGTTTATTTCCGTAACTGTGGTATTAATCAGGGCCAAGCTTAATAAATTATCGTCAAAAGACAGATAAATACAGATTAACAAGTTTCTGGTAGACTTGTTCTTTTATATTTTATAGTCTTATTATGGACTCCGTAATATTTATTATACAATATACAGTGGTATTAAAAATAAATTTAGTTTTTAATTTGGTAAAGCTTCAATAAAAACCGTAGTATACTCATCGTCTTGTTAGCTTAACGAAGTAGCATTTCGGAAATTTTTTCCCGGAATAATCTTATTATTATTTTAATTAAAATGTAATATGATATGGTTTGCTACATTTTATGAAGAAATAATTTAATTTCATTAGAAAAATTGATTTTTAGAATAATTACGAAGTTTGAAAAATATCGTAGAACCGTTCACGCCGTAGAAGAGAAAAATCTTTAATTAAAAAATAATGTATAGCGCTCTTTCTCTTTCTCTCTATATCTTTCTTTCCTCTTCTGAAATGTGACGCAATAAACGCCGCAGATGAGAAGTAAAAGTATTAATCGTATTAAAGCTAATGTTTGGAAAGCAAGCATACGACTCACCTGATGGGAAGTAGTTGTCGTAGCCTACAACCGCTTTGAACATACATTCGTAGATGTTACTCATGTTGCCAACCTCTAGTTATTGGTTCTCTTCTCCCTCATTTCCCAGTATTTTCGCTAGCTACAGTGTCCTGCAAACCGAAACGCAGAATACTGCTTTGCGGTAAAGATAAACCAGTGTAAGTGTCTGTACATTCAATTGTGATTATATAATTAGCTTCGACTGCATACGTCACAAAGAGTAAGTGGAGAGGGGTAATTCCATGTCCTGCCGTGTATCTAATAACGCGTGGTGATGCGTATCCGAGGCAAATTAGTGCAATTAACATGCAATTATTAGCCTCGTGAACAGCAAAGCGGGTTTCATTTATTTTCGTAAAACCTTTTTACGGTAACGACCGAGGCTTTTTGCGGTAGCAGAAGCTCGCTTAGGCCTTTTTAGTTGAATTAATTAACAGCATAATAATATATAAATTAAATAAATGCTTAGTCTTACTGATATTTTGGTTGTAGTATTTTTGTTAAAGAAAAAACCAGATTAATGCACGTATTTACATCAGGGGCACGGCAGTGCCCGCCAAGTCAAGCAAAAAGCGGCACGGCCGTACTATCCTTTTCTCGAAGCACTTCAGGCCATTTTCGACGCTCTATAACTTCGTTGTGGATAAAACTGAAAGCCTGAATTTTCAGTAACCAAGTAGGCATTGTATAAACACGGTGTATATAATTTCATTCAATTTGAAAAAGTAGTTTAAGAATTATAACGAGTCAAAATTTGTTAATTTTGTTACTCACTGGCTGACCGTCATCAAAACTCTAAGGCACTTCTAGCAGACATGGAAAATTCAAATTTAGAATATGATTAGTATTTAGTGTATAAATAAGGAAAAATTAAAATATTTTGTAATTTCGCTCCAGGTTTTCTAGATACACGAACTGCATAAATAACTTTGTAATCCTATATAAATGTATAATATTACAAAGTTATATTTACAGTTAATCAATCAGTGTACCTGTATAGTATATGCATAATGTAATGAAATAATAGGTGTAGGTACCTAGATAAAATACGATTAAATTCAAGAAGTAGATAAAAAAAGTAGATCTTTAAACAAAAAGATATGAGATCCCATTAAAAACATAAAATGTAAAAAAATTGCCAGTCTCGTAAAGCAGTTCTTCTACTACAAAAAGTGGTGAGATCTCATGTATAACTACGCCTGAAACTTGGCAGTTTTACGAATCTAAAAGTATTTGTATGAGTAGAATAAGTTACCGTACAACTGGCAAGTTTCAGGCCTAGTTATACATGACATCTCACCACTTTTTGTAGTAGAAGAACGGCTTTATGAGACTGGCAATTTTTTTACATTTTATGTTTTTTATGGGATCTATGTATATAACTAAAACAACATAGAGACAACTTTGAATATTGTTGAAAATAAATGGTTTGCTTTTAAAGGGTTAATAATAGCATCTATTTTGCCTCCAACGAGCAGTGCCGCGGGAAACCGAACCATTAAAGCTAATTAATTGCCATTATGAAAGCGAACGACACCGAAGGTTGTATTCTGTGTTTTATCCTTTAGTAATTTATTTTTTCTCGTGTAGAATGTGTGTTTTTAATACGCTTTTAATAGCTTCACCGGTATGCATCTGTCTGATAATATGACCCAGTGTTTCAATGTTATTTTCATCAAATTAGAGCCGTCTGGTAGATTTCTGGAAAAATAATGTTTTTCCTAGGTAATCATTACCTTAATTATACAAGTTTGAACGTATATAAACCTACTTGTAAATTAATGTATTCAGAAGATTTAGGCACGAAACGTGCATGAAGTCATATTAGAAATTCATTAAGTTGGTATAACTTCACTAAAAGGTTACGAGTTCAATGATTTCACCATCAAGCTTATCGTTTTTTTTTTAAATAAATTACCCTCATTTGGTAAACAAGTTATAAACAATTTTTTTTAATAAAGAACTTTTACTACATTACTTAGCGTCAATGTACAAGAAATAATCCCAAATTCAATCAAGTCAAAGCAACGTAAGAGAAATACGAAAGTAATTAGAAATTTTACTTGATCGGAAAATATTTTAGCGATTTAAAGCGCTGTCGTCTCGTGTTTTGTGGTGGGACGCGATTGACTAATTACACGTAAATATACGGACCGACATGTTGAAATAAGTTCACGCTCGTCTGTTCCTACTGTCAGACTACTTGCGTTGTTTTCTTTTTTTTTTTTTAAAGAATATTAGCAATATTACCATTACTAATATTCCTATTGCCCCTTCAAATAAGCTCGAAGCTTGCGCTAAGAGTGGGTACGACAATAGGCCAAGGGGGTCAGGATCGAACCCTCGACTCTCGCTTTAACGAAGCGAAGTCGGCCATTGTACCGCTGAGCTATTGAGGCTTCTTGAGTTTATTGTCTTTGTTATTGATGATTTTGTAATTTTTAATCAGTTGAATATTGTGTTATTGTTAATGATTGTAAGTATTACTATTTTTTTATATTTGAGCCAAATGTTACCAGCCTCTAAATGTTTGTTTACAAAATTGTTAGCTTCTCGTGACGGGGACTATACGTATCTGACGGTACGCATGTAATGCTTACTGAAAATGATAGTAGTATATATGTGCACTTAGTTATCTTAATAACCTCGCGCGCTTAGTTCGCGGTCAGCTTCAGCAATTTCATAACTACGCGACCCAGCAATTTCCATCCCAAGGCAACTTTACGGTGCTACTAAACTCGACCGCCCGGAGGCAGGTTATAATTAAAATCCAACATTAGTATTTCTAGCTTAACATCCGTTTGACTTCTATCTTCTTAGTTATATTAAAAAATAACATCTATTTTTTCTGGTAATTTTTAGGGTTTCGTAGCCAAATGGCAAAAACGGAACCCTTGTAGTTTCGTCATGTCCGTCTGTCCGTCCGTCCATATGTCACAGTCATTTTACTCGGAGACCATTGGCTCTATCTATACGAAATGTACTAAATAGGTGTATTCTATGAACCGCACAACGATTTTGTAATGAAAACTTAAAATATATAAGAATTAAGGGTAGCAGTCCATACATGTAACTGAGTGTTGAAAAAAAATAGGTTTAAGCGTATGTCAA
The DNA here is from genome assembly GCA_023373885.1 of Hestina assimilis. Classification (NCBI taxonomy): domain Eukaryota; kingdom Metazoa; phylum Arthropoda; class Insecta; order Lepidoptera; family Nymphalidae; genus Hestina; species Hestina assimilis. The sequence continues at coordinate 199,935 of CM041748.1, read as the reverse complement.
CGTGTGAGATATCTTTGGATAGGTCTTTCAAAATGACAAAGAGTTCTGATTTTGACTTTTTCATTCAGTCAGTAGTTGTTGAGATATTAGCTCCTAAAGTCATAAAAATTGTGTCCCCTCTAACTTTTGAACTATGGGATTTAAAATTCTGGAAAAAATTGAGCTTGTAAGGCATCAAATCAAATTTCAACCACATCTGGTTCGAAGAAGATAGGTCTGCAAATTTTAGAGATATATAAGCTGTTCCCCTATCTTTGTTTTTCATATTACTTTTAATAATGACTATGAAATTACCAACTTATTTTTGCGGTCGATTTTAATTCGTTATTATTTTTAAAGCCCTTAAGATTCTTCATAACCAAGCTGCGGAACCCTTTACTTTCAACTATGCGTGGTCCACAACGCACTTGACGGGTATTTTTTTACAGGTATTAATCGTAGTGATAAAATTATTTTGGTTTTAAAAACAATAAAGTGTATTTTTCAAGAATAATAATATGCATAATTCTATTGGTACAAAAAAATAAAAACTATTATTCGATGTACATAAAGTGATTGTAGTCACAAAAAACTACATAAAGTAATTGTGAGCTGTGATACTTCGAGAAGTTCTATTCTAAATGTACAGAGTTATCATTTATATGGATTCACCAATATCTATCAGTATTATTATAATTGAAGAGTTTGTTTGTTTTTCTGAAACTATTGATTGGATTTGAAAAATTCTTTTTGCATTAATTGATATCACATATCTTCAGGAAGGCAATATGTTAAAGCCGGTGCGGGCGGACGATAAGATGAGGTTATTTGGTGGAACAAGGCGGTCTCACCCGACCGGAGCGCAGCCTCGGGGACAGCTATTATAATATTACTATCACCTCTGAAGCAGGGTATGCAAGGAGTTCTAGGGTATTTTTTTTTTTATGTTAGAAGTTGGCAAACAAGCATACGGCCCACCTGATGGTAAGTGGCTGCCGTAGCCTATGAGCGTTAGCAGCACCATTACTAGGTGCCACTCACGCGTTGGCAACCTCGAGATATTAGTTCTTAAATCTCGTTCGCCCAGTAATTTCACTAGCGTACAATGCCCTTCAAACCGTAACACAGTAGTGCCTAAACACTACTATTTGGCGGCAGAATATTGGACACTGCGGTGGTACCTACCTAGCCGGCCTCTTGCAACAAAGACCTACCACCAGTGTGACTGATTGCACTGGTGGAATAATCTCTGTTGTGACAGAGGTTATCCCAACAGCGGGCGATGGGGTCGTCACATCCCGACGCCTTTAAGTATATAATTAATACTGACAAATGCAATCATCGCGCACATTTTCGACAACTTTGTTGAGTAGTTTTTTTAGTATGGTATTGACCTAAATTGATGTCTACAAGTAAGATGATCCCTCGCTTCCTACCGAGCCGACCGTTACCGTCCCATCAAGAGCACTCCAGACCGCGATAAGTGGTGACTCAATGTGAGAAACACGTAAGTGAATGTAAAGAGACGACACGATAGGACTTTTGTTTATTGCTGATTTTAGTGTATCTATTTCAAACGACCTCCACAACTTGATGATGCAGAACCGACGGCAAAAATAAATTGATAATTTCACAGGAATTATTAATAGTGACATGAAAAACAGGGTCATGGAAACAAATTATATATCTCTGAAATTAGTTGAGCTATCTTAAAATACATAGTTATGGTTAAAACTTCTTTTGATATATAACAAATTTTTTTTCAGAATTTTTAATCCCATAGTTCAACAGTTAGAAGTCTTTTGGCACAATTTTTGACTTTAGTGGTCATATCTACACAACTACTGACTTAATTTAAAAAATCAAAATTAAACTTCTTATCTAAACATACTTCACATGTTGCCATAGGTTGAAATTTTTATTCAACCTTCAGTTACATGTATGGACTGTTACACTTACTTTTTCTATATTTTAGGATTTCACCAAAAATAGTGTTGCGGTTCATAGAATAGACCTCGTTATTAAGTTTCGTATAAATAGAGCCAATAGTTTACAAGTAAAATAACTGTGATATACGGACGGACAGACGGACATGATAACATTATAAGGTTCCGTTCCGTTTTTGCCATTTGTCTACGGAACCCTAAAATATATATGAAATATGAAAAAAGAAAATAAAACTTGGAGAACTGCCAACTATTGATTTCCACGAACGATATTCGTAGAGGAACTATTGGCAAATTGTGAAGTTAATTATTAACGGTTAAAAGTAATAACTGACATTTACACATAACGCTGAGTTTATATTTCAGACGCAGAAAATTATTTAATTAAGGTTAATTTTATATTTCGTACATTTGTCTGTTAGTGTCTTTGCTGATTGTTTATCCGCGTCTGCGCAAACATATCTTTAGTGGTGTATTACGTCGCCGAATTTTAATAAAAATTCTTGTGTGCGTGCTGTTAGTGCCCTTTTCTTGCAATTGCAGTAGTCACCTGGGCAAGACTAAGCTGTTTAGAATAAACCACCTGTCGAGTAAAACACAGTAAAATAAATTTTAAATAAATGTCTTCCTTCACCTTAAGGCCATTTTAATTCTCCTATCTAAAAGCGATCAAACCGTAAAGTTACTTTATGCGAGGGTTAGCAAAGGCCCACTACGAGTACAATACGACGCGATACAGTTTATGACGGACATATTAAACGTTTCATGTTGCTCAAAACCGATGCTGGCTTTATGTATATAAACTTGCGCGTGTAACAATATGTTGTTTCACAGATAACTTTTGACAATCATATCATTATAAATAGAAATATATTCTTATTATTTTGTCACTTCTTACGATTGTTGTTAAATTAATTTGAAGAGCTGTTAAAATGGTATCAGATGTCTTCGTACTTATGTCGAAGTTAAGTGAGATTATTCTAAATTATATTGGCAGTAAAAGTGATTCCAATTCGTCATATTTTGTGTTATAATCCTGAAAGCCTGATTGCAGAACGGGGGTTGTAGAGAATGGGTAAGGTAGGTATGATCAACAGGTAGAACGCAATCTATTGTGACTTTAGTTGTCTTGTGTTAATATTACTCAATATAGGTTGTAAACATGCATACTATCTACCTGATGAGAAGTGAATTTTTGAAGTGTTAATATTATAAGTTGGGTAATAAGTAAAACCGCTAAGCTAAAAGTGAGAATAAAAATAAAAATTGTAAAAAAAGTAACGCTACGTGATTTTATGAGTTAAAATGTATTGTATTTTTATTGGTGTTAATGGAAGGATAAAAGGGCGATAGCCACCGAGGATGGCTAGAACTAAAAATATCTAAGCGACGCACGTGCGAAATTAAGATTAAGAGGCAAATTGACCGACATCGGTTGGCTGAAATTTCGTAGCCATGATTCCCACCACTCATTTTTCTATATCTAAACATCTTAAATAAGAAAGAATTAATGTTTCCATAATACACCTGAGACCTTTAATCTATGCCCTCTTTGTCAAAAAGGGTTAAAATGAGTGAACCGCCGTATAAAGCAACCTTTAAAATATAAATAGCACGAGGAACAGAGTTTTCGTTTCTCACTCGAGGCTGCACTATTGTATTATTAAATTGGTTCTATTTCTCCATAAGAGCCTCCAAACGTTGAGTTTAGTAGGCGAGAAATCGTAGAGATGATTACCTAAATTACCTTTGCCGGCATCAAGCATCGCCGCGCGACAGTTAGCGCGTGCCCGAAGAGCGTAGAGCTCGTGTCGCAAGACGCGGGACTCATGCTAAAGTAACGACGCGTCGCTTATACGTGTGAGTGTCAGCTTACGTGTTACTTTTATTATTTCATGCTGAATTTTGAGATAGTGTTTTATTTTGTATGCAAAAATAGCAAAGGTTTGTAGTTTTGAACATTACCTATTTTAATACTTTGACGAAAGTAATTCTGGAGATGGGAGTTAATTTTTTAATTTCAAATTATTTTGAGGATTTACTTACTGTAAAACCATTAATTCGTTCCTTTATAGCTAGTGGTTTTTTATTCATCACTAAAAAATCGGTATTCATTGTGTTTGAGGCGTCAACTTACGCGGGACAAAATAACGGGCGCTCAATCTCAATCAAAGGATATTTTATCGCTATAGTGAAGTGGGATTTATATGTTGTAAACAAAAATTGGAAGTGTGTTATTCATATGATGGAGGCTCTCATGCTTAATAATAGTATTTTACTGGTAGCAACAGTTTAAGACTAATGTAGAGTAATTATTTAAAACGTTGGCTTATTACTTTTCAATTACATGAGTTAAATACAATAAGTATTTAAAGAAGAATATTAAAGAAAATGTTCCTAAATTATTCAACACTCGTCTAATTTTCTAACTGGTGAGTCGTCTGTACACGTCGTGAGGCGTATGTTTATTGTTAGTGCTCAAGTAACATCTGGAACTTTGCTCTTTGAAGGTCGCTGGACCAATCTGTATTGTCATGGAAACATTCATATTATTTTGGGTGTTGGTAGTTTTCAATACTACGGAAATATGTGGAATGTAAAAAAAAATATTGACTGAATTAGTGAATGTGAATAACATTACAAATTACAGACTCTTTTTAAGCTCGATAACAAAGCTTCTGTTATGATTGTGCTGCAATCGGGAGAAAAATTCAATTAATTTATATATGTTATCAAAGAAAATTAAGTGGTTGTAGGCCTTTTATTGAAAGAGGCTGGCACTGGCAAAATATATGACACTGAGGTTATACTTACCTAAAGTCATATATTCTACCGTAAAGTTGTTGCGTGTTTTTCATTACTTTATTTCGGATTGAAGGACATTGTACCTATTGAAATTACTAGGAAAAAGAGATTTGAAAACTAATAAACTCGAAATTGGCAATGCGCGAGTGACGCATAAAAACACTAGTAGGCTACGACAAACGTTTTCCGTCAGGTGGGCCTGGTGCTTGCTTGTTAACTTAATCTCATAAAAAAGAATACTATACTCCCTAAACAATGAGTGTTTTCTTATTTTTGCAATACAATTTATCATTCACCAATCGGTTACAACTAGTAGCTTATTTAAATGACAATTATTATCTTTTGTTAACACTACAATGACATAAATTTGAATACGCAAAACTATTCTAAATCAGTTCTGTGTCACGGCACATTCATTTAAATACTAATTTGTAACATTAAATGTGCTCCTTATAGTAAATAAAGACATGAAAAAATATACTGTAATGATATTTCATTAGTATTCAAAACAGCATTTTTTATAATTTAGTACTTCCTCTTTTCTCTTTCGCCCGACATTAAATTTTACCTTCAAAGCTTAGGAAACTTGTCCCTCTAACCCTCGAAACTTTCACCATAAATTTAAAAGTTTATGTTTCAAGCCTTTCGTTTATTCTTTGTTTACGTGATACAAATTTTAATTTTAAGAAATATATTTTATAAAAATACAAGTGATACACTAAAATCAGAGTTTGTGTCTCGATGTGGTAAAGATGCGTATCGCCCTCCTGATATTAACGGTAACTTTATTATTAACCAGAGAGATCATACATCATAAGGGAAAATAAAAATACAAGCGGGAAAAAATACGGGAAATGAGAGCACAGATGCACTTTCTGCATGTGGATTGTGAGAGGATGGATTTTCTCGAGCCGGCTCATTCATGCCGCAGCAAGCTTGGTTTTGCTACCATAATTTATTTTCATTTTTCGTTTTAATATTCAAGTGCTACGAGCTTATTTGGAGGGGAAATAGGTATAGTATTAGTATAACTGAAATTAAATTACTTGAAAAAACATTGCTAATAATCTTTACAGAAATGTAAAATTCAGAAATTTAATATGCGAGTTACAGCCTCGCCGCAGTCAATATTGTCTCCGACTGTTTCCCCTTTATTGTCAATAGGTAGACGTTTCCCTTATGTCTTTAAATCGCCTTGATACTTGACTGATTTTGTTATATGTCTAAAAATATTCATATAATTATTTTATTTTTGTATAAGCAAAACCAGCAAAAAATACAATTTTTTTTTTGTTATAATGGGCAGCAGTTATAAGGAAGTCAATTATTTTATATGAAGTTGCATTCACAATACTCAACGTTAAAATGGAAAGCATCCAAAAATTCAGGTCAGAGATGAAATAACAAACCAATAATTTTGTTTAGTGCGGCACAATAATGGCGTCCTTTGCAAAAAGCAATCGGTGATAATAATAATAATAATATAATTTATTTGATGGAAATATGGTAATACAAGACCTTGATATACCTACATTTCATAAGTACAACATATTTTGCCGTCTCCGGCGTTCAAATGTTTAAAAGATTTGTAAAATATTTTATCCAACAAATACACATATCATGATTTATCTTTTTTAGCCTAATACATTTTTTTAATTCATTGATATATAATAATATATAAAACTAAGAATCACAGCATAAATTGTAATAATTTTTTAAATAGTAGTTTAAAATAAGTAATTATTGTAATTTTAATTCAGAAATAAGTAATAAAATCGTCTACATTGAAGAATAAAAGTAAAAGGATAGAATTATAATTTTGTTAATGAATAAATAAAAGTTACTCAAAGAAGGATTATTAATTATCTACTAATAATAATTATAAAAATTTAATTATATTCAATGTGTAATGGACAACAAATTATTACATTTAATTTATTAGTATTTTAGTATTTTAGTACTTTTATTTAATTATAAATTTAAATAAAAAAAGAAAATGGTAAAGCTATCAATTTAGCGCAAGACAATATTTTTCAGTCACGCTTAAGGCCGGTATAGAAGCTAATTAACTTTCAGAGGCCCTTATAATTGTATTTCCTTGTTCAGTTCAGTGGAACACGAAGCCGCCAATGAAATTCCATTAAGTTAACTCGTGATGAAAATTTACTATTAGTTTTTTGTTTCGCCTCAACTTTATATGTTGCTTTTTATTTATTATCCTTTTTAGTAGTATATTTCTGAAACTTATATTAAGTTATTCTTCTTCTTCCTAGCATTAATGCCGGTATTTCTATTCTATTCTTTCTATTAATCATTCAAACGGACTATTTACGGACGGAATATTTTAAATTTGATCATCGTGTAGTAGTGAAATGGTTTGATATTTAATTTTCATGGCATGTCATCTGTTGATCCCTCTTTGTGATTATGTTCTCACAATACGTTAAACAGCCTTAGCCAACTTAGCCTAGTGTTGAGATAGACGCTATAGGTTTAGGATATGTTTTTTTCGGAGTGTTTATTACAGGTGGCCCCAGTGGCCTTGATAGCGTCACCGTTGACTTCTGTTCAGGAGTTACATTTGATTATTAGAGTATCAGCAGGAACTGTTTTAGTTAACCTTTAAACAAAAGCTTTTATTGAATTTAAGAAAAATTTGTGTTGAATTTACTATTCATACATAATATTACACATCTATAGCTGCTTTAAAAAATAGCACCTATATTGTTAGCTTTATATTAGCTGTAATTAATTAGAAACACAGTACTAAATGGAAAAGAGCCGTCGCGTACCTATTTGGCCTTTCACTGATTATTTGTATTAACATTAGGAAGATGTTTTATAGTGATTGGATTGCGTGTCTTGCTTTATAGGAATTGGCACAGTTGATTAAAGTGCGTCCGTCACTTACTGTAACATTGAGTATGTCTTAATGAGTACTAAAACCTTACCGCTGTCCGCACGAATGAGATAACTCAATTGAGAAATTACACCAATTTTTGCTTTAGTTTCAATGAAATGACTGAAGTTTAATTAACTAAGAGTGTATTTTGAATATAAAAAGCATTTTACGAATGTCCAAATTTTTTATATTCACTCAATAAACGCTGGGGCATGCTGGTAGCGAGCCTGCTTTGAGCCTCGATGATTGCAGATGTTTGTTATAAATATCTGTTTCGGTCTGGGCGTTTGTCCTTGTGGGTCTCCCACAGTGCCTCGGAGAGAACGTTAAGCTGTCGCTTTTTGCTCTTATCCAATGAGATACTGGTTCGCCCTTTGGGTTGCGGAGGTCTGATGGCAATTGCTCTGTGTAAAAACTAGTAACCCGTTAAATTAGAATAAGAAATAAATAAAAATATAGAAATAATAATCTAAACTAAGGTGAAGCTAGTTAATCAATATCATCAGTACAGAGATACAAAATGTGGAGAAAGTATTTTGTTTACTTCGAAGAGGCGGTAGATGGTATTTGGGGTGACTGAGGTAATACCGGCATAATGAATGTCGTGAGGTCACGCTTGTCGAGATGTTCCTAATGAAATTAATTAATGGATAAACGCCTTCGTAATTCAGTTTCTTGTAAAGTTAGGGCGTCGCGAATAATTAGTTTCCGGAAAATTATAAGGCTTATATCTTTATTGCTTAATTATTATAGAATTACTCGAATATTTGAGTAATTAATATGGTTGTTGATATTAACACACTCTCGTATCTTCATTTTAGACCTCCGTAGCCAAAGGGCGCCAACGGAGCACTATTACTAAGCTTCCACTGCATATCCATCCCTCAACCCATCTGTATGACCGTTGTAAAAACTAACAATAAGATAAAATAAAAATAGAGTTTTTTTAATTAAAAACGTACAAACCGACTGGATTTTATCCCATTACAATGAAAATTTATTACTTATTAATTGATATACTGTCTTACAAGTGTTCTCAATTAAACTATTAGGTGATTTTGTGATTTTTTACGTAGTTAAAGTGGTAAAGAAAAGCAAGGCCAACTTTTTTCTGCTTTGTCTATCATTGTTCAGGTGTAATTCCAAACTATCGTACAGCGCGCGTGAGCCAGTAATTTTTTTTTATGTTACTAAGTTGGCAAGCAAATATGCAACCCACCTGATGGCAAGCGGCCGATGTAGCCTATGAGCGCTTGCAACACCATAAGCAGGTGCCACTGACGCGTTGCCAACCTCAAGACATTGTTCCTTAAACCGCTTTTGCCTGGTAATTACACTAGCGTACAGCGCCTTTCAAAACGAAACACAATAATGCCAAAGACACTACTGCTTTGTGGTAGAATATTTGACACTGCGGTGGTACCTACCTAGCCGGCCGGTTGCAACAAAAGACCTACCACTAGTTGAATTCTTATGTAACTTCAATACCGGAATTTTCAAAAGGTCTATTTCATTTGTTGGTATTTAATAATATTTACGTTTTGTTTCACAGTTGTCAGATCTATTAATCTGACTTTCGACAAATAAATCCTTAAAGCTTAAAAGCTTTAGTAGCGGTTTTATGTTTATTTTTTTAAAAGAAACGAAGAAAATATAAATCTTTGTATTTAGCCTTTTCATAAACTCACACATTTAATAATATTAGGTTACGTTTCATAATTAATTTTATAATATCTTAATAGCGGCGCCAAGCTCCCGGCATTTAATTAAAAGTTTCTACGTACAATAAAGGCAAATAGTTGGTACAAAAAATCTACCACGAGAAATCCTTTATACCACAAATGCTTAACTGACGTAAATAATTGCCACAAACGATAACACTTATAAATAAATAAACAATAAAAAAACGCTCCACACTCACCGGTCCCTCATTGGGACAGTGACACCCTGTGTCGGGGGTTCGGAAACACAAACAAGGACAAGGACAAACACACGCAGATATCAGAAGATCAGAAGCTTTTTAAAAAAAGCAGTAAAGGAGCGCTCGTTTGGTGTGGGTTATTATAAAATTACTGAGTACATTGAGCACTTCACACCTTGGGAATGAGACGCTCCAGAGATTTCAGCGTTCAGTGTATTTCGAAAATTAAACTGATACTTTACACAATTATGACCATACTGTATCGATTAATAGATCTTTTCGCTATTAAAATCCAGTTTATCCGTAACAATTGATTAAAAATAAAAAATAAAACATAGATAAATAGACATTACACACTCAACGGCCTCAATTAAGATTGTATTATCCCATGCCCCAACACAGAAAAGAGAACACCCATACAACACATGCCCCGCATGGTGTTTGTATGGAAAATACAAACATCTGCTCCGAATGGGAATGGAACCCGCGACCTATGGCGCTTAAGGCAGGTTCGCTATCGCTGCTCGATAATGTCTTCAAAATGATTTAAGCATGAACTACATCGAGCACAATAGACGCAATATTGTCTCGAGAGCGATCTGTCGCAAAGCTCATCCTCCATACTTACAGATATTGGGAAACTTGGAATTGGTTTTGGCGACGAAGGAATTACAACAATAAAAGAAATAACATTTCAAATGAATTCTTATTTTTAGAACAGATCAAGATATTGTTGTAAATAATTTTGGAAGATAAAGTTCAATTATATTCTTAGATTATTGGCTTCCAGTTATGCAAGAGTATGTACAGCAGTTTCTCATGTTTACAATGTCAAATTCGGTGTCAATAAAAAACGATAGGTCCCATTGTATTATTATATCTAGAGACTGACCTAAAGTAGCTTAGCCCACCGATCGCTTACCGATCAGTGCACCCGCTATGAGCGACTCAACGAACGTTGTAAAGCAGTTATAAAATAAGATTACAATTATCTAACTAAAACGAATCTTAAGCCTATATAGTAAGACACACATGTTATTTATAACATCTGTAATGTAGTAGAGTATGCCTTGAATTTGCTAAAATTTTAAATAATAACACTTATTTTTAGAAGCCTCTTAATGATTATGACTAAGTTTCAGTGTGCTCTTAATATCTACAGAACTTTATCAGACGGATCTCTTCAGGGAATTGGAAAAATCTTTCCACTTTGGAAAGTTCCGTCCGAAAATCGAGTTTTGTAATTCAGAACCTTTTAAATCACTTTTATTACATTTCTTGAGTCTGTAAGCTTTTCCATTCTTTTTTCGTCATTACTGATATATTTTGTCACGTCTTGTTGTTTGATAAAATTATATTTTAAATAATATAAAATATTTTATTTCATATTTAATCTCTATTCTGTTCACATAGAATTATTTATTAAATAAAGAACAATAAATGTTTAAGCCCTGATTTCTGTCTCGGGGGCTGCTGAATCACACCAAAAAGACGGTTTTTTTTTAATGATCGACATAAATATTTGCCCCGAGCGGGAATCAAATCGGGACTGTTTCATTACCCATTTCTAAAATTTCTTTATTTTGTTTCAGGTAATTTACACGTAAGTATGAAGGTAACGATTATGTATAAAAACCTTGTTATATCAGTAAAATGTACAAACATTTCAGGAAGGAAAAGAATGTATCATAATGTACTGTATAGCATACTGAAGATAGTTTTTCTAAAACGAAAGGGTAAGCAGGGGAAAGGGAGAGTTGCCGCCTAACAATTACTGAACTTGTACTTCACAAACCATAATATTTACAATATTAAGCCGTATGCATATATTTAAGAGGCACTCGCTCTACAATAATCTTTAGAACTAGAAAGCTTCATATAAAATGTTCAAAAGCATAACAGTAAAATACATTAAAACATGCAGCAACGATTGCTTTTACGATACATCTAGTTTTATCAGTTGTCTTTTTCTTATCGCATGGTCAGTAGCCAACCTATTGTTAGAATGGTTCACCTGGATATGAGCGCACCTTACCAATTCAACAGGTAAAAGAATCGTAAGTCAAAAAAACATTATTTTTATTTTGTCTGTTGTTGTTAATATCAATGTTGATTTACAAAATTAAGTAATTTGAGAACAAATTTCTATCTCCAGTTAATGTTAATGGATAACATACTAATTGTTTAAGTGTAAGATGTCACACACTGTTGAATTGAAGCAATAAACGCTACTACTACTATTATTAATCAGTTTTATTAATTAGGTTTTCAATAGGCCATCTAGTACTTAGCAATTATAAAGTAGGTTTCGGGAGAAATTATTCCATTGGGAGAGTACCCAGACCGATGCACCCCAAGGCCCCGTATCCACCGGAGCGTTAAAGAAAGGATCGCTATATCTCTACGCCAAATGGTCCTCAAGAAGCCAGGACCCGATAGGTGTAGCGTAGAAACTTTTATAACTAGATACGTAGATAGTTAGCTTGCTACGAATACTTTCGAGATAAAAATAGCAATAAATTTTGCTAACATTCCTTTAGAACAATTATTATGATACTAGCTGTGCCTGCTGTACTTTTTAATAATTCCACGGGAACCCAACATTTTTCCACGATAAAAAGTATCCTATATGTTTATCCAGGTACTAAGCTATGTATATAGCAAGTACGAGTTTTTTGCATAAAAGAGTAACAAACATCCATCCTTCCAAACAAACTTTATGTCTCTAATGTTTAAATTGGTTTTGAAATATCTGTTTTATTTACACGTTTTGTATTGAGGTCGATAAATATGCTCATGACTTTCCCAATACTTACTACAATGATACTAAAACAGTTCTATGTGTCCATATTAGGCTTCCTATCGTGTATTGATCAAGTCGTAAACAGACTTCATTCAAACCAAACCTTCGGAAGCTAAGTAACGTTCATCTACACGCACTATATTAGGCTACTGGCCACAAAGTATTTTTACGACGCATAAAAGGATTTGATGTATGTTTTGTTCCCGATGAGATAATTTAATATAAATACTAAATCGCGATTGTAGTCAACTTATTTTTTTTCACGGGGTTGGTAAACAAGCATATGGTAAGCCTGATGGTAAGCAATCAGCGCAATCCTACGAGTGCACGCGATACATGAAGTATGACATACGCGTTGCCAACCCAAGGGATAGAAGGGAAGAGATGACAATGGAAAAAAGGACCGGAACAGTGGGGGTGGGATATTGGGCATCCGGCGCTCTCACACATCACACGAAACGCAACAGTACTCTACTCATGGCTCTATTACTATTATTTTATTATCTTTTCAATTATATCACTGTACAAACTTCGATACTTTAAGATAAAATTTGGCTTCAAATTGTATATTAGTACTGTTATTCTATAATATTTGTATTCATTTATTTATACCATAACGGAAACAGTGGTGATGGTGTAAGGATGTTAAGCGGTTGCCGTAGCCTACAGGCGCTTGCGGCACAGAGTCGTATTAAATATAAGAATATTATATAATTTGTTGTCCTCTATGTACTTTTTTCCTTTATTATTTGTCATTGTGACTGTCTTATCTCACATATACCGAGTGAATCTCAGCCTTAGGATACCGATACTTCACGTTGATACTTTAGTAGGCCAGTACCTTCCCGTACAAACTTTCCTGCGTTCCGGGACACATTACTGCCGAAAAATGCATGATATGGACCCAAGGAAAAATTATTTTCCATTGTTAAAATAAAAAGCAGTACACTATTCCAAAAGATTGTTTTCTCAAGTCCTTAGAGAATAAGCGAAAACCATTCAATCATATTTCGGTATAATGTTAGAGGAATTCTTTATCAAGAGTAATATTTGTACGAGTTTTTATAAATTCATTCTGTTTGTTTCTTCTCCGGGGAATTCTTTTGTGGAATGAATAATATCTTTAACAATAGAATAGTAAGTCTCGGTAGAAAGTAAATCGAATATAAACAAAGTATAATATTTGATGTCTCTGATATATTTAAATATATTCTTTAGTGTATTAAACATTTTATCTTTGTTTACTCGCGGGCATACGTTAAACTTGTAATAATAGTTACATATTATGCAATTATATTCTATGATATTTAACTTGTTTGTACGATAATCAGATAACCGCCATCCGTCCAATGTAAGCAAGCCAGATTTTAAGTTATATATTTTTTAATTTTACGTTATCAGCGTTGTTGCTTACAATTAAAATACGTATTCTGACTTTATATTTAAAAAATCCTAACCCCTTTTTAGCTCTTTATAAGTAAGTAAATCAACAGTAGGCGTTCAAGTATGGTTTGTGTCAAAAAGTCAAATTAATTATTATTTTCTCTTTAATAATACTGACACTAAATATATATTTACACTTTGTATACCTTGTTTGCGGAGGCGAATATTTATATGTTCTTCATTTGTGTTACAAGAATTAAGGTTGTCTTAGATACTGTCATAGAAGAAACGCTTTTTGATAAGTCTTAAATAATACCAACAAAATGTTTCCAAGAAATACATTTTAGTAATACCTTATCGCTGGCTACAAACAATAAAAAATATAGGAGATTGGATCATATTATATATCAATAGATGCGACTTTACTGGTGGTAGGCCTTTTATTGCGCACCACCTACCACCGCTGTGTCAGTTATTCTACCGTGAAGTATGTACTACTGTGTTACGATTTAGTGAAATTACTGGGCAAAGAAGATTTAAGAACCACTACGACAACCGCTTACCATCAGGTGGATCGCATGCCTGCCTACCAACTCAGTTACTAACTTACTTGGTGCTCATAGTGGTATCAAAACTGATTTTATGAAGTTTTTTTTTATTGTAATTACATTTCGTAATCACGTGTTATTCCATTTCTTTATTAATAACGTTTGTAATGGAAGATATTGAAATAGTTAAATTTGAAGTAAATTTACTTATTAGTTAGAAGCTTAGACCATATTAGGGAGTTGGATTTACTATAATAGCGCGGATTGCATCTAACGACTTGATTTTGAAAACTAAGCTTGTTTAACTTAGGGTATCTGCTTAGCAACTTACTTCTACTTTGCAACTTCGGATTACGTTATGTAGCTTTCGTTCTTTGTCTTAAAGTTCATTATTTTGGTTAAATAAACTAAACTAAATTATTTCTTAGAATTAAATCTATTGTATAATAATACATTGTACTAATTCTGACATTTTTGATATAAAATTATTGTCTTGTCTTACTGAATCACGCAATCTTTTCAATCGGCCTGAAATATTACACGTTGTTTGTTAATTGTATTAGTATATTCCAATTCGCAATTTTTTCAATTATCAATGTAACATGAAATCTAACGTTTTTTGAGTAATTAAAGTGTAAATTTTAATAAATAGCTCAAAATTTTACATAATAATTAAAATATTTTTTGAATTCGAGTTTTTTTAATTTTTTACTTTTTGAGAACATTTACAATAGTAATGGATTTTTTTGCAGCATAAAAGTAGAGATTTCAACGAATAAAAAGCCCTGACTTTTTGGAAAAAACTAATATTTTGGCTGAATTTTCGATTGAAAATTAGGGTGCTTTTTTGATATTAAGTTAAAATAAGGCGACAAAATAAATATTTTAAATCAAATAAATTACAGGGTATTTAAGACATGATAAGGTAAGGTTTCAACAAATTTCGAAGAAAAAAGAAATTTTTTGAAAAAGATATAAATAAAAAACCAAAAACTTGGTTATTAGAATTTTTCACCTAAATTTTGAGGTTGTGTGAAAAAATTGCAAATACAAAAGCTGTAGATCTTTTTATTACCTACAACTTTGCCATTGAACTTTCTTCCATAGGACTTGTAGTTTTCTCGAGATAAAACATTTTTACCCTTAATTTTTTTCACTTTTTGGCTTCGGCACTGGTCTATTTGGCATATTGCAACATCTAACGATAGTAGGAAATAACCATAATCTATTACACAAATTTGTATCCACGATCATTTATGATGTTACTTTAAGTAACTTATCTATTTGTACCTACTACACGCATGAGTTTGTCTTAAAAGATAGAATTTTTTTACATTATGGATTTAAATGAATCTCTACAAGTGGGATTATCCCTCGTCTCCGAGTCACTGAGCTCGCTGCCGCTGTCTTGTCTACTTAAGTTCTAAACTGAGACTCAATGAGGTAATAAATCGAATGTAACGCGTTGAGATGATACGAATTAGGTTAATTGTCGTTTTTTTAATTATTTTTTTAATTTATCGCAAAAACTGTGTACAATTAATTAGATCTTATTGTTTAGATTTAGTTCTAACAGTTTGCCAATTTTGGCGTGCAACATACATAATATATAATACACATTTATTAATATTAATACTGGAGCATCGTTTAGGGATAATTGAAATTAAATCCTTGTTTGTATACACACGTATTTTAGGACTCTTTAATTTAGTTATCAAAAAACTCACTAAAGCAGACTGCATTGTCAGTCCACTTAATAATTACAGTTTACGAACCATAGTATAGCTAGTCAAAGTTCATTAATTGTTACACCCGCTCACTAAAATTGTAAAGTATTTCTAGCAGCGTCACAAACTTCAAAACTTAGATTTTTGTTAGCATTTAGTCTATATAGTCTATAAAAGAAAGAAAAAAATTAAAAAACATGTCACTCACTCATAGATCATCAACATTCTAAGGTATACTCTTTGAAGTCTCACAACTTGGTAGTTGTACAGCAAAGTTTTATACTAGTTAAAATAATTTAATATCATGCGAGTGCAAAGTTTTACATGATATTTTTTCTTTTCGAACTTTTCGCAATAGAAGAACTGCGTTTCAAGACTTGGACTTTATTTTGCATTTAATGTTTTCTTGTGGCTTATATCGTATGTCATATAGCACCGACGTATATTTGCAGATTCAATTATCTATATCAAAATTTATAACAATGGAATAGACCATAAATACTATTATTCCGTCACATTCAACAACACAGCATCTGATAAAAACTTACTGGTTTCCGCTTTTGTATATCGCATAACCATATACACTACTCTAGTATCAAGCATTTGTTCAATTAAGTTTTTATCGCTGTTTTACGCTCGACCTCAATGCGATAGGACGCTGTAAGGGCACCTTACGTTAAGTGATTCTTGGTCCGTAAATTAAGGTTTTCAAATTATATTAATATTACAGGTCGACAGTATTTATAAATAGCATTGTTTGTTTCGTCACCAATGCTTGCCTTCTTATAACGTTTTATTTACATAGAAAGAAATATTAGTTTGACATGAGATCTAATAGGTAAGGACACGTGGAACAGCCACCGTCACCCATCTTATAATCGGCTGAGACATATTTATATGATAGCGACTTTGACGCTTTTGATATGGTTACAACATTATTACAGGGGTAGTTACCCATATTATTACAGCTAAAATAATTCATAGTTTAAACGTATTACGGTAGTAGAGCCATGCTCCTCTCAGCACAAAAGGGCCGGCTCGACCGGGGAAGTACTACCCCCTCACAGAAAACCGGCGTAAAGTAACTGTTGCGTTTCATGCGATGAGAGAGAGCGCTGGAGGCCTCCAATTTCCAACCCCTTCCTAATTCCACTACTCATCACTTCCCTCCTGTTCCTTGCGTTGCAACGCGCATGTGATACTTCAAGTATCGCAAGCATTCAGAGGTTGCGGTGACCAAAAAGTGTACATTTATCAAATGTTGTTCTCTATTTTCCCGGGTTATTACTTTTATCTCTTTACGTTCTGAACATTATAAGGACGATGTTTTGACGAGCGTTGTGGTGTGTTAGTTGCGAGCCTCTTTTAATGTTAGAAAAATATCGGTAATAATGCAAGAAAGAAGAAGTTCTCAACGTTATAAAATACCAGTAAAACCATAAACAAATAACTATGCTGTTGTAACAACATAGGAATTAAACAGAAAGGATGAATGAAATGTTATTTGACGTAAAAAGAAAGGATGATGAAATGTAAAACATAAATAGCCTTTGGCGTTACTGAACTCGTTAGTAACAGTCGTTAGTAACGGTCGCGCCGGGAAAGCGAGACTAATTTTGCAACTGCGATAAATGTATTCGTTATAGTTAGCTGATGAATGTGACGAAGTACTCATTATTGATTTAGGTTTATGGTGAATAAGTAACTGTAGGTACTTATAAACTTATACTAAAATAAAACTTTTTGTTTATCGAGACTTAATGTGATTTCATTTAAAAAAATTTAAACGGTTAAAACTCACGTTCAATCGGTTTAGGTACCGACTAGTTTCGGACCGGATTTTTAAATAATGTCTCACGATAGTTTTGTTGTGGCCCAGCGGTATCGATCCTGCCTTAAGCGCCACAGGTTGTGCGCTTCCCGCTCGGATCAGATTTTTGTATTGACCATACAGGCATGTTTTATGGTCTGGGTGTGTTTGTCCTTGTCATTGTGTATGTTTCCGGACCTCGACACAGGATATCACTATCCTACACAAAGAATATCGATGTGAGCACCATTGTTTGTATTGTTGGGAATTGTTCGATGAGTTTAAGCGGCGGAAGGCGAAGATCTTGCCGCTTCCTAATCCTCTACCCCTTCTTTTCAAGAGGCGTTTACAGGTGCCTTAGACAGGCTGTATTTTCGATGTCGATTAAAGTATAATAAAAATATTTCAACGTGATATTTTGTTGTAAATACTGGAATAGCTCGAAATATATATTTTTTGAGGTTAACGTTATTGTCAATTTGTTTTTTTTTTACTGTTTTAAGATTGCTCATCAGCTATCACTCTTAAAGTAACTCATAACATAAAACGGAGGTAAGTAAAGCGCCACTGCAATACACGGCGATACCTTTATGATACGTATAAAATAAATATCTTTCAATTTACTGCGGTTGCACGATAAAAAACCTGCCGATATATTTTAATGGAATTGATCATGTTAATACGCATTCACTTTATCGTATTTATTTGTTTGAACGAGAACAGAATAATTGTAATTAAAATGAAAGGCTTTATTTACAATGATTTTAATTACAGAACCATTTTTAATTAAATTTGTTCTTGATATGAATTTATAAATGCTTAAATTTTTTATTCGATGTTATTGTTAATAATCAAATTATATTTAATGCGTAAAATATTATGTTATTTTTATGTTTTATTTAATATATTTAATAATTTCGTAAATCGTTGAAACAATGAACTGTAGATAAAAGTGTAGTTAAAAGAAAACCGTCGACCCTAAAGCGGCTACACCTGTAATAATATAATCTATCTGTTTCCTTAATTTATCCTTTTCGTTAGTGATCAGCTTCTGAGAAGTATTTATCTTTTTACCTATCAAGATTTAACGATTTTATGAGATATTATTATAGCAAGTGAGGCCGACAGTTTGATGTGCTCTCCGAGGCAAGGTGGGGAGACCGACAAGGACAAATGCCCAAACCGAAAGAGATATTTATAATTAATTGCTTACTATATATAATATAAATATTCGATAATAGCTATACTTTTGTGACTACCCGTTGCACGTTAATCGTTTCGTTATCTTTATTTTTCATAAACAATATTAACGAAATAGGAAGATCCAGAAGCCATCGTAATTCAATTTCCCTTAGCCGCTCCGTTAATTTTCGGAAAAAGGTACGTAAATTGAAATACGATGCCTCCAATGAAACTCCATTAGAGCTGACTCGAATAATGGTGCTACCATTATTATAAAAAATTATATCTTGATAAGAAAAACAATTTTTTGTAACCCATATTAGTCGGTTGCTTACGTTGCTGTTTTCGGCTTAGATGGGCCAGATCGATCAGAGGCCGATGCGCAGAAACTATCTCGCCCCCTGGGACCGAGCTCTGCCGGCACATTGCTCGAGATGGGTTCTCCAAGACATCCCCGAACCTCTCTCTTTCACTGAAGTCAGCTACCGAGAAGGTTTTAGTGGGTCCCCCTTACCGACCTGTCATAAAACTTCTTGTCTTCCCCAAAAGGCCAGCTGTCTCACCGACAAAAAAGGATCGATCAGGGAAGTATACACTCTCACTGAACACCGATGCAAGCCTATAAAAGAGCCTCTTTTTCAACGCACGGTGAACCTTTTATACAATTTCATACAATTTCAGTCACATTTTATACAATTTCAGTCACAAGTTTATACAATTTAAAGCCTCATCAGGTCAAGTGAAAAAGAGTCGATTTTTTAAACGCGAGAGTTGCAGGCTCGTTTCTGATTCCCTTGGGCTATCGCAGCAATCTCTCTTAGCCAAGAATCCACTTCTAGCACTCGCTACACGCTTCGTTGGAGAGGAAGCAGAATTATTAGTAAATAATGCCTTGAAAAAACATTTGTAATATACTTTTAAAAAAATCCAATAAAGTCAATTACAGTACATACTTGATATTTCATTATTGGGGTTCGTCTCCTCCGATTACTGTGACAACATTCGAGAGATTAATTTACTTTCGATAATCGGAGATGAAAAGAAAATTTCGATACTTATCGTTCCTGACAACGAGCGTCGGTATCAATTTATTTTAATCAATAGTAATTGCTTACGGAATATTCGATCTATTAAATTATTAGCGTTGTTATTTTTTATAGTTCTCTTGCCAAAGTATTCAAATTATTGTTTTCGAAGAAACTAATAGTTTAATAGTAAAGTATAGAAGTGAGATAATTTGAACAACATAATTGGGAACACTTATTTGTTGAAGTCACCTTCTACCAACGACTCCAAACTTACACCTCATACTTAAAAGTACCGGCGAAGCAACGAACTTTAAAATCAAAATTTATAGTTTAAGTATTTTAAAATGCCCTTTTTTATTTATCAAATTAATTGAGTCGGCGTAACTCGTTGGCCACATTCAGATTTCCTTTGCGTAAAGGCCACAATCAAAGCCACAACTTTTCCATCACCCAGTTTCGTATGTAAATTGTTTTTTTATTAAATTTTTATTAAGTTTTAATATTTCCATAAAACAGATATCTTGATTTTATTCATTATAAAATGGAATATACTTACTAAACTGACCAATAATCTAACTTGAGTTTCATTTTCACAAGTTTACTGGTGCGTAGTAGTTACCACCGAGGTGTCAGTTATTCTACTGTAAAGCAATATACTCTATTTCGGTTTGAAGGATACTGTAGTTGGTGCAATTACTGAGCAAAAGAGATTTAAGATACAATATCTCGAGGTTGGCAGCGCGTGTGTAACAACTACAAAATATGTACACATGGCGTTGCGCGCGCTCATAGGCTACGACTACCCCTTACCATGAGGTCGGCCGTGTGCTTCCTTGCCAACTTAATCACATAAAAAATACACAGAAGATGTACTTATTCCGATTGTTGCTAGAATTGTATTTATTTAATCACTACATAGTATAAAACAAAGTCGCTTTATCTGTCCCTATGTATGCTTAAATCTTTAAAACTACGCAACGGATTTTGATGCGGTTTTTTTAAAAGATCGAGTGATTGAAAAGGAAGGTTTATATGTATAATAACATCCATTGAATAGTGGACAAAAATATATTTTTTGAGGTTTCTAACACATCACATGTCGTAAATCATTACATTTAACGCGTGCGGGCCACGGGCAGTAATGAATAAATCAAAACGATCGATTATAATCATTTTTTCAGTGAATGACATAGGCTATATATTTTATACCCGTGCGAAGCCGGGGCGGGCCGCTAGTTTTAAATATATTGAAGTAAGTAAGAGAATAGTTTTTAATCACGCTGCAGAGGGTAATGAACATAAATCCACATAAACGAGTATTAAATCTCAAGGCGACGGGTTTAAGAGAGCGACTAATCTCGTGAGCTGAAAATAGATCGATTAAATTCACCTGACCCGGTTTCTCGTCGAGATGACAAAGAGAAGTTTAATAATTTTATATAAATAATCATTTCTGAGATATCCGAAGTAATTATAGATAACTACGCAGAAGTAAAAGGCGGTTATCAAGTCAAACTTTTTATTCCGAATGATGCATGATACCGGTGACACAACCTTTGTACGCAATAAACAATAAATCAAGTACATACAGTCCAATTTTATTCTTAAAAAATATAGAATACAGAATATATAAAGAATTATTATTATAATATCGGGTAATGTCATGACGGTTGACATGACGTATCACATGTGCGTTGCCAACCCAAAGGATAGGGAGAAACAAAGAGGGTGGGAGATTGGGTCTCCGGCGCTCTCGCTCATCGCACGAACGGTAACAGGACTGTTACTTTACGTAGGTTTTCTGTGAGAGGGTACTACGTTCCCGGTCGAGTCGACCGTTTGTGCTGGGAGCAGCTTGGCTCTATTACCAGTCTGTCTACTTCACCCCCTTATTCAATTTAAAAATCCACAGTTAAAATAAATTAGCAATTTATGGTTGTGTTAATTAATTAGTAGCAAGAGCAACGTACTCTAAGGTAATGGAGTCGCGCAGTTATTTAGATATTTAATCGAATTGATTGGATTGTGGGTCCTGATTTTATAGAAGTTGTAGAGTTGATTAAATTTCATCTGCTTAGTCCATGAGCCTTACGTTTAACGATTTAGGGATTTCTAACTGAAATTACACTAAACACAATCTCTTACAAGGGGACGCAAAAGTGAAGAGGGTAAAACTTTGACCATTCAGCAGCACATTTTATATTGAGGAATTGATATTATAAATCTTCTTTAAAAAAAATGAAAAAATAGTCGTATTTTAATAATTTTGATATAATCTAATTGGTCATAGTTTTGGGTTCGCTGATTTTTAACCTGCATTAAACCCAAAGAGCCATGGCATTTTTACTCTGAGATGACAGAATTTTGCCAAGGAATTGTCGTTTAGAAATAAGATTAGCGAGGGCGGCGTGATGTGGGCAGACCCCAAATTAACGCAACTATTGTAAGTGCTCCATCAAGTGAAAAATGTTTCTAATGTATTTAAAAATGATGCTGCTTCCTTTCATTTATTTCCTTACCTTCTATATTTTTTATATAATAGAGGTACATAAATACCATATTCACTAATGTTAGGCCACGGCAGTGTAGGAAATTCTTCGAGAAGTAGTGCTTTGCAAGTAAAGCAGTAATGCTTTGCATTATCGCGTTGCGGTTTGAAGAATACTATAGCTAGTGACGTTACTGGGCAAAGCAGAAGGAGAGGAGCAATAATATCTAGAGGTTGACAAGGTGCTAGCGCAACCACTTACCATCATGTGGGTTATATGATTGCTTGCCAACATAGTAACACTTCTTCTTCGTCCAAGAATTATTCCCGGTATTTTATTTACGCAGGGCTTGCTTATTACTCTTATCCGCATTTGACAGGCTACCTGTTTTTACACGGAGCGATGGCCATATGACCTCCGCAACCAACAAGGGCGAACCAGCAACTCATTGGATAAGAGCAATTTACCTATCAAGAGTTAACGATTTTTGTCAAATGTCATAACAACCGGGACCGGCGGCTTAACTTGCTCTCCGAGGCACGGTGGCGTGACCACACGGACAAACACCCACACGGAAACAGAAATTCTGCACAAACATCTGCTCCGAGCGGGAATCGAACCCGCAACCGCCGAGACTAAAGGCAGATTCGCTACCCACAACGCCACAACGGTGTCTGCCAACATAGTAACACAAAATAAGATATGTTTATTTATTTTAAAGGACATTATTTAAGCAAAACTTATATTTTTTTACTGCCATTAATCGACATACAATAATAGATTTATATTAAATCAAAACAATAACCCGATTAAAATGGCGGAGTTTGAAACGCGGAGTAATAAATCAAATGCAAATTTTAAACATTCATTGATTTATGATTGGATTTGCCTTTCCGTTCTATTGAATCGAGAAATATTTTACATTGTTCTATTTTCCACTCAAAATAAATGTTATTCATTTTACAAACGAAACTCTGACATAATAGTAAGCTTTATGATTTAGGGTGACTTAAGTTACTATATTATTTTATAACAATTTCTAGTGATATAAAAATCTGCTGTTATTAACTTGACAGTTGTAAAAACTTGACAGTTGTACGGCAACTTATTCTACTCATACAAATAATTTTAGATTCGTAAAACTGCCAAGTTTCAGGCGTAGTTTGTAAGTTTCATGGCTCATACATGAGATCTCACTACTTTTGTAGTAGAAGAAGTGCTTTATGAGGCTTGGGAAATTTTTACATTTTATGTTTTTAATGGGATCTCATATCTTTTTGTAGAAAGTCCTACTTTTTCTACCCACTTCTTGAATGTAATCGTATATTATCTAGGTACTTACCTACACCTATTATTCCATTATATTATGTGTATACTATACAGGTACACTGATTGATTAACTGTAAATGTAACTTTGTAATTTTATACATTTATATAGGATTACAAAGTTATTTATGCAGTTGGTGTATCAAGAAAACTGGACCGAAATTATAAAATATTTTAGTTTTTCCTTTACTTATACACTAAACACTAATTATACTCTAAATTTGAAGCTTCCATGTGCGCTAGAAGTGCCTTAGAGTTTTGATGACCGGTCAGTCAGCGAGTAACAAAATTAAGAAATTTTGACTCGTTATAATTCTTAAACTACTCTTTCAAATTGCATGAAATTTGAAATATACCGTGGTTTATACAATGGCTGTTTGGTTACTGAAAATTCAGGCTTTTAGTTTTAGCCACAACGATGTTATAAGAGGTGGAAAATTATCGAAGTACCTATCTAACTACAAATGTAACTTTGTAATCCTATACATTTATATGCGATTACAAAGTTATTTATGCAGTTAGTATATCTAGAAAACTAGACTGAAATTACAGAATATTTTAATTTTTTCTTTATTTATACACTAAAGACTAACTAAATTTTAAATTTGAAGCTTCCATGTGTGCTAGAAGTGCCTTAGAGTTTTGATGACGGTCAGCCAGTGAGTAACAAAATTATTAAATTTTGACTAGTTATAATTCTTAAACTGCTTGTTCGAATTGAATGGAATTTGAAATATACCGTGCTTATACAATACCTGTTTAGTTTCTGAAAATTTAGGCTTTCAGTTTTATCCACAACGCAGTTATAGGGGGTCGCAAATTATCTAAATAGCTATCTAACTGCAAATGTAACTGTTAACGTAACTTTGTAATCGTATACATTTATATGGGATTACAAAGTTATTTATGCAGTTAATTTATCTAGAAAACTGGACCGAAATTACAAAATATTTTAATTTTTCCTTTATTTATACACTAAATACTAATCATATTCTAAATTTAAAGCTTCCATGTCTGCTAGAAGTGCCTTAGAGTTTTGATGACGGTCAGCCAATGTATAACAAAATTAAGAAATTTTTGACTAGTTATATTTCTTAAACTACTTTTTCAAATTGAATGAAATTTGATATACACCGTGTTTATACAATGCCTCATTGGTTACTGAAAATTCAAGCTTTTAGTTTTAGCAACAACGAAGTTATAAGAGGTTGAAAATTATGTAAGAACGTATCTGACTGCAAATGTAACTTTGTAATCCTATACATTTATCTGAGATTACAAAGTTATTTATGCAGTTGGTGTATCTAGAAAACTGGAGCGAAATTACAAAATATTTTAGTTTTTCCTCTATTTATACACTAAACACTAATTATATTCTAAACTTGAAGCTTCCATGTCTGCTAGAAGTGCCTTAGAGTTTTGATGATCGGTCAGTCAGTGAGTGACAAAATTAAGAAATTTGACTAGTTATAATTCTAAAACTACTGGTTCAAATTGAATGAAATTTGAAATATACCGTATTTATACAATACCTGCTCGGTTACTGAAAACTCAGGCTTATAGCTTTATCCACAACGAAGTTATAGAGCGTCGAAAATGGCCTAAAGTGTTTCGAGAAAAGGATAGTACGGCCGTGCCGCTTTTTTGCTCGATTTGGCGGGGGCACTGCCGTGCCCCCAGATTGACGAGTACCTGTCAAGGGTCTGTTCCTCGCGGTGCATAGCATTTAAAAATAGGTGTTATTTGCGATACATTGACATATACTCGTCAAGTGACATAGTCATGGTAACTAGAAAATCAATAAAGAAGGAATATTGTAAATTTTGTTATTTTTTGTGAAGATAATTATAATTTATCAAGAAACGTGTTTTTCTTTGAGTTTGAAGATTGTTCCTGCAATGTATTTGTAGGTATTATTGGCGTAAGCCAATAATTCAAAGATGTATTATTCCCTTTTAGTATTGTTTATTATCTAATATTCTTAAACTATCACATACACATTATATCTCTTTTTTCCCCGCGTTCCACAATGACTCTTTTTTTTTTTAAATTGCGGTAATTTTTGGCACTATATTGACAACAACCTGCCAGACGTATAAATTATCTATGGCTTACAATAAATATATTTATTATTACGTTTATTATACTTTTCATTTATAAAACAATGAAACTGACTGTAACTTGGAAATTTTTATATGATTTTAGTGATCCGGGGGGAATAATGTCAACTGCTTTATTAATCAAAAAGTGTTTGCAATAAATGTCATTACATGGTTTAGTATTATAGATAATTACGTACTGAATATGCTTATAACATATAAATAATCGTAACAGTATTGATAACAAAATTTGTATGGAAATCTCAAACAATTTAGAGAGCTCCGAAAGCCAGGCAAAAACGTCTTCAAAGTCGGTTCATGTAAACGCTGAAACTTAAATAATAAAAAAAAAACGACTAATACATCCCTTTTTGAGTTTGATTGAAAATAAAACAAGTCTTCAGTTATGAGCGTCAACGCATTACTAAGACTAATTATTATTTATTAATGAATGAACGCCTTTGT
The DNA here is from genome assembly GCA_023373885.1 of Hestina assimilis. Taxonomy (NCBI): domain Eukaryota; kingdom Metazoa; phylum Arthropoda; class Insecta; order Lepidoptera; family Nymphalidae; genus Hestina; species Hestina assimilis. Next base: position 173,522 of record CM041748.1, on the reverse strand, counting down.
AATTTAATATCTTATGCGAAGTGAAGGCGCCACGTGTAATAAATTACTGCGAAAATTATAGTCCTTATTTTAAATAATTATTTCAGAATCAGGTTCCACTTATACTTATTTATTCGACGACATACAATGCGCAGCGGTAGCGAACCTACCTTAATCACCACAGGTCGCGGGTTCGTATTGTTTAAACACGTGTTTCTTTATCTTTAATTGTTCGCAATGTTTTATGCTTTTAGTTTAAAAAATATTGGACAAGATGTCCAATATTTTTATATAATAAAATATTGGACATCTTGTCCAATATTGGACATCTTGTCCAATATTTTATATTTAAATTATCTTTCAACACCTTAAGGGTTCAATTCCAAAAAAATCTTCCTAAGTGCTCGTTTACGTTTAAATACCTGTGAAAAAATTCAGCTGGCGATAGGGTTTAAGCTGGGCGTTGATATGTCAGTTAGTTCTCCTCTTTTTATATATTACATAGATTGTAAGAGTTACTGTCACCATTAAATAAGGAGCTCATTTTTGGTTAAAACGTAATATAAAGATAAAAAGTAAATAACCTTCCAACTTCCTTTAGTTAGTCGACAAAAAATAACAGTCGAGCCGAACCTTTTTATTATGTTTATTATATCTGTATTTTATGACCGAGTAATAAAATGTTACATCAGAATTATTCTAGTATGACGATGTCATAGGTTACATTTTTAAAGAAAATACCTTTTATCAACATAGTAAAAGTTTTACCGTCCTCAAAAGGTCAAATTTAAATTGCTGATATACTAAGAGCAGCATGCAAGTATATGCTAAATTGGAAAGGAATTAATTCTATTCATGTTTTCAAAGAGACGAGAGATGAGAGCCCTCACACTTTGATCATTATGCAGCAATTTTGAGTTTAACTCTAGCTTTAAATGAAATACTTTTATTCAACGTATTCAAGGTTTACACTTATTTGTTGAAAGTCAGATACAACCACTGACTCGTAAAATTAATATTTTCACAGAGAGCTTTTTTTAATATGGTGTTCCTAGTCCAGTACCACTACCGCTACGTTACCACTGAGAGACCTGGAGCGACCGCCTCATTCGCAAGGTTTGGTGTCCGCAAGATATTCACAAATTTTTAAATGGCCCTTACTACACAAAGGTTCCTGATCCTTTTAATGAACTTTCTTGAAATCCTATTCTATAACAATTGCAATTTTTTGCAGTCCAGTGAATGGCATTGTTAATCTTTATGTATTTCACCAAAGCTATTATATATTTCATTGTTTTTAATTGTAAACTATTTTGTTTACAAGAAAATAATATGCAGAACATGGCCGGGCGTTGCAGACTGAGCTTAGGGGGGATAAATCTGTCATGAACCACACCACTGGACTCATTTTTCATCTACAATTTGATTAATGATCGTGACGAGCGCAGCTTACAGCGGTTTTTTATCATAAATAGTTATTAAACGTTATATTACGCTTTTACTGTATTTAATTGGAGTTTAAAGCTTATATTACAAATCTCTTCCCTTGAGTTTCTATTTTGATTCAAATAATCAATTAAACATAATCAAAATGATGCAAAATTAATCTCTTGAATGCATTGTTGCTATAAGTCAGGACAAGATTAATTTAATTAAATATTTTAAAAATTTCACAATAATTAAATTTTAATATTATTTTCATTGTGGTATATAATATATTTGTGTTAAATGACATTTCCATTTCCAACATTCATGCTATTCATTATAACGCAATATATTATTTAAATTGTCTATTTGTGAAGGAAATTCCCGTCACTATTCATTTTAGATACTAAAATTATTTTTTTATTTATGTAAGGACTTTTGTCACAAATGCGACTATGTCGCTTTATTAGGCCTTTACAAAATCATATTCTATTAATTGTAATTACTTAAAGTTCTAGCATTTATAACTTATTTAAATAACTTGTACGTTAATTTTGCTAATTGACACGAGGAGTGAGAGGCCACTGGAAACTCTGAAATAACAAAGAAATTGAAGAACTTGTGGCCGAGCCCAATATAATTGGCGAAACTAAATCTGCCCGACTGCGCTGGCTGGGCCATCTAGAGGGAATGGAGGAAGATTGTGCCACTAAATAAAAATAAAAATCATTTATTTCAAGTAACAGTGACTCATTTGGTATTTACTGTACAAATAAGGTATAAATTAAAATGAACAATTTAGAATATTAAAAATTTTAAATAAAATAAATAATTTTAGTAATTCAATATAAATTGGAAAATTACATAATATGAATTTGAAATAAAATAAAATTACAATTGTTTTAAAATACATAAAATAAATAAAATTACAATTGTTTTAAAATACAATAATATTAAGTGCCAATTAATAATGCAAGTATAAAATAAGTAAAATTAATTAATTAAATAATCATTATATATTTATTGACATTGCTTACTGCAATGTCATGTCTATCACTACAATGTTGTATATAAGGGCAGTCAAGTCTACATGCAATCATGCTCAGGACGGTGTTGGTGCTGGCCCGCACCCTGCGCACGAGCGACGCACTGCGTTTTCGCAACGTTGCATGAAAGCAATCGACTCGTGCTGCCGCGAACATGCCTGAAGCACTGCAGTAGCGCGGCAGCCCCAACATCGCCCTGAATGCATTATTAAATTGAATGCGGAGAGCTTTGTATGACGCGCAAGTGTACCGCGCCCATAGGCTGCATGTGTACAGGGACGTGCAGTATGCCCGGAACAGCGTCACTTTCACCTCCTGCGAACAGCGCGTGAACCTACGAGCCAGCATGTTCACCCGTACAGACAAGGCCCTTCGCTCCCTCTCCATGTCAGCATTGTCCTTGAGATCTTTCGTCACAATGTGGCCTAGATATTTAAATTGTTCCACCCAGTCGAGAGGGACGCCGTTTAAATAAACTGGTGGAACACTTTGTATTCGTTTTGAGCTGACCTCAAACACCATGCATTGACTCTTAACTGCATGATTAAAAGAGCATATTTGGGACGATTCAGTCCCAAAGAACATGAACGCCTTAGAAAGAGCCGATTGGCATGAAGTGGTGCAGGACCGTGAAAAGTGGCGTTTTCTGGTGTCGTATCTTCTTTGAGTCACTGAGCCAACGTAGTAAGTAAGTCAGTAATTTAAAGGGTGGGTTAGAAAGTATTACATTAACATCACCAGTTTTTAAAATTATAGCATTTGTTTCAAATAAAATATAGCCTCTGCGTCTCATTCCGAACACTCTGAACTTAAACATGGTAAACGTCTTCTGGGATTCCCCATCGAGACTATAAATAGGTGGATTTGTTCAGTGGTATATTTCCTGAGCAAACACACTAAAAATGTATCTACTTCTTTTGACATAGACGGATGGTATTCTCTGAGACCAGCTTTGGCTGTTCACAGCATTTCATGATCACAGTTTTGTTTTTGTTTTAGATTCAAGTTTCAAACACATTTTATTACAACAGAGCTCCATATTTAAAGCTTATTTTTAACATCGTATATCTGGAAACAAAGACAATTTTTAAACATCCAGTCAAGAATGCCATAAAATTTATACACTTATATATATATATAATATATATATATATATATATATATGTGTCGGAGAATGGAGATTCATAGACATCGTCATCAGTGGTTACAACTCTTGTTGGCGTCGTGTGGGTAAAATGCAAGCACAAAGCAAGCTGTACAATATTTATTGTGGATTTAATCCTTTTAATCATAGTATCAGATATATTCGAGCAGTGGTTTCGGCGCACCGATCTGACTTCACCTCCCAACAATCTAAGAGTGATCCAACTCGATCCAATCACAATTTCACAATATATCTTATTCCCTTAAAACAACATAACTATTGTTTCTTTTCTCATTCCCACTGACCGCGTTCAGATGGTCTCCCGACCCCACTAGAGGCTTCCATCTACTCGATATGGCCAGTATTATAACAACTTAATAAAAACTTACACAATATTAAAAGGTGATAACAAATCAAATTAAATTAATTTATGATTTATAATAAAAAATATCAGTAAAATTATTAAAGAAAAGCTCGTTTAACATCCAACTCCGACATATATATTTTAACATTTGATACTAAATGTGACACATAGTATATCGCATTTTCCTTAAACGATAAGTTTAAGATAAAGCTCACAGTGAAATGTCGTCGCTCTCCAAACTGTAAGCTGCTCAACTCTGAAAGTGTTCTCTTTTATAAGTTCGGGGAGAGTTGTAGCAACTTTTGTCGATTTTGTACATACTATGACTTTTGCTATTTTATTATAGTTCTTTATCAGTATATAATGGGTTGCGTTGTGTGTGTGTATTGTTTATATATTATTCTATTTAAATTAAATATCAGACCATTCGGTCGAGAGCCTCCAAGATTTCACAATTACAGATATAAATTATTTAATAAATAATAAATATTCAATTTTTAATGTACTAAAAAAAAGAAATCTCGACTTCTCTTATTTTACATAATAAGCAACATTAGTGAAAAATTTAATTACACCGACGTGGTCTTGGTTACAAATACTCGCGCTATCTTATATAATAAGCTCCGCGCACGGGGGGAAGGTAATTAACTCGTGTTCATCAAACAAGCTTTTGTTTAGAACGAGAGTGTGAAGGTTCAAGCAAGTGACAGTTGATTGAACTTTAATTTAACACAATAGAAATTGTTCTGTACGCGTAATTAAAATCTAGACTAAAATATCAGAGTTAAAAACATTCTAAGAATATTTAATTTACGATTTTTTTTTCATGTATTTTGAAATGAATCAGGCTTAAGATAGTCTTTAGCCAATTTCATCAAAGTGGGTTAACTTTATGAACAACTTATTATAATCAACTATGATTTTTTTTCAAATATTGTCGTTCTAATCAAACATAGTCACACGACACTTCGCCATGCTCCAACACAATTATATTTTCCGCCCGCCTTAGGACATATCCACCAGAGCTGTGCGACGATGCATAGCCTCGCTCCGTTAAGCCATTTCCACAGGAACTGCACCAAGCGAGTGTAGTTAAATGAAGCGAACCTATTGATTTTAACAAGTACATCCCCGCATCCTCGCATGTCAGTGTGGTGGAGACACAGCCTTAGTGTGTACTGTAGCTTTACAAGAACAGTTGCTCTAGCATTGGTATAACATCTGACTTGCCGACTCATCTCTTAAAGAACCTCATACTTTAGTTCTTTGGGGGAACACAATCGAAGCTAACATTGGGGAAAATTCCTCGAAAGTTGAAAACAGCCATCGTGATTATAAACACAAACTAGTATATAGTGTAACAAATCCGGAATCTCTAATATTCGCTACTATTTCAAAATCAAAATTATTTTTATGCAAGTCGAGTTTTAAAAGTATTTTTAAATGGTCCCACGCTACCGACTCGATCGATTTGTTATTTGCATTACGTAAGCTCTAAGGTTGATTGTGGATTTATTATCAACGCTGGGCTGAGCAAGTGTGTCAGATGCCATGATAAATTAGTACATTATATTACACTGCCTTTTCTCGTTTCTGTTTTCGGTATCTTTAGTCACTGTCTATTGTAGTAGCAAACCTGTTGCTAAATTAACATTGACTGCAGATTTTTATTATTAGAATTAATCTTATTTTATCACCCAGATTAATATAATATACAGACACCGTCGTGTTATTAGCGAGTTTGCCTTTAGCCTCGATGGTACCGGGTTCAATTCCCGCTTGGGGCAGATGTTTGTAACAAATATTTGTTTCGGCTTGGGCGTTTATCATTCTCGGTCTTCTGCGCCGTTAAACTGTCGGTCCCGGTTAACTCTTGATAAATAATTTGGCCTTATCCAATGAGTTAATGGTTCGCCCATAGGGTTTCGGAGGTCAGATGGCAATCGCTCTGTGTAAAAACTAGTAACCTGTGTAAAAATCTCAATTATAGGTATCTCAATTAAAATCACAAACTCAATAGTATAAACTTTTAATTCCACTTCATACACTTCTCCTTAATACTTGCGTTCACAATCACTTCACACTACGTTTCTGAACACCTTATTCACTAATTATACACAAGTATAAACTTCCTCCGAACTGTATAATAGTAGGAACTTGTGATTCTAACAGAATTCGGTCAGAGATTCGACACTCGCGATACCGTAGCTAAGACTGCCCCCTAGCGACTGTACACGCTTTTTATAAATGGCTGTTTTATCTTTTTTTCTCATTTACCCACTAATTTATTTCTAACTGTCTATTATTTTAACGTTAAAGTACCCACTGTTTTACACCAGTCAAATCAGGATAAGAGTATAAATAGACCCTGGAGAGATACCGGTCATAATGCTAGGAAGAAGAAAATTTTTTTTTTTTTTTTTTTATGTTAGAAGTTGGCAAACAAGCATACGGCCCACCTGATGGTAAGTGGCTGCCGCAGCCTATGAGCGCTTGCAGCACCATTAGTAGGTGCCACTCACGCGTTGCCAACCTCGAGATATTAGTTCTTAAATCTCGTTCGCCCAGTAATTTCACTAGCGTACAATGCCCTTCAAACCGGAACACAGTAGTGCCTAAGCACTACTATTTGGCGGCAGAATATTGGACACTGCGGTGGTACCTACCTAGCCGGCCTCTTGCAACAAAAGACCTACCACCAGTAGGATCACCAATTAATAAAATATACCACCGAAAACGGATAGGCATTAAATATATTTGTTTATTGCACCTAAGTGACCAATATTCCAATTATCTTATTATTATAACAATATTTAATTAAAATTTACGTTTCGGCAAGCATAGATTTAGGCTGTAGAAATGAATTTCTATAATAGCACGACGCGCTATTTATAAAGCAAAGGGGGCAATAAATTCTTGAAGCGGCGCTCGGTTATAAATCACTTAATGGAGCCTCTTAGATCTCGCCATTCTTCAAAGTCAAGATTAACTAAAACTACGAAAACAGTATGGCCCGACTCGAGCTATATCCTACATTTTAAATTTAATCATTTCATTAAATTTATTTTTGAAATTTCATTCAACTTAAATGAATTCATAGTATTGATACATGCTATATAGAAGTAAGGAAGCTCTAAGATTTATTTTCAAGATCTACGTACTGTGTGTGTTGTACCAAAAAGAAATACACTTGGTATCCCTCGTTGGCGTACAAATGATTGGGAGTCAACTAACCGAATTGGAGGCAGCGCTTGATGATTTAGTAATAACTGTCTGTATGCAGAGAGTTTCGGGAGCGATCGATCGATTTAGCTAGGATTATTTTTTATAAAATGTCATTTTTTGCGTGTAATGAGACAATAAACACCCCGGTTCGAGCCCAGATGCCTTCAGTGTGTTTATTTTTTCCTTTTTTCAACTTTCTTCATTTGTGAGAAACGCTATTATTTTCCAAAAAACACGATTTACCCAAAAAAATACAGCCATTCAGATACTTAACTATTATTATTCAATTAGTGGCTAGTTTTATATATATATATGTAAACTCTACAAATGTTTTGTAAATGAGTTCTTATATAAAAGTACTGATAAAAATGGTATTTATTTTATAATCTCAAATAGTACTAGAAAAAGGGCTTATATCATGGCTTTCGTAACCAGCCATTATTATTACATTCTTATTTATTTTTGATAATGCGACGTCGAAATACTATATTAATAAAGTTTCATGGTTATAAAAATTTTGCAAAATTGTAAAAATGCTTACATTATAAAAGTTTGGTATAATTATACACCAGGGAGCCTAGACAAGCGGCAATCGCTCCGTGTCGATTCCATTTCGAAAATCAAATTCGCTAGAGCGTTTTCAATCAAAAACGATAGTTCGTGTGATATTTCGAAAGTTTATGTCAATTTCCACACATTACGGAATATCTAATTTCGTTATCTATAATTAAACGTGAATTTGTCTAGGCCCCAGGGAAACTATTTTCCAATCTAAATGTGAGTTACGTATTCTGAACTAGAAGCAGCATCTTGCATGTGTGCATCACTCGTAGCCGACAGCGGAATACAAATGAGCAGAACTTAGAGTTTAATGCAGCTTGCGGGATATAATGTTGTATAGAAAGTTTTAAATTGGAAATTGACTCGAGTCTGTGATATATTACGTTGAATTCTACAACTCGAACGAAAAGTTATTATGTCTAAACATATTATACAAAAAGCAACCCAAAATTTAAGCCTTTTGAAATGGAATGACTTTATCGACAACTATCCAGTTGATAACAGTCGGTACTAAATTTGTAGATGTTCTTCAAAGCACGGAATTGCTTAGTTGAAATATGGCTCAGTATAAACTGGCCGCGCCGATGATTCTATAGTATTCCCGACTAAACTTTTTTTTTATGTTACTAAGTTGGCAAGGATGCATACGGCCCACCTTATGGTAAGCAGTTGCCGTAGCCTATGAGCGCGTGCAACGCCATTAGTAAATAAATCTTTCTTGCCCAGTAATTTCACTAACTCACAGTTGCCTTCAAACCACCACAGTAATGCTAAAGACGTAGTGTCTTTGGGGTAGAATATTTGACACTTCCGTGATACCTACCCAGCCGGCCTTTTGCAAAAAAAGACCTACTACCAGTGTGACTGATTGCACTGGTGGAATAATCTCTGTCACAACAGCGAGCGATAGGGTCACGTCCCGACGCCTGAAAAATATGAACTAGAATATTGTTTAATTAAAAGCAAGCATATATCATAGTTGACATAGCGACTCTCCGGGGAGGCAGCGCTCGTTACACAGCTATTAACTAATTAACGTTGTGCACTCACATATATATGTTTACAAACAAAAAGCTAATGGAGGCAGAGGTTGAGTGTACTGTAAATGTTTAATAGCGGTCTGGAGCGCACGTTTTTAAGACTCACATTAACAGAGTAATTGCTGTTCTTCTGCAGATTACTTTGAAACATTTATAAAGAATTACAACTTGTTCGTCATCATCATCATCATTCTAGCGTTAATCCTGGTTGCCTTTGAAGCGTTCGCTTCGGAGCCCCGAGCTCGACTTCTTACATATCTATATCTTCATCCTAGCATTATTCCCGGTATTTTATGTACCCAGGGTCTGCTTATTACTCTTATCCGGATTTGACAGGTTACTAGTTTTTACATGACCATCTGACCTCCGCAACCCTAAGGGAAGGGCGAACCAGTAACTCATTGGACAAGAGTAATTTACTTATCAAGAGTTAACGATTATTATCAGATATTATTGATAATAACCGGGACCGACATACATTCTTACATGTCTATATATCGGTATTTATTAAATTTTCGTCAAATTATAAGTAAAAAGACATACTAATGACTGGTGGTAGGCCTTTCTTTGGTGGTAACCTTTGATTGCAAGATGCCGGCAAGGTAGGTACCACCGCAGTGTCAGTTATTGTACCGTAAATGCGTAAACCTTGTGAATATGTATATACGTATTAAAGTCAGACCAATTAATTAAATTTCCGTTTCACTACTAGAATTTAGTAGACTTCGTCTAGACAACAATCCTGCGAGTTTACAGCGCATAGGAGGCATTGACCGTATTACTAAGTAATTAGGAGGAATCTTAATTTATGATTTAAGAGTTACCTTAATGATCATCATTAAAATTATACAATATCTTGCTTTAAGTCTTCTTAGTATGCTCCGTAAATAATTATTACAATTTTAAGTTCCTTTTTAATAGGAGTATCTCTGGATTAAATTGTGTATACATATTTCAACGTAACTGCTCGACTAACGAAATTGTTCGTTGTAGGACTACTTAAATTTATTTGAATACGCAAGTTTTGTAGTCAATTGTATTTAAAACCTTGGTGGTATTATATATTTATCTAAACAAGCGCACATAACGAAGGATGCATTTGAAAACTTCATAGTGTAAATATGTACGTTGGCTGCACCGCGCTACTTATATAAGCGCATATTGGGACTAATTGCGAACTTGTTTGAGTTTGTCGTTCATTTAAATAGTTTCCATTAAGCGTTGAACAACCAACTGAATAAACTCCATTTTGTCATCATTGCTATTCGTGACGATCTCTATTAATTTAAAAAAATGTCTTTTATAATAATTTGAAATGTGTTTAATTGAAGCCTTATCACCTTTGAATTGTAATATTATATATATCAGTATTATAGTAGTTAATTACAACAGTTAATATGGTATTTTATTAGCGTAGAAACTGATTTGACATTTATATTTACCTGTTGTGTTCTAATCATAGAGATGCTTGTACGAGTATATGTCACTTGTCTCCACTAAAACTCGCTCTCGCTGGTTGCTTATGAATTTCAAATGAAAATTCAGTCAAAAGCACAGACTTGAAGCCTTAAAGACATACTCATTTACATTTTAAATATACATAAAAATATTTAATTTTCAAACTACCACAAAAATATTATGATCATAATAATACTACTGATACGGAATCGGTTAGGTGGGACCGAATAGTTAGGTCTGCCGTGTTACGTACTGTTAACCTCAGCTGCAGGCGAATCAATCTCTCCCCAAGTAACCTCAACCACCTTTTGACACCACAGATTTGCTCAATTCTTAGCCGCCACCTATGAAATCCTTGAGGAGTCCAAAAAACGTAAATATACTACGTACGGCTCTATTTCTCCAAGAGCCATATGTTGGTCCTACCACAAATATTATGATCATAGTAATACTATGTTACGGGTTTGCGTAAAATAAAAGAGCAGATGCTGAGCACACTTATAATTTTTATATAACACTAATAACTTAATCTTAAGTAAATTGTTGGACGCCAGGAGAGTTTTTATAAACTATTGGAACTCTGCCAAAACCAGACCACGGCTAGCAAGTTCAGGGTCTTGGTGGTGTACGGTCAAAAAGGGCATTACCGCAAGCTACGAAAACACAGAAACAATACATTAAAAAATAGAAATCTAAGACAAGCTTGCTAAATACAACTATAATTATTGGTTAACTCACCCCTTTTGATTTACATGTATACACACAAACTGTTTATAACAATTGCAATACGTTTAGAACACAATGACCACATCTGTCTCTAATTTACATATTGATTATTATGTACGTCTTGTCTCAATAGACAGCTGATCCGTAATGACCGGTCATGACCTCTTTACACGACGGCTAACGAAATTATAAAATTAATCTTAAAATAAGAAAAAACAACTGTGAAGTGAGGATTCGAACTCAGGATGCCGGGTTACATTGGCGTAGCTGAACCACTACGCTGTCGATTACTATGACGGCGTATGCGAAATAGTTTAACTTAAGCAACTTAATTTACTTGTTATGATTTCAAATGCTAAACCATTATATTCCTCAACCCACTGAAGAAATAAAATATTAACCTAGAATGCATATTTTATTTCTTTTATGTGTCATGATAATACGATGCCTTTAGATCTTTCGCATGCCAAACACCAATAGATTTGCCGAAAGCATTATTTAATTGAAAGACATTATCCGATAATTTCTTCATAATTATAGCTTTCTCAAATTTCGGTGCTAATTTAGCCATAAATTTAGTTCCTGCTTTAGATAAATATTTAGTTCTTTTCCATACTACATCTCCCACTTTAAAATTCGCTACCCGACGTTTTTCATTATAAAATTTCAGACTTCTCTCATGTGCCGTTTTAAGTTTCTTTTCCACTTCTTTGTACAGCTCTGGTCGAGATTTTAGACTCGATAGATATTTTGTTGAGTCAATAATAATTGATGAATCATTAACAAGCGGTTTTATACAATCTAATTTATCGATAGGTTTCAATGGAAAGGATGTTTCTCGGCCGAAAAATAAAAATGACGGGGTGTACTCTGTAGTTTCATGAACTGATGTGCGAATAGCATGAGCAAATTCCTGTAGATGTTTATCCCATTCATTATGTTTTTTTGAATCGATATAAGAAGCTATCATAGTACCAATAACTCTATTAACACGCTCTGTCGGATTACTCTGAGGATGATAGTTAGGAGTGTACCAAATTTGAGTATGATGTTTCTTCGCCAAGTCTCTAAATAAATGTGAATCAAATTGCTTCCCATTATCACAGATTATGGCCGAAACTCTTCCAAAAAGCAAAAATTGATTTTCTAAGATTTCACATATTTTCTCAGCTTTACCCGTTCTTAGGGGAAACAATAATGTAAACTTACTAAATAAACATGTTATTACTAGAAGCATCGTATTACAGTGTTTACTTTTAGGAAATGGCCCCATCAAATCCAAAGATATAACCTGCCAAGGACCGCTTACCGATCTATGTTGACCCATATGGCCTAATGGTAGGTTTTGCGAAACTTTAACTTTTGAACATGTTTCACATTTTCCAACATATTCCTTAACTTCCCTTAACATATCTGGCCAAAAATAATATTGTTTTATCCTAAATAATGTTTTGCGTACACCAAAATGTCCAGCCGTAACATCATCATGACAATGTTTCATAACCTTACTACGCAATGACTTAGGTACAACAAGTTTCCAGTCGTTTAGACTATCTGGATATTGTTTTAAGCGAATCTTCTTGAATAATAAACCATCATTTATCTTCCAGTTTTGACTATCATCCTGCCCATTTTCTATTTTAGATACCTTATTTTTATACCAATCATCTTTACTATTTTCTGAAATTTTTATATCAATTCGACCTATACCAGCAAGTGCGTTAATGGACCTAGACAATGCGTCTGGCACAATGTTACTTCTACCCGGTCTATGAATTATATCAAAACTAAATTGCTGTAGTTTCATAGCCCAGCGTCCTAGTCTACCGTGCGGGTCCTTCATTTTATGTAGCGTTTTAAGTGCGCTATGATCAGTTACAACAATAAAGTGAGAGCCTTCTATATACGGCCTAAATTTTTCTATAGCATAAACTATACTTAAAAGTTCCCGCTCTGATGTTGAGTACAATCGCTCGCGGTCATTCAATTTCCTGCTTAAATAAGAGATCGGTTGGTCAACATTATCAACTTTTTGACATAAAACTGCGCCTATTCCTTTACTCGAGGCATCACACTGTATGATAAATGGCTTTGTGAAATCTGGACAAGACATGACTGGTGTTGAAGTAAGCTGCGATTTTAGGTTTAAAAATGCTTTGTCTGCTTCTTTCGTCCAGATAAATTTTTTTGTTCTTTTACCTTTAGTTAAGTCATGAAGTGGCGCAGCTATCATAGAAAAATTTTTCACAAATCTTCGGTACCAACTAGCAATTCCTATAAATCTTTTTAATTCTGTGATATTTTTGGGTTTTGGAAAATTCATTATGGCCGAAACTTTTTCAGGATCTGTACGTAATCCTTCTTTATCCACTATATAGCCCAAAAAGCGTAAGCTTGATCTCGCAAATTTACATTTATCAACATTTATAGTCAGACCGGCATCCTTAAGTATATTCATTACTCGCGTTAACGTTTCTAAATGCTCATCAAAGTCTTGTGAACAAATAATAATATCGTCAAGGTAAGTCCAAACTTTACCCTCTAAAGCATGAAACAAAATATCCATTAACCGCTGTTGAGATTGTGATGCGTTTACTAAGCCAAATGGCATTACTTTAAAATGGAAAAGACCCCTACCTGGTACTGCAAATGCGGTTTTTTCCTTGCTGGGTTCGTCAAGTTCAATTTGCCAAAATGCTGACTTTAAGTCAATGGTACTAAGAAATTTAGCATTTCGCAAATTGTCTATGATGCTTGAAACTCTTGGTAGGGGATACGTGTCCCTTTTTGTAATTTTGTTAAGCTGTCTACTGTCCAAGCAGAGTCTGTTAGTGCCATCAGTTTTTTTTACGATAACAACAGGAGAGCACCAGGAACTGAGAGAAGGTTCAACAACATCTTTCTCTAACATTTCATTTAATTCTCTTTCTATTTCTTTTTTTATGGCCGGAGAAAAATTATACTGTTTTTGATATATGGGTTTATGGTTACCCGTATCTATTATGTGTTTAATAATCTTGGTTCTGCCTAAGCCTATGCCTACACATTTCCGTATTACATTAATAATTTCTGAAAGTTTTTGTTGCTCTTCTTCATTTAATTCCTCTTTACTAACTATAGATACCGTCTTATCAATAGAATTAACTGTCGGCATTTTTCTTAGTGATTCACCTTTGAATTTAAATGAGATTTCAAATAAATCAAAAAAATCTTTGCCTAAGATTATTTGTTGAGTTAAATTGGGAAGGAGAAGCATGGACACATAATGAAATTGACCATTAAAGCCCACCGGTACATCAAAAATCTCGTTTATACAATGGCTGGCACCATCCGCAGTAGCAATATGCATGGATTTTATTTTTTGTGTCTTCACTCCAAGAGCTTTTAACTTATCCGCAAATTCCCGATTAATAACTGTACATGTGGCACCAGAATCCAATAAACCGTTACAAAAATAATTTAAAATATTTAACCTTATATATGGCCTATTATCGCTTCCTTTTTTAAAGGTTAAGGAGGATAATGCGTCTTTAGACATAAATGTATGTATAAAGTCTAACCATTCCTGCCAATCTTTATGAATACTATTTGAGGAAAGGTTCACTTGGCAGACTTTAGACCCTTCCCATTGGCGTTTCCCGTACAGGTACACTCTTTTACAGTCATACCGAACCGGCCACAGCGATAGCAAAACAAACGTTGCCTTGGTACGGAACATGATCGAAACAAATGACCGGACTCCCGACAATTCCAGCACCTCATATTTATATTAGAATTATTACGCGTATTTTTTATTTCACTAATATCATTTATGTCTGGGGGCGTTTCCACATTAAACTTATATGCTAAATCAGGCTCTAACGAGTTCACAACTACTTTTGGATCCTGGAACTTGTCACAATTGACCTTCGTTCTTTCGACAATACGCATTACATTTACTAAGTCTGGAATAGATGTAAAAGTATCCCTACATACCGCTCTTTGATAATAAGGTTGCAAATTTTTTATGATTATCATCAATTTTTCAGATTGTGATATTTTATTGGGAAGCCTATTAAACATATTTTGCATAACTGCTATAAAAATAAGAACTGGCTCATTTTTGCCCTGTGTCCTTGCTTTTGCCTCCGTCAACAACTCTTCTTGATAGTAGGGCGATTGAAATGTTCGTTTGAGTAATAATACTAATTCTTTCCAATTTGCTATAAACTCCCTATTCGCCCGAAACCAAATTAAAGCATTCCCTTAAAAATCAATTGCATGCCGCCATAAGTCATCGTCTGTAGCATTTCGAGCATCCCTCAATTCCTCTACCCGTTCAATGAAGGCATTTACACTGAACTTATTGTCTCCATAGAAGTGAACACCCCACTGACTAATTGGCACTAACTTATGCTTACGTCCCGGTTGCATGTCTTCAAAGGTAGATGAATTCAATAATTTTGTTGGTGAAGACTTTTGGCTATGAAGGTCGCCTATATCAAAATCATGAAGATCAAAGCTAACCCTTTTCTGACCTAGATTTTGTTTAATATCCTGAACATTTTCTGAGTCTATGTTTTGTATTCTTTTAGAAGTGGAAGGCAAAACTATTATCTCCTCATGAACCTCGTTATCGATCAGGTTTAAAATTTTCTTGCTGTCCTCCCCTATAGAATTATGTAATGCCTCTCTCATTTCAGGAGTTATGTCCTCACAATCCTCAATATCATCCTTATCCTCCAACTCCTTTAATAAAATTACCGCTTTATCTAAAGGAACGTTTCGTCTATCCCTCTCAACTTCATCCAACGAGCGTAAGAGTTTTAATCTATTGACAACGTGGAATAAACGTGAGACTAACCGCTTATATAGTTGTTTATCAGGCTTCTCATGCAATTCAGACACATAACGCAAAATATTATTAATTTTATTCAAACAAATGTCTAATTCAACACCAGGATTATCAACCGAGGGCTGAGGTAGTGTTACACTGTACGACACTTCCATTAAGCTTTCCGCCTCTAACATTTTTTTTGAGAACTTTTTTAAAGCAGAGACTAACCCCGGCTGAGTATAACCGCGACACGCGAGTTCGAATTCTACTTCATCTTTCAACAAAAATTGAGGATCCATAGTAGAAGTAATCAAAATAAACAAAATCAATAAGTGCACCTAAAGGTCTAATATATGTAATATTTTATACTTTTTTTTATCTAACTTATTGTAAGAAAAAAACAATTATATGATCGAAACAATAACGACCACTAAAGATATTCCGAAAACAAAAAAATGTATGTAAAGAGAAAAAAAAACATTGTTTAAAAACTTAAGCACTAACTAAATTACATCTACAATCTACAAGTAATATTTGTATAGTCAATAATACTTAATACTATATCTTAGTGACATATTCGCAAAAGCATAAAATTACAATACTAATTCATATAATTACTGCAAATAATAAATCCAGAAAATATATATATTTATAATACTAAATAATGCAATACAAAGTTTTGACACCACGTAACTATTTAAAGAAAAAGTAAAAAAATGATAAAAAGCATTTAAAAAAACAATCGAAATAATTACATCAATATAAAAAAAACACATAAAATATCTAAATAATTTCATCAACCCTAGATACCGTTGTAGATAAGGAATAATGCCAGTCATTGAGCGCGTACGAATAATTATTACACATACGTGGGTAAACTGCACTATGCGACTGCACTGTTTCAAATCACTGTTTTAAGTTAATTATTCACTGTAATAAGTATAAACCCTTTAGTTTTAGCGTTGGGCGCCATTTGTTACGGGTTTGCGTAAAATAAAAGAGCAGATGCTGAGCACACTTATAATTTTTATATAACACTAATAACTTAATCTTAAGTAAATTGTTGGACGCCAGGAGAGTTTTTATAAACTATTGGAACTCTGCCAAAACCAGACCACGGCTAGCAAGTTCAGGGTCTTGGTGGTGTACGGTCAAAAAGGGCATTACCGCAAGCTACGAAAACACAGAAACAATACATTAAAAAATAGAAATCTAAGACAAGCTTGCTAAATACAACTATAATTATTGGTTAACTCACCCCTTTTGATTTACATGTATACACACAAACTGTTTATAACAATTGCAATACGTTTAGAACACAATGACCACATCTGTCTCTAATTTACATATTGATTATTATGTACGTCTTGTCTCAATAGACAGCTGATCCGTAATGACCGGTCATGACCTCTTTACACGACGGCTAACGAAATTATAAAATTAATCTTAAAATAAGAAAAAACAACTGTGAAGTGAGGATTCGAACTCAGGATGCCGGGTTACATTGGCGTAGCTGAACCACTACGCTGTCGATTACTATGACGGCGTATGCGAAATAGTTTAACTTAAGCAACTTAATTTACTTGTTATGATTTCAAATGCTAAACCATTATAACTATATGCTTGTTTTTACATAACGTAACGGACTTTTTGACGTAAAATAAATATTGGAGACTTTTGTTACAATTTACAGCGGTTTCCATCAGATTTTATTTATTTAATACTTGTAAAAACATCAAACCCAAAGTAAAAGCTTTGGGATCCTCATCGACGGGAATGAGTTTCCACAGTGCGTGTTTTATGATCACACGTACGTGCCCTTGTAATGGACCATTACCTAAATATACGAGGAGGTTGTATTAAACACAACTTCTATGGCCAAATTCGAGGTACATCGTTTTTTACCACTATGAGAGAACTGTCTTCGTTTGTGTTGATGGAATCTATGACTTTAGGACGACTTAAGTAATTTTTCTTCCTAGAATTATACCAGGTTTTTAATTAGGGTCTACTTATACTCTTATGCTGATTTGACTGGTTACAAGTTTTTACACAGAGCAATTGCCACCTGACCTTCGCAACCCAAAGGGCGAACTAGTAAGGATGAGAAATGACTGAATGAATGGATAATTCAATGAAACTTCATCAATCAATATCTTTAACAAACAAGACTTTGCAAAAAAGTGTCGCATCTTATTAGGCTACTCCAAATATAATTTTATATTTATTTTCTAAATTTTAACGTCAAAGGATTAATAAAAGAAATCTTCAGATTTACCTTTTATATAAAGAAAAGAAACTTTAATGTTTGTTGCAATAATTTGATCCGACACTAGTTGATAAGTGAGCTTCAATAGTGCATACAAAATTCTCAAGTACGCTCTTCTCATTTTAATATGAAAAACTGTTAAGTAAAAATATGAAAAAAAAAACGCTGTAAGTGACGGCGGGGCTTTGTCCAAAATTTAATTAAAGTGTCACAACTCAGTTCTAAGGATGTAAATGTGAAGGCTCCAACAAAATATTAAGTCTGGTAATTATACTTTTTGTTGTTATGACATGAGGTTACATTTTTTATGTTTATATTATATCCCTTTTTTGTATTTAATTAATTTAAATTAAAATTTTACATAACACAAATCCTTACACTTCATTATTTGCGCATCTTTTTAAAGGTTAAAGTGGAAAAAATTGGGTAGCAGACCCAATTAAATTCACAAAAACTTTAAACAGACTTTTGTTACAATTTTGGGTGATAAGCAATTCATAGAACAAGAATGTTACCAAATAATAAGGTCTGGTTTTTTAATCGTATACCCTGTTCTCTCTTCGCCTCTCTTTGCTGCAAGCTGCCAAACACCGCAACCTACTCAATTGTTACAGTCTATTTAGGTATTTATTTTAAAATGTATTTCATTATTTAAAAGGGTATTTTGATTGTAATTAATAAATGAATGAAATGTTTTTATTAATTAGCTCGAGATTAAGCTCGTGGTTCATAGTCAATTTCATCTGTGTAATATTTTATCCTATTCTAAATGTAGATAATGATCCGTTGAGCA
Source organism: Hestina assimilis (assembly GCA_023373885.1). Taxonomy (NCBI): domain Eukaryota; kingdom Metazoa; phylum Arthropoda; class Insecta; order Lepidoptera; family Nymphalidae; genus Hestina; species Hestina assimilis. The sequence continues at coordinate 154,676 of CM041748.1, read as the reverse complement.
TCATTTTGGAAACAGCCAAGTTAATGAAAGAGATAATTGAGAGATAATTAAATGAGATACGGCTGAGGGCGTCTTAATGTGACGTGAATATAGTCACCCTATCTAAAATAAAATAGCTTTTATAATTAAGTGTTAGTTCATAAGGCCTACCATGAACTCTTATTGTGATTCAAACGACGATCTTAACTGAGCTCCATCTATATTATAGACCATGGCATGTATATACCTCATGATAGCATAAAAATTTGAACTACCTGAACTGAATTGTATTGCAAAAACGTTGTTAATAAAACTTCACGGTAGACCCCCATTACTTTATTAACATTTTTTAGTTTATCCGATTTTTGTCGAATAATTTTATAATTAAAGATTGACATTGTGACTAGAAAATGGGAACATAGATGTTACTCATGCAACAAAAAAAACCATCGTGAAGCAAGTTGTAACTTTTTACATGTACGTATGTACGTGTGAGTCGACCCCTATCTTTTTAAGTGTCCAAATGTTCTTAATTTGAGTAAATACGTCCAGAGATCTGTAAAAAAAATTCTAGAAGTAAAAGACTTTCAAAATGTATCTACTCTAAGAGCCTGTTGGAAATAATTAAGGATATGCAGAGTATCGAAAAGAAAACTGTCAACAGATTTTAAACGTGAGAAAAATTATTTATAAATAATTAACGAAGACTTATTTTATTTTAAGAAATGGTCCTGAAGGCCAGTAGTAATATAGTTTATAACTATTTTATCACGGTTACATATATCGCGAGTAAAGAAAAACCATCTATAAGAATAAACTAATCTCAACTAAAACTAAAAACTCAGTAGCGCTCGGGGACTGCAAACGTTGTCCCGCGTGCAAACTTCAGAGGAACTTATTTCAGTTATTGCTACGGGAAATTGAAAGTGGTAGAAATTGCGTTCCCGATTCTAAATTATAAAGAAACTGAAATCATTTAAATAAATATTTGATTATAAACACATATATTAATTTCACTTCACTTCACAAGTTCGTACAACAAATTTCATTTTGAAAGATATACATAATCTAGTCAACAAAAATCATTATTAGTTGCTTAAAATCCATAATACCGGAATAAATATTCAAACACAAAACCACTGAACAACACACTGTCACGTGTTTTTGTTTTGAAACGGGATAAAATAATATTTTAGTTATATTTATTAAAAACAACGAAAAAACAAAGCATAATATAAGTACTTCGAAATTTCCAGTAAATTCTCAGTAATGTTTCAAAAATATATCTTTTCCACTTAGCTGAAATCCCGCCGCTACAAATCCCCGCTATACATCATTGTAGAGCAGTTTAATTTACAGCCGCCCGTTAAAGTTCTAAATCTGGTTGTGTTTAGGATACTGACAACTATTTTGTAGTGCGAGTTCTTTCGTGTTTGGATCAAGAAATGAAATGTTAAATACCGGTTTTTATTTCGGAAACTTCCATTGAGAAACACATTCATACTTGGTCTGATAGAAAGTAAATTTTAATTAGCAATATGGAAGAACTCGTTCCCCAGGAGTCTTTGTAAAAAGATTTTAGTAGGCGACCTTGACCAGCTAATAACAATCTAGCAGCGTCAGAAGTTGGCTCGTTAAATTAACTTTGTCCCGATTCAAGTGGGCCGTAACTTAAATTAAAATTAGGATTCCAATCGGGTTTTTCTAAGTCCTTCACTGTGTGTGTCCGCCCGTCATTTTTATGTACTCAACGAAAATTAACACTAAACAATGAAAAAATTATACAATTTGTCAACGCCGTGGCGAAGCAGTAGCGAAGCGCCACAGTTCGCGAGTTCGATACCCGCTCGGAGCAGATACAAACAGTATTGACCATACAGACATGAGTTTTGGTCTGAGCGTGTTTTTCCGTGACCTTGTGAATGTTTCGTGTCGGGGTGACACGTATCCCGTGTTGCTATTCTAATTGAGTGTGTAGCGTATATTTATATTTATTTATGTATTTAATACATCAATTCTCAATAAACGATCCCAAAAAATATCAATTTGAAATGAATATTTCACGGTTTGTAATACAGACGGCATAGTCTATGTGGACTTCAGTTTTATGTCCAGAGATAAATGAAAAATGTTCGAGTGATTATTTTTTACTTCTAAAAGTTATTTGTCTACCTCTAGGGAACAATACTTTTTGCGTCTAAAAAGTACTTTGTCTTTTTTATATTACGGACAACGCGTACGCAATTTAATATTGATCGGTTGAGTAGTAAATATTCGAAAACATAAAGGAAAATTAAATTCGCTTGCATAATATTGGTGAGGCCTGAATTAAATATATCACTATCGATCATCATTCCCTCTATAGAAAATTGCTATTTTGTATGAATATGCGCACGCATCAATTCTCATTTCAGCATTGTGTCTCATTAAGTGTCTCGGCTAAATGCTGATAAACGCAATTCAGGCCTAAAGATGCATTTAAATACAAAGATTTGAAGTGTACAGAAATAAACTATTGAAACCACACATTTATACCCTTTTGATATATTGGTTTCATAATGTGTGAATAGCTATCGGCGCTGCTCTACTCATTAGGCACGGTGCTCGCGTTAGCGGAGCGAGGCTAACTGTAAAAGTGCTATAAACTTTAGCGTTACAGCAAATTGTTTAATACATTTCCACATTATATATTTCTTGCATATAATAGTTGGTTAATCCCCACTATAGTACATTTTATGATTAGTATGAAAACATGAATCTTTATTACTATAATTTATAACATACAAACATTACGTTCACTTTGATCTTGAAACAAAAATATCGACGTACAAGAGATTTTATAATAAATATTTTATATTTTCATAGAACTGTTTATTCATTTTTATTTTATAAAAATGTGATACTGTTTTGATATAATTATAAGGTTATAAGATAACTGCAGAAACGTTAACCCAATCTAAATGAAACTTAGTAAGAAAACAGGTAACGAACTTTGTCTTAAAAAGTTAAATATTAAAATTAATTTTTAAAATGTTAATTCTTTAGTTTGATTCTTTTATTTAATATTTAATTCTTTAGTTTGATAGAATAACTGATAAGCTTTCAATATTAGATTACTTGGACTAAGACAGTGAGAAGTAAAACTTTCTTACTTGTAGACTAATTACAATCTTTAAGTGTTCCAGATCACATCAGGAACGCTGGTGGGACAGATTGTAGGGAGGGTGCAGACGCGATCAACAAGTGACACGCGGACTTATATGGGTAAAGAAGACTTCGTTGTGGCGATTTATATCAATATTTTACTTTACATAGTCTTCTTCGTCTTACCATTATTCCCGGTATTTTATTTTACCCAGGGTCTGCTTATTACTCTTATTCGGATTTGACGGGTTACTAGTTTTTCAGGAGTGATTGCCAACTGACCTCCACAATCGTAAGGACGAACCTGTAACTCCTTGGATAAGAGCAATTTACTTATCAAGAGTTAACGATTATTATCAGTTGTTATGTGATAACATCCGGGACCGACAGCTTAACGTACTCTCTGAGGCACGGTGGGGAGACCCACGGGCAAACGCCCAGACCGAGACAGAAATTTTAACAAACATCTGCCCGAGCGGGATTCGAACCCGCAACCGTCGAGACAGAAGGCAGACTCGCTACCCACAGCGCCACAACGGTGTCATTTTAGTTTACATAGTAATCTACACAAATATTATAAAGCTGTTTGAACGTGCGGCACGGAATTGGGTGGCATGGGGTGCGGCGGAGTTGAGTGGAGCGAATGGAGCGAAGTGGAGAGAAGTGAAGTGAACGGAACAAAATCAAATAAGTTTTCACTTTTGTCGGCCGTTTACATGACTAGCCATAAGATAGCTTATCTACATTTACGTAAACGTATAGTTATACAATGATTAATAAAGAGCTAAACTAAACGATACGAGTAATTCTTGTTTTGCGTTTCATCTCTTAATTGTGTTACGTCACTAAAATGTTTATACTGAATGCTAAAGTCCAGCTTATTTAAGGATTTAAAAAGGCATTAATTCTTTGAGTCGAATAAAATTAACTAGAATTTAATATTAATTACATAAATAAATAACGGTAAATACATATCTTGTTGTCTTAAAATATTATGCGACTGTACAATTTAACCACTGCGCTTCCTTTCTGCCACGTCCACATGTGCTACCATTTTTGAAATTATATAAAATTTTTAAATCACAATTGTTGAAAGCGATTACTGTAGCGTCTCAGTGTGCAAAATCCAATTAACTCCATCGCTACACTTTGCCACCTTAAAATATTATAGAAAAGTCTCTCTCATATATATAAAAACAGAAGTAATATGTATAATATATAATAAGGTATTTCATCTTAGCCATCCTAAGTCCAAGCTCAGTGAAGTTGTGCTTGTGTACTGATTGAGAAACTGTTTGAATGGAAAAGGATTGAAACGAAAGCGGCTTTCGAGATCTCCAATAAGCGGGTTCATAGACTAGTACTTCAGAGATATTATGAGGCTTTAGTACTTCAGTTAATATAAAAGTTAAGTTCTATCTACATATATAGATAGATTTTAGAATGAAATTTGATTCATATTCATTATTAATGATAAAATAATATTTAGAAATAAGACCTATATGACTAATAAAAATATGAGAATAAGTTTTTAATGGCGGCCGTTGAGCGGACAATGAAATCTTTTTGTGTTTCTAGCTTTATTATTTATTTATAAAAGGACGCTACTTAATCATAAGTTATATGTAAATAATTTATAAAACTGTTTACAAATAATAGAAAAATTCTGCGTGTCACTTAATACTGCCATAAGACAAACTAAAGATCGGGACAAATGAGGAAATATGATTAACAACTGTCCGCTGGCATCAAGGCCCAAGAAGACAGGACCTTGTCATAAGGAAGAAGTTTGTGACTTGATATAATATTCATTATATAAAAATTTTAATACATAAGGTTAAAAATAAGTAATATCATTTTCAATTCTAAAGTTACGACATTGTCTACAAGTTTGATTCAATGTTACAAGGAGATCAATTATAGGTCCTTTGATGAATAAAATTGGAAACCGATCTAGTTCAATTTCATAAACTCCCTCGTGTCTCGGTAACGTCGCTGAAGTTTTCAGCGACTAATGAAGTAAATAATATTCAATTAATTTCCATAATTATGTTTACATTTATTACATAAAGTAATTCTATCCCTAAAATACTTTTATAAATTTTGGTTTCTTACGACCGTCGGGATCAAGAGTCTCGAAGACGTTGTCATAGCCTATGAGCGATTGCAACACTCATTTGCAGGTGTCACATGCGCGTTGGCAAACTCGAAATATTGGTCCCATCTCCTTTGTCCAGTAATTTCAATAGCTACAGTACCCTCAAACCGAAACACAGTATATTGCTTTACGATAGAATTACAACTGCGCTATAGAAAGACCTGATGCTGCGGTGGTACCTACCTAGCCAGTCTCTCACAATGTATTTTATACTGAAACATTTTTTGAATTAAAGCATTCATTCATTCGTTATAACACAGTAAAACAGATACAAATTTGAAAATTGACTTTTAATCAACTCTGCCCAGCCGCCTTTCACCGTTCATTAGATTAGGAGCGCTGTCTCAATCCACTTCGTACACTGTACACGATAATTAAAATGACAAGGCACAGGACGTCCTTTTCTTAATGAAATATCGATTTTCCCATAACATTACAATATATATATATCTTGGTTATATACTTGTACACGCGGCTTCACACGCAACAACCACATTCTTTATGTTTTTGCCATACTTTTGCTTTTTACTTTATTAAATAAATTGATAATTTACTGGGTAAATGCCTGTATAACAGTCAAAAGTTATTAGTTAAAAGTTATTTTTACCGGCGTCGGGATGTGACGATCCCATCGCCCGCTGTTGGGATAACCTTTGTCACAGCAGAGATTATTCCACCAGTGCAGTCAGTCACACTGGTGGTAGGTCTTGTGTTGCAAGAGGCCGGCTAGGTAGGTACCACCGCAGTGTCAAATATTCTGCCGCCAAATAGTAATGCTTAGGCATTACTGTGTTCCGGTTAGAAGGTCACTGTACGCTAGTGAAATTACTGGGCAGGGGAGATTTATGAACCAATATCTCGAGGTTGGCAACGCTTGCGTGGCACCTACTAATGGTGCTGCAAGCGCTCATAGGCTAAGGCAACCACTTACCATCAGCTAGGCCGTATGCTTGTTTGCCAACTTTTAACATAAAAAAGAATAAAAAGTTATTATTTTATATTTATATAGGACGTCTGTTGTACAGTAGTAACATAAAATATACCTTTTAATATTAATTATATTGTATTGATTTGATTTAGAAACAGAATACAAGAGAAAAATGATTTACCATTTCGTGAAGCTCTTAAGGTAAGTGGGGTACCGCATGTTTTTTTCTGATTCAAAACCCGGTTTGGTTTATTAAATTGCTCCTCTTACGATGACAATACACATTAAGGCAATAAGTGTTACCGTGACATGGGTAGCGTTGGTCTGCTACTACAGCGTTAAATCGCTCATCCTTAGATAAAATAGAAAGTAATTATAATGTATCAATAAATGCTCTACAGTAAAGTAGACTCGTTGATAACATTTTACTTAGTATACTATTGTATGAAATAAAAGAAAGATTAACTTTTATAAAATACTAGCTCCCACCCGCGGCTTTGCCCACGTCAACGATTTTAATACAAACTTAGTCAGTTTAAGGATTTTTTAAACCAAGCAGTTTTTTTATATTAAAAGTTGGCAAACAAGCATACGGCCCAGCTGATGGTAAGTGGTTTTTTTTTTTTTTTTTTTTTTTAAGGTGGAGAAATCCTCATGGATACCCCGGAGCTGGGGCTGCCGGGGTTATGTGAGACTCTTACTCACTAAAACTCCACCAGGTTTCGTCTCTACGCCGGGCGACGGCCGGGGGCATTCGTGCCGTGCACTTGACCCCGTCTGACCGTCGCAGCGTTGTCTGCGTCGAGTAGGACGCAGACCCTCCTCGCCCTGTTAGGGCATGAGAGCGAGCAGAAACCCATAGGGCTCGCTCTCATCCTCGCGGGGGCCCTGTGCAATGCGGACGTCTGTCGCCCCAGCGACATTCGCCCACAGGCCACCCACTAGGGCAGCGTAGCCTGGTGCCACCACCTCCTACGCTGCCCCATCCTCCGGCGCCGCGACGCCTCCGCTAGGGGATCGTCAGTTCGCAGACGCTGGGCCTCTCTTTTTCTAGACATGACTGTCTCCGCAAAATCAGAGACAGCAGTCCACGACCTTCTGTCGCACAGCATAGCCCGGATGACTTCGGGCAATGACAGGTCCGTGCCAATTACTGCGACCAAGCGCAGTCGTTCCATCGTCCACGCAGGACACTCCGCCAGTGTGTGCTGGGCCGTGTCGTCCACCCCCCAGTCACACGACCGGCACACAGGGCTCGACTCTCTACACACGATGGTGTGTAGGTATTTATCGAAGCACCCGTGCCCCGACAAGATCTGCGTCAGGTGGTAGGTGGGCGAGCCCGACTTCCGCTCAACCCACCTCTTGAGCGACGGCTGAATGGCTTCGATGGTACGATGCCCAGCCGTCGGCTCGAGGAGTGCCTGCGACCACCTCGTCATCATAGAAGAGCTGCCCCTTCTTCTCCACCGCTCCAAGTCGGTGGGTCGATACCCCCTTCCCGCATTTCGCGACTCAACCCTTTTCCTATAGAGGAAAGTTGAGAGCTCCGCCTGGAGCTCCCACGGAGGGTACCCTGCCAATGCGCAGGCTGCCTCAAAAGAGATGGTGCGGTAGCCCCGGATTGCCCTGATAGCCATGACTCGCTGAGGGCGCCTCAGCAGAGCCTTATTACTGGCATTCAGGGCATCCAGCCACACCGGCGCACCATAGAGCGCCATGGAAGCCACCACGTTTGCGTATAAGCGCCGACAAGTCGACCCCGGTCCTCCGACGTTGGGGAGCAGACGAGCAAGACCCGCCGCGGTTCGAACCAGCTTTGGGCCCATCCGCCGAAAATGCTCCCCAAAACTCCACCGGCTGTCTATCGTTAGTCCCAGATATTTAATGTGAGACTCTACTCGGATCTCTACTCCCCCAACCGTGATGTTAGCGTTGGGAGGAGGTCTCCTGCGCGGCCCATGGAAACACACTGCGCTGGTTTTTTCCAGCGCAACGCTGAGACCCAGCTTTCTTATTCTGGCCACTACCTGAGCTGTACCAGCAGTGGCCAGAATCGACGCGTCTCTGTACGTCTCCCCGCGGGCTACAACTAATGTGTCATCGGCATAACACACTAGGTAGAGCCCGCGAAGGAGTGCACCTCTTAGCACTGAGTCATATCCAATGTTCCACAGGAGCGGACCGAGGACCGACCCCTGTGGAACTCCTCGCTCTACTGCATGCCTGATCAGGCGTCCCTCCCTGTTCTGGTATAGAACAACACGCTCCCGTAGGTAATCTGCAACTAGTCGCTGCAGATACCCGGGCACCCTGTGGAATTCTAGTCCTGCCAGGATGCACCGAAACGGGAGCGTGTTAAATGCGTTGGCTATATCCAACGAAACCGCCACGACTGAGCCACCCCTGGAGGTAGACTCGGCAGAGAGGGCCTTGACGCTCATGATCGCGTCGATTGTGGAACGACCCTCTCTGAAGCCAAACTGGCAATCCGATAGATTTGGACCCATAGTGCGCAGGTGTTCCGATATGCGGGAAGCCACTACCCGCTCGAAACACTTTCCCGCCTCGTCCAGCAACACTATGGGTCGGAAAGCCGACGGTGAGTCGTCTGACCGGCCATTCTTCCTAGCCAGAACAAGCCTGCCCTCTTTCCAGCATGCTGGGAACTGCCCTGTGCGGAGGCTGTTATCAAGGAGTGCCCTGTATGGCAGCTCCAACGCAGCCTCCAGCGCAAGCACCAGCACACGAGCGTGAACGCCATCTGGTCCCGGGGCAGTCTTCTTGCCACGCAGCCTCTCTATTAATGTGTGGAATTCCCGGTCTGACACTATCGGTGCCTCGGCACAGACCTCGTCAACAGCCACACTCCGGGCGGGTGGGGCCGTCTCCGACTCTTCGGCCGGAAAGAGCGTCGCCACAGTCCTCTCCAGCTGCTGAGGGTCCAGGGCTTCCGTGACGGGGACGCCGTGGTTGCGCAGGCGATTGCGAATCGCGCAATACGGTCGTCCCCATGGATCCCTACTGAGCCCCTCTAGCAGCTCCTCCCACGAGCGCCGCTTCGCTGCTCTAATGGCTGCCTGTAGGTCTTGCTTGGCAACCCTGTAAGCGTCGGCAAGCCTTCGCTCGTCCTCCATCGTCCGGACTCTTCTACGCCGATATCGCGCCACGGACTTCTTTGCCCGCTTGCAGGCGCCACGGAGTGCGGTGAGCTCCTGCGACCACCAATACATGGCCGTGTCTGGCGGAGGACGCCTGGCGCGAGGCATCGAGGCATCGCAGATACGTGCCAGTGCCTCGCGAAACCTCAGGGACCTCTCGCTCACGCCCAGCACTGTGGCCGAGTCAGCCTCCCAAGCCTGCACTACCGCGGCTTCAACAGCTACCTCGCGATTTAGGCGTGTTAGTGCCCATCGCGGGAACACTGGTGCTGTACCACTGCCGGAGACGGAGACGCCACTGATGGAGAAACGGATGTATTGATGATCCGAGAGCGTCTCCGTCTCCTCCAAGACACGCCAGTCCCGGACTCGTCTAGCCGTCGCAGGGGACGCGAAGGAGAGGTCCACGATGGACTCCCCCTGCGGACGGACGCAAGTCGGCGCTCTTCCTTGGTTGAGGAGGACCAAGTTGAGGGAGGCAGCCCAATCTTCCACTTCAATACCACGTGGGTCCGTCGCCGAGGATCCCCAGGTTGAGGACTTAGCGTTAAAGTCCCCGGCGACAACCACTTGTAGTGGCGCGGCACGTGTGATCGCACCGCCCAGCTCTAACAAAAATGCCTCGAACTCGGCGAGACTCTTGTTCGGGGAGAAGTACACGCTAATTAGGGCATACCCTCCCCACTCTGCGACGACGAAGCCGTCGCCTCGCTCACGCAGGACACAAGGAGTCGTCGAGGACCATGCATCGACCACGGCCACCAAGCCTGACAGGTCCGAGAACCAGTTGTGGCGTTCGGGAACCGTGTAGGGCTCAGACACTATCGCCACCCCCAATTGCCACTCCGCCATATGCTGTAGGAGGAGGTCCTGGGCAGCAGCGCAGTGATTGAGGTTCACCTGAATGACTGACCGGGCCGCGTTAGGCATCGTCGACAGTCATCGATTCTTCTCGGCGAGCCCGCTCAGCCACCGGAGCTGCCTTCGGCCCGGCAACCCCTTTCCTTCTCTGGCGTTTTGGTGGCGAGCACCCTTTGCCCCCCATTAAATGATTGGCTGGTTTGTTCGCCGCTGCACATGCTAAGCAATGCGGAACCTCCGAGCAAGTCGCCGCTTTGTGGCCGACCTTGCCGCAGCGATAGCAAGCGTCGCCGCGGTCTTCAGCAGCTGTGCAAGCCACCTTCGTGTGCCCCAGCTGCAGGCATTTGAAGCAGCGAAGGGGACGGGGCTCGAGCAGCTTTATCCGCACTGAGCTCCACCCGATCAGTAAGCGGCCTGTCGACAGTGCCTTTTCTGAAGACATTGGTACCTGGGCCCAAACAGACCCTATGCCTCCAGAGCCAATTTTTATTTTTCCCACCTTGATTTGGTCTGTAAAGCAGGCACCCTTAATGGCCAGCACCCTCTGAATCTCCTCCTCGGTGATGGAGTCGTCCAGACCAGTAAGCCGGATGTCCACCGACTTGTGTGGCCGGACGACTCTCATAGTCTCCGGGAGGGCCATCTTTATTCGGCCCGCCAGGAGGTCCGCCTTTTCTGCGCTCACAGCAGCTGGCATTTCCAGTAGTCGAGCGCCGGTCGCAGTGGTGCGGAACCTGAACCCACCTTCTATGCCTAATTCGGCCAAGTCTACTTGGGTCCGCACGTCCTTGAGGATATCCGCATAGTTTACCCTCTCGTCCTGCGGCGCAGCGATTATCACAGCCTGGGTGCGCGGTGGCTTGGCAGTTCGCTTTCTTTTGGTTTTGGGCTTTTGGGCCCTTTCCTTACTCGGCGGTGGTGGCTTCTTGGCCACCTTCTTCTTTCTGGCCACTAGAGTCCAACCGGTCTCTTTGCTGGCCTTTGGGGCTGAAGGGGCTGCCACCTGCGAGTTCTGGCTACCTTCTTTCGAGGGGCCCGCACCTTTTGTCTGAGGGACTTTTGCTCCCTTCCCACTTGTCCGCGGCTGTTGCTTTGCAAGTGTATTGGCCACTTTTGCGTCTGCAGCCAGTGGTGGACGCACACGTTCGGGTGGCAAATTCAGCCTCCCCTCCAAGGATTCGATACGAGCGTTAACCATATTGCCAATCTGCAGCATGGCCGCCCGCATCCATTCCTCCATGTCCAGAGGTCGACCCAGCGTCGTGCCCTGAGGCACTGCAGGAGCACCATCGGTCTCCATACGACTCGTCGGTTCGACGGCTGGCCCCGTGGTCGCCTTCATTTCCGTTCGGAGTTGCGCGATCTCCTTGCGCAGTTCCGCAACTTCCCCCTTGAGTCGCGCGTTCTCGGCTGAGACCCTTCGAGTCTCCTCAGATACGGTCAGTGAGGATAACTCTGCTGCCCGCTCTTTAATCTCCGCGACGCTTAGCTTGAAGGTCCTTAGGACCTGCCCTTTAAGGTTTCTGGACTTTGCCGCCGCCTCTGCAATCAACCCACACTCGACTTCGATAGCCTTGTTGAGTTCAGCCGCCGTTGCGCTGGTCATCGGCTGGTTAACTCCTGGACATTCGACCCGTTTCCCTTTTATTGCGGTCCGTGTATCGTAAACCCTCTTCTCTATACTGCTAACAGCCTCCTTAAATTCGGCGTCAGCTCTAGCTCTAGCGAGCTCCTGCTTCGCCTTAAGGAAGCCGACCCACTGCCCCGTAGTAGGAGGCCTTCCCCGGCCTCTTTTCTGTTTCGGGACTTCAACCTCAGTCTCTACACTGGTATCGGAGTCCCCGTCACACGTCCTCACCCCAGAACGAGATCGTTTGCGGGGTCTCCGCTCACCTCTCTGCGTAGCGTCCGAGTCGGTGGTGGTCTCCGACAAGAACGACTGCTCTAGAATTGCAGCATTGCTGCATCCTGCCGTTGGTGCGGTCTGGGCGGATACCGCCTCCGCACCTCCGGACCTACAGCCCCCCTGGCTCAGGCCACCCTTGCGGGCGACCGAATGGCGAAGTTTGTCCCCTCCAGATTCGGTGGGGCAGACGGGGCCCGTGGGCCCCGTGAGGGATTCTCCGGCTAGGCCGGTACCCTCCTGGAGTAGTTTATCGCTTATTAGACTTGCCATTGTATTTCTTGTTTCCTTTTTTAAAGGGTGAGGTCCCTCTCCGCTAATGACCGGATACCCTCCGGCCATTCATCCCATCGGCACGGGAGACCTTGGGATTGGGGTGATTTTTACCGAGGTTTTCTTCCTCCCCCCTAACCCCTGCCGGTCGTTGGCCGTCGTCAGCGACCATTCCGCAGAAGCGGACACTGACGCCGTTTCCAGGGTGCACCACGGGGAGGTGACCGGCTTGCACCCCTGATGGTAAGTGGTTGCCTTAGCCTATGAGCGCTTGCAGCACCATTAGTAGGTGCCACTCAAGCGTTGCCAACCTCGAGATATTGGTTCATAAATCTCCTCTGCCCAGTAATTTCAATAGCGTACAGTGCACTTCAAACCAGAACACAGTAATGCCTAAGCACTACTATTTGGCGGCAGAATATTTGACACTGCGGTTGTACATACCTAGCCGACCTCTTGCAACACAAGACCTATCACCAGTGTGACTGATTGCACTGGCGGAATAATCTCTACTGTGACAGAGGTTATCCCAACAGCGACAGACAGAGGTTATATACTATATCCTAAATATTACTAATTTTTTAATGTGAGAAGCTCTACAGAATGTCTACGAAATGACAATGCTGATCACATTGTTATTAATTATTGTACTTAAATATTATAGTTTTGTTTTCAAAATATTAAGAAACGTTCAATCTATTGATTTAAAATATTTCCAAGAGTAAGGTAAAAGTTTATTAATTAAATTTTAGTTTTTCTTTGTATTATGTAAAAATATGTTATTTTTCTTTGCTTTTGATAAAGAAAACGCCGCCTCGTAAAGATTTGCATGTCATTTGTCCCGGTATGGAGCTTGACTTAAGACTGTATTAAATGACACCCCGGACTTGCATGTTATGATATCATTCTGTAAAGTAAAATGAACTTTATTATTTACGCTATGTTCTTTAACATAAATTACACTACACAGATATTCTGAAACTTGGATTTAGTTTAACAAGAACGAACATTTGTCAGGTAGATCATATAAAATACAGATTACGTAGCATTTGAAAACCGTATTTAAAACTAATTTTAAATACAAACACGGCTCCAACCCACAACCCCGAACCGTAATCGTAAATGTTTACACAAATTCAAACCCAAAATCAAATCCAAACCGTAAATGAAAATGGCGCTGTGTCGAGTTCAAAGGGAACGAACAATGTGCATGCTTTTACGGTATTTTTGTCAAATATCTTTTCCTTGCCAGAAACACGTAAAGCTCCGGGCTTAAGAGGGCTCAGTCGAGACTTTTTTTATAAAAATATCCGGGAAAGACGACAATTTGAATACCTGTTTTAACCCTTTAACGGGAATATACCATAGCTATCCTAATGGGATTGGATATTCTGCCACAATTTTATGGGATCTTAGTTAGTTTTATTATTACAGTTTAAAAAAAACCTGTGTTTATGGCCATGATGTTTTTGTATAGTTAAAACACATTTTAAAGTCATGTATTTATTATTTACCTAAGTTTGTGGATTATATCCACTTACGTAAATAATTAATAAATAGTAGGTTGAGACAAGCATATTCTATTAGTATGGTTAGGTGAAATTTATCAGTGTTATTTTGAGAAATCCTCAAGGTGTCCTAGTTTAAAACTGAAACGTGAAAAAATTATTGTTAAATATGCATTACGTGTCCCACCAATTTATCATAGAAAGGGTCGGACAACATCGTGGTATATAATACTGTGTAGCGTAAAACTTCGCATTTCCTTTTCCTTTTGATCGCGCGCTACGCGTCCGGAGCAAAGTTAGGATTCGCCCTCCATCAGCTACTTCCGTAATTCGAGTTCCAATTCTATATACGTTGTTTATTTTATTATTGTTACAGTAACTAATATTATGAATCAACTATTATTATTTTTTTATGTAATGATGTTGCCAACCTTCAAGGATAGAAAGAAATGCAATAAATAAACACCACAGTTTACATTAATTGAACAGATTTTTACGATAGACTCAATTTTGAATGTTTAAAATATGAAAACTCATTTTTTTTTAAGTTTCTATAGATTTTGAATAAATAATTCATGTTATCGACTTATTTTCCAGAGTACATTTACTACTTAATAGCTGAAATATTCGTTAATGTTTCATTTTCATAATCTAATACCATTAAACGAGTAATTCACCGGCGTCGGGATGTGACGACCCCATCGCCCGCTGTTGGGATAACCTCTGTCACAGCAGAGATTATTCCACCAGTGCAATCAGTCACACTGGTGGTAGGTCTTTTGTTGCAAGAGGCCGGCTAGGTAGGTACCACCGCAGTGTCCAATATTCTGCCGCCAAATAGTAGTGCTTAGGCATTACTGTGTTCCGGTTTGAAGGGCATTGTACGCTAGTGAAATAACTGGGCGGACGAGATTTAAGAACTAATATCTCGAGGTTGGCAACGCGCGAGTGGCACCTACTAATGGTGCTGCAAGCGCTCATAGGCTGCGGCAGCCACTTACCTTCAGGTGGGCCGTATGCTTGTTTGCCAACTTCTAACATAAAAAAAAAAAAAAACTTGTATTGTATATACAACCACGCCTGTGGTTTTATCAGTATTCATTTTGTATCAAACTGAGTTAAGGATAGCCATAAGCCTTTGTCAATTTGATACAAGGAGGTTAACATTATGAACAACTTATTGTAACCAACAATGCTTTTAATCTCTTTACTAGGTAACACAATAAATTGCACAGCACTGTAACTACCATGTCGGATTTCAACGATTCATCCTTTTATATACGGTACGATAATAATTTTCCGTATGGTGAAATATTGAAGTAACCATCATTGTGACGCTTCGATGGAATGACATCTTTTCAAATATTGTCTTTCTAATCCAACGTATTAAATAAGTTCTATACTTCGTCATGCGCCAACATATATATTATTTTTTTAAACCTATTATTTTTTCCCCTTTTATTATAGCCTCACATTTTAAAAATATGATCTCATGAACAAGATTTTAAAATAATAAAATCTCTTTATTCGTAAAATAAAACTTCTTAATTGTCAGCGAGCAGCCGCAGCGTGTCACGAGGAGTTGTCAGCTATCAGATCTCGTTGGCGGAAAGTTAATGATGATGAATGTACAGTTTCATCATGTTTTTTTAACAGACGATATAAAAATGTTTTTTCAACAGACGATATAAAAATTATTAAATTTTTTAATTAAATGTGAAACCTTACTGTGTGCTGTGCACAGTGATCGATTACAGATATATTTCGGCATTTTGTCTTTATTAGCGTTCAGTAGCGAAATGGCAAAAACAGAACCCTTATAATTTCGTCATGTCCCTCTATCCGTCATTATGTTATTCGTATCTAAATGTAGGATAGTGAAAGTGTGAACCGAACGTAGTGATGGATGCTTGAAATGAAACATAATATGTGAGTGAAAGGGAACGAGAGTAAGAAAGATAGATAAAAAAGGACACAAATATAATTTTCAAAAACATGATTTACCAAAAAAAAATACTGACCAAAGCACGATCATCAACGTAATCTTGATAATAACCAGAGATCATAAGTACGATCAGAAGTATTTGTCATATCTAAGAATGAATATCTATTGGCCATTGGTACAATTGCGGGTTATCATTCTCGTCGGTGGCATTAAGTTCTACACCAAAATGTTTAGATCCAAAGTTATAGAGGATTTAATTTCCAACCAAAAATGTTGGTATAAGTTCTGTGCGACTAATGGTTTGCCCAATAGAGCGTGAAAATAATTTGCACCTTTTTTTCAAGTTGGCGGCTGACCAACAAGGTTTGCGACTGCACAAACTCAGACAACACTTAGCTTCGTAGTATCATCCTTGACATACAAATATAAAATTGCATCCTCTGACTTTTGCACTAAAACTTGCCTAAAAATATGTAACATTTCAATGGACTGTGAACTTTTGAGTCGTGTAAGATAAGTGTCGGATAATCAGCTAGCCACGACGCTAGGCACGTGGACAAGTAATATACAAAAGAAATATTTTGTTGTAAGAATAATTAATCAGGCATAAAAAATTGTATCCCGTGGGATCATGCATTGTCTGCATAAATTATTTTTTGTGTCAAGTGTACTTTCTTACAGTGCTGAGGAAAACAACTTAACATCCATACGACAACTTCACTAAAGACTTACGTTGTTACATATTCGTATAAAGTCTATTGTGTCAGGCAGGATGATGTATCACAATAAACGTTATCATTTATAAGATCTCAAAACAGCTCTGTGTGTTGTCAAGTCGACAGTGTACCGCAGCTGGGCGACTCTCACGGAGACATACGTTTTCTGGTACCGAGCTGGGCTCTAATAAATATATTCCGAATTCATTTACAAAATAATATTTTTTTCTCAATATAATGTATACAACGACCAATTCTGAAAACTTATTACAAGGAAATGCTATATAATCTAAACTAATCAACTAATAATGTACTACTTCATTTAATATACTATTTGCTTTTGAATTTTGTTTCTACGTCACATATTAAACTTGGAGAAAGAGTAGAATGTTAACATAAGAAGTTTCTTCAGAACTCCGCAGATAGCAATTAATCTCTGAACATTTTTTTTAGTATAAATAGTAATGTGGATGGGAAATTGACGGATATTGATCGTTTGAAATTTTGCAGTGCATGCCTACGGTGTTATTACATTTTAGTCCCAACCACTCATTCTGCGGCGCTTCCCTATTGTAAACACTGACTTCCCGGTATCCTTTTTAATTGTAAATATTTTTCTTATACCAAATTAGAATTGATCGTATCTCAGAAGCTTGATCAGAAGAATGCCTACGTCACACAAAGAACCCTCCAAGTGTCAGGTATCTACGATCAGCGGTTTAGACTGTGCGTTGATCCGTCAGTCATTCAGGCCAAAGCCTTTTATATGTATAGAATTATAGATAATATGCAAAGATTCAGGGATACGACTAGATGCAGTGGACGTACAGCTCACTGTGAATGTTGTTTCATTATACTTTTGTAATTTTAACATCTTTTATATATGATATATAAAACATACATCTTTTATATATGCTAAAAATGAACATAATAATGTATTCGATTTAAAACATCACAATGTATGCTCGGTTGTTTCCTTGTCGAATTAATAACCCATATCAGGAAAACAGCCTTATCCCTAAATCTCCTATATCTGAGGGTTAATGTAATCCCGGCAAATGTGGGGCTTCAAAGGTTGATAGGAGTAGCTCTTGTATAAATTCAGATAAGATACACATCGAAGAGTAGTAATACTGGGCAAGAGTTTTGAATATAAATTGTAATAATATTTATCTATGGAATTATTTGTAAATATTAATTACTTACATAGTTATGTGCTCAGTATCCCAAGACCACATTGATTTAAGACTCAAATAAATTCTTTAAGCATGCCATTTAAG
Organism: Hestina assimilis; assembly: GCA_023373885.1. Taxonomy (NCBI): domain Eukaryota; kingdom Metazoa; phylum Arthropoda; class Insecta; order Lepidoptera; family Nymphalidae; genus Hestina; species Hestina assimilis. Next base: position 136,820 of record CM041748.1, on the reverse strand, counting down.
CTTTTTATATTCTGTCTGTGGTAATTTTTATCATGAAAAAGAATGGAGTTTTTTCCTGAATGTAACGAATACGAAGTCCTCAAATATTTTGCATACTTCACTGAAACAAATAATTTCAGGTAAAGATATAGTCGTATCTTTATTACCTCCTAGTGAGTGCCGCGACGACTTCCGCGGAGACGGAGCGACAAATAGGGTTATTTTCAGAGCATTACTACAGAGTTTGGGCGTTGCGATAAAAGAGGCTTGACTTTTTATATTTCGTTTTATAGTCATGATGCAGACTGTTACCATTGCTGTCGGTAAATCCTTTTAGTGTTAACCTTCCTGAAATATATTATACAAGCAGAGTCATTTGTCGTAAAGTAACTTACGTAATATAATGTCGGAATGTCTATTAGTTTCAAAGAAGACACTCATTTTTTTATTTCATGACGGTTGACAAACAAGCAGTCTGCACAGCCTATAAACGCTTGTGATACTAGAAGAAATGCGCGTTGCCAACTAAAGGGACAGGAGGAAAGGGAAGACAACGGAAAAGGGAAGGGTACATTATTAGCCGCGACTTCGCTCATCATCCCTGGTGGTGTACAATAATTTTATTATAAGTACGTATATGAATTTTTAAATTAGAGGTGGTTTGTTCACGTAATTTTTAAATAATTATTATCATTCAAGTGCGTTGTGGACCACGCACAGTCAAAACTAAAGGCAGCTTGATGATGAAGGGTCTTAAGGACTTATCTAAATCGACCGCAAAATAAGTTGATAAATTCATAGTAATTAATAAAAGTAATATGAAAAACAAAGTTATGGGAACGACTTATACATCTCTAAAGTTTGTTGACCTCTCTTCTTCAAACCATTTGGTTGTGGATGAAATTTCATTTGGTGTTCTACAAGCTCAAATTTTTCCAAGAGTTAGCGGGGGACACAATTTTCATGACTTTAGGAGCTAATATCTCAATAACTACTGACGTAATGAAAAAAGTCAAAATCATACCTCCTCTTTATCATTTTGAAAGACCTATCAAAAGATATCTCACACGTCGCCATAGACTGGATTTTTTTTCCACTCCCAGTTACATCCCCACTCCCAGTTACCAGGTATATGGATCGCTACTCTTAATTTTTATATATTTTAAGATTTAATTACAAAATCGTGTAGCGGTTCATAGAATACACCTATTTACTGAATTTCGTGTAGATAGCGCCAATAGTGCCCAAGTAAAATGAATGTGACATACGGACGGACGGGCAGAAAGATAGACGGACAGACGGACGTACGGACGGATGGACAGATGGATATGACGAAATTATAAGGGTTCCGTTTTTGCCATTTGGCTACGGAAGCCTAAAAGAGGTGAATGAACTATAAATATTCCAATGAGAAAGGTATTTCTTTTCTGTTACAAACTAATAGAATTGTGACGAAAGTTACATAACATGACTGTGTGCATTAAAGCATAAAACGAATATCTCAAGTAAAATATATATGTCAAAGGTTCAACATCTTATAAAAGTGTTTCTTTCGTGTTTTTTACACTTCGTCAAAATCTGTATTGTTTGTCCTATTTACTTCACTCTCAATAGTTTGAAATTTCTGATAAAATATACAGATATATTCATATATATTTGATTTACTTATTTATATACTCTTATATCATTTGAATATACTCTTATAGCATTTTAGGAGGAAGAATACGATACTCCCAGCCAGGCGGGGGACATTGGCGGGCCGCCGACGCGATATAGAAGGTGTATAGTTTATATTATGTTCATTCCCTTTAAAAGCTCGAAGCTGAGTGTGGTTCGGGAGTGTCGTAATCTTTAGTGGTGCATTATGCTGCAGATGTCGCTACAAATAAATGAATAATTTTGATGTTATTTAGATAATATGATGTTTTTGTCATGAAAAAGCCGACATGTAGGAACAGTATCCGTACACTTGCGCTGTGTTTTAGAAATATAGGTATATATAAGTTCTAGTAGTAGTAGAGCCATGCTGCTCTCAGCACAAATGGGCGGACTCGTCCGAGATAGTACTATACAGAACATCGGCATACAGTAACAATACTGTTGTATTTAGTGCGATCATTGAGAGGCTGGAGACTTAATCTAGAGGGGATAGGCCCCCTTTTAACCCTTCTCATTCCTTCCTTCCTATCCAGCGCGCATGTGACACTTCAAGTATCACAAGCGTTTGCAGGTTGCGGTGACTGCTTACCATCAGTCCAACCGTTTGTCAACCGTAACGTCATTAAAAGTATAGGATAATAACTTCTGGTCATCATTAAAATAAGAATAAATATATATTTTTTGTTAGTCGTTTTCAGTTGTGTTAAGTGGACAAAGATTACAAGTTACCAGTGTCATGTATAACGGAGAAATAATAGGTGTATGATAACAGTGAACACCAACAATGCCAGTGACTAATTGAATAAGGAACATGTACCTGATTATTTCTTCACAAGAAAGATGAAGAGCTATTTCCTACGATTTGGATGATTTTGAAGGAAGGAAAAAGTATTATGAAAATATTAATTCACTCGTAAATTCAGTCTTCGTATCGTTTGAACAAACTTTTATTATTCACATCAGATTATTACGCAAGAAAGTAATGAAAGTCATTAAAGAGCTTTTGATTGTATTCTCGGAAACTTTCAAAGTAAGAAGCAATCATGGTTTTGTTTTGGAGGGAAACGGATCGAATAGGTAGGACCTTCTGCGGCAAATCTTATTTGAATTAACTTTTATAAGTATTTTAAGTTCTACAGTGATATCTTCTTAGTATTTCAAAAGTTAAAGTGGAAAAAAAAAAAATTAATTGATAGTAGTTTTGATTTTAATCGGTCTTTGTGCTTTTATGAATAAGCAATCATATTTGCATCCAAAGAATATTAAAATTAGTTAATGTACAGCGCATGCGTGAGTATATTTGTATAGAAGGAAATAAGGTATATTGATAAAATGAACTTCATGAGTCTTGATACATTGTTGATCAATAAGCGACAAAACTTGCGCTGCGTGAGGTGGTGAGGTGGCCAGTAATGTTGTGTCAAGATGCGTCTTTTGTTTCTCTGCCGTAACTACTATATACTATACGCTATAACGCTTCCATTTATTTTTTTACTAGCTTCGCTCGCGGCTCGACTCGCGTGGTGTACCGATTTTTCTCCATTGCACGGATCCCTAATTCGTTTTCTTAAATAAACTCTAAGTGACTCCTTGTAACATCAGCTATCTGCCAGTGAAAATCCCGTTCAAATCGGTCAAGCCGTTTCAGAGATTACCCGGAACAAACAGCCAGACAAACAAAAAAAATTAAAAACAGATTTTTAATGTATATACTTTCTAATCCATTTAGTGAAAAGCCCTTATTTTTTTATTTATTTGTAAAGATGATATTTATGTACATTTAGCTCAACGGTAAAAAAAAGATACGATTTAAGGCTTAACTGATACTTTGTTAACGAGCAACTCCTACAACGGACATACAATGGTAATCATTTTTAAAGTCGACACAATTAGTAGCCAGTGTATTCATTAAATATATTTATTCTATACAAGTATGCAACAAGATGAGCACGTATCAACACCTAACGAGTATGCATTGCTTAGTTCCCTCACACGACAGTGGAATGCGTAATGAGCTCTGATTTGAATTTAATACTATGCTTACGGAATATCGTGCTGCAAACAGAAACGGAGAGAGAGAGAAAGAGAGATACTAAATGCAAATTCGGATTAAGATATATAATTATGTAAGTAACGTATATACTTTTATAATTTGCATTTAGTGAATGCAATTCAATTTTATATTACAAACAGACACTTCAATTTCATTTATATATTTTATAGATAAATTATTATTGAAATTGTGATAAACTAAAACTATTCTCAACAATCGGGAAACATTACAAACACTGTAAAAATGTACTACATATAATGACTAAATGTGTCCGGAACTAGGCCGAAAGGTTAGAATTTATGTTAATGTATAATATGAGCCCATCATTGGTGTATGAAACAGTATTCTTGCCTTCCCCGACATCCGGGAGGCAAGAAGACTATATGGAGTTAGATGATATTAGATAAAGAATTGATTAACATTTTTATTTTATATTTTTAAGGGTGACATAACCACTTGTAATGAAACGACTTATTATATTATTGCTGAACAATGATGTGATTTGTTTTTATTAAAATAATAATTTATCATGAGTCGCTCACTCGGGCGAATGTATCGCTATAACAATTAATATTCTTAATGCAGAGGTCCAAGGCAGTTAGATTTACTCGACATATTCACAGCTAATTTTTGTTTTTTTTAAAGAATATTAGCAATGCTTTTTCAAGGCATTACTAATATTCCTATTTCCCCTCCAAATAAGCTCGAAGCTTGCGCTAGGAGTGGCTACGACAATAGCGCAAGGGTCAGATCGAACCCTCGACTCTCACGTTAACGGAGCTAAATCGGCCCTTCTACCGTTGAGCTATTGAGGCTTCAAGGGCTTAGTATTGAGGGTTTAGTAGTGAACATGACAGAAAACACAGAACGTAACTCAGAAACACACTCAAAGTTCAGACGAATTGATAACCGTCTCCTCTTTGAAGTCTGTTATAGAGAATAACACTGCATTTTGATCAAATGTATCAATTTATCTGTTTCTTAGATTTCATAGAATATATTTGTATAGTAATCCAGTATTCCTTTTCATCTTTATATAAAACGAATACATAAAATATGAAAGTCGAGCGTCCTTACGTAAACTTGTTCCGCTTTTTGAGTTAGTAGCGTTGACGTTTCGTTAATAAAATACTTTTAAATAAAAATAATGCCTGTTTGGCAAGAATTGGATAAAAACTAATAAAGAAAGAAATAAAAAATTTCAAACAGAGCATTCATGGCTAATCTAATTTATATTATGACTTGTGGTCGCATGTCTAGGAATAATAAATAGCCTATTGTCTGTTAAACGGTTAACTGAAAGTGTACTAAAGCCTTGTATATTTTATAATATACTTAATACGAGCGTCTGCGTGCACGCGACCGACGAGCCTACAAATAAATCAATACATTTGGTTTCAATACATGCTATTTCATTTTGACCTTATAACTTAATAATAATATGTACACGACGACCGTTGCGGCGTGCTGGTAACCAGCCTGCTTTGAGCCTCGACACTCGCAGGTCCGATTCCTGCTCAGGCCAGATGTTTGTTATATACTTATATTATATTTTTGTTTCGGTCTGGGCGTTTGCCTTTGTGGGTGCTCACCGTGCCTCGGAGAGCACTTTAAGCGGTCGCTCCCTGTTGTTATCATAACATCTGATAATAATCGTTAACTCTTGATAGGTTATTTGCTCTTATCCAATGAGTTCGCCCTTAGGGCTGCAGAAGTAACATGGCAATCGCTCTGTGTAAACTCTAGTAGCCTGTTAAATCAGGATAAGAGTAAAAAACCACCCTGACCTGGGTAAAATACTGAGAATAAATCTTCGTTATTGTGTATGTTTCCGGACCCCCGACATAAGATATACTTATCCTAATGGAGCCTTTAAGTATGTAGCGTTTATTTATTATTTATTTTTAATGCTAGGAAGGAGAAGAACTGAGTAATATAACAGGTTTCTCTTTGTAAAATGTTACAGCGGCAGCGTGGCCTGTGTGGATTTACGAGTATTAGTCTTGAGTCTAGACAATGTATTACCTACCCGATTGATCCGGTGGCACACGGGCTTTACTCCATTTTGTTTTGAAGAAGTAGATGTACATAACTGTATTATAAAATGAAATCATCATTTTTAGCTTTGACATTTTTCTCGATTCAAATACTCAATATCACTACCTATTCATTTTTGTTGTGTTATGATTATGATAATGTAAAACACGCGGACCGGAAAAAATGGACCGATATGGTCAATAGAAATATTTGCTCCGAGCGAGAATCGACCTGTGGCGCTTGATGCAGTTTTGCTACCGCTACGCAACACGGTCATTTATTTATTTATTTATTTTTTTTAACTTTTATTTCTATTCATTGTTCATTACTAACTCGCTACAAACCTAAATATTGATCATATTCAATAGACTCAAAAAGTATTCAGCGTGATCATATTATCAATATTCATTACAACGGCCTACATCACAATGAACTCCGACATAGAATCCACCAATATCCATTACCCTCGTTACATACGACACCCTCACTGGACTTCATTTTAGATAATTACATTAGTCATAGAATAAAAGCTGCCGTCAGACCGTGTGTTCGTTCATTGTAACCGACTTTAAGGAAAGAAGGAGTCCCACCTTAAAAAGAAAAAAAATACCTTACAATAGGGCCTCCAAATTGATAAATAATAATCTATGATATATTACCTCAGGAATCCGACATTTATAACCCACATATATTTAAAAAATCTTTTTTAAGGCCTACCTCAAAACTAGTATCAAGGCGTTTGTCCTTGTAGGCCTCTCACCCCTTCACCGTCTGATAATTATAATTGGTAAGTCATTGGCTCTTATCCATTGAGTTATTGGTTCTCCCTTATGGTTGCGGTGGTCAGGTGGCTGTCGGTCTAAGTATAAGCAGACTCCTGGCTAAATACCGGGAATAATGCTAGGAAGAAGGAGAAATAACGTATAAAGTATACGAATTCCTACTTTCATTAAATGAAGAATATCACACAATTCGATTTATTGTAGTCGCAGTCCCCTATATAATGTTGTACCTACAATGATATCTTTAATAGTACTTTGAACCAGTCTCGCAGTGATTTATTCTTCTATCGAGACATTAGAATATGACCACCAATAGCACTCTTCGCCTTTCATCTTTATGGACGCTAATAAAGCGCCCGTCAAAGGTTAAAAGGCCAAGAAATTTTCTAATACGTCCTTCCTAATTCTTTTTGTAAAAAAAGCGCAACACACTCAACGGATTAGGATATTTATATCCTGTGTCGAGGGTCCGGAAACACACAAAGACAAGGTCACATCTGGTCTGAGCGCACTCGCGACCTGTGGCGCTTAAGGTGGGTACGCTACCGATACGCTACAACGTTGTCATATGTTCATAATAAATTATTGTCACGATCAGAAATTAATGGATAAACAATTGCTTTAACAGCGAGTAAGTTCAACTCCGAATTGTGACGTACGTGGTAAAACTATGGACGTATATTATAATGGAGTGTGTTCGTAATGAATCGTTACGTTATGAAGTATTTATGGCACATAATATTCTTATAGAGGTAGGACTAGTGTCCAAGGTCATCCCTTAACGGATGAAATAAGGCATTGTTAGATTGGGCTTTAAGAAAGATATATTTTTTCATTTGAATTGTGGCTGTATAGAGCGACATAATTGCTTTTAAGTGATTAAGCTCTTCAAATAAAGAATAAAAAACATGACAATTTTTATTCTACGTTGTTACGGAACCCATTATATGTGAGTCCGACACTTCTTTACGTGACCTTACAAAGCTTGCCGGGTGCAGCTGTTCCATTATTATTAATTACTATTTGTAAAAATTGAACACTGCAAGGTCTGCACAACGTAACAAAACTAAATATTTCTATGTTGCATAATTCATTACGAGCTATTTATATATCCCGTGTCTACGCACACGTAATTGCTGCCAGACCACCTTTGTTTACGTTCCCGTGTATCGCGAGACCATAAACATTACTCTAGTATCAGGTATTTGTTCAATTAAGATTTTATTGATGTTTTACGTTCGACCTCAATACTCCAACAAGATGTGAGGCCGCGTCATACTGGCCATTTCGTTTGCGCGTTGACGAGATATTTTTTAAGAATAATTTTGAACTGAATGGAATTAATTTATTTTTTTTATTAATGTGTTATACGTGGGAGTCGCCGCGCTGACTGACGCGCGCGGACTGACCGCCGCGCATTGAATTTAATAAATAGATCTCTAGATCTAACCAGTTTTCAAATGATCGTTACCTCTTTAGAGATAGTTGATTTTTTGTTGAAGAATCGTGATTTGCGATGCCGAGGGCAAATGCACCTAGCATTATTGCCACCATTCCACGTGGGCCTGATTTATATACTTATAGTTATTTGTAAATATAGTTAGTTTTAAATTGTAAATATATAATCATATTTCTATTCAATAAATGTAAAGGAATTATAATTCCTTAAAACGAAATTGTATCGTGTATATACGTATAATAAAAAATAATTATGTTATTCCACTGTATTTAACATAATTATGGTAGCGGAGTGTGAATAGTATTTTACTGAGAACAGAAACATACATAGTGGACTTGAGAATTAACAGTTGCTATTAATAATTGGTCGAAGCGGCGCTTCGGCGTCTCGTGGCCGATTAGTGTAAGTGTATTAAAGAAGATACCTCGACAGAAACTTACAGATAATACAGGTGTCTGTTTCATTTAGGTATATAACGAATAAAAAATGCGCTTGGTTAACATGTCTATAACTTTAGCCGACTTTTAAAGTAATAGGCTTACGATTATGTAGTGATTATGAGTAAATGTATTTTTGCTTGTATATTACGTGATATGTTTTTTAGCGATTTCAATGATGAAAGATGTTGAAAACTTCATAAAAGATTACATTGGTTTGATTAAGAAATGGTATGTAGTTAAGTTCTGCTGCAGGCTGAACTTTGTTTTTCAAAGGCTGTTAGGGAAAACATTTTGATGTAGCATAGTTATTTTTTTGCCGACGAATTCATATTTATCATGTTTGTTAAATATATTTTGTCAGTCACAGGCCGACTCCAAGACCGCATTTTTACATGGCTTTTTGTTCAGATGATAATCTCCAACGAAGGCAACGTTGATAATGATCTCTTTACAACACCCGATATAAATATATATATAATTTTATCAGTGTAAATTAATTTTCGCCAAATTAAAAACCTATAAAATCTGGTTAACTTATTACTGGATTACTTTTTCGACATAAACAATGTCATATCTTGTCCAGTGAATAAAAACTTATAGCTGTAACTCGAACAAGTCGACTCTGCTTAGAACTAAGAGGAAAACATACATAACAATGTTTTTAAGATCCGTCAGATTTACAATAAGTGGTAAAACTGTCGACTTTGCCAAAGCGGCGAAGGAAACGAAATTGCATTATTACTTATATCCTTGTTATTTTATAATCCTAATTTCAACTAAACAATCTGCCAAATTTCATAGAGCCTTTATATGTAGATAAGATCAGGCTTCAATGAGCGTATAGTCTTACAGATAAAGCAAACTTCCTACGCCACAGTTTTGATACTTGATAGCTTTACTTCGTCACATACTCTCAGAATACAATAAAGAACATACTGTGACCTGAAATCTTATCTAATGGATGGTTTTCGTTAATGGCTCCTGAATCATTACATACGATATCAAGTAACACGCTAATGGAGCCGATATGATTTAGTAAATAAATAATTAGCAGTCAAGTGCGTTGTGGACCACGCACAGTTGAAACTAAAGGGTTCCGCAGCTTGGTTATGAAGAATGTTAAGGGCTTTAAAAATAAAAACGAATAAAAATCGACCGCAAAAATAAGTTGGTAATTTCATAGTAATTATTAAAAGTAATATGAAAAACAAAGTTACGGGAATAACTAATATATCTTTTAAATTTGTAAACCTATCTTCTTCAAACCATATGTGGTTGAAATTTCATTTGATGTTCTACAACCTCAAATTTTTGTAGAATTTAAAATCCTATAGTTCAAAAGTTAGAGGGGACACAATTTTTATGACTTTAGGAGCTAATATCTCAACAACTACTGACTTAATAAAAAAGTCAAAATCAAACCTCCTTATCATTTTGAAAGACCTTTCCAAAGATATCTCACACATTGTCATACGTTGAAATTTTTTTTTTCAATCTTCAGTTGCATGTATGGACTGCTACCCTTAATTCTTATATATTTTAAGATTTTATTACAAAATCGTTGTGCGGTTTATAGAATACACCTATCCGTCTCCGAGTAAAATGACTGTGACATACGGACGGACGGACATTTTTTTCCATTCCGTTTTTGCCATTTGGCTACGGAACCCTAATAAAACGAGATATTTACCAATAACCGCAAACCCATCCGAGTTTTCAAATCGATTGTTTTTTTTTTCTATCAATATCATTTGTAATTAATAAAAATTATACAACTTTTAGACCTGATAAGTTTGTTCGGTTAAAAAAAGTTTTTGAGGAAGGTTAGAAGGGCAATCTGTCGCTACGAGCCCTAGGAGCGAAACATTAACCATTAACGTCAATCAATCTGGTAAATTATAGGCAAATCCGCTGCAAAGATGTATAAAATAGGTATGCGTTGTCTTAATTAAATGTGTGCGAGGCTGCCTTCATAAGTTTGTTCACTGATATAATATTTGCGCTTAAATAGAAATCAGCGTTGCTACAATCGTTGGTTACAGAAATTGTGTTTGCGAAACGACCTCACCTTTTATAAAGTCTGATTGAAACTTAAAATTTTACCAAGGGCTTATGAGAACAGACCTTGAAGTATTTATAAAATAAATAAAAATGTACAAATGTGAATGAAGCCATGAATAATATGCAATCAGCAACCGGTATCAGCAATATCTTATTAATTGCTCTGTTCTAATACCATGGTTTCGCAATTAAAATCAAATTTAAAATAGCCTATTCTACGCTTATAATATTTATCAAGTCGTTAAGTAGCATTATGAAAAGCTGACCCGCGATACACTTTACGACACGTGTGGAATCATTTAATGTTTCTATAAAACGACGGTCGCTTCAACATAAACTGAGATTAGTATATAATATTATTATATGCTTTGCTTCCATATTTTTCATTTTCTCTGTTTAAATAATCACCCTTGTTGCTGCTCTTCTAAAAATTAAGAACATGACATTTAATTTGTTTGGTACGGACAATTTAATGATATAATTTTATAACTGCTTTAAATTATTTAAATAACGCTTTTATATATAAAAAATGAATTAATCAATATGCTATTGTAATTATGAAGTTGTTCCTCCTAACATAATATTATTTACCCGCCCGCGCCATTGCGATTTTAATGATCGTCTTGTTACGTTTATTGTACAGTGGTTTGATGCTTCAAAGTTTCAGTATTTTGTTTTTGGTACTAAGAAAAAAATACCTTGAAATAATATAAACTAGACACTGAAATGTATAAATTAGGTTTTCTTTTTATTACATGAGATTGGCAAACAAGCATACTTTTCGCCTGATGGTAAGCAGTCACCACAACCTATGAACGCTTGCGACACTTAAAGTATCACAAGCGCGTTACCAACGCAAGGTATAGGAAGGAAGGAATGAGAAAGAAAATGAAGGGAAGAGAGAGGTGGGAGATTGGGCCTCCGGCGCTCTCACTCATCGCACGAAACACGTTACCTACTGATTTCTGTGAGAGAGAATCTCTTACTTTACGGCGATTTTTTGTGAGAGAATAGTACTTCTCCGGTCGAACCGACCCATTTGTGCTGGGATGAGCATGGCTCTGCTACTACTAGTAGTACTAGTATAAATGGAATTATTTGGAGAAGGCTTTTACCTGAGTTGCTACTAATAGCACGAACTGTACGAAGATAAGTAACAGAAAAAAAATGGTATAAGAAAACTCCTAACAGTAAGGTTATTTAAGTAAATATGAAATTATAATGTAAGTTTATAAGCATAACAAAATTTCAACAACACACCAGCTAGCACAAATTACGGGTTTTCGTATTCAAATAAAGTTTTAAATTGCAATTCAACAACGTGAATCCAATAAAGTAGATTGGAGCGGCGCAGCGCTCCTGAGGTCGTTACTCATCCATTCTTTAAAGGTTCTTTGATATAAACTGAATCCTAATCCATATTAATAATATGAATCCGAACGTTTGGGGTGTATGTTTGTTCGTTTATCAGTATTAGAGTCACGTCGCGTCGCCACTGCTCAATGAATCGGCCTGATATTTCGCAAGGCACTTACACATTTTTTACGCTTTTTCATCCGGGAAAAAATGAGTTATACCTTAAAGAATAATGTTATCTTTGTTTTAGACTTAGGTATTTCTGCATGTGAAAAGCGTGATGTGAGTGTGTGTCCATTTATTCACTTTTCCAGATATTTTTATATTTTTTTATTATTTTAGGATCAATTTTATTTTTTCCGCCGGTTATTCACAAGTAGAATACAAGGGTCAATATTTCGTGTAATAAAAGTATTTAATTTTATTTAATTTCCACGATACACATTTTCTCAAGCTTCCCTTTACCTTTCTTTCCATCAAAATACAAAATTTATCGATACTTTTTTTTTAGCAAATATTGTTAATTCTTAACTTTACACAACAGTCACACATTACCATCTATTCTTCAGTGGTCTGTGGTTATAATTTCGAACTGATACGAGCGAAGCCGCGGGTGAAAGAGTGCGAGCTAAATAAAATGTTTTTAATATAATCTGTATCGCACGCATTTCAACTCGTTGCCCGACCGACATTCCCACAGCCACATATCGATAACTAAATTGAATGGAAGTAATATGTGAGACGCATCGACGTGCCAAATTGCTTTAACGTCGGTGATTGCGGAATCGGCGGCGACGCCGACCACCTGATGCCGCTAACCGTCCCGACCCCACAGCCTCTTTACCCGGAGTTACATAAATAAGGCGTGCCCTCGGACCGTGAACGCGCAGGGTTGGGAACCTGTACGGCCCTGAGGAGGACAGAAGTCAGAGTGGTCCGCTCCCCATTTAGCACAGTGATGGTCAGGTCGCGTTGCTTCGCTCTGCTAGGATTCCTGTAATCTGACAAATGCACTGAGGTCGGCCACCGAAGAGGTTTCAGGACCAATGACGTTCCACCTTGTCATGGAACCCCACATAACCCGGTTTTCCTCCCCAGGATGGTGTATGTGAAGTTAGCATCTCAATTGTTAGCATCTCAAAAAAACTTCAGTTCTAGTAGCATCCAGCATAGTTCTACAGTTCTAGATAGGTTTTAACAATAGTTCAGCCAAAATCTAGATTTTACAATCAAAAACGTATTTTGGCCTAATGAGATGCTAACTTCGCAAAATGCATCTTAGCATCTCATCGGATTTGGATTCTTTGACTTCTCAATAATTGAAATCCGAAGAGTTCTAGATCCTCAAGAAGTTTTAGCAATAGTTCTAGCCGTTTTAGTCTTAAAATCGCAATTTTAATGTATGAAAAACCAACTTTTTAAGATATATTCTATTATTAAAGTGAAATGTGGGTCAGATCAAGCCTTCATATGATGGAAAAAGCTATTTTACACGATTTTCAAATAAAGTTCTACTTCCTTGACCAAAACTACTAATTTTATTTTATTTTTAAATGAAAAAAATCAAACTTTTGTGAGATGCTGGGTTAAAATTTTGAGTTCTGGGTCAGGTCCAGCTTGAAAGTGATAGGTAACGATGTCTTACACGATAATGAACAATAGTTCTACTCCTTCGACAAAAACTCTAATTTAAAATAATTTTTTTATGAAAAAAATCAAAGTTTTGTGAGATGCTGGGTTAAAATTTTGAGTTCTGGGTCAGCTCAAAGTTGCATATTATAAAGAAAGGTGTCCCACACAATGTTCTACAATAGTTCTAATCCCTCGACCAAAACCCTAATTTTAAATAATTTTTTATGAAAAAAACAAACTTTTGTGAGATGCTGGGTTAAAATTTTAAGTTCTGGGTCAGGTCAAGCTTGAATATGATAGGTAACGTTGTCTTACATTATGTTCCACAATAGTTCTACTCCCTCGACCAAAACCCTAATTTTAAATAATTTTAAAACTCAATTCAATTATTGAGAAGTCAAAGAATCCAAATCCGATGAGATGCTAAGATGCATTTTGCGAAGTTAGCATCTCATTAGGCCAAAATACGTTTTTGATTGTAAAATCTAGATTTTGGCTGAACTATTGTTAAAACCTATCTAGAACTGTAGAACTATGCTGGATGCTACTAGAACTGAAGTTTTTTTTGAGATGCTAACAATTGAGATGCTAACTTCACAGACACTCCTGAACGCCGGGCATCTGATAGCATATTTCCTCCCCGACAAATAAAAATGGGTGCCTCACTCGTTGCCATACGCTGGATATGTTTTTCCAACCGTCAGTTGTTCAACATGTAGTGACAGCTTTGCCTAATTAGATAATTAGGTAATCTTTTTTTAATTTATATCGATTTACATATAGCTATTTAGTAGTTATAGTCTCGTGACGATATTATAAGGGTTCCGTTTTTGTTATTTGTGATGTAAATAAAAAGTTAAACTATTTTCTCATAATCGATATCGATTCAAGAACCCTTGAATGCAGGAAATACAAAAATTTTCTGTCCAAAATCGCATGACGGTTAGGATGAGCTATCGTAATGTGTTTATATTGAAGAACCGATACCAATGATGAATGACATGTCGTTTTACGGACATAAGCTGCTCTGAAGACGCGTTGTCGTTGAGACAAGCCGGGCCCGGGTCGCTGGTCGGCGCTAATCGCATTCAGAATGATTTTCTGTTATTGCTATATCTTTGTTTATCTACGGCGTGTTTAAGTGTTAATATTTAAAATAATTTTAGGAATTACGAAGAGAATTCTGCGAATAAAAACATGTCAACTTATAAGAAAAAACAATATCATTACGCGCGTGCCTGATAAAGTTTTTCCGTTTGAATAAAAATACTACGTGGCCTTAGCTAGCTTATAACTTTTGAACATATGGGGCATCTTCATACCATTTATTGATTTCAAATGAGCTCGAAGGCTATTTCTAAATATAAAATAAATCAAAATAATGAAGTAAAAACTTTCAGCTTGCATAGATTTATTATACATATAATTTTTAACGCACAATTATTTCAACGTTTTAAGAAAATTACTAAGGACTACCTGCGCCCGCGACTCCGCTTGCTTTGTGTAATTCGTTGCTGATCCCAAGAGAACCAAACCTTTTGTCGGGATAAAAAATATCCTATATCTTTATCAAATTGTACCAAACTTAATTCAAATCTGTCTTGTAGTTTTTGCGTGAACAAGCAACAAACATTCATCCATCCAAACTATCATATTTATAATATTAGTTAAATTCAAGTTGAAGCATTCCTAATATGTATGCGGAGCACGACTGTGTCTATATTTGTATGCATTGAACTATAGCAAATAACAGCAAAATAAATCAAAACGGAATTGTTCTACTTCGATTAAAAAATATAAAGACAAACAATTTATTTTAAGTATACTAAATTAACTTTAGAATATCTTTTCATATGAGAAAAGTACGTTAGCAATACCGTGCGCTGTTTCATAACATGTGAGATAGGAGAACGGGAGGTTAGCGGAGCTCACCTAAGGGGAAAGAATACTTGGATGTTAGATTTCCGGCGCTCTCTTTTATCGAACAACATGTAAATGAACTACATTGTATAGCGTGTGATGTCCCTCCAACTCAAAGGTCTCCCTTCCTCCCTTCGACCAGGCCGGTGATATTGATGGCGGGCCGAAGCCCAACGATTTGCGTTGGGAAGTTGTATATACATATACTTAACTAGCGTAGAAACCTCTGATAGCGTAATTTAGAATAGTGACGATCTTTGTTGGTTAACATCGTTGCGTAGTATGCCCTGTAGGTGTCGCTGTAGCTTGATGCAAGATTGTGACAATCTTGTAATTATAGCGCGTTTTTTGGTGGTGCGTTGTGCTGCGTGTAGATGTAGCTACAAACATATAGCAGTACGAATACTGCTACTTAACGTTAATATAAAGGAAACAGCAACTGCTCTGCCTCTGTAACAAGGTAATTACTTGAATATTGCAATTGTATTTATTTATAAGAGTTTCTAAACTTTCTCACTCCTTTTCTTTATTAAAACGTTGTATGTATGATCTTGATACATAGCCGTCTAACAGGTACTTCTAACGAAAGTATTTCATAACAAGAAAGTAAACATTTAGGTCTCAGAAACTTTCATAAGAGTCAACAAGCATAAATTGCCTTTAGTATCTTACCTCGGCGTAACTTTAATTATTTTCGTGACAAATTCACTTCGACGAGGATTTTCGAGTGTGTGTGAGAAGGGATCATCTAAAACCTTCCTTGTTGCATCGGTAGTGATAAAACAGCATTTGTTACAAACAGCTTTGTTAGGCAACAAAAGCTTTAGATATCACAGATAGTAAACTATGTTGTCTTTCTTTGTTTTATTTGTTTCAAAGTGTAGAGGATATTGACATCAACTATTGGGATATTGATGGGACACCAGTCCACAAATCAGCCACAATGGTGGTAGGTCTTCTGTTGCAAGAGACCAATTAGGTATGTGCCACCACTGAGTCAAATATTCTACCGCGAAGCAGTAGCGTCTTTGGCATTACTGTGTTCCGGTTTGAAGGGCACTGTAAGCTAGTCAAACTACTGGGGAAAGAAGATTAAAGAACCAACATGCCAACTTAGCAACATAAAAAGAGGACTAAAGTCAGACAAGTTAAGAAGAACCGGCAAAAATACTAAGCAGTTACTCTTTTATAATCAATTACTTGCTTATTTAATAATTATTATCAACAATTTTCTGTTTAGTTTCAATTAATTTCAATAAATGTTCGTTCATTAGTAGTAATTGTAATATTTCACTGTGACTAACAACATTATCAGCACTATGGATATAAAATTGCATGGCTTTTTAATATTTTAAATTTCGTAGAAAAATTAACAAAAAAAATATTATTGCATTTAGCAGTCAATAAAATACAAGGCATGTAAAAAATAAGTTAAAATAATTCATAATAAGCGTTTCTTATTTTTAACGTAATTAAATTATCCGAAAACTTCATTTGCATTGTAAAATTCTCCCACCCACTCTACATGCATAAAAATGTAATAAACATTTAATACTCGTTTTAAAACTATCAAATAAAATATCTGCTAAAGTCATAAATGGACACGATTCCTCCGATAACCCCGACCCTCGCCGGCAGCAGCACCAGTGTGCGGCAGTGGGCGCGTGCCCGGGGGTTGCGGAGCGCGTGTCGCGTCGTTCGGCTGTCTCTGCTCTCTTCTCGGTGTAACTTTACGACTCTAAGTGCGATTGGTGAACTTCTGGGTATTTTAAAGTGTTACGACTAAATTTTAAAGTATAATGTGCTGTTAGATGAATAAATTAAACAAGGTAAAATATATTGTCATATTATATTATTCAAAAGTTTAATTCCAAATAATATATGTACATATTTATATCCCATCAAAAACATAAAATGTAAAAAATATCCAAGTCTTCTTCTACAAAAGCGGTGAGATCTCATGTATAACTATGACTGAAACTTGGCGGTTGCAAGGCAACATATTCTACTCATTCAATTAATTAGATTTTTTTAAAAACATTTTAATGTCGTAAATGTGTGCTTTAGGATAAGCTGAAAATTTCATATATTTGTGAACGACCATTGAACTTTTAGGGTTCCGTAGTCAAATGGCAAAAACAAAACCATTATAATTTCGTCATGTCCGTCTATGTCCAAGTAATTTTCCTCGGAGACTATTCTGGTCTATAAGCTCTAAATATAAGAAATTTAGTAAATAGGTGTATTTTGCAAACCACTACAAAATAAGATTATCTGAGACTGGTATTGGTATGTATTCGTATTTTTTTTTTTGCTTGACTCTAATGGGAACAAACATCTTGCCGCTACGAGCTCTAAGTAACTTATTGAGTTGCGCCACCTGCGACTCCGTGCGCGCACCCCACGGTTACGTTTTAATATGTTTCTACCACTTACATAATTTTTTACATTAGTAACAGCTAGCTGTTATTTACGGAGCCCATCATCGAAATTTTACGCGGGGAACGCTCCGGACGGAAACTCCTACAACATCGGTTTACAAAAATTAAAGTTGTCTAATAAATACCAAAATGAACTTTATTTTATTAATTTATTTTCATAGACTTACGCACTTGCAGGAAACAACTACAACGGAACCGCTCGCCTGCTACTGCGATGACATTAGTTAGATTATTTTCCTATTCATAATAATATTAATGTAAACATAAAAAGAACGTAATTCTAGACAATTTTTTTAAAGAATATTAGCAATGCTTTTTCGTTATTACTAATATTCCTATTGCTCCTCCAAATAAGCTTGAAGCTTCCGCTATGAGTGGGTAGGACAATAGCCCAAGGGGGTCAGGATCGAACCCGCGACTCTCGCGTTAACTGAGCGGAGTCGAACTTTCTACCGTTAATCTATTGAGGCTATTAATT
This sequence comes from Hestina assimilis, assembly GCA_023373885.1. Classification (NCBI taxonomy): domain Eukaryota; kingdom Metazoa; phylum Arthropoda; class Insecta; order Lepidoptera; family Nymphalidae; genus Hestina; species Hestina assimilis. The sequence goes on along the minus strand of CM041748.1, from coordinate 118,523 downwards.
TCACATGTTTAGATTTCAAAATTGCTTGAGAAATCCTTCTATTTAAATGTCTTCTCGGCATTTAGTAATGTATTATTTCTAAGAAAAACTTTTTGTTATCATACAGTAAAAGAACTTTAACTGAAATGAGATATTGTCTAAAAACTATTTACAGTATTAACTAATGCAAAATAAAATCTACTTCTATTTCATACGCACGCATTCTTATTAAAATATTGCGAATCCCAAAATCTGTAGGAGAATGTATGTTAAGTCGATAAACAGCTTTATAGCTACTTACGCGATAACTTGCGGAAGTGCGATCATTCATGATGTGCGAACGACTTGACAACGCCCCCGTTTAGTTTAATTAAATCATTCACATTTTACGGCATTCCATCTATACCAAGTTCTATAAAAAACTTATATTTATATTTATGATTTGAAATAATTACAATAATACATTCTGTATGCACATAAAGTCAAACAACCTAACCGTGGCTACTTCTAAATATTAGTTTGTACCACACAGGCAATTTTCCGATGACGTTCTTAGGCGTCAGCCCCGCAGGAGCCCTCGAAAGGAAAATAACGAATCTGCGGCTCTTGAGGGTTGTCCCTTTTTCAAATTTTCCATGATCCCTCAGAAACGAACAATTATTGAGTTGATTTATTTTTTATGACCGGCTGGAAGCCGCGCCGTAAAATTGGCTGGCTGAGGAATTGTCCCCATCGATTATTAGCAGTCTGTGGGGTCAGGTGTGAGAGCGGGAGCGGGGAGGGGGTACGACACTTTGTGAGTGCTGTAGCTGTGGCAATTAAAGATTCTTATTTTTTCGTGTGGTCATTTATTACTCCATCCATACTCTATTATCCATTTCATTGAGGAACACAAAATCTGTAGGATACGATGGTATTGCAACACATATACTGAAAAAGTCCGCAAGCATTATAGCAAACGTCCTATCACATATTATAAACTTATCACTAAGCGAAGGTACTTTCCCTGAAAGACTAAAAATATCAACAGTAAGACCGATCCACAAAAAAGGAAGTAAAACTGATATGAATAATTATAGACCTATTACACTTATACCTACACTTGCAAAAATATTTGAAAAAGCAATGCATCATAGACTTACACTGTTTCTCAATAAATATAACATAATCAAGGATGAACAAAACGGCTTCTTAAAAACTAAATCTACGACACTAGCAACTTACTCACTAATAAACAAAGTAACAACAAATATAGATAAAAAACGACCAGTAAGTGTTATTTTCCTTGATTTATGTAAGGCATTTGATTTTGTTGATCATGAAAAATTATTAAATAAATGTGAGAAATATGGTATTAGAGGAGTTGCACTACGTTGGTTAAGAGATTATCTTTCCCACCGGAAGCAATGTGTTACAATAAAGGGTTTAGATGAAAACCTTATTTCAAATGAATACAAATCTAATTATCAATATATAAAATTAGGCGTACCACAAGGTAGTATACTCGGCCCGTTACTTTTTTAATCTATATTAATGACTTGCCCAATGTTACTACTTATGACTGCATACTTTACGCAGATGACATATCAATTATTCTTCCTGACATAAATAAAAATGACATTGAATATGAATCAATAATAAATTTGACATTTCATAAAATTATTAACTGGCTTGACATAAATAATGTACAAATAAATATATCTAAAACCAAATACATTCAATTTTCAAATTATCAAACTAAAAATAAAGACTTGACTATTGGTTACGCTGGTCAGAATGTAGAAAAATGTAGCGAAGTTAAATTCTTAGGATTAATACTAGACCAAAACTGTTCATGGAAATCACATATCATGCAAACACGGACAAAAATTAATAAATATGTTTATGCTCTAAAAAAACTACGTCAAATTACAAATGAATACACAGCACTAATAGCATATCATGCCTATGTAAGCTCAGTTCTGAGGTATGGTCTTGTCGTGTGGGGTAATTCTTCGCACGTTAAAACTTTGTTTATAATGCAAAAAAATGTGTAAGAGCTGTATGTGGAAAAGGCCCTCTTGAATCATGCAGGCCATTGTTTAAAAGATTACGCGTATTGACTCTTCCTTCTTTGTATATTTACGAAATAGGAATATTTGTAAAAAGAACCCTCATTTGTTTGAAAAATTAATTGATCGAAATAGATTTCAACAGAGAGATCCCACGAAAATTGTAATGCCTCTATGCAAAGGTAATATGCACCAAAAAACTGTGCTATAAATGTTATAAAAATATATAATAGAATACCTAAAGTATTTAGAGAATTAAATTTAAAAAGTTTTGAATATAAATTTAAACAATGGCTAATTGAAAAATGTTTCTGTAGTGTTGTAGGTCTTTACCTTATAGCAGGAACAGAAAAGGAAAGTCCACACTGAGTTTACAGATAGTTTATATTTAATACAACACACGAACAAAAGTACAGTCAGAAGGTTAGGAAAGAAGATACAAGAAAATAGAAGATAAGATACACGAAACACACACGTAATAGGACAATACACTAAAACAGAGAAGTAGTTAACTTGTATATCGCGCCGAGAGGTTAAGGCCGACTGACTAGATATTTTTATGCGACTAATGTCGGTACATGTGAAATAATTTTATATTGTTACTCGTCCCGACAGGTATTCCGTCGCATACTACGGGTTTCACCCGAGTATGCGCGTGAATTAAATATAAATAATATTTTCTTGTTTTGTATAAAATTATTATGTGTATGTATGAAATGTAGTGTGTAATTGAATGTGTAATGTATATAATATGACTACGTAAATAATTATTAAATAAAATATTATATGTAGTGTAATAAATATTTATTATATAATAAACATAAATATACTAAGTTACCTACATCACTCCCCTCCAGAGACCGTGTCTACGGGCGATAGAAGTCTGGAAAATTAACTTTTCTACCTGATCGAGTCGTTCGTGACAGGGGAAAGTCTTCTTGCTGTGGTTGATGTAAGTCGGGATGCGAGGAAGAGGGAACGTTGTCAGACAGTAGGTAGGCTGGCTTAAGGCGGTCTATACTTACCGTGACATCTTTGCCCTTTACCTTTATTTTAAAATATTTGGCACCTCTCTTTAAAACTTCGTGTGGGCCAGTGTAAGCCGGTTCAAGTGAGCCACGTAGCATTTCTTCCCTAAGAAATACGTGGCTACTGGTGGCGAGATCCTTGAAAACGAAGATTTTTTTCTTTGAGTGGTGCTGAGTCGGGACTGGCCGTAGGTTTTCGGCAAAGGTTTTTAAACGGGCAGAGAAGTCGGTTATGTCGTTTGTGTAACCAGTGACGTTGTGCCCGAAAAATTCGCCGGGAAGTCGTAACGGCTCACCGTAGACTAGCTCGGCTGACGAAGTTCGAAGGTCATTTTTAAACGCACTTCTGATGCCCAGAAGAACTAACGGCAATGTTTCAGTCCATTTGGAGTCGGCATGACAAGTGATAGCCGTCTTAAGCTGCCGGTGAAAACGCTCAACTAAGCCGTTACATTGTGGGTGGTAAGCAGTTGTCTTTCGGTGGTCAAAACCAATGGTCTTAGACAACTGCTGGAAGAGTGCCGATTCGAATTGCCTACCACGATCAGTAACGATCTGAATAGGACAACCGAACCGGGATACCCAAATTGATATGAACGCTTTGGCCACAGTCTCTGCAGTGATATCGGCAATGGGGACAGCTTCCGGCCATCGCGTAAAGCGATCGACGGCTGTGAGACAGTACCGATAATCACCTGAAGGTGGTAATGGTCCGATCAAGTCTAAATGGACATGTTTGAAACGCGCTGAAGGCAAATCGAGCGTACCGGTCGGTGATGACACGTGTCTGTTTACCTTCGAGCGCTGACACGTCAAACATGCCTTAGACCATTCACGGCAGTTTTTGCGTATAAGAGGCCACACAAAGCGTTGTGCAATCAACTTAGCCGTAGCGTTAGAACCGGGATGGCTGAGTGAGTGCAGACAATCGAAAATTTGTCGACGGAGATTAATGGGGACAAATGGTCTGGGAGTCGTTGTACTGACGTCGCAGTACAGCTTAGTGCGACTGCCAGGAATCGTCATTTTCTTCAGGCGGAGTGAAGTGTCGCCTTTGAGAGCTTCGACTAGATCAGGATCTGTGTCTTGGTGCTTGGCGAGTACGTCGAAATCAACTGGCATCTGCAATTCCTCCACTCGAGACAGCGTATCGGCAACTACGTTCTCTTTACCAGAAATGTGCCGTATGTCTGTTGTGAATTGTGAAATAAAGTCCAGGTGTCTATACTGACGAGGACTGCAGTTACTTTTCCTCTCATGGAAAGCGTAACAAAGCGGCTTGTGGTCAGTATAGACAGTAAAGTGATTCGCCTCTAACATGTGGCGAAAGTATCTAATACTCTGATAAATCGCAAGGAGTTCGCGATCGTAAGGGGAGTATTTAGTCTGTGATGGACTCAACTTACGAGAGAAAAATGCTAGTGGCTGCCAAGCACCATCCTGATATTGCTGAAGGACTGCTCCTATCGCCGTATCTGAGGCGTCAGTAACGAGTCCTAGTTTACAGACAGAGTTAGGATGTGCTAATAAAGTTGCCTCACAGAGGCTGTTCTTGCAACTTTCGAATGCCTGTAGAGTGTGTCCTTCTATGACGACCGGGTGGGAAGCTTTTACAGATCCAGTCAGTAGAGCATTCAGTGGAGCCTGGATCTGAGCGGCATTAGGCAGAAAACGTCTATAATAATTTATCATGCCTAAGAATCGACGAAGCTCCCTGACGGTTTTCGGAATAGGGAAATCCGAAATGGCCTTGACTTTGCTATCTAATGGCTTGGTGCCATTTTCCGAGATGTGGTAGCCCAGGAAAGTTACATCAGAAGCACCGAAGACGCATTTAGCCGTATTTACGAGTACACCGTAATCTTGCATACGGGTAAAAAGTTGGCGTAAATGATCTTCGTGCTCTTCTTTGGTTCTGGAAAAGACTAAAAAATCGTCAAGGTAAGGATAGCAAAAATCAAGTCCGCGAGTCAGTTCATCCACAAATCTCTGGAAAGTCTGCCCGGCATTCCGTAACCCGAACGTCATGAAGGGAAACTCGTATAGACCAAATGGAGTCGTAATTGCAGTCTTAAATATGTCTTCTTCTGCGACTGGTATCTGATTGTAAGCTTTAACTAAATCAATAACAGAGAAATACTTACAACCAGATAAGTTGTGAGAGAAGTCATGTATGTGGCGTATAGGGTACTTATCAGGTATTGTCCTAGCGTTCAGTAGCCTATAATCACCGCAGGGACGCCAGCCGTTGTCTTTCTTGGATACGAGGTGAAGCGGTGACGACCAAGGGCTATCAGAAGGACGAGCTGTGCCATTCGCCAACATCGCGTCGAACTCCTGTTTGGCAATTTTAAGTTTGTCGGGAGCCAGCCTCCTAGGAGAACAAGATACTGGTGGGCCTGGTGTAGTGCGAATGTGATGTTTAGTGTGATGTTTGACTAAACGTGGTGTACCGGCGGGACGGGTGATATCGGGGAAATCATTTAAAATGTTATGATACCTACTATTTCCGCCAGTCAAGACTTTAACGCTCGTTACGAGGCAATTTGAGTTATCTATACAAGTTACAGTGCTAATATTAGTTAAGCTATCAATTAGTTTTCGGTTACAGATATCTACAATTAAACGGTAATGTGAAAGGAAATCAACACCAATGATGGCTTTGGTTACGTCAGCTACTACAAAACACCATGGAAATGTTCGACGTAATCCAATATTTAAAGTTAAATTAATATAGCCATAAGTATCAATTGTCGAACCGTTAGCAGCACTAAGTTGAAATGATGTCTTATAACGAGGTTCACTTAAAGCACTAACCGGATAAACGCAAATGTCACTGCCAGTATCTATTAAAAATTGTCTTTTTGTACCATGGTCCGTGATGAAGAGGCGACCCGACGAACTCCTGCAATCGTTGGTCGCCATCACCGACTGCTCGGAGCGTTTCCCGATACGAAGTCACAGGGCTTGATACAACTCCTAGCTCTGGTGCCGTACTTACTGTGGTACCAACAGAGTGGGTACCGACGATGGCTTGATTCTGACCTCTGGGAATGAGATCGACTTCGATTTCTTCTGTTAATACGACCAGATCTAGACCGTGATCGTGACCTTTGGTTGACTTTCGCCGTGAGGGCACTGACCTGTTTCGTCAACTCGGCTACTTGTTGGGTCAGCAGCTCGATGGGCGATGATGAGGTGGTCGCAGCGACTTGTTGCGCAGGTGCCGAAATGTCATTAATTCGGTCTGCTAGTTCCGCTAGGTCATCCAGGGTCAAGGTGGCCTGTGATGCCACGATAGGTTGCATTTCTGTCGGCAAACGGCTTGCCCAAATTGTCCTAAGAAAATCTTCAGGAATATTAGGTCCGGCCAGGTGTTGGAGGTGACGAAGAAATTGAGAGGGTTTTCTGGTGCCAAGCTGCTCGTGCATTAATAGTTGCTTCACTTTATTTTCTCGCGAAACTGATAATCTTTTAATAAGTTCGACTTTCAGACGCTTATAATCTGGTGGTCCTGTGATTATATCCTCAACCTCTGCAGCATAGTGTCTGTCGAGGGTAGATACCACTTGATAAAATTTTATCGCCTCATCCGTAATGCCCAGTAATTTAAATTGGCCTTCTACTTGCGCGAACCATATCGCGGGCTTCTCTGGCCAAAACGGTGGTGTCTTCATTTGAGAAGAAACGTGAGCGAGGGTAGGTGCATCTTCACTTTCTGAATCCGTGCGCTCCATTCTCTTTGCAAGGCGTGGCTGCTTATTGACATTCGAGTCACTGCCGCTAATCATCTTCTTGTATGACGTGTGACAGTGTGGACTTTCCTTTTCTGTTCCTGCTATAAGGTAAAGACCTACAACACTACATTGGTGACCACCTAACGATCACGTCGGGGTCACCAATGTAGTGTTGTAGGTCTTTACCTTATAGCAGGAACAGAAAAGGAAAGTCCACACTGAGTTTACAGATAGTTTATATTTAATACAACACACGAACAAAAGTACAGTCAGAAGGTTAGGAAAGAAGATACAAGAAAATAGAAGATAAGATACACGAAACACACACGTAATAGGACAATACACTAAAACAGAGAAGTAGTTAACTTGTATATCGCGCCGAGAGGTTAAGGCCGACTGACTAGATATTTTTATGCGACTAATGTCGGTACATGTGAAATAATTTTATATTGTTACTCGTCCCGACAGGTATTCCGTCGCATACTACGGGTTTCACCCGAGTATGCGCGTGAATTAAATATAAATAATATTTTCTTGTTTTGTATAAAATTATTATGTGTATGTATGAAATGTAGTGTGTAATTGAATGTGTAATGTATATAATATGACTACGTAAATAATTATTAAATAAAATATTATATGTAGTGTAATAAATATTTATTATATAATAAACATAAATATACTAAGTTACCTACAGTTTCTATTCATATGACGAGTTCTTAAATCTAAAATAACGATATTATAAAAATTTGCATGCCTATTGTATAAGGCGAAACATTTATTACTATTTAATATCATGTAACATCTTATTTGTGTCAATGTTTCTGCGAATAAATCATTATTATTATTATTATTATTATTAATTTATTTGCATATGAAACATATTTCAAGGTCATGTGTTCGTGACTTGCTCGATGCTCGTATGCTATGTCATATGAAAAGGCTGGACCGGAGAAAAGCCACCCTCTCACAAGAACAAACAGTATCAGAATCGTTGCCACTACACCGGAGCGGTTTTTATCAGATTATAAATCAAATTATTACAGTAATACTCTCGCTAACCCAGTAGGTACACGAAATTTCAATTTATGATCTTTTGTTTGATAAATAACAACATTTAATGAAATCTGCGCAGCAACCTAGACATGATTAAGAGCAAGAGTGAGGAATGAATTTAAACCTTCATTAATGTATGATGATATTTCATTTTCCATTCAATTGTTCTACTTAATATATTATACTAAACTCATTTTATTATAAATCCGGGGTAAGAAAACTCTAATTACTCTGATAATAAATGACGTGTTTCATTTTTCAATATAAATTTTATGTAACTGATCGTTTGCATAAGTAATGTGATATGATAATGAAAGTAAATATAGTGGATCTTTTGCGCTGTCGCAAATATTCTTAGTTTTGGATGAGTTAAATACGAAAACTCTGTAAATGTCACACGAGCAAGCCTCAAGTCATTGTCTAGAATCTTTAAAGGATTTGTGTCAATCAAAGGTCAAAGTAATAATGATAAAAGAAATCATAATTTTCTTGGAATTCTAAACAGCATATCAGATAAGTTCCTGTTACCGTAAAGCTACAGTTATTGCCATAGAACAAAACGTAAAAACTTAAAAATAGTCGAACTCTATGAGCACGAGTATAAATAACACAACCACGTGGGACACCGCAGAGTGGTTGTGAACTTTCTTTTTGCATCTCACGATTGAAGCTTTGCTAAATACATTTTACATACATTTGTTCAAACATTTACCTGTTTTTAAAGCGGTTGCAGACAAGCTTCGTTTTATTGGTGCGGATAATTATGGTCATTTCTGCGTACGCTCTTAGATGCACGCTTCATGCTTATTCTTATGAGTACGCTACGTACACTACGTAGTAAGCTCGAACAACCGTTATTGGCGAGTGTCAGTAGCTCATTTATAATGCTTATACGAGTTTATAAGCGCATCAACGTTCCTACGAGTGGCGCGTGTCCCACTGTAAAAGGCGTCTATACGCGCCAATACTTACCAATACTTAGAAAAACGAGTTAATACGCTCATATAAAACGCTGGTCTAAAATCGCCCTTAGATAATTAATAGAGTCGATTGAATCAGCAGGAGGTGATGTTATGTACATATGTCCGTAGATAATTGCTTAATTGATAGAGATACTTAATTTATTGGCCCTAATTACAGTTTCATTTATGCTATTGTTTTCGATGGAAGTTCGTTAGTCAATATAAGTGATATATTAGCTTTTTACCTAATTGATAAACCATATTATATGGATTTTTATGAGATTTTAATTGATATTTTTTTTATGTGATGACGTTTGGCAAACAAGCATACGATCCGCCTGACGGTAAGCCGTCACCGCAACCTATGAACGCTGGCGATACTTGAAGTCTCACAAGCGCGTTGCCAAACCAAGGAACAGGAGGAACGGGATGAGAAGGGAACAGAGAGGGTAAGAGATTGGGCCTCCGGCGCTCTCAGTCGTCGCACGAAACGCAACAGTACCTAATGACACTGTTACTTGACGCTGATTTTCTGTGAGAGGGTAGGTACTTCTCCAGTCGAGCCGGCCCTTTTGTGCTGAGAGAAGCGTGGCTCTACTACCGTTAAATAAGGTTCTTCACCATATGTCGCTGCTAATATGATCGTTCTTCTATCCGACATACTCTTAATATTTGACACATGCTTCAGACAGCAAAGTGAGGTGGGTTCGATGTGGTTTGTTCAAAGCGCCTCTTAAACGTCTTTCATATATTTCTTATCAAACATTTATTTTATTGGGCATGTGTTATTGTGAATATCACTTAAGCGTATTTAAAATGTGGTGTGTAAAAATCGTCAAGTAAGCTTTAATGTAAATATTAGGTAATGTACCCGTTAAATGAAGTATATGAACTTTTATGCTTCATACAAGCAATTATTGGGACTGTTTACTTTTTTGTGTTTATATATTATAAAAATGATGTTATTTACACAAAATTATATTTTTTATTAGTTTACGATGTAGTCAATATCGTTTCAAGTTGTAATTTAAAAAAAAAATAATATACTATATTACTAATAATAGTAGTATTAGCAGTATTTAGTAATATGTACTAAATACTACTATATTTAGTAGCAGATGTACAAAACTGAATCTACATTCCTAAAGCAAAACAAAAACTTTATACTTTTTGCCTCTACACTAAGAATTCGGACCTCAAAAATCGCATCTTGTTCGAAACAAAGTGAACCTGCCAAAAACGAGGTCTATGTAATTATGATAAAAACGCCAAATGCATTTATTAAAAAGTTCGAATATAAAAACAGCTTGAAGGCTATAGTAGTGGCAAAACAATGATAGGCATTTATTAACTTTATAATTCACACAAATAATCACACAATCACACCTACACTGTACAATGTAGTAATTGGATGTTAAGTCATACATTATTTATGATTGTCTGCTGTTGTATAAATCGCATGATTTCAATTCACACCACGTTCTCTGTGAGACGAATCTCTCTTACCGCAAATATTCAGTTCCCACCACTAACATTTGCACGGTGGTTTTGTATAATATAGTCATATCACAAAACATAAAGCTTGTATAGTTTAAAACGCAATGTATTGTTGTGGTCGATGGGTCGGTTGTGTCGTACGTGTGTATTAAGGCAGCTTTAGATGTGTTACTCAGGCTGACCTTAACGACCTCTTCTCTTTAAAGCACCCTAGTTCTTAAATCATTTCTTTGCCCGCACAAGCTGTAATTCCTTAGGGTTTTGTACTCCCTGTTTTGTGCTCTGTGCATATGGTCAGTATCTGTAAACTAAAATTAGTAGATGACACATATCGTAATGTAAATAGCAAAAGGTAATGAAGAAATGCGAAAGTGTTGATGACCCCAGGGCAGAACCATGGCGCTACTAACTCGTTCTCCTCTTTTTTGTAATGATCTATTAAAATTTGTATAAATGTAACAATTTTAATAGATCTTCTTTACAAATAATCGAAATACCTATAAATCGTAAAGCAGTTGTTGAGGTTTACAAAGAGAAAGAGAGCGGAGAAATCATCGCTAGGTATTTCACGTTCGTAAATAAATGACAATAAAAAATAAATTATGCTTTTTAATATTTTTACCAAGTTGACAAGCAAGCATGCGGCCCACGTGATGGTAAGCGGTTGCCGTAGCCTATGAACGCTTGCAACACCATGAGAGGGTCCCATTCACGCGTTGCCAACCTGTAGATATTGGTTCTTAAATTTCCTTTATCCAGTAATTTCATTAGCTTACAGTGCCCTTCGAACCGAAACACAGTAATGCCAAAGACATTACTGCTTTTCGGTAGAATATTTGACACTGCGGTGGTACTTACCTAGCTGGCCTCTTGCAATAAAAGACCTACCACCACTAAATTTTTTTGTTATTCATCCATCGATTAGATACTCATAAAATGCTTTTTAGTTAATTGAAATGTAAAAATTTCGCCTGAAAGAGAAATGTTTATATCATAATTACAAAGCTAGACTAAGTAATTTAATTAAGATTTTCAATTACGCACTTCGATAACTAAATCTACATTGACTTAGGGGCTTGCTAAGTTAATGAGTAATAATATGTCAAAGGTGATTAAATTATGTTTACAGCCTCTGATTAAAACAGAAAATTCTTAACTTTGAGCTTTAAAAATTAAATAAATATTATATTCTATACAAAATATTTTAAACTTTTTATTTACCTCATTATTTCACTATCCGTGACATATCTATTAGTATTCTGTAGTTTCGGTGGCCACGTGTGATTATCGTCAGTTCCACGACAGACACCTAATGGTTATTCCGGAGCGAATGGAAAAGTTATTAAAATGACGAAATCGCGTTAAGTGAAATGTAAAAAATTTATGAGTTTCCTCGATTTCTCCAAGATTCTGCCATCAAATCCTGACCAAATTACAATAGTACTGACAAGAAATCATACGCTTTCAATTACTAAAAGAAAATTGGTACACAATTGAAGAAAAATTAACAGGAGAAAACATACAATTTTTTACCGGCGTCGGGATGTGGCGACCCCATCGCCCGCTGTTGGGATAGCCTCTGTCACAGCAGAGATTATTCCATCAGTGCAATCAGTCACACTGGTGGTAGGTCTTTTGTTGCAAGAGGCCGGCTAGGTAGGTACCACTGCAGTGTCAAATATTCTGTCGCTAAATAGTAGTGCTTAGGCATTACTGTGTTCCGGTTTGAAAGCACTGTACGCTAGTGAAATTACTGGGCAGAGGAGATTTAAGAACCAATATCTCGAGGTTGGCAACGCGTGAGTGGCACCTACTAATGGTGCTGCAAGCACTCATAGGCTCACTTACCGTCAGGTGAGCCGTATGCTTGTTTGCCAACTTGTAACATAAAAAAAGACACGATTTTTGAAGCCGGTTAAAAACTTTATTTATGAAATACCTAAAGTTTTAAGCGTACCAAGTCAATAAAGATTATTGTTTAAAAACATTTTTATGTTTGTTTTTTTTTGTGGAGTCTGACATGTTAGTTTATCGAGTGACTGCACAAAGATACTGTAACCTCCGATAATCCCTTGTGTATTGAGAGCAGTCGCTGAACTGAAAGTAAGTATGATATTTTGCGGTATTTCTCTACTACAGAGCGATAACTTATTTTAAGCCGGAGCAATATCCGATCAGCAGTTTTTTTCGAAATTAAGTAACAAAAATCCAAAAATGCAAACTTTCACATTTATTTCATTAGTAGAATATTTATTGTTACATCTCCTCTTATACCACTATATTCGTATCTGTCAAGCTCGCCTTATTAATTACCGGCCCACAACAAAAGGCTGCGGTGAGCAAGTGTTACATTCATCAGAACGCGACGTAACAAAGCCTAGATTACTCGCAGCTATTTTACCCGCTGTACATTAATTTATCAAAGACTAACAATTTCATTACAAAGGTTGAATGCTCACCCAGCATCCCGCATCCTATCGGGAAAGATAATATTATGCTTTTCATCCAGAGTATATGTATAATAGTAAAGTTACTTAATGAAGCGTTTTAAAAAGCTTGTGACCGTATAGATAGATAGAAAACTTGAACTGGTAACCTAGGGCATTACTAGTGGTAATGTTTCTGCGTCAGACATTCTAATTTTTTTTATTTTATCAATATACATAATAGTTTTAATGAACAATCCTTTTTTGCAGGAAAAACCGTATTAAATAATAAAAAGCGTCATATATTATAGGTATTATGAGAGCGCTTGCACGAGGTTATATGAGAGCAATTATGGAGATCCATAGACATAAAAAGTTAATGGATTTTTCAGAGCGATTTTATTACGGAAATTGTTCAAGCGGTGTTCACTGGTCTAAACGAAGAATAACAAACAAGAATTACACAAGATTGTCCTTATCACTGTGCTGTATATATAAATTGTATTATTAATGCAAAAAACACCCCGACTAATTGCATCCACAGGTTCAAGGAGGGCTGGTTCAATTTTTACCAAAGAATCGAGATTCGGGATTGCGATTCAGCGATACGATATAGCTAATACGATTTGTAGTTGTGATTATAAATATAGTTAGGATTGAATTGTAAATATTATGTTGTAATATTAGTCGTAAATAAATGTATTAACATTAAATACTTTGCATATCAGTGTCACCATGACTCCTATTTCTGCGCGAACAGAAAACTCTTTTCTGTTTCAATGTTCCACGTAAGAAATTATTGATATTTTTTGTTTTAATTATATTTTTCATTAATATTCTAACGACTTCGTGCTGGGTACCTGTGTTCGCGTTAATGGCTTAACCGATTACCTCACATTATAAGTCACAATTCCCGGTGATATAATATCTACGTATGTAGTTTCACGAGAATCGGTCCCATTTTTTGGCAATATACCCCTATGTAACCGTTATCATAGTTTTAGCTTAATATTTAGTTCATATTAAAATATTTAGTAATTTAAATTATGTTTTACTTTTTTATAATTACTTATTTAACCGTGAAACGCAATATTATTCCCGATAATTAAGGGTTTCAATTTTACAAATTTCACTTGAGTTTGCTTAAAAATATAATTTGAAACTTTAAAAATCAACGTACGTTGAACAATATTCGGGTTTATATTGGATACGAGTCTGGATATGAACCGTACTTGTACAACGCTCGTAGTGAATGTGCCGCTGCAGCGACAGTCGAGTCGTCGAGAGGCAATTAGGCCACTTGTGATTGGCGACAGCTGCGAGCTGCGAGCTGCGAGCTCATCTGAATATATCATGTTGCTGACATGAGCTAGTCAGGTTTTATCGTTTCTTTAAATCGAATACAAATACTATTTGCGTATACAAAAAACCCGCTCTAATAAATAAAGTAAAAAAAAAGATTTGTTAAAACTAAACTTTTTTTTTATTCTTTAATAGCTATCAATTTATTTCTAAAGTTATGTTGATTACATTATGATTATAATGTTTATACAGGAAGAGTAACTGATTAATAATTAATACATTAAGAGCAAATTTTTTATTCCATTTTTAGAATTCTTTAGGCGCGTAGAACTGTGAACTTTCGTACGCCTAAATGTTATATGGAGGAGTGTACAATGTTAATCTTTTATTCATTAATGTTGTTTAAATTAATTAAATCTTTAATTTGTTATATAATAAAAGAATATTTTTTTCAAACCTGGTTGCCACACCAACGCGAGGCCTGGTCTCTTAGTCAGTAATTAATTATAAATTATTTTGTTTAAAAACATTATTATTATTTTGTTGATATATTATTCTTATTATCTCTCTCTTGTTGATTATTATTTTGTTGATATATTATTATTATCTCTCTTGTACTAAACGGAAGACATTGAACTTATATTTATTGTACATACTTATGGATATATTTTGAGTTGTATACGCGATTTTTGTTTATTTTTAAGGTGAGCAGAGCAAAGCAACTCTTAAACGATATCGTAACGCGAGAAAAATTTCAGCAAACTTTTTCACAAACCTTTTTGAATTGCCGACAATTTTACGGGAAAAAATTCCTCGTTATACGTGGCTTTTGGTAATAATGGCGGTATTTGTGTACAAAACAGAGTTTCCACATTCCGCTATGAAACTAAGTAAACTTTTACGTTTTTGTTTTTCATTTTATTTAAATTTATATTGTGAAACATTAATAATTATAATAATATTTATATTTTATTTGTACACCTTACAGATAATTAAACAAGTGAAAGTTATAAAATAGGAACGGCGGCACAAAAGGCGGTATTATCGCTGAGGCTGTCTCTACCAGACAACTTGAAAGAGGAATTTGGAGCTAAGCAAAATATTAAGCAGTCTCAGAAAGATCACAAATTTTATCTTTTTTCTTTTGAATACGCATAACATTAAATTTGTGAAATATTCGTCAAGAGTTTAAATAAAAGACAAGAAACGTAATAAGCGTCTAAGAAAAATAATTATGGTGCACCCATTGCACTTATACGTATTACGTATTTAGCTAATATGACTATCAGGAGTGTCGTTCTCTCACTGCGAAGATCGGATCATCATAAACTTTATAATATGCAACGTCGATTAGAAACGCGGTTGAAAACCCGAATACGCAGCAGTCATACAAAGTGCAGTACAGTACATACTAACAATTTCTTTAGTATATTTTATTCTATTTCCCATTGCTTAGCAGTTACAGTACATCTACGAGGCCACGTAGTATGACACATTTTTTTACTATCCAAAAGAATTAGGGTTTTTGAAGTCACAGTAAAACAATGCTTGCCCCATCATACCCTAAACATATAGTACAGCTTAAACTATTATTTCAGTATGTATATATTTGTCGCATCGTCAGCGCCATCTATTGAAAACGTCAAGCAATTGCTTGGGAGTGGTCGATGTCTATGGTGACATTTGACAGTTGTGTGTGTTCGGCTGTCACGTGTTTGGCAGTTAACAAGAATGAGGACAGTCCGATTAGTGCGGGCAAAGCGAACGGTTGTGTTCACCACGTGGCATTTAACTCACCGCGTTTTCAATATCCGATTATTAATCTTTACAATAATTTATAATCATTTGTGCTGCTCATTAAATGGACGTTTAAGTGCTGTGTTTATTATTTTTGATCTCGACCATCTCTGGCCAACCTGATAACGAGCCTTCTCTGTTATATTTATATATTTCTAAGGCTGTCCGTGAAAGAGGCTATGCAAAAATACTTTGAAATAAACCAACATTTTATGAGTGAATGTGTTAACACGAAGGCTCTAAGAGAGGCCAATTCTCTATATATTAACAAATTTACTTTTTATAAATGAGGAGCTAATGAAGGCAAAGGTTGATGAACTTTGAGTATTACTAAGCTTACGAACTTACTTTGAGACTTAAATCAGCAGTATTATAAGCGTTGTTCGACTACGATACTGAAGTTTCTTTTCAATATAAATTTTTTAAAAAATTGTTTTTTTTTTATATTATTTATATACATTTCAACTAATTAAATTGTTTAATATATTAATACTTATAATGATTTATATGTATTTTACATATAAATCATTTTTTCTTTGTATACCTGTGATAAGTTAAAATCACACAATCTCTACCTTAAAAATAACCTACACATTATTATTTTTCGTCTTTATAAAGTCACATTATTTTAAATTTATATAACTAATACAAGGTTTAATTATTTAAATAATTATTTTACCAAATGTAGAATATGTACCAAAACAATATGTAAAAAAAGAGACTTTACACACCTGATATATGTGATATCCTGTGTCGAGGGCCGGAAACATACACAACGCGAAAGACAAACACACCCTGTCCCGAACACATGCCCGTATGAGTCTATACAGACATCTGCTCTGACCGGGAATGAAACTCACCACACTGAACATAATAATAATAATAATAAATCAATAAGTTTTGACATTGACACGACATTTTGAGTAATATGGTACTTACTTCTCAGGTTTTTGTGTCGATACACTGAACACACGTCTCAGCTGTCAGGACGGGTTAATAGCTCACTCGATATGAGCAATACAGAACAATCGACCTTGCAATAAATGAGAATTTGTAAAATTGAAAAGTTATTTTATAAACTACATTGAATAAAAATATTCAATAAGAATTTTTATGTATTTACATGTTATTTTTGAAATTAAATTGAAAGAGAAATTAGTGGTCATGTAATTTGAACCAGCTTCAAAAAAGTTTGGAGATTCTCAATTCCGTTATATTTTTTATTTATATGTTTAATTTTGTAGTTATGTGATCAATTACTCTAGAGACTCTCTCTGGAGTAATTGATCCCTTGATCATTGATCAGAGAGAGTCTCTGGAGTAATTGATCACATAACTACAAAAAACTAAACTCTTCGGACAAGTTAATTTTGCTAGTTTTACTTTTCACAATTTCTTTCACTAGTAGAACCCTTGATAATGAACGCAGTATTTTATCCTAATCATGCAATCTGAATCGTACGAAGCGAAATAGAGCTGGGACTGTAGGACAAAGTTGTCTGTCGAAGTCTAGTGTACGATCAGCTTGATTATATAATATCCGAGCTTCTGTCAGCGGCTTCGCCCGCGATATAACGATTTCAATACAAACTTTGATTTGATTTATCTCTTTTAGCGGTGAAATTTCAGAAAATGTTACAACACGTATTTTTTATCTTTAATCGTTGACTAAAAAACGTTTCATGTTTCCATTCAAGTTTCAAAAATGACAGACATCCAATATTCAAACTGTTTCAACTTTCAAATCCTTTTCACCTCTACAAAAGTTCTCTTCTTAGTTAACGTTTTAAAACAACACCTGTGAAAAAAAATTACAAGTTTAGACTGGGCGTTGACATGCCACGTATCAGATTGACTTTTCAAACATGTGTCAAAATAAAATGTAATTAAAAGCACTAAGGAGTATTGATATAAACATCGAAACAAAATAATTGTCTACCCGTTTTTAATCCCGTTAGGGGATGAATTTCTGAAAATCAATAAAATTGTGTTAAAAAGGTTTATGTCAAATTTGAAGTAGATTTAGCCAAGGACTCGCGCTGTCCTATACAAACTTTGCCCCCCTTTTTCAACCTTTTAGAAGTAGAATTTCAGAAAATCCTTTTTTATCGGAAATTCTACTTCTAAAGGATGCCTACGTCATACAAAGAACAAACCCTCCAAGTTTCAGGTCTCTACGAACAGCGGCTTTGGCGGTGCGTTGATCCGTCAGTCATTC
Organism: Hestina assimilis; assembly: GCA_023373885.1. NCBI lineage: Eukaryota > Metazoa > Arthropoda > Insecta > Lepidoptera > Nymphalidae > Hestina > Hestina assimilis. The sequence goes on along the minus strand of CM041748.1, from coordinate 100,470 downwards.
AGGACAAAGCCTTTTATATATATAGATAGAAGATAACTTTGATTAAACATTGATACAATTATTTCAGTGATATTAAGTAGTAAATGCTTATTAATAAACTGTAGTTTATGTAAGTGATAATATCTAAGCTCATAGGAAAATATTTATTATGTATCTGTACCCTTTATTTCAGCTGAAGCCGCCACAACTTCGCTATAATTCAATCAAAAACATCTTTCATAAATTATAATGCGTAATTTCCCCAGGTGCGGCTCACGGCTTGGCGCCGAGTACCCTTCGTGTTGTCCTAGAAATTATTCTATATTCAGTAATTGTCAGCATACATTAAAAAAAATATGCAGTTGGTAAATAAAATTATCTGCGTCTTTTTATTTTAAAGCTTGATAATTCCAGACATACTGTGGGAAGACTAATAAGATTTAACTTTTAGCGTCGCGCCCCAATTAAATACTCTTTTAAATATAACTATCTATAAAGCCTGACTTATAAAACACTAGCATCGGACCGCGACGTTGTTAGCATAAATTTTAGAATTTTATTCATAAATACATTACATACATAAATTCTTGTGTCTTTCAAAAGTGGGGCCAGGAACCGGTGCTGGTTCTGGGTCTTCTCACAGGAACTAAACATACAAATATCAATACCCCTAGGCAAACACAGTTCCATTTTCCAATGCGAATGTGTAGCCATCAAGGAGGCAGCCACCGCCGTACTGAGACGGAGGATGAACGATCATTATATTAAGATCATCTCCGACAGTATGGCCGTACTAATGGCACTGCAGAGTAATAAATAAATAAATAAATAAATAAATAAACGCTACACACTCAACGGCCCCCATTAGGATAGTAATATCCTGTGTCGGGGGTCCGGAAACATTCACAATGACATGGACAAATACACCCAGACCGGAAAATATGCTTGCATGGTCAATACAAACATATTATGCTCCGAGCGGGAATCGAACCCGCGACCTGTGGCGTTTAAGGCAGGTTCGCTACCGCTGCGCCACAACGTCGTCATACTATCGTGTCGTAATACTATGCAGGGTTAGTTACCCTCTGGCTAAAGCTTCACTTTAAGACCATATGACCTCTATTTGTGACTTCATATAAACGTAATTTATAAACGTGACAAAATTTATGGTTTGTTTTTTTACGACATATACGACAACCGCTACCCGCAAAAGATAGATGTGAATAAAAATCAGTAATATAAATTATTGGGAACCTTTTTTGCTTATTTTCCCAAGCCAATCCAATTAACTATGTTTTCACATGTATTCAATGTATACACATACTCGTAGCGTCACGGGCAGACTCAGGACCCTCTGGGGCTTCAACCATAAAACTACTTGCAACAATATTCCGGAGCAGTCTTTGTGTTCCGCTCGGCCGCCGGAAGGCAAGTTGTAATTAAAATTGAACAGAAAACTACTTCCCTAAATGAAATTTATTCATTCTGTAACATTTATTTATATAGTTTTTTTAATTTTTTCTAATGTTTTTTAGTATTAGAAGAATTTTTAACCATTTTTGGCGCTGAATTTACTTTTTGTTGTTTCAGGTCCGGAATCTGTGGATTTGAAGCACAACACTTAACAAGCACTATACTTTAGAGTCTGGACCGCAATGAGTTATTAAACTTAACATACAAACTCCCATTTCCATTCAGGTACGCCTACTTTATTATATGATAATCATAATATAATAAAAACATCCAATAGAATTTTTCTTTTATGTCAGAGGGGACAAACGGGCAGGAGGCTCACCTGATCTTAAGCGGTTATGGTTCTTAATCTCCTTTACCCAGTAATTTCACTAGCTACAGTGTCCTTCAAACTGAAATACAATACACTGCTATACAGTCTAATAGCTGGTTTGTATAAAAAAACAACACCAACACTGCGATGGAACCTACCTAGCCGTCCTCTTGCAGTAAAAGGCCCACTACTTGCAACTACAGCTGCTTTACTATAAATAAAAATTTATTGATTACATTTATTTATTTACACTTGATTGAGCAATAATTGTGCAAAAGGCTTAAGAAGTAAGGCAATTAAAGTATTCTCTTTGAACAACGTACAAAATACATAAAACATAATATATGTGTATATATTGAAGATATTATATAATTTAGGCAATTATTCATTTGTGCGACAGATCACAAAAGATAAATGAAACAAAAGATACTTGTAAATCGACGCTCACGAAATTATATCTGCCTAATAACTTATACGAGGAAACGTCGTGAAGATGTGTACATTTAAAATACGTCATGGCATTTTAAGAATTTATATAAGTAGGTATAGCTAACAGCGCAGTACAGTCTCAAATACTACTAACAGGTACCTCATATCTTCGATAAGAAATATTTTTGTTATGTATATTTGCCGAAATCGAATGTCACTGAATGTCTATAGATGATATCACATTTAATAAAGAAATATTTTTGTGATGAATTTGAAGAAGATTAATAAAATTATTAAGATTTTTAACTATGGTATTTTATTTATTTAAGTTCCACTAGTGTTGTAATGAAATTTATACACTACTCACCATACAAAATGTTTGATCTTTTGCAAGTCATGTGCCATTTGCTAAGCTATAGTGATTCTTGCAACACATTGATATATTTCATCAATTTATTTATATTTATAAACTGTATTTGTCTCGAGGTAAACATATTATTTTAAGCGTTTTTGTCCGGCGTGTCAAAACTGTAAATATTTCGATACATTATAATAATTCTAATATTTTTCGTCAGCTTAAATTTGGCGTGCTACCAACCTGTTGTCTACAAACCCAATAAAATTGTTAACACTCTTAAAAAAAAATCCAGGAAACAATAAACAGAGCGAACTTCCTTCGCCGCTAGACTCGTATCACTTTTTACTACGAATACTCCCTGTTCAATGAAAAAATATTCAAAGAATAATTATTTTATACGTTATTTCATCCATTTTTCTCATAGTATTTTTTTATTCGATCGATAGTTACACACACATAATTGTTTCTTACTTAACTCTTGTCACTTAATTAACTCTTATATCTTAAACTTATAGAGCCTCGTAGCAAATCATAAAAAATGTAAAATAATGACGACGAATGAATAATGATTAATGAGAAGATTAATACGGGCTTAGTGTTTCATATACAGCATTACTTCAGCTGTAATATTTTATTCTTTTTATAAATTATATTTTTAATTTATAAGTATAACAGCGATGTTGTATGTAGTTGAAACTAAATGTCTGACCACAGCGTTTTGTTAGGGATTATGTCGTAAATTTATATAACAGCAAACAAAGTCCGAAGGCCCTCGCTCCGTAACGACGACAAGTTTGGAAACAGAACCACGGATTAAACTTTAATTCATATTCAATGTACGAGGACCAGGGACTTGTGTCGGCAAGTCTGCGTTTGTTCTTGCACTTATTGTTCTATGTATATCACTGATTAGCGAATGCGCAAACACAACTGGCAATCGAAAAATGTATTCGCGCGTAACTATATTTTGTTGCAATACTCATTCCCGGCTATAAAAATGTATATCCGACTTTAAAAACCTACCCAAAGACCGATAAAGAGCAACTTTTGTAGTCAAGTGCTCAATAAATCTTCGGTCAACCGAAAAAAAATGATATAAACTACAGAACAGTAAAAAGGGAATGTATGTATGCGATAGAGCAATATCGAAGTATTCACGTGGTCGTTGTAAGAACGTTTACTTTTCACTTCGCTGAAATCTCAACGTTTCTATTTTCCGATATTCGTCATCACAGAGCAGTTTAATTTACAGCCGCTCATTAAAGTTCTAAAAGTGTTCTGCGTTTAGGTAACTGATAGCCGTTAGCGAGGGGAGCGAGAACTTTATCTCGAGAAATTATTATTGTTATCATTATTTTTTTATTAAATATAAAATAAGTATTTCGCCTATTTATGCTATATTTTGGTTCTCTTAATATTTTGATAATATTATACACCGAATTTATTAAAATGATCTGAATCTAATTCGGTTATAAACTTTATGTTCGATATTTTTAATTCATCAATTGAATTTTTTCTATAACATATTTAATAACTAATGTTAGTAATCAAAGAAAATAAAATAATAATAAAGTAAATAAATAACAATGATATTTTGAATTTAAGTATTATATGTTATGTTAATAACACTATTTTAATGTTTTTATTAAATAAACTAGTCGAATTACCAAGAAAATTGAATTGATTTAATTCAAAATCTAAACATAAAATAAGTTGCTGAAATAACGACTTTTTTATTATTTGATAAGAGTGAGATGTCTCTGTCAGGAATCTTTTAAGTGCTTACCTGACACAGGATCGCCTTAGTCCCTCCGCTCGCAATTCAGAGCACAATGAAGAAGACGCTAAGACCTGCAACCTTACCTCATCGTTAATGGACCATTATGTTATTACTTGAGATATTATATTTCACACTAGTCAAGCTGACAACAGTAGGCTGTGAAGGTTAACTATACTGAATCCTGTATTTTTTTTTGATTTTATAAAGTGTAAAATGTTATCGGCTTTAAAAGTAGATTTCAAAGTTAGTTTTTACAATATAAATAATCACGAAAACATCAAACGCTTTGGAACAGTTACGTTTTTAATTTAAATAAAAGTGTTGTAGTTTGAGTAATAAAAGTATTTACTACTTTCGACTGCATGATGAACATGCCGACACGTCCGTCCGTCCGTCCGTCCGTCCGTCCGTCTGGGGCATTGCTAAATAATTTAGATTTACATTACTTAAATTTTTAAGGAAAAAAATCAAATATTTAATAACGTTTTTATAAACTACTCAAAATAAATAGCGTATTTATTAAATTTAAATTTAGAATATCATATATTTAAATGAAATAAGATATATTTAAATTAAAATAACAACAATCCATACCGAATGTCAAGAGACAATCAACATTGCACTACGTTTCAAATCTACCTATAGACTTAGTGCGGGTTTGCGTTTAGCAGCCGAGACTCGGCGCTTTTACTGACATCGCATTCGAAAATTAACTGAACCTATTTTATAATTATTATGAAAAAACTTTCACCGCTCTTTGGAATGTCGGAACTGACTCTACAGTCTTACCATCATTATGGTATATATGTACATAGTTGCAGTCTAACGCGATCCGAGATGTTTGTTATACTTTGGCAGAAAATACTTTTCTGAAATATTATCGTTTTCTGCCATCGTACATTGAGCATTTACTACATGAGTGTATATTGTTAATATTAAATAAATAAATAAAGCCTTTATTCTATTACAAAGCTTTTTTATAAAGAAATAAAAAAACGTACATAATTACACATATAAAAATAGTTAAAAGTAAAATAAAAACGTAAATAAATGTGACCGGCTGAAATGACATGCTAAAGACAAACTAAACATTTGAGGCGAAATAAATAAAGTTTCTCTTCAATAATGCTCGATGCATTTGATTAAGTATTAAAAATCGACTTGAATTATTTTATAACAAGGAAACAAGTAATCTATTCGGAAATGAAACGCGTATGAATTTCATTGCCTATTCTAGTTGAATATTTCGCTTCGACGCGTGACAGTGACGCGAGAAGTAATTACTTGGCTGACGCGACGCTCACCGCAGGCTACTAGTGTTGAGATCTATTAAAAATAGCGAAAATTTTGTTTGAATTCCTTTACATTAAAAAGGGTTTTATTTGAGCATATCGCTTTATCAATTGGTTTGTTGCTATACATACTCACTCCAAATATGTATATATATATATTTCCTTTAGTTTCCTACCCGTTTACCATCAAGTAAACCCGTTGATAACCGTTGGAAACGGAACCCTGTTACTAAGCCTCCGCTAGCCGTCCTTCTGTCTGTTATTATATTAATTTGTCATTTTTATATATTTATTTATATATTAGTATTTATTTATTTATTATTGTTATTTATATTTATTTATATATTAGTATTTATTTATTATTGTTATTTATATTTATTTTTCATTAATTTTTTTTTTTTACTATATGTCGAGAGAATGCTTTTAGCATTAAGCCCGCCTTTTGTGCACTTTGTGCAATAAATTATAAATAAATAAATAAATAAAATTTTTAAATTAAACTTATTATTTACGCACATAAGACTGATGTGATCAACAATGTAATAAATCTGTACATGTAACATACCTGTGAAAGTAATAAATCTACCCGTAACATACCTGTGATATTAATAAATCTACCCGTAACATACCTGTGATATTAATAAATCTACCCGTAACATACCTGTGATATTAATAAATCTACTCGTAACATACCTGTGATATTAATAAATCTACCGGTAACATACCTGTGATATTAATAAATCTACCCGTAACATACCTGTGATATTAATAAATCTACCGGTAACATACCTGTGATATTAATAAATCTACCCGTAACATACCTGTGATATTAATAAATCTACCGGTAACATACTGTGAAATTGTTATGAAAAATATTCTATATCTCAAAACGAACTTAAAATTATTCTTTTTCATAAAAATAATTTCCGTGGAAAGTTCTAATACCTCATTTTTGCCGGAATTTCAAATGTCAAAAGTCAAAGCCTCGTTAGAGAGGTTAGAGGTACGGGACACCCTTTCTATGACTTTAGAAGCTCTCTAAAGAAGAAGAATTCAAGGCATTCCAGACACAAAGCTTTCAACAATGACAAGGTTTAAACATATCACCATTTATTATAAATAATAATAAATAAATAAATAAATAAACGCTACACACTCAACGGCCCCCATTAGGATAGTAATATCCTGTGTCGGGGTCCGGAAACATTCACAATGACAAGGACAAATACACCCAGACCGGAAAATATGCTTGCATGGTCAATGCAAACATATTATGCTCCGAGCGGGAATCGAACCCGCGACCTGTGGCGTTTAAGGCAGGTTCGCTACCGCTGCGCCACAACGTCGACATTATCATCATCATCATTAAAATACTACTATAGTAAATGTTAATAAAGTAGATCGATGTTTGGTCAAGTAGTCTGAAAGTAATATTGAATGATAGCGTTAGAAATATAATTTCAGTAGACTTTCATTGCGTTGTGTAACGAAGATGTCCATCAGTTTTGTTTGGGATATATTTTTAAATCACATTGATTGATTGATTGATGACTATCCGAAAGAATAGGATTATTGAAGAAAATCTTCTTTGCCTTCATAAATAAATAAATCTTTAATTTATTGAAAAATCACATCCCGTCACGGCTACCCACTCGACTGTATTGATGTAGTAACTGTATCTCTTTTATAAAGATCTATGGCTGCGTAGTAAATTTATATTATAATATTTAACATGCATCACAATTTATGACCACAAGATAGTATTAATATCTACATACGAGTATGATAAATTGCTTCTCGATTCATTTTCAGGCAGCCTAACATAATATATTATATTAAAATGCAAACAGAAGATAGAACACTTGAACATCATAATCAAACGTTAAGAAACTAATGATGCCAAAACACAAAATACAATGAGCTGTTCATTGTAACATTATAATGGTAACTCCTCCGATGCTTCGTAATCATTGATATAGAGGATGTAGGAGGAAGAACCAATGTACACTAGATTGCGCGTCTACATGGCGTAAAATGACAAAGTGTTTAAAAATTAAGTGCCGTCAACTAATTGGCTGGGAACTTAATAACACCATCGTACGGAGTCGTACGCAATTAAACTTACCTAAACCAATTCGTTGGGGCCGCTTGTTTATCATTCAATTTTTACCAATGTTAATACGGGATCTACAACTATCTACTCTTCTACATCTATGTGCAAAATAGTATGGGGTGTCAGATTTGAACGCTCATAGAATTCGACGTGACATGTGAAGTTAGCGACACGATGTTGTGTATCGAAATAGTTTCTCCGAGTCAACGCTTTCACTCATGTCGTTAGCGTGCCATAATACTCTACTTACCCTATACATCGATTATACATCTATATTCTATAATATGATAGACATTAAGTAAATAAAGCTCAAATTTCTAAATTCTTGAATATCATTATTAAATTGAAACGTTTTATGGAAACTTTAAGTTTAATAAAATATTTGAATTCTGACAAGTCCTTATTTGTTCAGATTAAGAAAGCGTAATCTCGACAATATAGAGATAGAGATATTAGATTTAGATTACAAATACGAATAATTAAAAGGACAAACGGACATATATTCAAGAGTTGTGGTTTGCCTCATTTGTCACCCATCAGCATCAGCCAATACATTGGTGAATAATATAAATAATAGAAATATATTGGTGAAATTACTATATCTAAAAATATATTGCTATGTTTCAAAAACTGTACGAGTATCATTTTTATCTCGCTACGATGACGTCACTAAAGATATAAAAATATTTGTAGCAATAAAATAAATTAAATGGATCTGAGAGCAGACATTAGCTATTTGTATAAATTTTTCATTATAACACTGTTAAAAAAAATATTTATCTAATTTTTTATTATTTATTTCAAGATCTTATTAAAATACAACGTGAATATTGCTGTTAGATATTTGTAATACTTCTATTACTTATTTTAGCTAATGGAATCGTTGCATTACGAATATCGTAATGACCAGTCTTAATAAACACATTGCTTTTAATATATTTTTAAATTCGTTCCAGCCTTACGGTCCGCCCACGTGATCGTAAATTTGTTCTAAATTAAACGTAAAAGAAACGTTCGGGCCTGAAGTCCGTCCACGGCGCGGAGCACCAAAACGACGTAGGTAGCTTGTACACTGATTTGCTTATTATTTTTTCGTATATACATAAAATATTTTATTTCATACTTATAACATACTTTGTACTCGTATCAAATTTAATTTTTTATTTTATTTTAGTGTTATAATTATATTGTTTTAGAGGCAATAAAAATTAGTGACCGACCGAAATTTCGGTTTCGGTTTCGGTTTCGGCCAGTTTCGGCCAAAAATCTAGTTTCGGCTTTAGTTTCGGTTTCGGCCAAAATATAGCCGAAACTTTCGGCCTCGCCGAAACTCGAGTGTTCGCGAGTTTTCGTGCGTTGTTCGAAAAACTTCGCAGCCAACTCGTGACCGCTTGCTAACGCGGCCAATCATAATCTCCAGAAATAAGTATTAGATTGATCTTTAAAATATTATGAACACAACGTATTATTAGTTCGTTATGTACCTAGTATATCTAACTATAAGTTGTTTCTTTTTTTAAGTTTACTCCCAATAGTAAGTCATGTATATTCATGACAAAAAAATGGTTATGACTTTAATGAATTTTTAGTATTTATTTTATTTTACTCTATTTAACTGTCTATATTATTTACAGTGGTGGTCAACTAATTAGAGACATTGGTATAATAGGAGTAACATTTATTTATATTTTCCGTAATTTCAGTTTACATGAAGTCTTCATTACGATCTTTTAATGTTGATCTGAATTTGATCATTTAACCAATGTTTTCTTAATAGAATTATTAAATTTTGGAATGGATTTTAATTAAAAATAACAACAATTAAAATTCAAAATGGAAGAGAAAAATGTACATTTGTTATTAAATTCATCTAAAAAGCGGCGTTTTCTATTAAATTTTACATTAAATGGGATTGCCTTTATTAGCCATATCGACATCGGCGCGGCATCGACTCGGTCAAATAATGACAAGTTTCGTCAGTGAAGTTCTTCCAGGCGTCTTTGGTCTTTTACTATAGAGTTGGTTTAAATTTCCAGTTTCTTGTACCACAAATGGTCCAAGGAATTCATATCTAGGCTATTGGCAGGCCAATCTAAAGCTGACAGCAGTTCACCGGCTAGAAATCATTTAATAAACAGTGAAGTATATTTGGATCGTTTTCGTGTTAAAGCGCCCATGTAACTTTGCCACTAAGTTCTAGTCAAAATATTTCTCCTTTAATAATTACAGAGCTCACAAAGGGAACTTTTTATAAAGCTATTACCAGTCTGCGATCCAAATTTCTAGGTACACAGTTTCAGTAGTTTTATAGGTTTGAAAATATTACAAAACGTTGAAAACCATACTTTTGGAGCAAACCAAATGATTTGCTCCAAAAGCTATCTTAAGGTATGGCCATTTACGTTGAAGTAAAATTGTTTTCGCTTGGTCGTTTCACAACTTAAATAAGTGACCTATGTTTCAGTAATAAATTGTGATATTAATTTTAGAAATCAAAACTATAAACTAAAGAATGATGCGAAATAAAAATGCAAAAGCTTTCCGCCTTTGTATTGCAGGTTTATTTTTTTTAAATCGAAAATAAAACACTAACTCTGGATGTCCCTAATTAGATGGTCAGCCAGTAAATGAGAAATTTCGATGCCAGAGATTTTTTTTAATAAACCACCATAAAATGTTCTTAGCTTCGAAAAAGTATACACCATTGAACAGTATACTTTATGACAAACAGTATCTCATAAAATTAAACTTTTAAAATATTTAACCAAATTATTTTCCGTTCCTAATTATTTGACTACGAATGTATACATGTAAAAAACTTTAAATTCAAATTTCAGTCGAAAAAACGTAATTTTAAATATTTTTTAAAAGTTTCGGTTTCGGTTTCGGTTTCGGCCGAAACTGAGAGAGAGGCCGAAAGTTCGGTTTCGGTTTCGGTTTCGGCTGAAAAACCAGTTTCGGTCGGACCCTAATAAAAATACACTTTCTGTAAAAAATTCAACTCTCTACCTATTACGGTTCGTGCGATGGACGGGCAGCCGGACAGACGGACAGACGGACAGCGGAGACTTAGTGATAGGGTTCCGTTAGTACACTATTATTACTCTGTTGGTGCGACTCATGAAAATTTATGGCTGAAGTGGCAAGATTGATCATAAATGCCGTAGAATTAATGGAACCAGTTTTTTTTTTATTCGGAAAAATAACTGTAAGGAATAATCCAACTCCAAGATTGGTTTAAATGGATTACAATAGCAGATAACGACTCTAATGTAGACGTCGTAGATGTCGTAGCTACATAATTGTAAAATCCGTAATATTATAACTACACTACTTTTTATATAGCGTCGCTGACTTATCGAAGACGTAACATAACTAACGTAACATCCTTTAAGATTTTTACAATATCACATAATTATAATGAACGTTGTGCATAAGTTAACTGAAAAATATCTTCTATGTTGTCATAAACTTTGTAATAAGTAATAACTCATTACCAAATTTCCACAATTTTAAACCTTTACGCATGATTATCATCAGTGACAGTAAGCTGGCGCGCCGCCAGACATCCTCTCTAATTGAAACAGCATTGTTTAGACAACAAAGCTAAATAATCACTCGTTTCTAAAGAATAGGACTGCTGGTGATAAACGTGGAAATAAATTATAATCACAGTTACATCTGGCCATAAAGTTAATATTACTTTTACATTCCAGTGCTACACGATAATGTTACGCTGCGCATTGCTTTCTTCTAAACTATTTCCAGAATTAATAAAACTATTCCTATGTATGCAATAAGCATTATTTAGAGCTGCGTACATAATATTGTAATCATAATGCATCCGTTACAAGGGAAGGTTAACTAGAATACATTTCAAAATGTTTTAAAATATAAATGCCATTTTAGGAACTAAAAATCTCAAAAAATAATAACAATAATGTATGACGTTTAGGATTTCAAATTTTAGTGAGAAGATGGTATTTTCTATAGTGTTATGCAGTGGTTATATGTGTAAGGTTGGCTATATTAACAAATAATAAATTTCGTGCCAAAAGTAAAATTAATAAACAGTCAAAGGTGTGGTAAAGTAATACATTCAAGTTTGGTATCGATTAACTATTTAATTTATGCCACATTTTAATGAATTAATTTTTATAATCAAATTTCAAATCCTAAATAAAATAGTATAGTGGGCGAGATGATTTCCTCCACAACGGATAATCTTTATCGTCAGCGAGTGAGCGAAGCGCGTGGCGCGCGGCAGTTAGCGCGAGCTCTCTGAGCGTGGAGTTCGCGTCTCCGAGCACGGGCCGCGCGAGCCGTAACTTCGCGACTCTTACGAGTTGGATGCGAGTGATCATCACCTTCAATTCTTTACTTGTTAGTATCATAGGTTTTGTAAAAATATAGTGTTTTATTTTTTAACTGAAAATGTCAAAGGTTTGTAATTTTCAATTGCGCATATTAATAAGAAAATCTACTTGCAAGTTCAACTCCGTTTGACATGTCTTAAAGTTAAATTACACCAGTAACTTAGCTTGTTTGTCATATTTAATATGTAAGCTTCTGTAACTTTCAGCCTGCTAAAATTTCAGATGAAGTCCCTAATTTTGTCGATACCAGTTTGAGTTTTTTATGCTACTAAGAAGGTAAGGCAAGCATACGGCCCACTCGATGGTAAGCTGTTGCCGAAGCCTATGAATGTATGTTATACACTACGCATGTGTAATTGTCAGTCAGACGTTACGAACCTCGAGATATTTGTTCTAAACAGGTAAATCTCCTTTGCTCAGTAATTTCACTGAATTCTGTGCCCTTCTAACCGAAACGCACTAATCTAAAACAAACTTTTCATTTTCATTCACATATACTTTACTGGCCACTGTGTTTGATTGGGGTGAAAAGGATTCCCTCAGCTGTTTACGGTATGATTCGATCGAGAACTGTATTATGCAAGAGTAAACACCCACGTGTCTATTTCAAATACTTTTTCATTTAAAAAAATTAAATAATTTGTGTAAAGGTAATTGTCAAACAAACTTATTTTATTTTATATAATTATAATCTTTTAAAGCATTTTCTGGATATCGAATTTCTTTTTCGTTTTCCTTTTTTCCTCTTTAAAAACTCAACAGCGGAATTTGTGACTCGTACTGAGAGATTGCACTTAATAAGACCCATCAATTATAAAAAAATTACCTTCCACTTGATACTATTAGAAGAATTTGAAAATAATCGTTAGTGTTGTCGTTCTATTATTTTGACCTTAATTCATATTATTTTTTGTAAACAAATTGTTTCCATGTAACAATAATTTATCTCATGTGTATTTTTATATCGCTTTTCCTTTTTGAGTTATATTAAAGGAAAATGCTTTTTGTATCTCACTTTTCACTTTTTTTTAGTTCAGACAAAATTTTCACAGGCAGTTATAAAATCTATCAAAAAAAACTTAATTCGAATAATTTCATTTAAAAAGGCAGTGCTCGACTAAGCGCAAGAAAGTGACCCCGCCTCTCTGCACTTTTGACTATTGTTGTTTAAGCAAGAAGTTGACGACTCAGAAAAACTCGCAATACTACCATTATCCCTAATAATAATTACAAATATGCCTCATAGTTTACGAAGTATCGCTAGTCAAAGTTCTTTGATTTTGTCAAGTTCTCTGATCACTTAAAGATCATCAATATAAAAAAGTACTTCTAGCAGTCTCACAAACTTTACATTTTTAATTTAGCTAGCATTGAGCTTATAAAGGAAAAAATAAACATGATAAATGATTACAAAAGATATGAGAAAAAGCCAAGTCTCGGAACGCAGTTTTTGTACCGTAAAAAGAACGGCAAAATATTCTACTATTAAAAATACTTTAGTTTCGTACAATTATCAACTTTCACTCATCATTTTACAAGGGAACTCACAACTTTTTTTATTACAAAAACTTCTTGCGAGACTTGGAGTTTCTCACATTTTATGGGTTTGGTGGGATTTTTATTTAAATGTACGTCTCATTATTTATTTAGTAGTTTTCCCAATGTACAATCTCAAAAATGTCGTATATATTCTGGAAAGAGGAAATATAAATATATAAATTGTAGTTGACTAAGTTTTAGCTTAATACTAGAGATCCTTAACACGAATTGTTTTTGAAGGATCAATTTATGAAACATTCAACAATACCTATTGTACAGAAATGAAAAGTGTATCTGTGTCGGGTGAGTTGACAGCCGGCCGCTGTTTACTTTCGCATATGTATGTAGAAAGAGCAGGAAACGATGTACCTACCCATCTTTCTTCTTCTAAGATAACTCGCAATGGTATAAGCACATACAATTATGTTTTAATAAAATATTCCGTATAAAGCAGTTGTAAATATTCCGTTAATATGTAATACTTGACAGCATATTCACTTATTAAAAATGTTCCATAATTCTTTTCTATGTCGGGAAACCTTCACACTTCGCCACGTTTTCCGCAATCCCCAATGCATATAAGGGAATAAAATTTGTAGGCCCGTTATCATTCATACGAATAATAATAATTGTAAAATATCTGGGTATTTTCACAGAATACCGCCATCTTTAATCTCCACAGCCCAAGTAAGGGTGAACCAGCGACGTTTGTGTGATATTTTTTGTACAAAGGTTCAACTGTTACTGTAACATGCTTAGTGGTTACAACAGGACAAATAAAACACCTTACATTCTAACGTACTTTATAAAACAGATTTAAGGCAGTGGTAACTAAAGGCATATTATATTTAGTGTCATTCTGCTTGTTAGCTCGTGTCGCTTATTAAAATAGTTTCCACGTCGCCAGCACGTAGGAGAATATAACTTCACGGCGCTGACTACCTTTTATGAACTTGTGCTCGCTCTGAACGTACGATAACCAACATTTGAATATGAAAGAGCGAGTTTCAGCGGTGTTGTATGACTCATGACTAATGCATTTGTTCCGTTGTGTTCATGTGAGATTTAAATCAACGGCTAAAAAGGTAAACTATTCCTAAAAATACAAAAGATGTAGATCTTTTTACTACCTACAACTATGCCATTTAACTTTTTTTCACAGGACTTGTAGTTTTGCCGGAAATCGAGACAAACCATTTTTTACCAATAAAAACTCATCCCCTCCCACTTCCCAAACTCGGATCGCCCGTAATTTATTTTTCTTTTCATTTTTATAATATTCCCCTCCTTTTCTAATGAGTTTCATCCTACTGTATTTTTTTTTCAAAAATTATCGACCCTGGTCTACCTGGTCTAGTGCTAATAATGAAAACATCTCGCACCGAGAATCTGACCATTCAATGATCACATTGCGCTTGTATTGGCGCCACCTGTGCGTTTGTGTTGTCCACCCCTGAGGAGGACGGGAGCGCTCTTGTGTGGGAAGTGCAGAGGAGCTTTGCTGTACTCGAGATGCCCAAGTATTGGGTTCTCCAAGAGATCCCGGAGGCTCTCTCTTTCACATAGGTCGGCTTTTAGTGACCTCATTGCCAAACACCTGTCATGGAACTCCACATAACCCGGTTTTCCTTCCCAGGAGGCCAGGTATCTGTCCGCAGATTTCTTCTCCGACCACAACAAATAATAAGGTACAATGGTGCTTTAATTAAGCAGGGTAAGGGTAGAATTTCGGAAAATACTTTCTTATCGAATGCCTACGTCATACAAAGAACAAACCCTTCAAGTTTCAGGTCTTTGCGATCAGCGGTGTAGGCTGTGCGTTGATCCGTCAGTCATTCAGGACAAAGCATTTTATATATAGTACCTGGTTGACCGAGCTATGCTCGGTTTTTTTTTGGTAAATCGAAAGTCGTGAAGGGTACGGTAGACTCGATTGAAACCTTACCTGGATTATAAAATAATGATTTCGACAACAAGTTATATCCGTAAAAATTGCGATTGTTGAGTATTTTGTTAAATTCTAATGGACGCATCGCTGTCAGTCAGTGACATAAAAATTAAAGAAAACGTCAACTGTAGAAATGTTTGTCATTCGATTCAATTCAATGAATCCTTGTTGCCATAGCAACGCGTGGTCGCTCAAGTGCGCTGTGAATTTATTTATATATTTTGACATTTTTCATTTATTTTGTTGATAATAGATGGCGTGTCGACAACGGCCTGAAAACACGGACAAAGCCACATTTTCTAAAAATAAATCCTAGCTAGATCGATTTATCGTCCCCGAAAACCCATGCATACTAAATTTCATGATAATCGGTGCAGCCGTTTCTGAGATCCCAATTATATATATATAATAATATTAAAATTAAAATAAATAAACGCGAAAATTGAGTTTTTGATTGAATCGAGAAAGTATACGGGATTATTGTGTATTGGTTTTTTGGCAGAGATTACAACCATAACAACAAGAACGCAATGTATATTATATTATAATACTCATAATGTGTCTGTTTGTAATTCCAAATCAACAGCTTCTTACATTTAGTAAATATGAAACTAAAAAACAAATTTTTAAAATGTTTGTTTATGTGTCCGGCTGAAACGGCTGGTCCGATTTTAACGGAACTTTCACTGATAGATAACTGTTATAAGGTGTAGCTTAGCTTCGTTAGAAAAGTAATAAGGGTACCTTGCAATAAAGCAAAATCGGAACACCACGCGAACGGAGCCGCGGACACAGCTAGTCTATAAATCCAATAAATTAAAACAGATAATAATAATTAATCGATGGGGGTAGAGACTACAACAGTTAGGTACTTTAGATTACTGCTATTATCTCATTGCCAAACAACAGGAACAGACGCAGATAATTATGTAAATTAGTTAACTCATCCGAGCTCAGTTTACTGATAACAGTATCAAATATATTTTGTTTGCAACGAAATCCATATTTAAAAACCATGTTGGACATTAAATAATACATGCGTCGGTGTTCGACGAATCGAAATATTTATCACTTTGTTATTGAGACTGCACCACAGAATATAATTACAATCTAACGCGGACATACATAATTATGCTCAGAAACATATTTTGAAAAATATACAATCTTAATTTTAAGAGTATTTGTTCCCCAAAAAGTTATCAAAATTTTGTACACTTACTGTGACGTCTAAACTAACTCATTAATATTTTAACGTTAAAAAGACTACATAACATTTTCTTCCTATCATTATTCCCAGTATTAATCCAGAGTCTGCTTATACTCTTATCCTGATTTGACGGTTTTTACACGGACCGTTTGCCATCGGACCTCCGCAACCCTAAGGGCGAACAAAACAAAGTAACCCATTAGAGAATAACAAATTACCTACCGAGACTGCCGCCTGACCTCTATAACCTAGAGGAGGAACCTATTACTCATTTGATAAGAGCAAATTACCTACAAAGAGTTAATGATTAATTATCATCAAATGTTATGAGAACAACCGGGAGCGACAGCTGAGCGTGCACTCCGAGGCATGGTAGTGGGACCTACAAGGATAAACGCTCAGACCGAAACATAATTATATTCGTAACAAACATCTGCTCCGAGCGAGAGTCGAACCCGCGACTGTCAAGGCTCAAAGAAAGCTCGCTACCAGCACGCAACAACAGTGGTCTACAAGGCTACATAGCATCGAGCTACGAAACCGTAGACACAGTCCTCCGCAGTCAGCCGACTCGGACGGACCTCTTGAGCACAGCTCCTTGTTGTGCTCGCCCCAGCACGCGCTCCTTGCCGCGTGCACCCCGTGCGCTCCTTGCGCACTCCGCCGCCGCCTTGAGTGCCCCGCACTCGAGGCCCCGCTGCGTGCTCCGCACGCCCAGCCGCGTGCCCCGCACGCCCGCCTCCGCCAGGACCAAGTGCTCTTCGGACCTTAAGTGATTCTGTGTCGTGTACGCCCGTTGCGTTCGCAGAATAGTGCTAACAGACTACGTGCAAGTGCCAGTGAGTGGTGAAGAACAGGACCGATAGTGTAGTGTAGTAAATGCAGCCGGTTCCCGGAGCCGTAAGTACTCACACTTATTAGTTTAGGCACACACCCCGTCACCTACGGACAGGGATTCCGCAGGGAAAACACACCGTAGGCACTCATCTCCCTGCCGCCCCAGGCAGGGAGGAACGAACGACCTTACAACCCCGGCTCCACCATGGACGCCCTTTCCCCGGCCGAACTTTCTGAGGTTCTTGGTGGCCAAGTACCCCGGAACGATCGCAGAGTTCCGCTCGGCCCAGGCCTCCTCAAGGCCGACCGAAAAGCCCTCCCCGCCCCGCTCCCGCGCCGGCACCCCCAGTGGCCCCCGCAGCACCGGTGTCCCCCATGGACACCGACTCCCCGAGGTCCCCCTCGCCCCGCCCTCGCCGACCGAGTCGACCTCCTCGACCTCTTCCGCCTCCTCCTCTCCGACCTCATCGGACAGCGAGGAGAACGACGGTTTTCAGACCGTCGGCGGCAAAAGCGGAAGGCAAAAGCCCCTAAGGCCCCACCGCCCCTAAAGGCGACTGCCCCAATCGTCGCCCCCGCTCCCCGGTCGCCCGCAAGGCCGACCCCCCTCACCCAGCCCGACCGTCGCTGCCCCCGCACCGAACGCGGACCCAGCCGCCAAGGCCCCTCCCCCCATCTTCATCCGGGACAAATCGTGCTGGATGAGAGTATCCGCCGCCCTCGCGGCGAAAAAGATACATTTTACAAGCGCCCGCCCCATTGCACAAGGCATCCGCGTCCAAGTGCAGAATTCCGAGACCCACCGCAGGTTCACTGCTGCCCTGAGAGTCGACAAAGTCGACTTTCATTCCTACACCCTCGATGAGGACCGCGAACTACGCGTGGTCATCAGAGGGATGCCAAAGGAGATTAGCTCCGAATTTATCAAAGAGGACTTAGTGTCCCAGGGCTTTCCCGTACGGCAGGTACACCGAATGTACCGGAAAAACACTGACAGCACGACGCTGTTCAACACAATTCTGGTCATCCTCGACCTCACTCCCGAGGGTAAGGCCATATTCAACGTCAAGACCGTGGCTCAACTGTCCGGTCTTAGAGTAGAGGTCCCCCACCACAGGGGACTCCCCGGGCAGTGTCACAACTGCCAATACTACGGCCACTCGGCCAAAAATTGCGAGATCCGCCCCAGGTGCGTCAAGTGCCTGGACGATCACGGGACGCCCGACTGTCCCAGAAAGGTCCCAGACCCGGAAGTCACCCCCAGCTGCATCCTCTGTAGAACGCAGGGACACCCTGCGAGCTACAGGGGCTGCAACAAAGCCCCGCGGCGGCACCGGGCCGCCGCGAGGACGGCACCCGTCAAGCGGGCCATATCCCGCCCCAAAAATCCAGCCCCTCAGGCGAAAGCCCCGGCCCCTCAGGCCACCACTTCGGCCCCCGCGGCCTCGTTCGTAAACACGAACCTCCCCGCGGACTCCGTCTGGAGGAAACTCCCAGCCCCCAGACCAGCGACGACACCCACAACGGCCGTCGCTAAACCCCCTCAGCCCAAGCCCTCCCAGGCCGCCCCGGCCTCACCCTCGTCCTCCTCAGACTTCGCACTCGTGTCGAAGTTTCTGAAGTCCTTCGACATGAAGGAACTCAACACGTTCGCCGGCAAGCTCCGCGACCCGGCCATCTGCAACGTCGATGCGCTGACGCAGCACATCGACCTTGTGTCGGTAATCATCAACTTCAATGGCAGCGACTAGTAGGGTAAAACCACGGTCCCTGAGCCTCGTCACGTTCAACGCAAACGGCCTTATCCAACAGATCGACCTTGTTCGCGAGTTTTTAAAATCCCACCAATCCGACGTCATGCTAGTGCAAGAGACCTTCTTAAAACCGAGCATGCGCGACCCCAAAGTTTCTAATTACCGATCCATCCGCGACGACAGAGCCACCCGCTTCGGCGGAACTCTGATCTATTACAAAAGGTCCCTGCACTGCGTGCCGCTGGATCCTCCACCGCTTTCGAATATCGAGGCGTCGATTTGTCAGATCAGTATGACGGGCCATCAGCCTATCGTACTCGCTTCCGTCTACCTATCGCCCAACAAAACCCTACTCGAGAGCGACCTTAGGTCGCTCCTATCGATGGGAGGCACGGTCTTTCTGGCCGGCGACCTCAACAGTAAGCACCCCCGCTGGCACTCTAGCGTATCCAATAGTAACGGACTAATTCTCGACAGACTGACTTCACTGCCGACTCTCAACTTTGAGGTCATAGCTCCCATGACGTTCACTAGATACCCCAACAGAGGAACGAACGACAGACCCGACGTGCTCGACATAGCCATCTTGAAAGACGTAACGCTCCAGTTGCGCTCGATCGAGACGCTATCCGAGCTGAACTCCGACCATAGGCCGGTCCTAATCCAGCTAGGACCCGTCGTGCATTCCACACCCCCGACTAAGACCCTAGTGGACTGGAGGAAGCTCCACGAGCAACTCCGGTCGGTAGAATCGACCCCCTAGACGGAATACCTGACGAAATCGACTCCGTCGAGACCGCGAAAGCGGCCGCGTCTAAACTCACCGACAACATCCGCGACAAAATAGACAGTTGCTCCAGGGAGGTTCCAATCCGCCCGGACGGGCGCTGGGAGCTCCCGGAGGACCTGAGGGATCTCCTCAGACGTAAAAACGCGTTCACTAGAGCCCATGACTCCTATCCGACCGACGACAACCGGAGGCGACTCCGGGCCCTACAGAGGAAGGTCAAAGCTCGCTTTGCCCAACTCAGGGACGACCGACTCGGCAGGTATCTCCAAGAGCTAGCGCCCTCTCACCTGGCCTACTGGGCGATGGCGCGAACTCTGAAAGACCCGACCGTCTCCACGATGCCGCCCCTCTTGCGTCCGAACCGACCCCTCGCATCCGACGACTCTGATAAGGCCGAGTGCTTGGCTGACAGCCTCGAATCCCAATGCTCCCCCAGCTCCCAACCAGTCGACCCCGAGCACCTCCTCAAGGTGAACTCGGAGGTCGAACGTAGGATCTCCCTGGCCCCGACGGACGAGCCGCTGTCGCCGACGACAGCGGACGAGGTCGAATCCATTATTAAGGCCCTCAAGGTCAAAAAATCTCCCGGACCCGACCGAATCTCCAATAGGACTCTGAAGCTCCTCCCGACTCAGATCATCGAGCTATTAGTGCTCATTTTCAACGCCCTTCTGGCAGGATGCTCCTTCCCAGATCAGTGGAAGGAAGCGATAGTCATAGGGATCCCGAAGCCCGGGAAACCTAAAAACCTTCCCACCAGCTACCGACCCATATCGTTGATCAGCTGTCTCGGTAAGATCTACGAGAGGATCTTACTCATTAGGATCAAGGCCGTCGTTGAGGCCAAAAACATAATGATCAACGAACAGTTCGGCTTTCGAGCCCGTCATTCATGCACCGATCAAGTGTACCGCCTAACGGAACACATCCTCCAGGGCTTCACCCAATCGCGCTCCACCGCAACGGTGGCTCTCTTCTTCGACGTCGCAAAGGCGTTCGACAAAGTCTGGCACGACGGCTTGATATACAAGCTGTTCGATTACGGCCTGCCAGACAGACTCGTGCTCATCATACGAGACTACCTGTCCAACCGCTCCTTCCGCTACCGAGTCGAGGGTACGCTGTCTTCCCGACGCACCCTACGCGCCGGAGTCCCCAGGGCTCCGTGCTCTCACCCGTTCTGTACAATCCGTACACCAACGACATACCAAAGTCGAATCCCAACGATCGCGTAGGCTTAGCTCTCTTCGCTGACGACACAGCCCTCTATACCACATCCAACAGACCCGACCTTCTGACTAGCCGCCTCCAGACCGCGGTCAACGCCTTAGGCGATTGGTTTAGGAAATGGAGGATCGAAGTCAATCCCGACAAAAGTGCAGCGGTGCACTTCACCAGACACGCCGTCAGAAACTACTGGAGGCTCGGTCAACCGGGAGACATCCTGCTCTTCGGCCAACCTATTCCTTGGAAAAAGGAGGCCAAATACCTAGGCGTCACGCTCGACGCCAAGCTAAATTTCCAGTCCCACATATCGAAAGTTAGGAACAGAGCCGCCTTCGTGCTCGGAAGGCTCTACATGATGATAGGCGGACGGAGTAAATTGTCGCTTAGAAATAAGCGAACACTTTACAAAACCGTCGTTCGTCCTATACTAACGTACGCGAGTCCCGTCTTCGCTCATGTCAGTTCTTCGCAATTAGCGAAATTTCAAGTCATTCAGAATAGGTTTCTGCGCATGGCCACGGGCTGTCCGTGGTACATGCGCAACGTAGATCTCCACAGAGACTTCGATCTCGATTCAATAGCGAAATTCATGAAAAAGCTCTCCAAGAGCTTTTTCGAGAAAGCCCTATCCCACCCGAACCCCCTCGTCAGACAGGCCGCCACTTACACAAGTAGAGGTGACATACCGACACGACTCAGGCGTCCCAAGCACGTCCTGCAAGACCCAGACGATAGCATCACAACAGCTAACGCCCCATACACGAACAGAACACGACATCAGACACACATGCTGCAGCGTCTCCGCCGGCGGAGACGAGGACCCTTGTTTCGCACAGCCCGACACAACGCCAACTCGACCGCTCACCCCGGACGGTGAGCACCGCGCCGCGTACGGTCGCTAGACTGCGCTCCGGAGCGCTTCCTCCCTCCCGATGACGTCCCAAGTCTAGGCTCGACCTCGCAGGAGGGGCCCTTGGGACGGATTCAACTTGTGCCCCGCGTGGCAGTCCATCTTTTACCGGCCGCGGTCTCCAGACCCGGCCCCCACCGGTGACGCTGTCAAGGCCACTAGGGCCAACAGCAATGGACACTCCGAAAAAGAAAAAAAAAGAAACCGTAGAAGCGGAGCAGTCACCACACGCAAACCCGCGGTAACTCCGCTAAACTAGCCACATAATAACTATAAACTTAACTAGGTATGTCATGTAAAATCAGTCATCACTGGAATAAATTTCGGCTTCAATGTGCGGTGAATCCTTTTAATTGCCGTAACTAATAACATAAAGCGTTACATAGAGAATTATTAATATTATGTTCACCGGAAAAGTATGAAAATTATCATGTTGAAAAGGCTTCCCGAGGCCCAATCTGACACCTCTTTTGTTCCCTTTCCTTTTTTTCCCTCTCATCTTTCACTGCCTTATTCTAGGATATAAAAAGTAAAGTTAAAAGTTTCATCTCTAAAAATAAATATTTATAAACTAAATTAAAATTTGCGTCTCTGGTAAATGTAAGTAATATTTTTCTGTTTTGGTCGCAATTTTTCTGTAGCCTTTATGTAACGTACTTCTTACAATTTTCTAGACCTCGATATATTATTTTCCACATTGAAGTCGTAACAGCGGCGCCGAGGTCAATATTGTCTCAACATGTTTGCCTTTTATAATGAACGTAGCGGCGTTCGCTCATCGCTCCCCGCTCGATGCCCACCGGCTCGTCACTCACCTCCCGCCGTCTCGTCACTCACCTGCCGTCAATATACCTACTGTCATTTGATTGAACTACTGGCGCGTGTGTACTTTATATAATGTAGTCATTGAATTTATATTCAATTTTATCTTTGGTTTATGTGCATAAAACATTGCAGCTTTGTACCGATTAGGTTATTCTTGTGTGTGTTTCCGGACCCCCGACTTATGATATCGCTATCCAAATGGGCACCGTTGAGTGTGAAGCCTAAAAAAATAAATGTTGGTCTCTTTAAGGTTTTCTTAAGCATCCTCTTCTTTAAAGTTGGAGATACACGTTCGGCATTTTTAGTGGTAGTATATAAATTTTTATAAGTATATTTATTAAGCCTATGTTTTGTATAATATCAAGGAATTTTAAAATCTTATTCAATGTAATATGAATAAAGCGATAAATTAAATCTAGTTAATTACAACAATTATTTATCGAAAAGATGTTTCACGAAAACATTAACCCGCCTACAAGTAACAAATTGTTGCGGCGGTGGTTACACCCGCTCTTTGTAGCAATTTACGAGGAGCTTAATTGTTGCCGGGCGCAGTGCGTGGCTTCGTCGTGTTTCATTGAGTAACCTCCTCGTTCCGCTCATATTTGTCGTTAAGTCGTTATATCGCTGTATGAATTTTAATTATTATAGATTAATAATACTCTATGTTTCTTTTCGTTTTAGTGTCAAATATTCTGCCCCCAAATAGTAAAATAGCTCAAGGTTGGCAACGCGTGAGTGGCACCTACTAATGGTGCTGCAAGCAATCATAGGCTACGGCAACTTACCATCAGGTGGGCCGTATGCTTGTTTCCCAACTTCTAGTATAAAAATATATATATATATACCTTTTTAAGTTATGCTGTCTGAATATTAACAACGTTATAAACAGAAACACTAGGTTTTTAGCGACCTGTCAAGAATTCTTATTATTTACCTCCTATCCCTAGTCGACGTAGAAAGGGAAATAAGGTTGCAACATCTTAAAAGCTTTTACTCAGCTTCCTGTAACAGGACGTGTTCTAAAAGCAATAACACCCGATCGCTATGATCTAAGAGCCAGCGATCGCCAATATTACTAAATTAGGTAAAACAAAGGCACAAGAAACTGTGTAGTTACTCTTTTAACATTAATTACTCAGACCCACATGTAGGTGTCACCAACGTACATACTGACAGCGTCTGAAGTTCCTTACCCGGTCGCCATTTACTACTCATTTAAAACAAAATTACCGAGTGCACGCACGTACTAATATATTATGTCGCATTCTCTCGCACGCTAAATCCTATAGATATATGCGTTTCTCGCTTTTTCGTTTCAAGTTTCAAATTACAACGATTTTAAAAAAGTTTCACTTCAAAAGAGACTAAAAAATTCAATAACTTTTCTCCTCTGCCTGTCAAACGATTTTAAAAGAATGTCTTAAATGTTTTTTTTCAATTCAACATGAAATTCATGGTTTTAAACCAACCTAATACATTATTAAAATTATATAAATTGACGTTCTTATTGAGAAGGCAATACTACCTTGAATCCATTATGATTTTTTATAAGTACTTAATTATATATTTTAATTTTAATCACATTGATTTGTAATAAAATTAAAACTGACAATCAATAACAATGCCAGTTGAATAATAAAATGATGCTTAGTGAATAAAAATAAATTGAAAGCGGTGCGGTAACTGTGGTCCGGCGCGCGGCGGTACACGTCAAGTCGCCGGGAATTTCATTTCGTCCGACCCTTTAACACTCATTCCTTTGACGCTGAATTCTGCGTCTCATTTGCGGAAATCATTTCCATGAGGCAATTGAATGATTTCCGGTGTTTTTCGAAAAACCATTTTTACATTTTAGCAAGTTACAAGTTAAAGGTTGTTTAAAGTTGCAAGGTTGATCGTCAAACATAAAAAGTATTATTTCTGTAGACAAAATGCGCGCCTACTAATACGCAATAAGGTCAACATGCAAAGAGAAGTCGTAAGTTGTACTTGAATAGTTCACGTGCACGGTGTAACCCATTAATCGTTATAAACGATGTCATCACGCCCGTGAATAAAGGTATGACTTGGAATCAGATAATTATTAATTAATTATTTCACGTATGTGTTTGATAAAATGTTTTAATTATTACTCTGAAATTAAGTTAATTTTTTAACACACTGAATCTTTGCGATTGCCATTACTTACTGTGACAGGTCTGAAACACACATACGTTTTATAACATTGTTATGTCTCAATTAATAAAAGCACAGAAGTTCACCCAGAAATAATTTATTCATTAGTACGGTTAATCTCCTTATACTCAGTAGGCATTTCTTAAGGCCCTCGTATTTTCTAATATAATTTGATCTTATATAATTATGTAAAAGTACTCTTAAACCACACAGCTTTTTATTTACTTGGAGAAATGCAGTTACGCACTCGAGCGCCGGGACGGGTGCAATGGCGCAGGAGGTGTGTGGACTCGGAGCCGAGCTCCCCTACCCACTAAAACTCCAAGGTCCCATCTAGCGCCATAGTGGGACGTCGCGGGGTCGCCGAAGCACACAACGGCGACGCCCCGGCGCTTGCCCCGAGGGGCCCACCGGTGGCGGCAACTTACTGCCGCCATACATACATAATAATACATACTAATACATATATACCAATACATACCTCCGCGCGCGAACGCGCCAGGCCTTTCGGCCTCCACCTTGGGCGGCACCATACTGCCGCCATACATACCTACTAATACATACTATACATATATAAAATACTCCACGGCGCCTTCGCGCCCCTCCGACCGGGACCGAAAGGCCCCGGCAAACCCAGCCAAAGGAGCCCTGGGTCCTAGGGCTCCCCCCGCCGATACTAACTTTTTAATGAGGTTGTTTCCCTCTACGACCGACCGCCGTTATTTTTAAAGAGGTTTTCTTCCTCTACCGCCTGACCGGGGCTGAAAGCCCGTATAAACACCACCGGTGTCGCAGGAGCTGCTCGCAGTCCATTCTGATAAGCAGAAAAGTACCGGAGCGACCCATACGACACCACCCTCCTAGGCGCGGTCTAGCGTAAAACGCCCCACGCGTCCGAACGGTCTGACCCTGTTAGCTTCACCGGGCAGTCGAAGGTGCCACCTGCACAATCGACTCCCGGCTACTGAGCCCCGACGGCACGACAAGCCCAGGGTACCGCAGAGTTTGATCTCTGCGGTTTTGGTTTGTCAACCGTTTGACCTTTTTTTTTTTTTTTTTACTTGGGAAATGCATTTACGCACCCCGCGCCGGGACAGATGGTAAAGTGGCGCGGGAGTGGGACTCGAGGCCATGTGCAATGGTCTTTAGCAGACCTGGCCCCCATACCCAAACTAAAACCCCCGAGGTCCCGTCTAGCGCCATAGTGGGACGTCACGGGATCGCTTGCGCATTCAACCGCGACGCCCCGGCAACATAGTGCCGCCATACATACTTATGATTACATACAAATACTTATATACCAATATATATACCGCCGCGCGCGAACGCACCAGGCCTTTCGGCCTCCGCCTTGGGCGGCAACATAGTGCCGCCATAAATACTTAACATACATACTAATACACATATAAACATACATATAAACCCCAACATTAATACATGCGATATGTGAGATTTGAACTCACGACGCCGAGTTTCTTATGACATTAATCCACACAACTACACTCCTGTGCCACGCTCACTTTTACAAAGATGATTAAAAACTTCGCCTTTATAATTCGCTAACCAGAACCCATATCAACATTATCTATGCGTTACTACATATCAAGGAACACGGCGAGCCCCGCCAAGTCACAGAGCAAAGAGCACACTCGTAACATCTTTTCTCAAAGCGACTCGAGGCACTTTTGAATACCCCACTCTAACTTTGTTGTGTATAAAGCAAAAGTTTGATTTTTCACTGATCAAAGAGAACTCTGAGCTTTCAAGCCACACCAACATTTCAAGCGTTGTATGGGACTAAAAATATCTTGTTTCATGTAGGAACTTTTAGAAATGTCGGTCTGTTTGTTTCTGCACGCAACACTGCTAAACTACACAATGATAAAGCATTCTCGATTAAAATTAATTAGTTTTTGTCTTGTCATCGGTTCACTCTATCAAAAGCTATTGAAATTTTAATAAAAGCATGAGCCAAGCTCATACTTACATAAAAGTAGAGTAGCTAAGTATTGTAGCCTTACTGGCCGTGGTACCATCGCCATGACGACATCTGTCCGTCAACATGACAACATCCCACTAATATTAAAAATGAGGATTGATGGGTAGATGGATCATTTATGGATGGATGTTTGGTACTCTTCCATCAAAGGATTTGTATTACATTTACCACATAAAATAGGTGATTACTTGAATTAGCATAGATCATACTTTCATTCTGGAATAATGCTAAGTGTCCTTCAGATAATCAAAAAACTACATTAAAGTGAGCGACTGACGGCCACAGTTTCAGTTTACAAAAAAGAGTAACATGTTGCATTTATATGGAATACAGCTGGCCTAATAGTTTGATATCTGTATTGGTTAATAAAGTAAAATTTCATTATTGATTCACAGATGCAAGACAAGAGATGAGTATATTTCGCTATAGAAACCCTTAATTCAGCATGGACGACCCTGAGCGCATAGAGCGCGACCGGATAGCGTGCGAGGAGAAGAACAACCGGACCGCGCCTCCGCCGGGTCTGCACTTAACTCTTATATATTTACTATAGGCACTTCCTGAAAGAAAATACTTGTAGACACAACGATATCATCTAGTCAAAATTATTATATCCCAAAAATGTTTATAAATATAACGTTATTTTTAAATTACGAATGTTATATATTTTTTCAGGTGTTTACTGCGAGGGAACATTCGATACTTGGCTGTGTTGGCCGCACACCCCGGCCAACACTACTACGTTCGCTATCTGTCCCGAATTCGTACCTGGTTTTAGTACTGATTGTAAGCATTTGCTTTTTTCCATGTGTAACTATATATAACACCTGACTCGGACGTCGTTAATAAATCACTTTTTTTTTTTTTATGTTAGAAGTTGGCAAACAAGCATACGGCCCACCTGATGGTAAGTGGCTGCCGCAGCCTATGAGCGCTTGCAGCACCATTAGTAGGTGCCACTCACGCGTTGCCAACCTCGAGATATTAGTTCTTAAATCTCGTTCGCCCAGTAATTTCACTAGCGTACAATGCCCTTCAAACCGGAACACAGTAGTGCCTAAGCACTACTATTTGGCGGCAGAATATTGGACACTGCGGTGGTACCTACCTAGCCGGCCTCTTGCAACAAAGACCTACCACCAGTGTGACTGATTGCACTGGTGGAATAATCTCTGTTGTGACAGAGGTTATCCCAACAGCGGGCGATAGGGTCGTCACATCCCGACGCCTTTGAAACACTATGTAGTATAAAATAAAGTCGCTTTCTATGTCCCTATATCCCTATGTATGCTTAAATCTTTAAAACTACGCAACGGATTTTGATGCGGTTTTTAATAGATAGAGTGATTGAAGAGGAATGTTTATATGTATAATAACATCCATTAAATAGTGGAGAAATACTGTTATTTTTGAGGTTTCTTATGTTATGTTGTAAATAATTGCATTTTTTCCACGTACATTGCAACAAACGCAGGCTGAACCCTACGAGATTTATAAAATAATATATCTTATACCCGTGCGAAGCCGGAGCGGGCCGCTAGTAGTGTATAAAAACTGTTACTGTGTGTAAAAAATCCTTGTATAAATATTTAATAGGTACTTAAAGTTATGACTTTTATAAAAGTTACCTTAAATTTAAGTTGCATCATAGAATTACAGCACATAGAAGGATTGTAGACCAGCAAAATTTTCACTATTCAATTGGAGCCAAATTTAGATCAAATGATCTGTCAGCTATCAGAGTACTGAGTAACCTTTAAATAATAGCAAAGCAGAGCTAAGTATCGCCAGCTGCTTGTGTGCGAGATCACCTAAATGAGACCTATCGCTTTGTCCATAAAATGTACAATAAACTAGCAGAACTAATAATTAAGCAACCGACCAATAACACACTATTTATAAATAAATTAAACAACATTTAATAACCAAATGTTACTTTACAGTATTTGCGCACAAAGAATGTACCTCAAACGGCACTTGGTGGAACCATCCGCTGTCGCTCAAGCCGTGGTCGAATTATACCACATGCATAAAGCCTGAAGACGTGGGTACTCACTGATTTTTTTTTCTTCAATATCTATTTCATTGATTTTTAAATAAGTATATTATATTTTATTTTCATACCATGTATAAAATATAACTGTTCGAGGTATGCCGATATACCTCACTATTTTGAGAAATATATTTTAATTCAGTACCAGTTTCTCGGACTGTACAGATTTTCGCCATAATATTTTAATGACAGATCAAAGAAAAGTCGATTTAGTCTACAACCTTTTAACCACAACCTTTTTCGTTTCCCTGGCAAGACCAATATAGTTAAAATGGATAGGCCTTGAGATTACGCTCTGAACATCATTAAATATTATAATGAAAAAAAACTAGCAGTCAAGTGCGTTGTGGACCACGCACAGTTGAAACTAAAGGGTTCCGCAGCTCGGTAATGAAGAATCACAAGACCTTTAAAAATAATAACGGATTAAAATCAACTGCAAAAATAAGTTGGTAATTTCATAGTAATTATTAAAAGTTATATAAAAACCAAAGTTATTGGAAAAACTTATATATCTCTTAAATTTGTAGACCTATCTTCTTCAAACCAAATGTGTTTAAAATTGTATTTGATGTCCTACAAGCTCAAATTTTTCCAGAATTTTAAATCCCATAGTTCAAAAGTTAATATCTCAACAACTACTGACTTAATGAAAAAGTCAAAATCAAACCTCATTATCATTTTGAAAGACCTATCCAAAGATATCGCACACGTTGACATACGTTGAAATTTTTATTTTCAACACTCAGTTACATGTATGGACTGCTACCCTTAATTCTTATATATTTTAAGATTTCATTACAGAATCCTTGTGCGGTTCATAGAATACACTTGTCAAGTAAATTTCGTATAGATAGAGCCAATGGTCTCCGAGTAAAATGACTGTGACCTACGGACGGACAGACGGACGGACGGACAGATGGACAGACGGACAGACGGACAGACGGACAGACGGACAGACGGACAGACGGACAGACGGACAGACGGACAGACGGACAGACGGACAGACGGACAGACGGACAGACGCACAGACGGACAGACGGACAGACGGACAGACGGACAGACGGACAGACGGACAGACGGACAGACAGACAGACGGACAGACGGACGGACGGACAGACGGACGGACGGACAGACGGACGGACGGACAGACGGACATGACGAAACTATAAGGGTTCCGTTTTTGCCATTTGGCTACGGAACCCTAAAAAAGGGTATCCAGTCGAGTTTATATACAAGTCAAAATAAATGTCATTTCATTTGTTCTTTTTCAATTTCAATAATTATAAAAATATATATTTATTTTTATGATTGCATTGCAGGATGTCAGCGACATCATCGCGGTCTACGAGGCGGGGTACAGCGTGTCGCTCGTAGCGCTGCTGCTTTCACTGGGAATCCTTTTCTATTTTAAGTTAGACTCAACAATTGTTATTATAAAATGTACTATTATGGTAACGTGAATATAATAGCGACTAAGTAATTTAAAACAATGTTTTATTTTACAGGAGTCTACGGTGTGCACGTATTACTGT
This sequence comes from Hestina assimilis, assembly GCA_023373885.1. Classification (NCBI taxonomy): domain Eukaryota; kingdom Metazoa; phylum Arthropoda; class Insecta; order Lepidoptera; family Nymphalidae; genus Hestina; species Hestina assimilis. Next base: position 69,555 of record CM041748.1, on the reverse strand, counting down.
CCACATGAATCTTTTTGCTTCTTTTGCGCTCAATAACGCACTGTGGCTGGCGTGGTACGGACTAGTTGTGCGCTCACCGGCTACACTGAGGAATTCACCCGTCTGGTGTCAAGTACTGAACGCGACTGTGCAGTACGCGCTCCTCACTAATTATACGTGGATGTTATGTGAGGGCTTATACCTACACACCGTGCTTGTCAGCGCGTTTGTGTCAGAGAGGCGCCTGGTGCGTGCTCTGCTTGTGGCTGGATGGACGCTCCCCTTGCCTTCCGCTATAATAAACGCCGTACGACGTGGAATCGCAAAAGAACCGTTTTGCTGGGCTGACGACGACTCACCTCATGTTGAACTTGCTGTGTTAGTTTGCGCCGCCGTACTGCTCAATCTGGCCTTCTTGTGCAATATTGTCAGAGTTCTTTGTACCAAACTACGCGCCGGTGGCGGTGCAGGAGTGGCCCGACCCTCTGCAACTGTTCTTCACGCCTTTCGAGCTACTTGCTTGCTGGCGCCTCTATTAGGTCTGCAATATTTGTTAACACCCTTCCGACCACCTCGGACGGTCAGCTGGTGGCTGATCTACGAGTACGTCTCGGCGTTGACGACTTCACTGCAGGGGTTGTGCGTTGCAATATTGTACTGCTTCTGCAACGGCGAGGTGCTCGCTCAATTGCGAAGACGGTGGCGTGTGCTTACTTTTCGTCCAAGAGCTAATTCAACAACAAATACAACTGTATCGGTGAGAGAAAATTTATAATTAATTTTAATATATTATCAATTGTTATGTGTTATATGAAATGTATTGAAATGAGTAAAGATAATACTTTTTTTACATTATTAAATATCTTAGAAAAATTATATATATAGCATTTTTTATTCACATAATTATTGTCTTTTTTCCAATGAATGAAAAATAAAATCGCATATAGAACATACGTATGTTCTATATGCGATGCGAATTACATTTAAATATACCTTCATAATGTTTCACTAAATCTATTAAATTTGAACATTTATATCTGCATTCCAGTTCGTGCGGTCCGCCGGTGCCGGCGCAGGTGAAGAGAAGGTGTGACTGGCGGCGGCGGGCGGCGAAGAGCCCGCGGGGGGAGACGCTGCGCGAAGCCGGCGCATCCGCTTCGACTGCGCCGACAGCGACGACGACGCGCCGCCGCACGCGCGCCTGCTCTGAGATAAGCGCCGCGAGCCCGCGACCGCCCGCCACTGACCGATACCTCGACTCGAACAACTTAATCGAATTATATGCTACTCTAAATGAAAGTTAAATAAAGATAAAAGAATAAAACAATGTTTTCTAATACAGTGTTCTATGCAAAAATAATTCAGTGTAAAATTGTAAAAACAGAATATACGTCGATACTCGCTAAAAACAAAAAAGCAAAGTGACAAATTAATGAAGTACGTGCTAGGTACATAACAACAGGAAATTATAAGAATCTGATGACGCAAACCTAACAAACTATTGACAGCATGGTCAAAAATTAGAGTCGGTCCATAAAAAATATAAGCCGAGACGTCATTTTCACGCCTGTATTGTTGTTACTCCATAATTATGTTGTAAACATGACTGCATATTGTTCAGTTAAGATATAATAATTTTGACATCATATTTGTGCATTTTTCTATTATATTGTTAATTAAGAACAATAGTAAAAATATGTAATATTAGGAAGAACTTAAGTATGGTCTCTCTCTCTCTCTCCGTGGCATTTATTATTCCCATCTGATGGTGGGGTCTGCCTTTCCGGTCTTTGTCTTCCACTTCGCTCTGTCGGACGCGTCCTCTTCGGTAACCTTGCAGAACTTTAGATCTTTTTTGACCACATCTGTCCATTTTGTCTTTGGCCGCCCTCTGGGTCTGGACCCCGTGATGTTCAGATAGGCCATAACATTTCCAACATAGTAAGGAGGTCTTCTTTTTATGTGCCCATACCAACGAAGTCTGCTCTCTTGCAGCTTGTCGGCGATGTTGCGTCCACCGAGACTGCCGCGGACGTACTCGTTGCGGATTTTGTAGAGTCTCGTCACTCCCCACATCCACCGAAGCATTTTCATTTCGGCGACTTGGATTTCGTTGGTTTGGCGCTGAGTTATGGCCCAAGTCTCGCTGCCGTATGTTAGGACCGGCCTGATTATGGTTATGTATACTAAGCCCTTGGTTTTTACTGGCATTCGTCTGTCACAGGTTACGCCAGTCACTTCCCGCCATTTAAGCCAGGCCGCTGCTATACGATGCTGAATATTTGTGTCCAAATTTCCAGAAGGGTGTAATATGGATCCCAAATATTTGTATTCGTCACATTTTGTGACTCGTTGTCCATCAATGATAAGAGGTACCTCTTCTGAAACGGGATCGTTGCAAACCATGTACTGGGTCTTCGCAATATTCAGTAGCAAGCCACCTTTCTGTAACTGACGCTTCCATTTTTCCAGAGCCTGCTTGAGTTCATCAAGGGTTGTCGAGCATATTACCACGTCGTCGGCATATATAAATGCCCAAGGTGCCAAGGATTGCGCATTTTCAGTGAGGGCATCCATCAACAAACAGAACAGATATGGACTCAGTACTGATCCTTGATGTACCCCCTCTGTAACTGTTATCGCTTTAGTCTGCCCTACTGTTGTCCTGATAACCGATCTTACGTCCTTGTACATGTCGGCTATAATATCGATATACCGTTCAGGGATATTTTTCTTACGAAGACTCCACCAGATTGTTGCTCGAGGTACACGATCGAATGCCTTTTCCATGTCTAAGAACGCAAGGTAAAGCGGTTTGTTCTTAGATCTAAACTCTTGGACAATCATGCTCACTGCGAACATCGGATCCACAGTTGATAAGCCTGGTATGAAACCATACCGGTTGGTGGATAAGGAGCTCTCCTATCGTAATCAACCTTCTATGATTCGCTCGTACAGCTTCATTGTATGGCACATCAACTTTATGCCCGATAATTGTTTCATTCGTACCTACTTCCTTTGCCTTTATAGAGTGGAACAATTCTACTTAATCTCCAAGCGTCTGGTATGCGTGAAGTTTCCATAGCCTTCAGAAACAAATGCGTAAGAATATTGATACCCTTTTCTCCTAGACATTTCTAGGCTTCTATAGGCAGTCCATCGGGCCCTGGGGACTTCTTGTTGGACATTTTCTTGAGGGCAACTTTTACTTCTTGAGGTGTTATGAGGGATATTACTCCTAAGTTTTTTCTCATGTTTGGAAGATCAACTGTTCTAGTTGTTATGTTTAAAAGCTGTTCGTAGTAGGTATGCCATGCTGCCAAAATGTCCTTCTCCGTATACATCATGGACCCGTCTTGATCTTTAATGATCCTTGTTCTAACTGGATCTTGCGTTGCCTCTATTACGGACTTTTGAAAGCTTGTAGATTTCTTTTTGTCCCTCTCTACTTTCGAATGTTGCGTAAAGTGTCCTAATGCATTTTCCTCTCAATGGCTACAGTTTTCTTTGCCTTCTTTTTTGCTTCCTTGTAGATATCCCTGTCCGTCTGAGATCTGGTGGATTGCCAAATTTTAAATGTGCGCTTCTTCTCTTGTAACGCTGCTTGTACTGAGGAGTTCCACCACCATGTTTCTTTGGGTGTTTTCTGCCCAGGCTTAGAACGGCCCAAGATGGTATTTGCCGCTTTCATGATATGTGTGTAACACTGTTTCCATATTGAGTTTATATCGTCGTCCCTGTTCAAGGTTAATCCTTCGAGTTCTTTTCTAAATTGGTCAGCCTTATCCCTTTTAATAACCTTTATGATTTCTGGTATATTGTGAGGTCTCTAGCCTTTTTCAACAAAAAACCATGTCCATGACTACTACGCGATGCTATGATACAACGCATTCCCCCGGTATCACCTTGCAGTTCTTTATTCGACCAATGTGTGATCGATTTGTAAGTAGATAATCTATTTGTGTACTGTGAGAACCGCTTTTGTACGTGATAATATGTTCAGGTTTTTTTTTGAAAAAACTGTTAACTATCGCAAGATCATGAGCAATGGCCGTAGCTAAAATCGTCTTTCCGGCGTCATTTATGGTACCGTACCCATATCCTCCATGTACTTTGCCAAATGAGCTACAGCTTGTGCCTATGTGGCCATTTAAGTCTCCACCTATCACAACCGATTCGCCATTTGGTATCTGCTGAAGTACGTCTTCAAGTGTGGACCAGAATGTTTCCTTTTCATTATTTTGACATCCAATTTGCGGGGCATATACGGAATAAATGTTGACTATTTCCCCTTCGATTAGTACCTTCACACCCATAATGCGGTCGTTTATCCGTGTGACATCAATAATATTTTCAAGATGACTCAGACTAATTACTATAGCGACACCATTTCGACCATCAGATGATCCTGTGTACATAATTTTAAAGCCTTCTCCAATATTCCGCGCTTTGGACCCCCGCCATTTTATTTCCTGCAGGCACGCAAAATCTATGTTTCTCCTGGAGAATAGTTCTGCAAGTTCCTTTGTCCTACCGGTTAGTGAACCAACATTTAATGTAGCGAAGCGGACCTTCAAGTTTTGATCTGGGACTAATGTCTTTATCCGAGCCCGTCCTTGACTCGGCAGCCCTCGCATATTTTTCGCAGATGTAGGACGATGTGTCTGCGCGTCGTTTTGCGGCGACGTCCTACCCGTATTACATTTTCTCAAAACTTGTACTTTCATCTTTAGGGGTGGCGATTTTTGGGTTTATTATTCCAGTGCCGATTGCCATCTGACGCACTAAAACCTGATCTTAGGGAAACCCGTGGGTAAGATGTTGTTACCGTTTCTCACTTATTTCTTACTGTGAGAAGTGATGTCCGGTTATACCGCCAGATATTCGGTCGCCAGAGCCTCGTCCGTTTTCTAGCAGGGAGCACCACGGCAGCTACTGGAGCCGCCGCCGCTAGCTATTCCTACGAACCACTAGCGCGAGCAGGTGAGGTTGGCATTTGAGTGGGATTAGATGTTGGTTCCGTTCTCTCCTTACTCCCCTTAGTAGAAGAAAGAAGAACTTAAGTATGGTGTGATCAATTAATGCCTAATGATAATATTTCCCAACTCAATTAAATGAAGAGTTTACATTTTATGAATTTTATTAATTATAATATAACTTAATGCTTTCGATGTTTTTATTTTGTATTTCAACGACTACCTCAAGTGCTATGTCTAAGATATAACATGAAGATATTAAATAAGAATAATTTATAATTATGTGATATTGGTTTCTTAGATATAGTTAGATGATATTTTATGGAAATGAATTATTTTATGTTGTAATTATTGCGCACAAAATTATTGTATTGTGGAACAACTGATAATACTATTTTAATTTAACAAAACTGTGTAAATAAAGCAAGAAGGTGAATATTAAAAAGTGATTTTATTTACAATTATGTTAGATATAAGCTTAATACTTAATACGACACTTGATGTAAATTCGATGAACAGTCGTTTTATATGTAAATACAATGTGTAAATAATTTTGTAATTGCAAATAAAAATGTTCCAAAATATGTTTTTTTTGTATTCCTACAGCCAGTATATATATAAACATGGCTTCGAATCCCGCAAGTCACGCCACCCGAATACAGAACATTCTTTTAAAAGGAATGTATACTACCTTAAATTTAAGTTGAACCAAAATGGCCGCTTCTGCGCAGGTACAATAATAGACAAAAATATTGGTTTCGTCTTATTTAAATCGATTCTTTATAAAGTGGGAAAACGGAATTAAGTATATATAGTTATTATTTCTTCTAAATTGAATTAATTATTTATTTATTATCGTTATTAATTACTTAAATAGAATAAAACAAATAAATAGAATAGTAAAAGTTTTTTTAATTTTATTTATCAATTTCCAAAATTACACAAAATATAAAAAATACAAATACGTAAACAATAATAACAACTAAAAACCACTTTATCAGTTTAGCTGCAATACATCGAAATTAACTAAAGTATATACATAGAAACTAGTCGCTAAAGTATTACATAAATAAAGAAAAAACAAGGAATTTTACGAGACTATAAACACTATTAATAATTTAAAAGTTTAGATACATTTACATATAAAGGTTACCTACCTATTGACCCAGTGTCAATAATTTATAATGATTTAAGAAAATATTTTTTAAATTTAATATTTTATGTTTATGGTACCTATATATATAAAAAAGTTAATGTACATTATTAATAGTTAGACAGACTTTTCCGTATCTTCCCCAGTTTTATTCAGAGAATTAGTTATATTATTTTCTTTTAAAGAATAACTATAGGTGTCAAATTCCTCTCCCGTCTCCTTAAAGTTGACTGTGGTCGAAGCATTATCTTAAAACAAATGTTAACACACTTAACAAAAGTCATTTATATTTTCATTTAATTTTTAATAATTGATTTTTAAAGAACTAAAACAACCGTGAGCGAGAGTACTAAACGCGGCCCCCTTCATACCGCATACGGTTGAGACCCGAAAACTTGTAACTGCGCATGGTTCAACATACATTTAACAGACTATAAATAACAGTATTTCCACGAAGGAGGATCAAGTTGACGATATAACGTTAACACCTTGGACTTCGAGGATGAACATAAAAATCGTAATGTGAAACTCCAAACAAACAAGTAATTATAAGACAATGGAACATTTCAGGGTATCACATTCATACTGCGCCCCCGTCGTAGTCACCAGCTGCCTATATAAACCCATGATCAGCCGAAGACAACTCATTCACCATTCACTATTTACTCTGTTCAGTGGTTTAGTTTTGTAAAATTTAATTTTTCGTTAATTTTATTAAAATATTTTAATATAATTATATATTTTTTTAAATCTATTTCTTTCAAATATTTTGACTGGTATGTAAAAATGCTATATGTCTGCTCATGACCGGTTCAGAAAATGTCTATATAAATGCTCATCATTATCACGACCAGCTGTTAAAACATCGTCTAATATACATAGCACTTGGAGGGACAATATTTTTGGCGGGAAGTGTGGAAGGAAAAATAGAAATAAAGAAAAAAAACACCTCTGGCACTCGGGGTCTGCCGCGGTTAAGATACTGCATTGGACTTTATTTTTTTTTTTTAATATTAACTTATAATAAATAAAATAAAAAATTAAATAATAACGACTGCTAATTATATATTATAACCAAATTATGTATAGGACTATAGGATCACTTTGTAGGGAACAACAATGATTAATCCACCAATACACTTTTACACTCGTATTTATTTTCTCGAACAAATTACAAAATGTTTGTGGACTACACCCATATTCTAAGACGCTTCCTCGAAAGTTCCTCGACTCCACTCAACCTCACTCAAAGAAATCGGTATTCATAGTCGCAAATTATTCCTCAACTCGAAATTTTTCCTCAGTCGAGGTGAGGAAATATCTGTCAAACTCAAGGTACCTCGGAATCTACCTTAAAGGGCACTTGAGATATATTTGCGCTTGTTTACGATGTTAAAAGCTGATTATTTTATTCAATTATTATTTTAAAAGTGACCATAATGGATTTCCAGAGGTTTATTGATTATTTGTATGAGAATCCAGTTACCCCGAACGCCGTTATTTAAGGACGCGTTTGCAAAATACATAGGTAGCGAATCGCACCACTACATTCACACGAAACGATCACACAAGCGCACGACTGTGATCGGCGGGAATAATGAACAGTAAACTAATTTTGAGACTTTAAATGTTTCATATTTTTTGTGGGTATATTTTATACGTTGTAATGTTAGTAAGTAATAAATAGTCATATTTGTTTTGTATACTTTGTGTACATAAATATTGTAAAACTATTTTTTTTCCTTATTTGTATTATTTTTATTTAAATGTTATTTATAGGTAATGAAAATGTTTTATATGAATATTTTTTTATTGTCGTCAATAAAAAAAATTAATAAGATACTACCCCTGAGCATGATGGAGTTACCTGATGATGTTTTTCGACGACTGCTACTGTAACTGCAAGATGAGTAGGGCTATGTGTGCCGTGCTTGTGATAGTTTAGGAAGTTACAATGAGACCTTCCCATCCGAATTATTGGAGTGATCTGAAGGTCTACTTCGATGACTGATACAGGATCTGCAGCATGAGTAGGGTTATATGTGCCGTGTTTGGAATCTATTTGTTAGGTACGGTGAGACCTTACGTCCGAACTTGTTGGAGTGATCTGAAGGTCTACTTCGATGACTGCTACAGGATCTGCAGTATGAGTAGGGTTATGTGTACCGTGTTTGGGCTCTATTTGTTAGGTACGGTGAGACCTTACGTCCGAACTTGTTGGAGTGATCTGAAGGTCTACTTCGATGACTGCTACAGGATCTGCAGTATGAGTAGGGTTGTGTGTGCCGTGCTTGGGCTCTATTTGTTAGGTACGGTGAGACCTTACGTCCGAACTTGTTGGAGTGTTACGTCCAACAAGTTCGGTGTTAAATCTCATAGTCTGGCTTAAACACGGCAAAAAAAACTACAATCATCCGAGACTTCCACTAGCAGTCAGGGATGTATACCTTAAGGTCTGAGCAATAAGTATAAGACGAATTAGAATTTTTAATCTCTAAAAAAGAAAATATTTATCAAATTATCCTTAAAATAAAGTATCAAGAGTTGTAGTTATAGTCAATTTTTTCTATATAATATTATATTTTAGCGATCTTATTTAATATAACCTCCTGCTTACAAGCGACATAGCGTCCACTCACGAAGGCGTCTCAGCGCCGACTAATATTTTACTAGAAAATTTTAAACAATAAATCATGGCAGTCATCAAACAAAATAGGCCTTAATGCAACAGTTTAAGGTACAACTTTAGAAGCAAAATATGTGAAAAAGATACATTTGATATTTATTTTTTCTGAGCTAATGTGTCGTATTATTATAAATATCTCTTCCTAGGGTTTGAGTTGAACATGTCTTACTATTAGAGGTATTTTTTTTAATTGATATCACGTAAGAAATAGTTTAAAAGGCTACCTAAACTCAGCTCGATATCGTTAATTTGGTGTGAAGAGGCTCCGGAAAATCGGTTTTACTATAAAAAATAATAAGAAAATTTCATATTTTTTACAGCATTATTAAAGATAAAGGCCTGATCTATTCATAGTAATTAAAAGTTCCATTTAATTTACTTTGATTTTGTCGGAAATTAGATCGAAATACATCTATTTTTCGTCAAATACGTAAACGCGCCCTTAAGAGACGCAGAAAACCCTATAGAATTTTACGACAATGTAGAATTCCAAAGACGCTATCGATTTAAAAAAGAAAGTGTTTTGAATATATTATTACCGCTTGTTTTCAATACAATCACTACTACTACTAACAAAGGTCTTCCAATTCCACCTATAATTCAGTTATTGGTTGCATTAAGATTCTATGCAACTGGGAATTTTCAAGTATTTATTACAAACGTAGTTACATTGCAATATAACCTAATTTTTGTTTTTGTTTGCAGATTATAAGCGGAGATTTACATAAAATCAGTCAATCTGTTACTTCGAAAATTGTAACAAAATTATCAAAAAAAAAAAAAAAGTTTGCTCTTAAAATAAGACAATTTATTAAATTTCCAAACTCTTCAGGATAGCTGGATTTCCTGGTGCATTAGGGTGCATAGATTGTATACACATCCCAATCAAAAATCCTAGTAGACAGAATGGTGAAGTATTTCGAAATCGCAAAGGATGGTTTTCTATAAACGTACAGTTAGTTTGTGGGCCCGATATGGAAATATATGACATTGTGGCACGGTGGCCGGGATCAGTACACGACTCGCGCATTTTTGGTAATAGTAGGTGCTGCATGCGATTTGAAGATGGTGAACTTTCAGGCTTATTAATTGGTGACAACGGATATGCGCAGAATTCAGTTATGTTTACACGTCTCAAACCCTCAATACCCATCTGAATTAAGATATAACAGTGCTCATATAAAAACACGCAACATTATAGAGAGATTGAATGGTGTTTGGAAGAGGCGGTTTGCTTGTTTAAGTAGAAAACTGCAAAATAGTTTATTAAACTCTTCTAATATTATTGTTGCTTGTGCAGTTCTGCATAATGTTAGTTTGCTGACACATGAAGATGTGGTAGCTGAACCAACTGAACAAGTACAAGAGGTTCCAGTCCCTCATATAAATGATACTGATCGAGGTACTCTGATCAGAGCAGCTTTTATTAGAAGACATTTCTAATGTTAGTTTAAAAGGGTAATGTTATATGTTTTACTTTTGCTTGTAGATAACTAATAAATAATAATTATAATACTATTGATAATTTTAACCAATTTTAATTATCAACTTTTATAGTAGTAATTATATTTATAAAATTTCCCAAATTAATTTCATTTTTCTTTAATTGATAATTGGAACAGCAAAAGACTATAATATAATGATATAATAACAAATAAATAAATAAATATCCTGTGTCGGGGGTCCGGTAACATTCACAATGACAAGGACAAATACACCCAGACCGGAAAATATGCTTGCATGGTCAATACAAACATATTATGCTCCGAGCGAGAATCGAACCCGCGACCTGTGGCGTTTAAGGCAAGTTCGCTACCGCTGCGCCACAACGTCGTCAGTGATAGTCAACGTCAATTGATAAAATCTATAATTAATCTATGCAATGTTTTGTTGGTATATGAAATTAATAAATAAACCGATTTCATGTTACTTTCACTGGGATTTTTTCTTCATAACTAATATCAACTATAGAGATCTTAATAAATAATTTAATGATATGTTTATAGATAATAAAAATGCTATGTAATAATTTTTATTTTAAGGAAAATGTTTAATTATTTAAATAGGAACATAAATTAGATTATTATTACACGCGGTGTATTTCCAACTCTATTCATTGGTGTGTTATAAAAATTACAATTAATAATTAATATTAAGGTGTTATTTTGATATAATAATATAAGTGTAAAAAAATTAATGTAATAAAACCAATTGAATAATATTTTATGCTATATATTTTTTCTTTTAATTTCTAGTATTAGCTCTGCCTCTTCTTTGCTTGGTTGCAGCGAAGAAGCTCTTCCGCACTTTTTTTTCTAAAACAGCTTTATTGTATTGTTCTTTGGCTGCTTTAACTAGCCAACGTTTTTCTGCAACCAACAAATTGTGCAGTTCTTCCTGCCTCTCTTGTTCTTTCAAGTAATTATTTTTTCGAATGGTGAACTCTTCATATATAATCTTCGACCTAATATTTTTTTTTTTTTGCACCACCTTAAAAATTTAAAAAACAATAAATTATTTTCATTTGGTTATGTGTACATTATGTGTGTATTTCATTTAATAGTTACCTGGAGTTTGTTGTTCACTTGCACTGTGATCTGTCAAACGAGATCCAGAGTGGCCATAGGAATCTATGATCAAATTAAAATAAAAAAATATTTTATGTATTTGTAGATGATGCAAACATACAATGTATTTTCATAAAATTTACCTCTATCAGTTTCTCGTTTTGTCTCAATGTCAATATGTGGTTTCTAGACAAGCTTGTGATGAAGACTGCTCATCTATGTTACCCAAGCTGATTTGTAAAATAATTTTACTTATTAATAATAATAACTGAAAGATATAATGAACTGTAATTCTGTTTACAAGAATAAAAAGAGAATGAAATGAATGAAGTCTTTACCCTGGTGTGTATCATCTGGTATATTATCACTGTCAATAACATACAGAAGTTCGACATCAGTCTGTTCCAACAGAGCTTCATATATAAGCATTGGATCCTCCTTCAAAGATCCTAGCTTCCGATGGTATGTTCCTCCACCTGTTCTCATGCACTCTCTTTTTTCTTGAGCTAGGAATGTTTTTTACGAGTTTTTAGATTGTCCCAGCATTTTTTAAGTTGTGATTCAGTTCTCTAAAAAAATATGAGATTGCGTTAATAGACTATTTAATATAAATAACCATTAATTTTAATCACCAAATTCTTAAGCATATAAAACAAAAAAAATATATAGAAACACCACAGCAACATAACCTATG